>JAJQWJ010000004.1:36181231-36886231 GCA_023637945.1 Phaethornis superciliosus | reverse complement strand
TTGTACCATATGGCACTCAGCTCAGTCAAAAACAACAGTTACATGAACTCTTGACTTGAATTCCCATGTGTTTTGTGTCCAAAGGCAGGAAATAATACAAATTATAGCCAGAAAGACATACTAGGTTTATTGCCAAACCAATGCAAAGCATTCCCTATAGGGCATTTCTGTGTGCTCTCTGCATTCTAATTTAAATGATGAGCAATGGATCTCCCTGTTAAGAAAGCTGCTTTGCTTTTCTATAAATTTCATGGTCAAGAAGCTTTTCCCACTTTGCTTAGCGTAGTCCCACTAGTTTTAAATGCTCTTTATGTATAATACTAAGTAATTTCTTGAATTTTTGTGTTTATGGCCTTAAAATTTTTGGAGGTGTTTATTATGTTCCAATCCCTAAGCTAGGAGAGAAAATATACAAGTAGGAAATACATTTTCACTAGCTGAAGAAAAAAATGCTTTCAATGATCTGCTATTTCGTTTGAAGACAAAAATCTTGCCTCTCTAAAACACCCACTTTGATTTACAGTCCTTTCTGGAACAGCTGATGTTCTTAACACATCCAGCAAAGAAACACAGGTTGTAGAGTTATCATTATTTGTGTATATTCACTTGTGACAACAATGACAGCTGTAATTGAAATCTTGCTTTAAATAAGTTCAATGCCACATCAACTTACTGTTAAATCCTTGATTATTAATGGGGAAGTCATACACACATACACCCGTACCTGTTTATTTATGCACACCTACGTATGTTTTTGGATGTAATGAGTAGTACTTATGGGAAAATGCAGATAGAGCTTGTATATGTTCTCAGAAACAAAAAGGTATTTGATACTCTATCCTATTTGGGAAATGCTGTGATTTATTTCAGACAGCACTTCTATTACATTTTTGTGTTTTACTACTAATCATGGGGCATTCAACTTTTCTTCAGAGGAAGGTAAAAATGAAAAAAAATTACTAGGTTTGTAAAATCTTGTGACTGTTTCTTTTTTTTTTTTTTTTTTTTTTTTGCAAGTTTGCAAATCACAACATGCACATTATTATTACTATGAAAGCTATCTCAGACATCAGCCCAGCCCATAGTACGTGTGTGTGTGCATAATGGGAAAAGCTGAAGAACCAGAAAAAATTGGCCACTCTTCCTGCAGGCATTCTTACTGTGGTTGTTTCTGACATACAGGCTCAGAGAAGTGGTTTCTTGAAATAGTCAGGGCAGTTTACATCCAGAATATCAGGACAATTGCAGAAAATGTGTATGAGTATCCATGAATAATCTTGATGATAGCACCATATGCCATTGCTGGTTGAAAATTAAGAATAATGCAGAATTAGTCTGAAATTAAGAGTCAGTACTTTTATCTATGCACTATAACAACCTTAGTCAAATACATTATAAAGGACTTGTATAGTTAGAAATTCTTTCTCAAAAGAAAGCAATTTTCTAATCAGGGAGGCTGGAGAATTCACAGAATCACGGAATCATCCATGTTGGAAATGACCTCTGAGATCATCAAGTCCTTGATTCACTTCTACTGTGGTTACCAGACCATGGCACTGAGTGCCACATCCAGTCTCTTTTTAAATATCTCCAGGGACGGAGAATCCACTACTTCCCTGGGCAGCCCATTCCAATGGCTGATCACCCTCTCTATAAAAAATTCTCTCCTAATTTCTAATAAACCTCCCCTGGCAGAGCTTAAGCCCATGCCCTCTTGTCTTACTGATAGCTACTTGGGAGAAGAGCCCAACCCCCCCCTGGCTCCAGCCTCCTTTCAGGGAGTTGTAGAGAGCGATGAGGTCTCCCCTGAGCCTCCTCTTCTCCAGGCTGAACACCCCCAGCTCCCTCAGCCTCTCCTCACAGGACTTGTGCTGGAGTCCCTTCACCAGCCTGGTTGCCCTCCTTTGGACCTGCTCCAGGACCTCAATCTCCTTCCTGAACTGAGGGGCCCAGAACTGGACACAGGACTCGAGCTGTGGCCTCACCAGGGCTGAGTACAGGGGCAGAATCCCTTCCCTGGACCTGCTGGCCACGCTGTTCCTGATCCAGGCCAGGATGCCATTGGCCTTCTTGGCCACCTGGGCACACTGCTGGCTCCTGTTCAGCTTCCTGTCAATCCAGACTCCCAGGTCCCTCTCTGCCTGGCTGCTCTCAGCCACTCTGTGCCCAGCCTGGAGCTCCCCATGGGGTTGTTGTGGCCAAAGTGCAGGACCCGGCACTTGGCCGTGTTGAACCTCATCCCATTGGAATCAGCCCAACTCTCCAGTCTGTCCAGGTCCCTCTGCAGAGCCCTCCTGCCTTCCAGCTGATCCACACTCCCCCCAGCTTAGTGTCATCTGCAAATTTGCTGATGATGGACTCAATCCCCTCATCTAAATCATCAATGAAGATATTAAACAGGACTGGGCCCAGCTCTGATCCCTGGGGGACACCACAGGTGAGCGGCCGCCAATTGGATCAGCACCGTTCAGCACCACTCTCTGGGGGCCTCCAGCAGTTCCTAACCCAGCACAGAGTGCTCCTGTCTGAGCCCTGGGCTGACAGCTTTGTCAGGAGAATGCTGTGGGAGACGGTGTCAAAGGCTTTGCTGAAGTCCAGGCAGATCACATCCACAGCCTTCCCCTCATCCCCCAGGCAGTCACCCGATCATAAAAGGGGATCAGGTTGGTCAGACAGGACCTGCCCTTCCTGAACCCATGCTGGCTGGGTCTGATCCCCTGTCCATCCTGTAGGTGCTGTGGGATTGCCCCCAGGATGAGCTGCTCCATAACCCTGCCAGGCACTGAGGTCAGGCTGACAGGCCTGGAGTTCCTTGGGTCTTCCTTTCCTCCCTTTTTGTGGATTGCTGTGACATTCACCAACTTCCAATCATCTGGGACCTCCGCAGTGAGCCAGGACTGTTGGTAAATGATGGAGAGCATCTTGGTGAGCTCTTCTGCCAGCTCCCTTCTCATCCCGGGGTGGATCCTGTCTGGTCCCATAGACTTATGAGGATCCAAGTGGATCAGTGGGTCACAAACTGTCCCCTCCAGGATTACAGGGACACTACTCAGATTCCTATTTCTCTCTAAAAGCCCCAGAAGCCAGCTGTTGTCAGGACACACTATCTTACTATTAAAACTGAGGTAAAGAAGGTGTTAAATACCTCAACCTTTTCCTCATCTTTGGTAACTATTCCAAAGAATAGTTGCCTGACTATTTCTGAGAATAGTCTCAATATGTTGTCATTTTTTATGTTCTCCATGTGTTCAGCATAAAACTGTGGGCTTTTCTTCTTTTTATATGAAATAAAATACACTTCTGTGAACCAGGTCATGTATGTCTGCCATTCTTGCTTTAAAAAAAAGTTCCTATTTTATTTTTGAATGTTGGAACATGTAGTTCCTTTTCCTAGAAACTGTGTCTTCAATGGTATAGACCAGAAAGCATTTGGAGAATCCTGTCTCATGACATATCTGATCCAGTGAAATTCTCTTTTCCATATTTTCTCTTATAGTGTATGTTGTCATTTTCTCTCAGCTAATGTAGATTTATCTGATTTATTATTCTGTTTTTTAACCTTACTTTCTGTATGTTTCTCCAGAGGAGAAAAGATCATCTTCCCTGCAGACCATATGTTTCTCCAGGTACTTTGAATGTGACATTGGGAAACAAGGAAAATTCAAAATAATATCTGTCAGAACAATAATTATTTCAAGATTAGAAATCTGTTTGCTTTTCCACAGCTAGTGCCAGGTGAAGCAAAGCTTCAGTCCCAGAAATACTTGCTGAGGGAGGCAATCACTTTTTGTGTTCACACAGCTTCTACTGCAGGACATGACAATGTTAAGTACTGAAAAGAATAGAGCAGAAAAGATTGTTTATTCCAGAAGTTAACATCTGTGTTCTTTAAAAAGTCCTTGAGTTTAACTGTATTTGAGTTGGGTTTTTTTGGTGCACTACAATAAAAAAAATCCATTATTACAGAAAAAAAATTTAGCATGCTGAAAGTAACAGCGTTGGCCATGTTAAAGTAAAAGTGCTATGCATTCAAGTATTATGGAGAATATATTCATCTTGATTGTATAGATTTGTTTATAGAGAAGTGTTTGGGGCTACTCTGTGGAGCTATATAATGAAAAATGAACAGATAGAGCAGATAGAAATGATGCTTTTAAGGAACATTTAGTTTTATACAGGTATTTCATGTCTCCAAATAGTTCTGAGAGATAATCCACAAAAAAGTTGTTTTTATTATTATAGCTTTATTTATTATTATAGCTTATTATTTTGCATTACTTCTTTCTTTTGATATGGTGCAGCTCTGTAACCAAGCAGTAGAGGGCATTCTTTCTTCAAGAGATGGTACTAGTTTCTTTCAAAGACCACTGTTTGTGAGGTTGGTGTTCCTGGGTCCTTTTCGTCTTTAAATGTAGTCCATTCACACGTAGATACTGGGATAATAAGATAAAGGGATAATTTCATATCTCAAATGTGAAATATATTCCCCGGGCTGAGTAAATAGTTACTAAAATTGTATATGTTTTTAATTATGAAATTAGAGGAGTATATATTTGTTACTCAAATTTACTGTGGAGCATCTTTCATAAATTTAGTTTTGTTAAATCAGTGTTGTATATAAGTAAAAACATGAACTATTTCAGTTGGATATGACCAGTAAATAACCCCAATAAAATAATTTTACGTAATACTTAGAGTGAACCGCTCATGTTGACAGCAGCACCTGGGTAGGTGTTTTGAAAACATGTTCAAATGCATTTGAGTGCTGTGTTAAAATTCCAATAGATGTGTGTGTGTATATATATATATATGTATATATGTATATATGTATATGTATATTTTTATATATAGGTTTTGACATTGCCTTAACCCAGCCCTGCCTGAAATTAAATTTGGTGTGATGTCTTGAAAAATTCTGTCTCACCTGGGGCAAGTGAGCACTGGGGCTACCTCCCTCCCTTCTAAAGTTGGGAACTTTCCTCATTGATCCATCAGATGTTTGGACACTGTCCAGCCAGAGCCCCACCACGGGGGACAGCAGTGGGGCTGCACCTCCCCAAGCAGGGGGCTATCAGGCAGTCACTGTGGGTTACCTTTCTGGAGCAGCTGAGTGCTGTGTTCCCCTTACTAAAGAACTAACTACAAACTTGGTGCTTTGAGAGCATGCTTTTAAGTGCTCCTCTGTTGTGAGGTGGCAGAGATTTTTTTCCTTCTTTCTAAGTTGATGTGAAATTGAAGTGGCTAAATGGCTTCTAAATCTGGATACTAGGCATAAGAAGAAGATAGTTGCCTTAATGAGTCTAGCATCATCTATTTCTCCATTTTGCGTAAAATCACAGGTAAGATATGAAATGGGATAGAAAAAAAAAGTTTCTATATATGTATATATATTCACTTTAATAACAACAGGAAAACAAAAGGATCTGGTAACAGAGATTAAAATGTTTACATTTTAATTTTGAGGCTTCATATTTGCAATGTTGCATCAGAACATGTGAAACTAAAACTCTTTCCTATGTCACTGTTCTACTGATTCATATCTGCTATTTTATAATTTTTCCCTGATGTTGCTAAGTCATCAACAGAGCATAGTACCAGCGTATATTTAAAAAAAAAAAAAACAAAAAAAAAACACTGTGGGAGAAGTTACTATTGAGAAATGTAGGAAGTAGCCTAAAGAGACAAACTAAAGAAAAGAATGTGATCTGATAAACTATTACTCTGTTTATGACATATGATTTCACTTCATGTCTGTTGAGTTGCTGTCTTGTTTTCATTTTGTGCCACCTTTGCTTCATAAACAAGCCAACAGTTTTGTTTTTGTATAGTACTTTTGTCAGACTGTTCTCAGAACAAAGTTTTCAATCTCTACTTCATGAATTTTCTCCAGTCTGGTAAAAGAAGTTTTACTGTTGCTACTTTTTTGTGCTTTATTTTATTTTATTTTATTTTATTTTATTTTATTTTATTTGTGTTTAATTAGCATAAAATAGCAGTCAGTTATGAATGAGAAATTAAGCTCTTATTCCCTGGGGAAGGGAAGGAAGAGCCCAGTAGACAGTACTTCTTCAGTTGAAAAATTGTTCAGACTTCAAAATAATTACTTAAGGTGGTATCTGCAAACAAAACTCCTTCCTGTGTCACTGGTGTACTGATTCATGTAACAGTTCCTGGCTATTTTGATTTTAAATAAACATGTTTTTCTTCAATATCCTTGAAGCATTCAGGAATCTGACTCAGCAAAACAATACTTATTGTTTCTGAGGATGACTGAGAGCAGAAGACCAGTAAAACTGGGCACTTCCAGGCTTTAATTATGTGTAAAATAATAAAATAATCCTGATAAGTAAATTTCACATCTGTATTGTGGGATTGTGGAGTTGTGTTTTGAGGCTGGGACTTCTACTGTCTGTTGCTTAGTTGGAATATTGACACAACATTTTGTCTTTGATGTGAATGGGTTTGCAAAGATGTTATCAAAGAAGGGCCATGTTAGTGCTACAACAGAGTAAAGGAACAAAAGTTATTCCCAGCTTAAAACTGGCATTTGCAGAGAGAGCAAATAGTCACTTGTGGTAAGCTTGTCTGATGTTTACTTCTTCTCTGTTCCCAGCCATGATCTTCTCCCCGCTTCTCTGTGCTAGCTTTTAAGTTGTTGAATTCTGTGGTAGGCAGGATCTATGCCAGTGGAAAACTATCCTGAAAAAAGCCTCCAAACAACCCCTTTTTAATGGCATGGGGAAATTATGCTTGGAATTGGTTCAATGAAGAGCCCACTAAGAACTTCTGGTGTAAAGAAAAGTGGTGGGAATGCAGGCCAAGGAGTTATTAGTGAGACAGGAGAATGCAGAATCTCTTTTTAAACTGAAGAGCTATGAGGTGGTCATCTGGCCAATCCCTAGGAATATGGATTGGTAGGCTCCATTCTATGACTTCTGTCCCAGGTAATCAAGTTGGAAAAGCTGAAGAAGCATGGAAAAGTCTTTGCACCAGCTACCAGATATGTTGAGCCACAGGGGAACTAGATGAAGTAATGCACTATTTAAGGGTCTTGGCAAGTTCTGATGCTTCATTGCTCACCACTGATAGCTCTTTACTGTATGAAAATAACTTTGTAGCCAGTCTTCCCAGTTTTAGGACATGCATAGGTCCCTATGAAGGTGACCAATAATTTAATAGTATCTTTAGTACCTGTATTTTCAGATTTGTGTACAGATGTGAGAATTTAGGTTTAGAATCAACCCATAAAAATTAGTGGACTGCAATCAATTGGCTCAAAAGCAGACAAGATGTCTGGGATCAGAAGATAATTTGAGCAAGCGTCTCAAGCCAGGAGGGCCCTTGGCATGGGCACAGACAAGAACTTTTAACCAATTAGTTTATAAGTTAGAAGCAAGTTCGGAGAGTGTTAACCAATCCCTTAATGCCATGCACGTAACACAGATAAGAGAAAAGTATATATTCTGCGTTAGTGAATTCAATAAACGAGATTTTGCTTATTGATCATATTGGTCCGTGTTTGGCAATTTCTCCGTGCCCTCTTGCAACAGCTCACCCGTGACCTTAGTACTTTGTAGGTACAGTTGGGTGGAAAATATTTAATAGATTAACTAGGAAACAGAAAGTTCTCTGAACAAAATACTCTCAAGTCTAATGTTTATGGTGTTTGTAGTTGATTGGTAATGTTCTTTATATGACCTCAGCAGTCCTGAGTAGAAACAGAAAAGAAAAAAAATAGATTGCATTGTTGTGCTGTAGTATATCAAGGCTGGTTGTCTTGGGACTCAAAATGGTAGTGTGATATTAAAATTTTAGAAAACGTTTACTAATGCTGACATAATGATGCTATCTATCCTAAATATTAACACACAGTAAAATCTCTGTCATTGACCTCAAAAGCACTGCATTCTCCATTAATTTTATTTTTGTTTTTTTCTTTGTCAGGAAAGCACGGCACTAGCAAACAATAAACATTATGTTTAAATATTAAACATCAAAGTGCATGATGAATTTTTAATAAGCCAATAAACAAAGAAATATCTCCATTTGTTTCTGTACAAATATAAGGGTAGCACAGAGAGTTTAGCAGACAGAATGTCAGCTGTGATCAAAGGATGGCATTTGAAGCAAAACTGCAGCTCCCATAAAACACGTTATTAAATCCAAATAATATTTTGAAGAAAGGGAGGGCCTGGGATTTTAAAAACCACCTTAATTTTCGTAAAGGTGTGAAGGATATAACCTTTAAATCAAATCTTCAAGGGTTCATGAAAGGCAATTGACACCCTAACTAGTAAGTGACATGACTTACCTCTAACATGAAGGAGATGAATGTTCCAGAAAAGCAGAACATCAAGTTTTGTAGCTGTAGCTTTTCACCAATAGGAGTGTATTTTCATACAGAACCATTTCTTCTATATGTTATTTCAGGCTCTTGTTGCTTAGATTGGCAGACAAATTTATATGATTTCCAAAAAAATTATTCTAAGTCAGTTTTCAAAATATAGATGCTTGTCCACCTGGCAAACAACTAGGAAGTTCTGCCTTTGAAAAGTTATGAAGATAAATGGGAGCATATTTCTAAGTAGGAATTTTTTTATTTGACACAAATAATATGGAAATGCCTTGTCATTTGAGGCTAAGTATTTGTGAAAGAATTAGAAGTTTAATAAGCAGAAAATGAAGTTTATGAGGCATAACAAAATTTGAAATAACAATAATTTCTGGGAAAAGTTGTCCTGTCTGGGTTTCATGACAATGTGTGTAAGCAGAGTAATTTCAGGAGTCTGGTTTCAGCACTGAAGTTCTGAAGCAGGTGAAGGCTAACACAAAGGTCTTAATATGTAGGAATAGTTCTCTTTCCCTCATGCACCCACAGCTCATAGAACATGAGGAGAAAACAAGGAGTTCCTCCTGTTAACTTTGGTTTATTTTATTTTATTTCCCCTTATTTTGAAATTGAAGTGGTAGGAATAAATTTCAAGCATAGAATGATTATTTGTGTAAGCCGTGTAGGTTTTCATAGTTTGCAATGAAGCACATGTGGCTTTTCAGCATCAAAGGTGAAATGCGAATCTCATCACTGAATGCTGAATGTTCAAGAACTGTTAGATTCACTGGTTTTTAGCTTAGTCAGTGCATGAGACTACAGCTTTCCTAACGCCAAAGCAGGGTTGCTGTGTTTTATAACCATTTTTTTTCCCAGTGTCTTTTGATATCTACTGGACTGCATTCCACATTCTCTTAAGCTTGAAATCGTCTCACTTTATCTCAAGTAGACACACAAACCACCCTGACACTCTCTCAACTCATAGGATCAACATAATATCATAGAATGGATTGGGTGGGAAGGGACCTTAAATATCATCAAGATCCAACCTCCCCCCTTCATGGGCAGGGACACCACCCACTAGACCAGGCTGCACAAGGCCTCACCCAACCAAACCATAAACACTGCCAGGGAGGGCGCATCTCCCTCCCTCCCTCTCTCTCAGGGGAAAAAAAAAAAAAAAAAGGCTTTTAGACTGTTAACTTTTTGAAGGCAATGGGACATTAAGAACATTAATCATCATCATAGCAGATTGATGCTAGGGAGTTTCTCCTTGTGAATGCCCTGCATGAAATAGCCCTGAGAACAAGCTGTTCCTTTTTGCTGTTAGAGCATTGCTTTTCCTGGCATGCAATACCTGACTGAACTCCATTGTTATTTTACAAGGCCATAAAAATTTGCCTTGTTTCTGCTATAATAAAGCCACAGACTGAATAGCAGAACTTTATGCTGTTCTTTTCTGGTTAAAGTAGTCAATCTTCACTTCTCGACTGGCTGTTCATCATGTATGAGTAGCACTTACAATATACTGAAAATCTACAGTATAACTGATGATATCTCAACAAATGCAGAGCTTTTAATTGTTTACTCTCTTTCACTTTGTGCTATTGAAATACAGATGGAACTAATGCATGGGAAGAAAGAACAGTCACTGTGGTTTAAATAGCTTGGGCTGATTATTTCCCATTATATTGATGTTTAAAGCTGAAAGATATTCTAGCAGAACTCAGTGATATAGTTCCTGTTAGTGTCCAATTGTAGAACACATATGAATTTCCAGCATATTAGTGTGATTACTGGTACGCAGAACTGGAATGCAGAGAAAGGCATTTGGTAATCATATAACCACTCTTGTAGTTTTCTATCTGCCCATAAGTATATATGACCTGACTGGTTTTCTCATATTTCTTCAGCTAACTTTGCTTAAATACCTTAGGTTTTGATTTTACCTACTTTTATTCTGGTTCTTCATGAAATAGGCTTCCTAACATGACTTTTTTCTACCAGTTGCTGGGAGTGAAACTAAGGAACTGTTTTTGTTCTATCAGATGAAACTTTCATCAGAGAAGTCACAGTTAATTCATTCCAAAAGTTGAAATTAATATGGGGAACAATTTCTTTTTTTTTTTTTTTAAATCCCTCCATCACAATCTCAGTCCTTCTTTCAAGCCTTGGAGCAGAATTTAACTTCCATCACTTTCGCTAATTAATTCACTGGTGGCCATAGCAGAATCCCATGAAGCAGTCTGTATATCTCAAATGGCTATAATGTCATGCTGCATTAGAGTGGGAAGCTATGGAGATCAGTATGTCCTTCAGCTGAGGAGACAAGGATTCCTTCTGTCTACTATTCCTAATTCATCCACTGAAAAACTTATTTCACTATTTCATGAGTTGACAAATAACTGAAACATACGTTTCTCACCTGTTGTACTCTGCCTTTCATCATTTATGGGATTGCTATTTCTACAGCTTTTGGAAAACTTGAGGCAAAAATGTGAATATAGTATGAATCATTCTGAAATACCAACATTGTTGTTTTTCTTGTATTTGAAAGTAAGGAGGATCACAGTCAAATGATTTGCCAAACCCTGGTAGATACAATGCTATTTTTATATAGTGGAAATTATCACTTGTTATTACTGTTAATATTTCATTATATCAAAAGAAAGAGAAAAATACTGGGTGTTCTGATATAGCTCCCCAGACTGAATGAATCTTTTTAAATGAGAGACAAAGTGTAAAATCATTAAATGGAATATTGGGAACTGAGGGTCTGGTTTAAATAACTTCCACGAATACACTCTATTTAACATCTGTACACTATACACACTCATATAAATGATAGTGTGTTTCGTATGTTTGTGAGATCTGGGCTGTGCAAAGGGCTTGAGATAGTATTGTTACTGGCATACTAAGGTTAATACAATGAAGGGACATAAACCTCTGGAAAACAGGTAACATCTGTCAGCCATCTTGTCATTGTTTTGATCTACTGTTATCGATGCTATTAGCAGGAGAAGCAAATTATAATATATTACCTCTGATTATTGGCAGCTAAATCAGAATCATTTCTGAATAGCTATAATTACAGAAGTAACACCTGTTCTATGTTAAGTAAAACACTTTGGTTGAGTATTTAAAAAATCATTTACTATATGGAATAAGACATTAATTTTGGAGTTCTGAAGGCACTAAAAAGCCCTAGGCAGTTTATGTTTAATTGGCTCTCCAAGGTAGAAAACAATTCTATATAGACAGATCTTTTAACATACTACCCTTCATCTCTACCTTGGACTTTTACATATCTGAAGGAGAGCTAGAAAAGAAGTAAAACTACAGTCTAGCCGGAAAAGTGGATAGGTCAGTTGCTTACCAAGAAGATAATTTCTCAGTGTCTCGAGAATTTGCTATAAAAAACAATAGTGTATTTTTTGTTCTATACTATGTCCTTTTTGAAGCAAGTAATGCTAATTTGGTAATTTTCTTGAGAAAAACAATTACTGAGATTGATGCAAATTTGAAGAGCTTCATTGAAACTCTGCCCTTCATGAAGTGATAAAATTGACTTATAGTTAGCTGTTGTTCTGATTACAAGCCGTTGTTTTCCTATAAGAGGTTTCTAGACTGGAAGTGATTGGAAGGCATGCAGATGAGTCTATAGATGTTCAACTACCCAGGTGCAACCTTCCAAGAATTATGTGTCTGTGATTCTGCTTACAGACCATAAATACAATCACAGTTTAATATCTCTGCTTCTCAGCCATTTCATAAGTTCCAGATAGATATGAGCTCCCAAGTAAAGCAACTGTACCAAGTTACAATTAGGTTACTTATTTGCCATGAGGATGATCAGAGGGCTGGAGCACCTCTCCTATGAAGACAGACTGAGAGAGTTGGGGTTATTCAGTCTGGAGAGGAGAAGGCTCCCAGGAGACCTCATTGTAGCCTTCCAGTATCTGAAGGGGCCTGCAGGAAAGCTGGTGAGGGACTTTTAGGATGTCAGGTAGTAATAGGACTAGGGGGAATGGATTCAAACTAGAGAACTTAGATTTTAGATTGGAAGTTAGGAAGAAGCTCTTCACCATGGTAGGACACTGTATCAGGTTGCCCAGAGGGGTGGTGGAAGCCCCATCCCTGGAAGTTTTCAAGGCCAGGCTGGACAGGGCTCTGAGCAACCTGATCGAGTGGGAGGTGTCCCTGCCCATGCAGGGGGATTGAAACCAGATGATTTTAAAGGTCCCTTCCAACCCTAGAAATTCTATGATTCTAAAAAGAAAGGGTTCCAAACGGTAGCATAGGAATTGCTTACAAAGAGGTATATAATCACAATAAAAACAGAGAAGGCAATTTTTAGCACTACCTAAGTAGTGTCATCCAAATATAAGCACATACACATGAGACAATACAATATTGCTAACAAGGAATTTAGTACAAATTACTGTAAATCTGGGGACATGAACCAGTACCCAATTCAAAATTTTAGTTTCATTCCAAGCACAAGGATTGTGGCTGCCATGAGGCACTATGATACATGTGATCTCAGCTGAAAATGCGTATTAATCACTCCTGCATTCTCTTCCTCACTGCTCTCTAAAAATGCAGTACTGGTGGATTAGACAATTTTTGATGTTGAAGAGGAAATTAAGATAAGAAGGAGGAAATCTTGTCCTCACTCATTAGTGGAGAACTTTCTTGTTGACGTTATTAGACACAATATTTTATTTTTTATTAAAAACAAAATCATCATTGAGACATCTGTGCCATTTGGACATATTGAGTTAATTCACCATCAGGAGACACAAAAAAGTCCCCGTTCAGGAGACAAAAGAAATATTTGCAGATCAAAATTTGCAGATATTTTTAGATGAAAAGACATATAAATGCAGAAGTGAATTGCTCCATATTTAGGGAGTCATGATAAAAGTATGTATGTTTATTCTGATTATGCTTCTTATTCCAAAGATTCATCAGCTCTTCCATCCTCATTCACTGACTAATCTATTTCTCACATGCAATTAATTCATGGTGTTTTATTCAACAACTGTGCAATTTTTGATAATTCTAGTTTTATAGTTTGTGCCCATGTATCTCTGCTGCTATCTGCATAACAGAAAATTAAGCCTTCCATTTCAGCTACCATAGCAGGACTCAAGGACAATGAACCTTTGCAGATTTTCATGCTGATGTTCTTTATCTCCTAAAAGGAAGTAGCCCTGAATAAATAAAATATCGTAGTTTGAAATATTGTCTTTTTTGTGGGTGATCTACATTATAAGTGATAGTTTTGTTTTTAATATTTTAATGTTTTTCTTTTTAATGCTATGCTGGTTTGAAGGCAGAAGGTCTAACAGACTGGCTTTTGATCTACCGTGGTTCTTAGTAACTCCTCTTAGTAACTCCCTAATACAATTTCATTCATCCAAAACTAAAGTGTTTGCCTTGCAGTGCAAAGATTCACACTTACTGAATTCTTTCCCTTTGAGAATGGGAGTGTCCTTAGTTGCAAGAAAAAGCCATTTCCAGAGCTGCACAGGGAAATTTCTACAACAGCTGTCTGCGCTGTATTTGTGCTGTGGGTAAGTAGGGGAGTTTGGATAAATATTGTAATTAGGAACATAATAGTACTTTTTGATTGCTTTAATAGATAGCACCAACATTAATCTTTTCTTAGTGCTGACACTAATGATCTTTAATGGCCAGGCGTGTGATCTCTACAGTATGAATTCTTAGTTGGAAAGCCTAAATTCATGTCTTGAATACAAGACATATTAGTATTGAAACAGAAAGTAAACACTTGGCATTAATCTCATTGTTTTATGAAGATTTTAAAAAAACACACAAAAAACTCCTCAACGCCCCCCAACCACAAATAGCAGAAAATACTCCAAAACTTTAGTTTACTTTTATTTGCATGCAAAAATAATTGAAAGCTACATGGATACAGCTGGGGTCCACATATCCACATCTACTCATTATATGCCATCTTGCTACCTTTGTGCTCCAGCTCTCTCAGGTTCTAAACCACACACAGGAATTACCAGAAGAGGTTTCACCCTTTCAAGAAAGGCATGTTATTAAACACAGACACTACAGGCTTGAGGTAGTTCAAGTAGAAGGCACAGCTTTGCAGGGGTTTGCATTATCTGTTGTACTCAGTTAGCTCTGTGATACACAGAGGCATGTGCTCCTTGGGCCTGAGCATTTAAAGATACAATGATGACAGACCATTTTTTTACACATTGCATGATGCTGATTAAAACACTTGCAGATCTTAACACTTTTGGAAGAAAAGTGTCTATTTTAGCCACTTTCTTTTGGAAATTGTTACTTGAATGTCTGTTACTGTTTTCTAGCAAAAACTTTTGAAAGCACTGATCAACGACATTTGGAAGAGTTTTCTATATATTTAAACTGGGGAGAGGGATTTCTCTTTATTAAATGTCAGATTACCCATCAAAAGGTTTATAGAAATAACATCAAAAGTTTTCAGACTACCAGTTCAGACACCAGGACATTTTCCACAAAAAATCTAACTGTTTTTAGAAGATGTTTTTAGGTTGTCCTCCTCTGTGCTGCCCATGGTGTTACTTGCTTTCTGCGGAATTTCTTCCCTTCAATATAAAAAGATATTTTGAACATTAAAATGCATTAGTGCAATTAAATATATGGCATTCTACAAATGAAGTCTTATGGATTCTTTCCAGATGATGTTTTACAGGCACTTTATTCAGGCATGTGGTTCCTGGCTTTTCTTCATCAACAAAATTGTCCAGATGTGGAGTACTGGAATCACACTTGAGGTGTCTTGTGGGAACAGGCACGTAGAGCACACTAGTGGTGTTATGAGATACTAGCTATACTTTATTTCACAAGAGGTATCTCCAATGCTTAATCTGAAGAATTTATGGAAGCTTTCTTGCATCTTTGATGAATGTGTTGTTATTTCTTATATCTCATGAGACATAGAAAATCACAGACTCTCATCAAGAGACTTAACAGTCTCCAGTTTATCTTTTGTCAGTTGATAGACTGTCAGTGACAGGGCTATAATAATCTGTTTGGAGACCTCTAGCTCTTTCATATAAAACACCTTCTGTCACCTTAGAGGCCATTTGCAATTACATGTTGTAGGACTTATTCTCAGGTATAATTTGAAATACTTGATGGAATACATGAACAAATCTTTCTATTAGTGCATTTGTCAACGAACAAAAACGTGATTGAACATATTTATAGATAATTTCTGTTTGTAAACAATTGAAACTTTTCAGAAATTAACTGAATTCTCTGGTGACTTGAAATCTGTACAGGAGCTCCATTCTTCAATAATTTTAAGTTATAATTTTCAACATCTACATTGAGTTACAGTTGTATTGAACACAACACATTTAGAATGGGCATCTGAGGATTCAAAAGTCATCCTTATTTTTATCTTCAGAAGATGATGACCATGCCTTTTTGAGTGTTCTGTGTATATTTTGTATATTCTTCTATATTTTACTTTTTTTTTTTTCCCCAACAAACAAGCATATGCATTGTGAGCAAATAAATTTTTAGTTAGCTGTTGTCGATATCTTCTGTTTAATCACAGTTTAGATGGTGTTATTGAATCTCCCTGGGAATTTTAGCAAAACTTTCTATTAACACAATGAGGTTTAGTACCAATTTTAGGGCTAAATATAACTTAGTATGCATTTTTTATTTTGCATGTCACATGGTAGTTAGTCTCCTAAACTCTTCCAAAATGAAAGCATTTCATTTTTATGCATTTGAGTCACATAGGAACAACTGGATTACTGCTTAATTCTATACATAAAAGTGGAAATCTGGGGTTTAGGAAGGAGTTAACAGAGTAGTTAATAGTCACAATCTTAGGAAAAACAGTCCCCTGATGTATTAGTAGCCTCTGCAGAGAGGAGCAAATTATAGGTTTTACTTCCTGTTGTGTTTAATAAAATTTCCACCTTTAAGTGAGCTATCTTAATACCAGCGTATACTTTTATAGCCTGTCAATACAAACAGGCCAGCCTTCAGGCAATGTCAGTAACTTTTTGCTTTGCCCATATGAAAGATTTTGGTTATTCTGGGAAACTTCAGGCTGAACACTTTTTCTAATAGCTCATCCGCTGTACTCAGTTTCACCTTCCTTTGTTTGGTTCATACTTCGTATACCTATAATTAACAAGTTATCTAATTATGGTTGCTGATTTTGGTATTTATTCTGAAGCTGTACAGGAGGTAACAAATAACACAGCAAAACTGGGGGTAAGGGTTCCAGAATACTTGTCTGTCAAATATGTTGCACTTATACTAGATAATTTTTCAGGTGTACAGAGTCAGCAAGCTTTATAAAAGCTTAAAGAAAGGACTATGTGTTGCCAGTTCAACATCTGGTGTAGTTTTTTTTTGTTCAAAAGATTATCTGTGCGTGAATTCCCCTCACTAGCATCTTCAGATCACTATGGTTTTTGTAACCTTAGTGTTGTATTTATGTTTCATTAAAAGCACCAGATTTCTTTTTATTTTTCTTTTTTTTTCCTAAAAAAACCACCAATAAGTCAGAAACAATTTTTTTCCCTCTATAAATATCCTACTCCCTTTAACTCATGAGAATTTCAACTATCAACTGTTTAATCATCTTTAATAATCATACAGAACTTTTTTAATGCTGTTATGGACCTTCACAGTAAATGCTTCTCTACTTGCAGGTGAAGAAACTCTTCATTTTCTTCACACTGTTACCCAAGCCTTAATTTTACCCTCAGCATATCTACACAACATTCAGTAGTGTCCTCAAGGCAGAGGTCCGATAAATTTGTTGAGTTTGTGTGACTTTCAAAGTTCAGTGTAAGAATTGTGCTGGCTTTATGGTCTTACTTTCAGGAAAGTAATTGTAGTTAGTGATATTTGTCTGTGAAATGAGAAGACTTGGCTAAAGATTATAATATCTTTTACTAATTGAGTATTTTGAAACTTAAGAATTACTTTTAGCTGATCTATGACAAACAATTGCAAGCTTTGGTCAGACTGCAAAATGAAAAGTGCTTCTATTACTCTGTGGATTTCAAAATGGGACTGAAATAGCATTCAATATGTGTTTCAAAATCAGGTTTACTCACACAGAGCAAGTTCTGTTGACATTATGTTCTCTTACTTGAAATTTTGGGAACATTTTAAAAAATGTGTATTCAAACTAACATTTTTAAGAATGTTCCCTTGTGTACTTTTGCTAAACAACTCAAAAGTCAGTATGCAATTGATTAATGGTAAACTGAAAAGCAGCAGATGTTTTATGTACTGTTTACACTAATTTTCTTACAGCTAACTTGGAAATACCTTGTGCTCACTGCAGCATAAAACCTTATTGTCAAAGTCATGAGCCTAAATGCTGCTGAGAAAGATCTGTCTTTAAGGACTTTGACCCATGTGTATGGGAAGCAGTGTTAATGATTTAAAATGAATAGCTTAAACCTCTTCCCCTATTTTGACAGTGATTACTGTCCCTTGGAACCATAGTTATGCCTAGTTTAAATAGTAGAAGAAAAAAATAGAGTAAAGGAAAAAAAATACCTTTAATTAATTTCCAGGTGAGGAATAGGTGGACAGGAGGTTTGGCAAAAGGTTCAGCCTGCAAAGCTGAGCACATTTATCAGAATTGCTTCTTTGATCTGGCCTGTTCTAATACAACTAGGCTGTATTCATGCTATGCTAATGAAGTAAAACAAGTCTCTTAACAGACTAATCATTTAAACAGTTTGGGATGTGTCTACATGGGACATGTAATTTACTTAAGCTATCAGCATAGGTGGTGTAAGGAAGAGGCAGCAGCACAGCAGGACGAGTTCTATAATAACCTGTATTAATACTCAGGTGTACTGAAATTTGATGACCAGCCTGGGAACTCTGTTTCCATGGGGCTAGTGCTATGGGAGATGAATCTGTATTCTGGCTTCCCACAGTCTCCCACACTCTTCATTTCATGTTCTTTTGGTTCAAGTTAGAGTTGGTGAGGGGACAAACCTGCAGCTCTATTGTCTGTGCTTGTCAGCTTGCACTTTCCCACAAAGAAAACCATTCAATCAGCCATTGCTTGGGATACCTCCAGGTACTTTCGGTATTCATTGAGTGGTGCTTTATGCCTTTAATTAGTAGATAGCCTTGGCTTGAAAATGCACAGTCTAGTATATTACTCGGTTTTGCATGGGGGAACAGAACAGACAATAATTGTAGCACAAGAATTATGCTCTATTCACAGTTAAAATGAGATTAATGCATTCAGCCTTTGAAAACTGCAGCAAGTATTTGCATCAGATCTTTAGGAGTCATCTCCTAGCCAGTTGTGACTTGTCCTTTCTCTGTCTCTACCCAGTAGGAGAAGCAATAGGAATTTCATTTTTACCATATCTAATATTCCATATGAACAATAGGGACTGTTAGAAAACTTTTACCTTGAAATTTATGGTTGGGAATGGGCTAATCAAATAAACGACAGTGATTCCCTGGGGAACATGATTTCCCACTAGTGGGACGAACCAGCAGTCCAACAGGGACACTGAGTTCACTGACTCCATTATCATGCCCAACTTCCCTAAAGACAGGAGGTGTTCATGGTGTAAAAGTTTTATGTAATGCTGATGGACAGTATTTATGTTTGGAGAAGACTCATCTGGTCTTTGAAATGGTTGCTTTCTCTCCATCCTTATATCCTGACCAGTGTAACTGAAACATGCAAAATTGTGAAGTGCAAGTAACATGGCAAAGCTCCCCATAGGAAGTGAAGATACTTGATACAGAATATTGGACAACTGGTGAGTCTAAGTAAGTGTCCTGTTGGGAAAACTTGTAAGAAAAACGGTAGTAGCTTTCATGGGTACATGTTGAAATCATTTAGAGGTGCCAAAAATAAAAAATCTTCAGTTCCAGTGCAGATGTGGTCTATCTTATTTCTCTGGGTAGTTGTGTGGAGAATTGTTCCCTCAGTAATTTGTGAAATCACCTTCAATTCTTTAATAATATTCTCTTACACAGTACCTCACAGCTGCTTACTGAGTGTTGGGTTTTTTCATAAACACTACTTACCACAGAAATGCTAAACCACTGGATAGATGTATCATAACAGCTCTTCAAAGTCCCTGCTAGATTTCAAAATGAGCTACAAAGTTTAGATCTCAACCATATGATTGGAGAAGAAATAAAATAGATATGAACCACAAAAACTGTAGAAGATTGCAAAAGCCTGTATTGTTTGGTATTGCATACTATGTATGAGGATATAAGGTTTTACTAGGATACTTTCTATACAATGCAAATTACTTTTCCCTGGATGGTGTAGAATCCTGAAAAGAGTATTTGTCTCAAAACAGCTGCCCTGAAAAAGTGGACACTGTGGTGGGATGGAGGCCTCATTCAGTAGTCATCTGGACTTTGTTCTTTCAAGGGGAGATCCTCATTTGGGAAACCACCCTGATAAGCAGGGCCCTATTCTCACAAGAGCAGCCCCTCCTTTAGTGGCCGTCCCGATAAGCTGAGCACTATCCTTGCAAGGGGAGCTCTGTTTGATGGCCACCCTGACAGGCAGGACACTGTCCTTATTCCATAAGGGACAGGGGCAGGCAAGCTGCACCCTGCGGAGGCAGAGTGACATCTTGTGTGCCCTGGGTAAAGCCACTGGAGAGGGCATGTGCAGAAATAAGAGTTATTGCTGTGTTATCCCATCTGGAGGAGTCCAAGTAAGCACCTGGCTATGCAAGAAATGCCAAAGCCCCTGACGAAATGGTGGGGTCAGGAGGCATAAAGAGGCACACTTGAAATGCTGGATGAGTGCCCACCATCCAGGGACCTGAACTCTCTCTCTCTGTAGCTGTTTCTAACCTTATCGGGGCACATGAGGGTAACATAGTTTCTAACTTTGTTAAGTTTTACTACCTGTAGCTTTCTTAAGCTTTGTCAGTTGTAACCTGTCGTATGTTTTGCTAAATTGTAATCCATGGTTTTAAAAGTACCTTCCTTTATAACTCTTCCTAGTTGTAATCTCACATGCTTTATAACCTCACTCACTTTTAAGTAAAGTTGTGTTTTGTACAAACCTCCTGGGTAATAACCCCACTCCTGAGTACCGCACGGAGAATTCCTGAACTTAGTCTCTCAGAATGGGTTGTTAAAAGAGATTAATTAGAGGAGGAGGAGGATTGGGCCCAATCATACCTAGGGTCCCCACTGAGGGAGTTTAGAAAGCAAGGGGGTCCAGTCCGAATCTCCCTGGGTCAGCCCCCACTCTGGGGAACCCTACCTGTGTCCACTCTGTGGGATGTAGAGACGTGTCCACTCTGTGGGATGTGATATTTTATTTGGCCCCCACATCTGCGGAGTTGTGCTCACTTTGTGAGAGGTGACAGTGCTGCACCCACCTTGGGGGGTGTGACAGATGGTCACAATGAAGATGATAGTAGATCTTTAGAAGGTCCTGTAATGTAAGGCATTCTCTTTCTTTGTAATCACTAGACCTATTGTTCTTTTTGGACACATACTGATGATACAGCAAAGGCATTATATATTTCTGCATGCTTTAATAATGGATGAAAGTAATAGAGAAACATGTACTTCCAAACCCTACACTCTCTCAAAAGTATGACATTACTTGTGCCTCCATGTTCAAAAACAAAAAATGTGCAAAGATAAACTCATAGTTCACAGGCTAAATGTCTTCAACATGATGCAGTATTACAGATTTTCTTATTAACAGGAAAAAAATTAGCATTGTTCAACAAGTCTATTTTTTAATAATTAAATTTTATGCATCAGATCTGGACTGCATTCTCACTTTGGGATGCACACATGACTCCAATTGATTTTGGAAGAATTAAAAAAAATAATCTGGGTCCCAATTCATCTCTAATTTAAGCTTCAGTCAAGCTGAAGTAATTTAGTGGCTGCAAGTGGAGTAGAAAACAGTAGGATCAGGCTAAAGAATTTTTATAAAATATTAAGTTGACAGAAGGACTAGTTACCTGTTCGTGGTTTTGCAAAATAGGATGTGAATAATTAAGTATACAATATCTAAATCATACAATAATTATGGAGGCCAACGAGTTGTTTAAAAATTAGTTTCAAAAGGAGTACTTCACAAAGGTTTTCAGGGAGCTCAGGCACATTCTGTTTTCAGCACAGCTGTACTGAGGCCATCTCCGAATTGCCAGCATGTAGATCATAAAGATCCACAGGGTTCTTCCATGCTGAGTAGAAGACCAGTCAGATGTTACAGCCTAAGTGAACATTTACTGACCGTGTCCACAATCACATAGAGACGTATTCATTGGATGTACAAAGAAGTAACCAGATAAAACACTTTACAGTGTATGTGAGTTAGGTGTGCTTTCTGGAATGAGGTATAGGAACACAACTTTGCTGCTTGTTTGGAAAACTCAGCTTTTATTCTCCACCTGTTTGCCGTCCAAATTGTGCCTTTTGACATCATCTGTTTTTTAATACTTATGCAGTAAAAATCACCTCTTCAAGCATCAGTTTCCTAAACTCCAGTTTAGCTGCTGCAGCAAGCTGGATTTTTTTACCCTGTTTTGCATACTTTGCTGAAATGAAATATATACTTTATTCCATCTTTTGGAAGATCATATTGATTTCTTACTTGGCAAAACATTTTTAGTAGACCTCATCTCTAGATCTCAAATTGCAGATTAATGCCTGTATTGCAATACTTCACTTTCAATTTCAAGCTACAAGCATGATGATCTCTTGTAAGAAACTTGTAATCTTTCAAGACACCTACATTTCTATAGAAAAATGGGAAAATCCAAATTCAGATAGACTTCTGAAGCACACTAATGTGTTCCAGAAATGTTCCAGTAACTGTAGCAGAATGCAATTATATTTTTTGCATTGGAACACTGACATTTACAATACTTGTTTTCATGTCACTTGCAAATATTTTAAGGAAGATTAACCACTCATTTTTAAATGGATATGATACAGATGAAATTTTTTTCCCCGTTCCCCAGAACACTTTGGAACAGGAACATAAGACAAAGCAGAGCAGATTGATCATGACAGGCAACTCAGTAATAGGGTCTGCAAGATATCATGAAAGAATTAACAAATCAAATGGGAGTTAATGACAGACACAACAAAAAGTTTGCTAGTAAGAAAGCAAGAGTTTTTAGGTTTTACAGTAATATGCTGAATGAGCTGTAAAATAATATACAAGATAAAAAATCCCAGATCTCATAGCAATGAAGTCAATAACTAGCCATTGCTGATTTCTCAGTGAGGCACAACTTGACTGGAATGATAAATGTGCACTGTTCAGGTTAGTTATTTCTAGTGGGCAAAGGAAACACACTTGTGAGTGCTGGTGTTGGGAGAGCACAGGAGAAGTTATGATCAATCTTGCAGTTCATTTCCTGATCTATTCTTTGCTCATTGCTTGACCTTCCATTGACTTCTACAGTCCTGGACAGGGACTCCAGCTCTTTGGTGGATACCATGCTAGGAGACTCCTTTGCTATTTCTCCGTTTAACAGATACAAACCGTGACTGTGGGCACTAGTTAGAAAGGATCCTCTCGGTCTGCAGGGTTTCTGAAGCCCAGACCGTCTCCGCTGGCTTCCTTCCAGAACTTGGGCCACCGTGGTACTGGGAGCCTGAAATGGTCATTGCCTCTGACACCGACACCCTCATTTTTAGGTTTTTGACTTTTTCCATCCATACGATGGAGAAGTGAGAAAGCCCATCCTGAGGACTGGCAGCCGCCACCGACTCGTACCTGTTGCTCTCTTTCTCTCTCTCTCCCTGACACGGCTCTTTCCCCTTCTCTCCGCCATGCACGACTGAGACACAACAACCCACAGCTTTCAGCGGGGCTCTGGCAGCCTGTGCGGGACACCTTGATGCACGGGGTGGGAGGGGAAGAGGGACGCGGACCCCACGCCGACAGCCCTGCCCTGCCCTGCCCTGCCCTGCCCTGCCCTGCTCAGCCCTGCCCAGCCCAGCCCAGCCCTACCCTGCCCTGCCCTGCCCTGCCCTGCCCTGCCCTGCCCTGCCCTGCCCAGCCCATCCCATCCCATCCCATCCCATCCCATCCCATCCCATCCCAGCCCAGCCCAGCCCATCCCATCCCAGCCCATCCCAGCCCAGCCCAGCCCAGCCCATCCCATCCCAGCCCAGCCCAGCCCAGCCCAGCCCAGCCCAGCCCAGCCCAGCCCTGCCCGGCCCGGCCCTGCCCTCCGCGTCCCTTCCGCGGGGCTCCGCGGGGCCCTTGCGGCACGGCCTGACGTCACCGCCCGCGGCGGCTGTGGCGGGGCGGGGCGGGGCGGGGCGGGGCCGCAGGGCGGAGCGGGCAGCGCGGGGACAGCCGGGCGGGAGGCGGCCGCAGGCGCCGGTCCTCTCGGTGTTGCCGGTCCTGCCGGTGCTGCCCGCGCTGCCCGCCGGCGCCATGGAGGAGTTCCTGCAGCGCGCCCGCTCCAAGCTGGTGAGTGACGGTGGTGGGGGGCGGTGGGCGCAAAACTTCGCCCGGCTCTCCGGTAATTGCAGTCGGTCATCGCCCCCCCCTGCCTCCCCCTCCACCAGCATCCCCGAGAGCAGCACTCCCGAAAACTTGCCGGGAGTGTTTCAGCAGCGCCCAGGCCCGCGGCGTTGGTTGCTCATCGGCGCGGGCGGTGGGAGAGGGTGGTGGGGCTTGTGACCTTTGCATCGTCTGGCGCGTGTTTTGGGGTCGTATTTTCTTCTTTCACCTCTCTGCCCTCTAGCTAGTGCTGAATAATGCTCTCCTTTACCAAAATATGAACCCGTATTTGGCCGGCACGCGGGCGGTGGCAGTGTGCCATTTGGCCATTAATGGCACAGTGGTAGAGACTTTCAGATGCATCAAGTTGCGTAGTTGAATGAGAAAACGTTGTATCAAAAACCACTAATAACCTGTCATCTCAGTGTTTAAATGTCACTAGGAATAAGTTTGGATAAGCAAGACTTAAAATAGCTGAGGAATACGCAAAAGGGATCAGGAATATGCAAAAGGGATCAATATGCAAAAGGATGACCAGCCGCATCATTGTGTCTTGCCATAGATAGCTAATTCTGTGTTAGTAACTGCAGATAGATAAATCCCGTTCTCAAATGAGAGCAATATTTATTTTGCTTAAAGTGATCAATAATCTGGGCCCAAATAGTGTGTGATTTTTTTTCACCTTATGTTTAGAGCAAAAAGTAGGATTTTTTAAGACAGGAATGGTCTTTGGCTATCTTCCAACCGTGAGGGCTGATTTTCTGTACAAAACTCAGTTTTACAGTTGTTGCCTTTCACGGTCAGCCTGCGCTCCTGCTAACTATCACAGCTGTAAGAAGTATGTTCTATTAGAGGATTCATAATGGGTTATTAAAAAAAAAACAAAACAAACCCCATGGTTGCTAGCTTTGCCCTGTATTTTTGAGTGATTGCATGATGCCCTCCCTACCCTTTGGAGAGCTGCTATAGATAATTAAATATAGACTTCATTGCTGATAATTAGAATAGCAGGGCCTTTGCAGTTTCGTAGACCTGTTATGAATCTTCAGAGAGTGAGCCAATCATAAACCCTAAAACATCTTTCTCTGATGGCCATCATTCTCTACATGTAATGATTTGTAAAGTATGGCTTTTTATACCACCTTTTGTCGCTATGTGTTTGTTGGAAATAAGAGAACTAAGGCATTTTAATTTTTTAGAGTACTGGCAAAATGAAGGAGAAAATTAAACCCGTGGTGGCTCCTTTAATATTTAACTGTGTTGGCAAATGTGAAGGGTAAACATGAGGTATGTCTCCTTGGTCACATGCCAACTAAATTTTTTTACTCTGTGTTTTTTTATGTTTGTAAATTTTGAATGTAAATTTTCCATTTATTTTCATGTAAATAGTCTGAACTTTGGTAGCCTTGTTAAAAGAGTCTGCACATCACAGTTATGAGTCCATAATACATTTTCACATCATCATTTTGTATATTGCAACATTTGAGGTGGAGATCTGGTTACAAGTCTTTTTCTCAAGTGCATCAAGATATCCATCTCTTAATAGACATGTTATAATAGTAGCCCCCTCTGCACCATTAGTAAATGGCAAGAAGTAAGAACAACTTGATTTTACTATTAAAAGCAAATACTACATTAATGAATTGCTACTGAAAATCAGAAAGGAACTGTCTGTAAAACTGTAGTCTAAAGAGGCCTATGGATAACAGATAATATATCTTTAATGTAGATGAAGCAGGGAGCACAGCAACTCAACAGTAGCCTTTTTTATTCCTGCATTGTGGGTGTGTAAAAGAAATGCAGACTTCTTGAACCTTTTGAACTGTGGAAAGAAAACACATGTTTTCAAGCAGGTCTTCTCTGCAGGAGGAGTATTGAAAGTGGCAAGTGGCTTTCTGACTGATGTTGCAGTTTATTTTCATATCAGATGATCATGGAAGGGGAAGCAGCATCTGAGCGCTGGTGTGTTCAGTTCAGAATAGATTTATAAATTTTATAGGTTGACTTCAATTTGCCAGTTTACTTACTACTACTGGTGCCTGAAAAAGGTAATCCAGAGTAATTGAAGATTTGCCTTTGGCAACACAAAGAAAGATGATGCTTTTTCCTTCCTGCCTGGTCAAGCCTTTTATGGGGAAACTGTCTCTGCTGAAAGGGAGGCAGCCTTAGACTGAGTTGAGGGCAAACAAAAGGTTATATTTGGTTAGCCACAGATGAAGGAAAAGCTGCCCTGGTAAATGATCAAGTAGCTCCAAGCTAAAGAGCTACTGTGTGCTGCTCTGCAACTGCAGCCATACCTAAAGAAGTCACTAAAGCCCTTTGATTGTATCTCAGAGGCCTGATGATGCCAGTATTACAATGCTAGTATTTCACACCATAGGTAATCTTGTTAGGTTAGACTGATTACAGTGCACTGACTACATGAGTAAAGGAAAATTTTCTGTAGTCATGAATAATAGCTCCAGAAGAACAGTTGCACCAGACTCTGCAGGAAAACCTATTACTGCAAGTGCTCCATCATTCAGTTGGGTCTGGGTCCAGCCACAACATTAATCAAAGCTGTTTTTCCACATGGAGCAAATTCTAGCCTCAGAGTGTACTTGTGGGGGATTTGCACTTTGTTTTTGAAGACGCTTGTATTGTCTATCTTCACTGATTCCTAAGGGAGGAAAATTCTCTGCATATTATCTGTTAATAATAAAGTCTCCAATAGGCCATTCTTTTTTTAAAAGAACAATGAATTTTGCTTTTGTGGCTTGTCATGTAGTCATAAAATGTTCTCAGTAATTTTCAGTACTTATTTTTATATTGTTTAGTACTGATGTAAAACCAAAGGGAAAAATGTTAGAAGGCAAAACAGCAGAATGTCAGAGCTGCTAAACTCTGCTGCTAACTTCTGGATATTTAGAATTCAGTCCTGCATTTTTTTCTTGAGTCTAGACTAATAATGTTAGAATAGGGCCCTTCTAAACCACTGTTCTGCCTTTGCTAAGGGATGATTTTATGCAGTAGAATATACAGATCTGCTGATAAGGTGATTGAACTCCAATGTGAGCCACAGTCTGAGCCATCTTCCATATATTCAGCTACGTTTTGGGGTTTGTTTATTTGTTAGTTTTAAATCAACTTATGCTTTGGCTTCCACAAAATCCCTGAGACAGTGGATTTTTACAATCTTACTATGTGCTCTGCTTGAGTGGGGTAGTATTCCTGTTTGCTTTTAACCATCTGTTTGACAATTTAAATAAGTGTTCCATGCCTTGAATGAGTATCTGCTGTTCACTTTCTCCATGCTATTTGGTTAAGAACTACTGTATCCCCTTGTCTTCACCCAAACATTTTCATGCTCAACTTACGTATTGTCCTTTCTTACATGATCACTTTTCTATCATTCTGCTCATCCTTGTGGCCCCTGATGATTTTATAGTTTAACCTTTTCAAAGTTGTGGAGTGCAGAGCTGCCTGCCATATTTTAGGCTTAAATGCCTAAAGACTGGCAGTACTGTAACATATCAGTTTTTTTCTGTATTCTTAAGAGTTCTTGGTATTCTACGCACTTACTTATTTTACTGTTGGGAAGAATTTTTCTGATGCTTTCAGAGTATCATTTTAAATTAATGCATGATGGTTTTTTTCTGCTAAGTAAAATGCATTTTAAAACCTCACTGACTGTGTATGCCACCTAAATATAGTTAAAAAATTGAAGTGGGGTTGTTCCCCCATGTTTTCTCTACTCTTCACTTATTTGCCCTCATTTCCATGTGCTTTTTTTACTACCTAGTCCTTCAGTGTCATGACTCCTTTCTGCAGCTCTTGTAGACAGTTTCAGATTTGACTCTCATGAATAATCAGGTATTGTCTGTGCTTTTGTCGCATCATTATTTGCCTGCCAGTCCTACCGGAAGTAATATTATTTATTATTTATGGATGTGAAGAACAGTGCATAACCCAGCACGTATACTTGGAGAATCTGCCACATATGTTGTCTTTCATTGTAAAAGCTGACCATTTGTTACTATGCTTTGTTTCCTAACTTTTGGTTTTTTACTATGCCATTAGAGGATTACACTGAGTCTTTCTTTGGTGATTTGTTTTCCCAGATATAACCTCTGGGAAACTGTTAAGTAATAGTTTAGGAAACCTTAGTACAGTGCATTGACTAGCTTGCCTTTCTCTGTATGCTTGTTGGATTATTCAAAGAACTTTAAAAATTTTTGTACAAAAATTATATACTTGACAAAACCTGGTTGTCTTTTCCCCAAAATTTCCCAAAATATTATGTTATTGCTACATCTGATGGCAATTCAGTCAGCTGACTGAGGCACAGCTAAGCTCTTGAGTGAGAGAAGAGTGGTTTATCAGTCAGTACTTAATTTTGTATAGTTTATTAGAAAAATAGATCAAAAGTTTTAAGTCTTACTGGTGTAACTTGAGAATGATTATCTAAATATTAAAGGGAGTTTTAAATAGAGGAATGAAAATTCAGAAATTATTTCTTTAGTAATTGATATGAAGTTTGGTATTTTTCAAGTAATCTCATGTGCTTTAGATTATTTGCAGTAAAGCTGAATAACTGTGAGATGCTAAGTTATCTGAGTATGTCAAGATTGAAGCTGAAAGAATTAAAATAAAATGAAATGAAATAAAACAAAATAAAATAAAATAAAGTATTGACAGAATTTCCCTTGAGATATGCTGAGACGATGGCTGCCAGCCAGTACTTTTTCCCTGGCCTTAGGTCTCTGCTTGATGGGAAGCCAAATGCTTCATATGCTGGCTTCAGGGAAGTCAGAGAGGTCAGAATGAGCCCCAGAAAAGGCTTAATGAATAGATGGAACTGTGATATCCACATATTGCAGCAGACAGCTTCAAACTATCTTGAAAGATGGTCCTCTCTCAGCAGAGAGTAGCAGATTAGCTGGTGAGATAAACTTTCTAAATGCTGTGTCATCCTCAGAAGTTAACACTATTTGGAAGAAAACCCAGAACCCCCTGAAACTTCAAGTTCTTTTAACTGTTTGCTGCTGTAGGATAAGAGACTACAATACTAGACAATTGTTGCAGCTGGTAGCGTAACACACGGGGCAAATGGGGAATTATGCCCCCAGACAGATCTGCAAAGAGAAAAATTGGACTGTATGACCAGACATTTTCCAAAGTGAGGGCCAGGCTCATGAGAAGAGAGATGCCTTTGAGGGTAGTAAAAAAGGCTTCCAAGGCACTGCTTTGATATATATGAAAAATGAATGTTGTGATCATTTCTGAGGCAAGGAAGTTACACGAACTGTTAGTGAAGATGGCAGGACCTGAAAAGACTTATGTGACCACAATTTAAAAATAAGCTGAGTCACTTACATATTTATCCATATTGGCTTTTATTTTCTTATCTGGAGTTTTATTATCAATGAAAATAGTTTGAAAATAATACTTGATTTAACTGTAACAAAGTGGTGGCTTTATTGGAAATGAAAGATATTACAGAAGTGAAGCAGAATTCTTTGCCCAGAAATTGCTGAACTTCTCCAGGCAGAGGGGTAAAAAAAAGCTTTCAAGCATGAAGACAAGGAGTAAGTATTACCATCTCACAGATCTTCTTTGCATTATTGCAGCAACACACTGGGGACTTGACTCCATTTAGCAGGGCACTTACAGTATGTACAGAATTAAGAGTATGAGTAATGATACTGACTTAGTCAGAAAACTTGCACGTGTAAGCTGTACATACACTGAAGAATGTTGCAGAATCAGTCTTACAGCTGGTTAACCTCTTACTCCTTAAATCAGTCAGAAGAAACATTGTACTCTGCAGTAAGTACTTCAGAGACAGGGTTCATTGGTATTGTGGAAAAAAAAGTACACATTGTACTAATATGAAGCTGAAATAAGTATTTAGATGAAGAATAATTGTGAACCATGCTGAGGACCTACAGTAATATTAAAGGCCATACAGAGATGACTGGAATTATTAGAAAAAATAATTACAAATTTCTATTAAAGAATAATCCCAAATGTCCATTCAATATGAGGACAAAAATCTGAGAGCTTGGAAATAGAAAGATGGAGATGAAAGTAGCACTGAAATGCAAATAAGACATGCTTGCAGGGTGATATTAGTGTTAAAAAATGTAATTTTGGGGTACAGTCTTCAAATCCTGTAGGAGGGCAGTAATAGACCTTTGGATATTTATGCTGACACATACATATGTCCTGTAGATTTACTCTGTCTCTTTTTTCACCATCATTACACAATTTAATACAACCATTGTTACACACTTATAAAACCAAAACCATTTCTTAACTGGAGGAAGAATTCAAAGAATTGTAACAAAATTATTTAAAGAATCGACTTCCAAGGAAATAAAAATGAACTAAGTCTAAAACTTTATTAAGTTACTGCTGAGTTGAGACATGAGAGCAGCCTGAATCTATGGAGCTGCAAAAGCACTGCAGAGAAGGAATGAGTCATTTGTATACACAGGTGTGAATAAGAAATCGCAAAACAGTCAGCAGAGGCTTAATAACAAGGGAATATTCCCTGGATATGGGGACTTTTTGCTAGGAGAGCAGTCTCCCACAGGAGAGAGAGGAAGCCCCTCCATAAAAACAAACCAAAATAAAATCTGAATTGAATGAACATATGTAAAACTACCTTAAAAAAATAATCTACAGTTGGTAAGTAGGTTTCCCTTACAGTAAGGAAAATACACTTGGTTTCACTAAAGCCACACAGACTACAAACATGTAACAGAAGCTGAGAATTAAAATTAGTTTCCCCATATGGATTTTCTTGGTTTTGGAGAATAGAAATAACATTTTCTTAAATGATAGTTTACATAATTTGCCTTTCATCTGTCTCTGGTGCAGGGATGTTTTCTCCTTTTTCAAAAAAATAAAATGGGAAGGGGTGAAAACAGGAGAATAAAGCACATCTTGGTGAATTTTCCATTGAAGGAGGTGAAGTATATCAGACTAATCAAGTTTATGACAAATTCTTTCCTGGACAACTGTGTGGGTGTTGAATCATTACATGCATAGCTAAAAAAAAAAAAAGAACTTTGTTTGCTTTGCCAGGGGAGGTTTAGATTGGATATGTTGGATATGAAGCAAAAATTTCATTGATGAAAGGGTTGTCAGGCACTGTACCAGGCTGCCCCGGGACATGGTTCATTCACCATCCATGTAGTATCTATAAGACATATAGATCTGGTGCTTCGGGACATGGTTTAGTGGTGGGCTTGGCAGTGCTGGGTCAATACAGCCATTAACTTGTATTAATCAACAGACTTGATGATCTGAAGGATCTTTTCCAACCAAGACGATTCTATGATCATACACAGAAATGTCATTTCGGTGCACTGTGTATCCATTTACAGAGTATCACATTATCCATGCTGTTATTGAAGTGTGGTACTGTGTTACTGACCTGTTGTGCTACATGATAGATGATCTATTCAATCTACTTGAATCCAATGTAGTAATAGGGTGGTAATGGATAGATGTGAGCACATGTATGTATACTAATCTGTTTGTTATCATTTTGGCCAAGGGCAGCTTTGGGTAGGCATTAAAAAAAGAAAGATGAGGAGATTTGGAAATGTCTTAAAGCATAGGGACAACATAGGAGGAAATGAGATGATCTTATTACTCTTATTACTCTTTTTTTTCCTCTGCTATTGACCAGCTGGAGATAAAAGTTGACATTTCATTATTGAATAGGAGATGATAGATGAAGCAGATGATGTTTTGAAAAGGTTACACTATGTAGTTTAGGGATTCTATTTAATGTATTGGAGCAACGAGAGCCAGGAGAGAGAGGCCTGTATGGACAGAACCATTATGGCAGGACCAGAGCTACAGGCTAGGGTAAGTTTTCCTGTGCATCATGGTTTTGGAATCTGCCATGTCACCTCTGCTGAAGCCAGTTAGCATTTTTGTGTTTGAACCATTGAGTAATGTTAGCTGGCGTTCTGGCTCTGAGGATAGACAGGAGAAGCTGATGAGAAAAAAGGGAGTTTGCAGTAGGCAGGATGGATAGAATGTCTATAGTGAACATGATGCTAAGATGACATGCTGGAGTGATGAGCAGGATAGTTTTGTTAACCTTTGTTTATGTCTCCTATATATGTCCATGTGAGAGGGAGGTGCAGTAAGAGAAGCAGGAGCAGACACTCAGCTGTAGCCGTGCTGAGCTGGAGGAAGTAGGAATTCTGCTGGGGAGGTGGGAAGATGGTGAGAAAGGGGCCTGGAGCTGGAGCCTGGTGAGTAAGTGAACTGGAGCAGCATCTAAATCCCTTTTGCCAGGCTGGAGGAGTTCAAGCTCAGAGCTTAAATTACTTGAGAAAGTTCCTGTTGTATTCCTTTTCTCCAAAGAAGACAGCCTGGTGCCAGGAACAGTTAGATAGGTCCTTAACAGCTGGAATCATATCACTTGTTCTAATGAGATACAAATAGATTTCAGGACAGTCAGGACAAGACAGACACTGAAAAGGTCAGGAACATTTCAGAAAATTATGACATCTGGATGATGTCAGAAAGCTCTCTTTCCTTGTTTACTGTATCATTTGACAATAACTGAGTAATGTGTAATAGACCTAATAGACCTAATGGACTGGCCCAGTTCCATCTTGCACAGTCATAACTGGCTGTTGTACATCCCCTTCTAGTCTCCATTTGTTAATTTTAAGCCTCTCTACGTCAGCTTCTGTCTAGAGGACAGTGTGATTTTGCAATATACCTGACATGATTTACCTGTTTTGTACAATTTAGGAAATTTTGATTTGGCTGTATTTTGATAGGAGTAATTGTGTTTCTGTCTTTTTGTAACTGAAACGGTTTTGATTCTGGTTCAGTTTGCTGTGGAAGTGGCCCTGTAAACAGTGGCTGACAGTGACTAACCAAGTTAGCTGTTGAATCAGACTTTAACTAAGTCCCAGACCATCATGCTGAACTTACCTCTTCCCTAGTGGTCAATCTTACTGTGCTACTCTGATACAGAGAGTAAGAGTTATACTTAATAAATAATTTATTGCTCTTGTACAATAGTGATTAGTAAATCCTGAGCAAAGGTGAATTTGGATGGAAGAAGAAACCTATGAATTGTTTATTTGGATACTACCATGCTTTCGTAACTCATGGAAATAAGTGGAGACATAGAGTCTAGCTGGCGTGCTGACAGAGAGAGGCTTATTGGTGAATCTTGCATGCTGCTCTGCAGTCAATAGGACAGGAGGAAAGAAAGGATCTTTTCATATTTTCCTTCAAGTTTTTTTGGTTTTTTGTTTTTTAATGAGGAACAATTTATATTCTATTTAGAATATATTTGACTCCCTGTGAAGGAGTGAAAAACAGCAAACTTTTGAACACTTGGAGGGATAGTGTCTCCTAAATATAGAAAGTTGGCAAGTGATCTGTTGACTGATTCAGCAGCCTTTTTTAACAGAGGTTTTCATACTCAAAGTCATTTGCAGGCCTGTCTGGATTACAGCTGGGTCAGAAGGAATACAGTGATAGGTTAATTTGCTGGAAAAGTATACTACTGTTTTTTGACAATGCATGGATGTAGTTCACTGAAGTTTCATGCATGCTTACATAGTCTTTCAGTATGAGACTGTATCATCACATCACATCCTCACATCACTCGGAAAAGCAGGTGGCTTTATGTGCTGTACCTGTGTATTGTGCATTTATGAGGCTTAGGTCCATATGAAATCTCAGGATAGGTTAGCCTATCAGGTTCCAGCATGGGGTTTTTTGTACGTGTTTGTATTGGTCAGCCTTATTGAGTTAGAAGACCAGGTAAGATTTTAAAACCACTGCTTCAGTCTGGCCTCTGTCTGTTTTCAGATTTGTTTCTGTGTTCCTGTGTGAAGTCGTGGGATGGCTTTGTGCAATTCTGAGAGGCAAATTAGATAGATTGATATAAAAAGCATTTGACTCTACTACATGGAATTTGTTCCCTCCCTTTAGAATTCGATGCACACTAGAACTTCAACATTGGCAACGTCAGGAAGACGAAGCAAAGCAGCAACTTAATTTCTTCTTTGGAAGGTTGATGCACATCACGGCATTAAAGCAATCATTCCAGGATGACAGAGTGATGCAGATTGGAGTTCTAGTCTTCCATCTCTAGAGACATGAACTCATATCCTGTTTTAGATTACATGTGAAAATGAGTTAAGTGATCTAATCTTAGCAGCTGTTTGTTCACCTCTCAAAATCATTGCACAGTTTTCAAGTGACAGCTTTGCATGGTGGAAGAGGGATTTCTAGGCTGGATTTGAAGCCTTTTGGTTGAATTGCTTTGCAAAGTTTGTGCAATAGTTGTTGGTGTAAGCCTATTTGGATATCAAAGTGTTGAGCCTTCATTTGAAAAACAGCTAACTAAACCAAAGTCAACTTAAACCTCTCTTCCTCCTTGCCCTCCCTGTGTAATAACTGAACCAGTTGCATTCTCAAGGTCTGAAAAGATAATTTATTCATACATTATAAATAAAACACAAATTGCAGTTGGTGGAGAAATTGAAGTTTGCTTGTTTGCAAATGCTGAGATCTTGTTTCTTGGAAATAGAGCAAGTACAAGTATATGGTTTACTTGTTACAGAAGTTTTTTTTATGACATTTCTGTATTCTCTGTCTGTCCCCTTTTAAATGATATGAATGTGTCTGTTGACCACATTGTCTGTGGTGGCAGAAACCATTGTTTGAGAAAACTTTCAGGCTTTCTATTGTTTTGTTTTGTTTTTTTTTTTTTGTTTTCCCTAGCGATCTTGTAGAAGTTATTTGCAGTTTAATTCTTGCTGTCAAATGCCTTGCAACTTTACTAGTCAGTTGGGAAATTAAGTTCTGCTCTCTATTCTAGTGCTGAAAATACATAGTAATGCCAGTTCTGGTAGCACTGGTTTATGTTTACACTGAGAAAAACAGAAGAGACTGGTTTTGGTACACGAAAATGGAACACTAAGTAAAAATGCTCTCTTTTAATTCAAACAACAATAAGCAGGTGAACTTAACCTCCTCGCTTCCTTTCTCCATAGCTTTGTAAATTCCAAAGAAGGAAAAGGAGTGATAAAAGAAATTAAATATAAAAATAAAGTTCTTTTTTCCTTTTCCCTCTGTTTTCTCTGTTCCTGTCAGCAGTGTATTTGGTAGTCAGAGCCATTATATTAGAGAATCACAGGATAGTTTAGGGTGGAAGAGACCTCCAAGATCTTCCAGTCCAACCTTGGACCAACAACATAATCTAACTACTGCACCATGTCCTTAAGGACCAGGTCCAAATGCCTTTTAAATACCTCCAGGGATGGTGACTCCACCACTGCCCTGGGCAGGCCATTCCAATGCCTGACAACCCTCCCAGTGAAAAAATGTTTCCTAACATCCAGCCTAAACCTCCCATGGTCCAGCTTCCATCCATTTCCTCTGGTCCTATCACAGTTCTCTAAAGAGAAGAGGCTGCTTCCCTCCTTGCTCCAGCCTCCCTTGAGGTGGTTGAAGAGAGCTCTAAGGTCTCCTCTCAGCCTCCTCTTCTCCAGACAAAACAGCCCCAGCTCCCTCAGCTGCTCCTCACAGGACTTGTGCTCCAGGCCCTTCATGAGCCTTAGTGCCCTTCTCTGGACACTCTCCAGCACTTCTGTGTCCCTCTGATAGTGAGGGGCCCAGAACTGAACACAGTGCTCAAGATGTGGCCTCACCAGAGCTGAGTACAGAGGTACAGATCTCTTCCCTATACCTGATGGCCACTGAGTTCCTATCACAAGCCAGGATGCCAAAGGCCTTCTTGGCCACCTGAGCACACTGCTGACTCATGTTTAGTTGACTGCCAACCAATACCCCCAGGTCCCTTTCCAACTTACAGCTCTCTAACTATACTTCTCCAAGTCTGTAGCTTACCATGGGGTTGTTATGACCCAGGTGCAAGACCTGGCATTTGGCCTTGTTAAACCTCATGCAATTAACATTGGCCCATTGGTCCAACCTGTCTGGGTTTCTCTGTAAGGCTTCCTTACCCTCCAGCATATTGACACACCAACCTAGTTTGGTGTCATCTAAAAACTTACTGAGGATACACTCAATTCATTAGTGAACATATTAAAGAGAACAGGCCCAGCACTGAACCCTGGGGGACAGCACTTGTGACCAGTTGCCATATGCCATATTGCTGTATGACTTTTGGAAGTGGGGGCATGCGTACCAATGTAAGGAGTAAAGTCTGATGAGTAAAGTCTGTCAGTAAATTTCAACCATTTCAGCACACTGTAGTGTACGTACTTTGTAGCTCTCCACAAGTAGTTGTGATACTACAGTTTGTCCTTTCCTTCAGTGCCAGCCAGTGAGGTACAAACGGGTTGGTTCTTTTGGGTGTCTTTGAACCTTTACGATAAACTAGCTTTTTGGAACATTATTGTCTATGAACTGCCGTCTTATGTTCTATCTTATAACATGCTGTCCATTGTTAAAGAACCAGGCAGTTCATTCTGTCCACCTCTGAGGTTATTTCTCTTTGCATTTTGCTACACTGAAAAATCAACAAGGATGTTAAACAAGATGTGAAAGACTTTCTAAAACTTTCTAGCCTTGATTAATTAGATGGATTGTCCATTTTTAACTGAATGCTTAATTGCCTGTCTTGTAAGCTAGTTAAATGTTAATTTTAGTTCTTTGCACAATTCACTATTTCAGAGCTTAAACTTGTGCTGTTTGATGAGGTTGTTGACAAAACAGCCTACTTGGTGGCCATATTAAGTAGGGATTAAAATATGGCTGCTTCTGTTCCAACCAGATAATAATTACTGATACTGAGTTAAGTATCAGTAATGTAACAGACTGTATGACCAGAGCCTAATCTTTGCTTCCATAATGTTTTCCTACATTTATATTATATACATATATAATGAAGCTTATGTATAATAAAGAGACAAGAAGTTCTGCTTAAGAAGTGCTAGGCTTATGACAGAAAGCAGAAAAATTCCAGCACTATTTCATGGCATTGTTTTGAGCTGTCTTGCTCTATTAAATTTGGAAGTTTGAGAGGTGGCATAATAGATTGCACTTCAGGCATTTTAAGGTGAGAAAATCCCTCTCAGACACCTCAGAAAGTCTGTTAAAGATATATTGCATTATGAGAACGTGGGACCCGCTTTAAAATACAAGTTTGGATTTTAATGTTTCCAGCATGTCTACATAGATGTTTTAGGTACAGAGAATATATGTTAGCAGAAGAAAAGAAACCCAGGCAGAGGAAACTGGAAGGAAGGTGTAAACACTGAATGTGGCTGTCCAACCTGACATCCAGCATTACTAGTTTTCACTTAGCTCATACTGTTGAAGTACCACTTCCATTTACTTCACTTGCTTCTGTGCTTGCACTTTTCATTACTTGCATGCACAGAGAAGCATGAACTCTCTCTGCAGGTGAGTTAGTGGACTAGGAAGCCCTTGGGAAGAGATATTCTATAATTCCATGATTCTATGAAAAACAAAGATTTTCTAGTTCTTTTGAAACTTGGAAACTTTGGAAATCATGTAACTTAATTTGAAATATTTTATGAGTGAGACAGGGTCAATGCTGGGGAATGAAAAATCACAAAAAACCCCAACCAAATGCACACACACACAAAAATCAAAAACAAAAAAGAAAAAAAGAAGTAGAACAATACTATGAAAGATACTATTTGTTGAATGCAGAATGTCCTGTTGGGTTTCTGGTTCAGTCAAGAATCTAAATTAACTTGAAAACTTTACTTGAGCCTTGAAAACTTCCTTCTTTTCCTAAGCTTACATTCTCTGTCTGCAATTTTAAGTTGCTATGGTTAGAGAGAGATTAATTTCAGAGTCCCAGCTTTACATAATTGTAAGGGTTTCTGAGGGCATTTAATTAATGTAAATCAACATGCATAAGGTTTAAAATAGCTCAAACCCACTGAGCCTCAGTAACTAGGTCGTCTTCTTGGCAAGGCCTTACAAAAACACCTGTATGGAACTGACTGGGGGGCCAGAGAACAGTACACATCAAGAGAACCAAATGTCAGTTCAATGGAGTGGGTGTTCCTACTCACTGAGAGCTGGGGTTTCCCCTCTGTCTTCTTTCTGGTGTTTGTAGCTTTTGCTGCTGAATGGTCTGTGAGAAGAATGTTTTTTTTTTCTGTTCGCTTTGAAGAAGGACCTGCTGAGCCACAGTGTCATTTCTGGTTTTGACAGGGTGATCTGTCATCAATCTATACTAAATCTGCCTAGTCTTTTTCTCATAAAATACATCTCATGTACTTGCCCCTTTTGAAGTGTCCCTGGAGTAAAAAATTAGCAGGTCAGATTTTAGCTCTTTATCATCTGGTCTTTAATTGCAGAGATTTGTGTCAAATCATGAAAAACATCAGTGCGAAGTGTTCTTCTTAGCTAATGTCAGTCTGTGAAGTAAATGTCCTCAGTAACTCAGGTGTGATACCATTGTTATCCCTCTCCTCAGGCCAGTGTAACTGCTATGCCAGGAAAACAGTAAAAGGGTGGGAATGGAGTTGGGTGTAATTTGCTTGGTTTTAGCAGTGCTGGTAGTATGTGGAACTGGAGCAAAAATGCAGAGTACTGGCCAAACCCTCTTTGAGGTGAGGATGAAAACTTATAAACTTATACAAAAATAATTATCTTTATTCTGTGTTATTAATTGGAAGGGTTTTCAGATATTCTGTCCGAATATAGTATATTTATCTCCATATGTACATACCTAACTCTGAAATGTCACATGTCCAAAGTTTGTATCTGTGGGCATTTCTGCATCTCTTATTTAAGAGCTTACCTTTTGGTGGTAAAATAAAACTGTGTTCCATAGAGGCCACTGTTACCTCATCCCATCGCAAGCATTTAAATTTAGTTTCTTTTCTTCATAGCAATCATGAGTAAAGCCTCATAAGCACAAAAATAAAATAATAGTTTTAAATAGTTAAAGACATTAAGGAGTGAAAACTAAGTCAATATTTCAAGTAATGTGGAGCTTGGAGCTTGGCTAAATAATAATTCTTACTTTGTCCTTTCTTCAGTCTTTACTGTATCTTTACTGAGATCAATAATTAGAAGTTGAGTAAGTAGCACTAGCACAGCTCAGCACTCTGGCAAGACCAAAAATACTTTGAAGGAAAGTGGAACTACTTACTCTTACTGTCCCAGAAAGCTGCTAAGCTTTGTGCTTTTTCTGCAACTTTGAGGTTTAGTCTGAGCTTTAATTTATGTTAATGCCAGAACTGTGGTATTTATAGAATCAATTGCACTCACATAATAGAAAAGTCACTTTTGTACCTGGTGACAGCACTATTTTGTGTCTGGAGACAATACCATACTGCCATCTTTGCTTTGGACAGAGTTTGTGAATTGTCTTGCCTTTTATCTTCTTTTTAACTTCTTTTTTTCCCTTCAGAATATTTGTGCTGAGTCTCTTCTAGTTTAATTTTTGGGTATGACTGTTGAGAGGCTGGTATCATTTAGCAATGGTGGATAAAGAAAGTTTTTAGACAAGGATGATATCTGTCTTCTGTGTCCTGCTAGTTGCCAAGTATACTTCCAAATCTGATTGTAATCTTTCCTGGGGAGATATATATTATGAGATTTAAAAAAAAAAAAAATTAAGTATTTTCTATGACATTCTCTAAATGTTGTTTTTTTTATATGCTGATTTTTTCCTGAAAAGAGAGTTCCATTCGGGAGGAACAGTTAGGTGTTGATTTAACTTAACTGCGCTACAAATTTTGTACATTTTTGAATGGCTTTTAACCTTGAATTTCCTCTCATTGTTAAACTCAGCTGTCACTATCATATCAACTGATTACAAACTAAATGTCAGGAGAGTAAAGACTGCAATTTTTCTTGCTGGAGTTAAGTTGAACATGTTGCATAGCCCAAATGCAGCACAATATACCCTTTATACCAAAATATGTATTTTATGTTATGCTCATGTGTATATTATATACCTATATATCTTATATATTGTTTTAAAAAAAAAAATCTAACACAAATTAAACTTTCTAGTTTGATCTTATTTCTGACACTAGCTTCTGTAATTACTAGTGTTTGGTTCCCCACCCTGACAAAAATCATTACAATGTATTTGTAAGGCTTGTTTTAGTATCAAGGGGGTGCAGTATTCCCGTGACTCCATCAAGATCTCCTCTGATAGACATGAAACTCCATTTTTATAAATAGATCTCATTCTCAAAATTTGCTCATGTATTACATGCCTGTAATAGATGACTCAAAACACAAAGCCTCAGTATGTTGGTTCTTGTATAAATTTTAACAGTTTACTAATATCTTTGAGTAATTATGTAGTGAGATATCTCAAATGTCTTTTATGACAGTTTGTGCTTTAAGGTCCTGCTGTGCTTTTTTATTCTGGAGTGGCAAGTATGTCAGTATTTATACATATGAACTCAATCTAGAGCTAGAGATTAAACTTTCAAATAGACTGCTTATAAATACATTGTCACTATATCCTATCCTTTTTGATCAGAAAAAAATATTGTTCTACTTAGCTTGTAAAAGAAAGGAAAGAATTATATCATGTCTATTTTTAACAGTCCTTCCTAATTCCATTAATGATAAACAGATACCCTTTCTACAGCACTACAAGGCCAGCACATGTTTCCCATATAAGGGAATGAAAGCTACCCATAGTTATTCCTCTTGTTCTTTCAGTGCAAAATGGCTGTATTACATAAAATTCTGTGTAAAGGCTCTCTGATATACTGAAATGTATGCAATTAACTAAGCTGAAATGACAAGCTAAAGAAATGTCAGACTGAGAACAGAGTGACCTTACACTGCAAAGCCATAATATCATCACCAGTTTCTAATGTTACTACTGATCCTCTTCTGAGAAGTGTTTACCTGGATGCTTGTCAGTATCTTCAGTGGTGAGGAACCCCCCTTTTGAACACTTTGAACACCTTGCAAATACAGAGGCATTTAAGTTCATGTATTGCAGCATTCTCATAACTGGAAACACATGAATTGTCTTATTGGCACATACTAAATGCCCATGTAATGGTGTATACATGTGTTGCTATTCATGGAGGTAGTCTTTTAATTACAATCAAATTCTAAATGCCCTACCAGTGTTCTCAGACTTTACCAGCAGAAAAATGTGGATCTGTCTGCTGTGATGAGTCTTGTACACCAAATATTTTGGCTTGCACAGGTCAGAGAATCATAGAATCATAAACTGGTTCAGGTTGAAAGGGGCCTTTGAAGGTCATTTAGTCCAATCCTTCTGCAGCTAGCAGAGACTTCATCAGCTAGGTCAAGGTTGCTCACAGCTTTGTCCAAGCAGACTTTGAATGTTTCCAGGAATTGGACTTCAACCACCTCTCTGGACAACCTTTTCCAGTGTTTCACCACACTCATTGTAAAACATTTCTTCCTAATATCCAGTCTAAATCTACCCTCTTTTAATTTAAAACCATTGCCACTTCTCGTATCATTACAGACCCAGCTAAAACGTTTGTGCCCATTTTTCTTATAGACCTCTTTTAGGTATTGAAAGGCTTCTGTAAGGTCTCCCTTGAGTCTTCCCCAGCCTGAACAACCCTAACTCTCTCAGCCTGTCTTCTTAGGAGAGTTGTGCTATTCCTCTGATAATTTTTGTTTCCCTCCTCTGGACTCTCTTCAACAGGTCCATGTTTTTCTTGTGCTGAAGACCCTTTTAGGTACTTAAGTTTGTCTGGTTTGTTTTCATGTCTTTTTTTTTTTTTTTTTTTTTTTTTTTTTTTTTTAATCATTGATTTGTTCTGTTTCCTCCTACCCCCAGAGATTTAGGGGATTTTGCTAAGATTCTTCTTTCCACCTTATGTATCTCTCTTTGCTTTTGGACCCTTTGTCCTTAACTACAGCAGACACAGAAATCAATGGATTGTGGTTTTCCTAACAATATGGTCTTCAGTTGAAAACTTGACTGTTGAGAAAAATCAAGCAAGTCCCTATGTGGGGGAAGGTGCAGTTGTTAATATTTTCCATAGTTAAAAAAACCATCATAGAGTGTTAAATATAAAACTAGAAAATACTGTTCACCAGTATGGGAATTGTCATTTGAAAGTTAAAGCTGAAATATTAATGTGAAGTATTTTGTTTGTTGTTACCATATTTTTTTTCTAAAATGCTTGTTGTCTTTTGAATTAGCTGGAACAGCAGATTTGCCAGGGATGATGAATTGCCCATTTTAGTGTTAACTGAAAGAATTCAGCAAAACTATAACAGAAAAGAATGTCTTACTTGATCAGCTATTAGTGTCTTTTCATATATGAATTTGTCAGTTTGTATCTACTCTTTTCTTCTTAATAAAATTTGAATGAATGCATTGTGAAAACCTTAATCAAATTTGATGAAATAGAACCAAAACTTAAACAAACAAAAAAATCTCTTAAACAAAACAAAACAAAAAGTTGCATTCCTTGTTCTCATTCTGTTGATGTTTACCAATTTTTTAACAGAACTGAATGGTGTAACATATACTTAAATAAGTTGCTTTATAGCTTTATAACATAAACAGTGCTGCAATCCACTTTATATTACACTTTCAATTATTTTTTCTGTTGTTTCCATACTTTGAAAGCAAGAGTTGATATGCCCATTATGAAGATCATCTTCAATACTCTATACTGTCTACTTATGTGGTTCTTGTCTGTAGAACATACCTTCTATGAGATGAAATGGAACTACTGTGGCAGATAAAGTCTATCTGTGCAATCAATAGGTTATTTACCATTGCAGAACTTGGTAGATACAGTGACAATCTGCCTACAGCTCTCTGAGAGAAAGATGTGTTTATTGTATTGTGGTTCTTGACAGATCTTTGCTGTGATGGAACATTACTGTGATGAGCAGGAGAATTAACATATTTTGTTGCTTTGTTTTCTCTACCAAGTGTCCTAGTGTTTTAAATTTAAACCATGGCTCAGGAACACGTATATTCTGTATCAAGACAATGTAATGTGAAATGGAACTGCAATTCAGAGGGCAAAACTAATTTACTTCCATAAATTTGTTTGTATTGTCATTATCTCTGTGTCTGTTTAGGGTGCCCTGGGCACTATACAAGAGTAAAAAAATGGGATTTTAATCCAAATTATGCACCCTCTAAGTCCTTACCTTTTTTCAGCAATCTTCGTGGTGGGCACTATAGTGCTCTGTGGAGCTTTAACTGTGGCAGTGCTGAACTTTAACTATGGCAGTGCAAGAAGGAATTGGATATGCAGATTTGAGTGTCTTCCCTCTTATATATTTTTCCTGGCTTGCCTCAGGTATAGGAGGTAAATATGATTACACCACTTATTAACTGTTTTTTGCTTCCTCTGGAATGTATTTTTCAGAGTGACTGTTGTTTTTCGTAAAGTTCTTTTACTATTTTTCTATGGTCAGTTGTACAGGACAAATATAAGGATTACCTTCAGAGCCTTCCCTGTTGCACTGGTTTTGTACAAAGATATTTCAGAAAAAAGTCCCCTGTCAAAGTTACTTTATTTCTTCTGAGAAATCTTATATCCTTAGGAATATTTCAGATGTTTCCTCTGAATACTTCAGGGGAAATAAAACACTCAATTTCAGTTTCCTAACCTCTTGTCACTGAATATTAAAAAAAAAAAGAGATTTTTAAAATAAATTAGGACTAGCATGGCATTTCTTCAAAGAGCAATATTTGTGGTATTTTTGTTTTCACAGGAGTGTATTTTACCTGTTCTGTCTCATTAGATGGAAACATAACATCAGCGCAGCAAAAATGAATCTTTTAGACTGCTACTGTATGCTGCCTTTCAGCATACTTTAATTAAAGTGGCTTTTTGTTTGTCCTATAATATCACCATTCCCTAATCGATGTACTGAGCAAGCATCATGGTGACAAGATAAGTTACTTTGTTTTGTTCCATATGTCTGTGTTCCAAATTTTCCATAGTTTTAATTGGTTCCCTGCAGAATAACATTTACAAGCATATGGTATGGAAAATGCTGACTGCATTTGTTATCATATATTTTAGTACACTGGTGGCACTAGATCACTAAGCCTTTAAATGTGATTATGAGGTTATTTAATGCAGTCAATAGTGTGCTTAAAACACAGCAAAAATCTGCAGTGAGCCAAATGGTATTAAAGAAATACGTTTGAATTCCTTAATGCTTCAAAGATAGATGGCAAGGCCTGATTGAGGAAAGGTTTTGGGTAATGTTTATACTTAAACATACTTTGTCACCTAAGAAAAATTTGGAGAGTTCTGTGGAGGCCGCTTGTTGTCAGAACAAGGGGAATGTGCATTGCAACATGGATTGCAGAAAAGACAAAGTACGTGATATGTCAAAGATTATTGACTTTTGAAAATATGCACTGGCATTAACAGGTGAAATGGAATTCAGGTTCAGATCTTAGGTCTCGTGTGTCTGACTTTGGAGACATCAGCACTACATTTTTACACAACATCTGCTCTGGTGGAAGACGAGCAATCCAAAAGAGGACACTTGTCTGAGAAGACCCTTGTCATCTCAGTAAGTGTGGAAGTCTGAGTTCAACAATGTTGACATAGGTTTTGGGTTATGCAAGTGTGATTGTGGTGGAGGGGAGGGTGTGTCATGGTGGAGAACAGATGCATTGGATTTCTTGTTTAGACAAATCGACCTAGATGGTTTCAGACTCCTACAAGAAGTGCACAGTGGATCATTACATTATTGACCTCTTCAGATTTCTTGAGCAGATGGGAAATTAAGACATAGCACAAACAATGAAAGAAAAAGGATCACTCTATTCAGGGAGGTTTCTGAGGTATGGATTACATCTTTGTATGGATTCAAGAGGTACAATATCCCTTCTGTCCCTAGCTTCAAACCAGCCTTACTTACCAAATAAATTACCTACAAATTTCTATCATTTTTATGTCATCCATGTAAAAAAGAGTACTAGACATTAAAGCAGCACGAGTTCTGTCAGTGAGTGCAAGAATGTGATTATTAATGTAATTATTAATTTTCTCTTGCTCATATGCAATACATAAATGGTTCTGATATTAGTATTATGGTGAGGGCAATTCATGGATTTAAATAGTGTAGACATAACCTATTACTGTATGTGTAAAAAGGTGGTGGCTTTCATACTACAGCATATGTTTCTGTTCTAATAACATCCCAAATAAAAAAAATAGATTGTTTTTGTAGAATCAGGTCACAGTTTGAATCTGAGTATTCATTCTGCAGTGACCTGTAGAATTTCACTAGCATGTGTTCCAAGATAATTTTTAATCTGCGCTCAGCTTCTGCAGCAAATCAACTCAATATCTATCTCTACCAAAAATATTTGTATTTAAATGTTACAATACTGGAATTCCCTCATGGAAAAAGAAGCTGCCAATAATAAGGGACTTTGGGGAAAATTCCTTTGGGGAACAGTCTTCGCAGCAGCCATAAAGAACATCAGAGAAATTGTTGATTGGTTTCTGACTTTCAGTGGTGAAAAAGAAATAGTGACTAAAACAATGCAAAAATAACAAACCCCAAACACTCTTCTTTTCTGAGACAGTTGTAGCAGAGAATGGGTAAAAATCTGAAGACATTTTAAAATTATGGTATGACAAAAACCTATTGAACAAGAAAGGCAAAACTAGTCAGGTGGGGGTTGGTCTCTTTTTCCAGGCAACTATCAGCAAGACAAGAGGGCATGGTCTCAAGTTGTGCCAGGGGAAGTTTAGGTTGGATATTAGAAAGAATTTCTTTATGGAGAGGGTGATCAGACATTGGAATGGGCTGCCCAGGGAAGTAGTGGATTTTCTGTCCCTGGACATATTTAAAAAGAGACTGGATGTGGCACTCAGTGCCATGGTCTGGTAACCACAGTGGTAGTGGATCAAGGGTTGAACTTGATGATCTCTGAGGTCCCTTTCAACCCAGCTGGTTCTATGATTCTGTTCTATGATTTGCCTCTTGATAATCTTTTCCAGCAATGATTTTCTCTCTGAACTGAAGTTGTGCTATACATTTAGGATGAGTGACTGATAGGAAGATGGTATCTATGATTTTGTTGTTAGCTTGAACTACTTGTTAGTCTTGAAGCACTTGAAATGTAGTTTATGATGAAGAGGAGACAGAACTTTATATAGAAGATCTGAAACAAAATGGAAATTTGAAAATTTAGCCGTTCATAATATTGTATTTAAGTTCAGTGTAGTCACAAATATTATATATAGCACAATAATAAATATTTAGGAAAAACATTGAGATTGCAAGATGATACAATGAGAAAAAGAAGAAACAACAGAGTAGTGCTTACATACTTTTTATATAAAACCAGACATACAAAAACAATCTCATTATGTGATCACTAACGCTATGTTTTCTAGGCTTTTGGGTCACATCAATGTATGGTTGGTCTCCTGTTCAACTTGGTACATATCAGCTGGGGGCTACACTGCCTTAGAAACATGACGCTCACATCCAAAAGCTCCTATGCATCATGGTGTTCAAGTGCCTTGTAACTCTTGCTAAATTTGTTCTCAGTTTCGAAGATGCCTCCACCATTTTAGAGAAGAAGCTAAGCTTCTTAAATGCTCTGATGTCAGATGTTAAGTCTGTGACAGGGGCAGGTAAATGAACTGCATTAGTTGAGTTTAATTCCCTTGCCTTCACAAAGAAAAAAAAAATCACCTTTGCTCTCTATAATAATTTAACTTCTGCAGTGTATAATGTAAGGGCTTTTATTGGTACCGTATACCTCCTGACATATTGTGGAACTTTTGTGGCAATTAGTATGTTCCTCAGGTAAATGTGCTCATTGCTTTTATCTCATTTGTTCTTTAATATCTCAAGGGACACACCTTGGTACTGCAATAAGCTAAACAATACCTAACAGGAATGGATATTCTCAAGTTCTGTAAACTGATCGGCATCCCAATTTCACCTTTGCGTGCTAGGTGGGAAGGAGTGGGAAGAGGAGTCATGTAACTTGAGCTGGAAATGCAAACACATTCTGTGACTGGCTTCAGACACTAAAGACAACTGGGAATAGGAATAGAACTTTTCCTCTCATAGAGCTGAGTTGCTGTATGCTGCATTGCTGATTTCCAGCTATGAGAGCATTGATCCTGCACAGAACACATGAAATTGAACAACAAATGCATTAATGCAGCATAAAAGGAAGAGGGCAACTTTGATTTTTACTTTAGTAACTTCAGTGATAGAAAATCCTATTGACAGACTGTTGAAGTAGTGCTGATTCAAGCTTAAATAATAATTCTGCTGGGAACATTTTCCTTTTTCAGTCCCTGTATCCTATTTTTTCTTGGCAGGAAGGGTAATGTGATATGTTTATTCTGCCTAAGGTCATTAAAATTAGCTTTCCCTCTTCTCACCTTGTTAATCTTTTTTCATAAAAACTTAGACTTCTTTAATTTCCTAAGACAAAATCTGTCTGATTTAATGGGAGTTTTATCTTGATGTAACAGCAAAACTGGGACCAAAACATGTGGTGCTAAACTCATGCTTCCAAAATGGATGTGAACATGGGCATGTATATGTACCCATATATGAACCATTTCAAAAAACAGATGCTGCTGGGTACACTGTATTATACTAAGATCTAATGATCTTGTAAGATGTGATGTCTCTGACCTTGACTGTAAAGGCAAAAATTTGGAGAAGTAGGAGGGTGTGAACATGTAAAATTTATAAAACAAAGTGAAAATTAGTGCCAAACCAATTGCTGTGACAGGATTTTGATATTTGATTTTAATTCTGTGGCATTTCTTTTAATAATATGTGGCATCTCTGAATTATTTGATTACTCCACCTTTTTTTTTTCCAGGGAAAAGTACACTTAGATATCATCGTTTATTTTTATAATTTGCAATGTGAATACATTTGCGGTAAGTTAGAGAACAGATATTTCTAGAACAGCCAGAGCTGTGTTTCATGCCACTACTTCACTGCTTTCTGTCAAATGTATGAAAAGTGAAAAGAATAGAAGTTTGCAGTTGGGAGAAATTCTTTTATGAACAGAGTGAAGTTTGTCTGTTTGCAGAGTGCCAAATCACAACCTGTTGGTAGTGCAGAAATATTGAAGTGAATTCTTAGCAGCAATAGCTGACCATGCCAATTCTTGTTTATAAATTATTGGAAAAGAGGAATCCTTGTGGAAATTTCAGGAACAATCTAGAGACAGGATTGCCTTGACTCGCTGGCAGTCCTGAGATACAATATTAGATGCAACAGGTAATGGTTAAAATATAGAACACTTTATATTTTCTCTGTTAAATTGTGTTATTTGGAGAAGAATCCAGTACTTAACCATGTATTTTACAACTACTGCAGTAAATTACAATGTATATAATCTACAGGACATGAAAGACAAAAACAAAAGAGGAAACACTTATGAGGATAAGAGACCATCTTTTTTTTCCCAGGACAGTATAAACCTTTCTTGTGAAAAGGCTTATGAAATATTAAACTAACTTGAACTTTGCATGAAATATTGAATTAACTTTGCATTGGCTTAAAGCCATCTCTTTGACAACCAGGAATGATAATCAACTTAAAAGCTGTTGGGTGGGCAGAAGTATAATACTGCTTGATTCTGTAAGGCAAATGCAGGATGTACCCCAAAATGACTGCTCAATAAATTGTACTTCCAGGTTGGAGGTACAATTCCAAAGCTACTGAGTACTCTCTCATGTAAGTTAATGAGACTTGGGTGGAATACTTATTACAATCTTGTGAGAGGTCCAGGTAGTTAGGCTTTTTCCTCATGCATCCCCAGACAAGCTAAGTAAATCTGTCCAGCCATGCTTTCCTGTTAGTGCTTCAGCCTCAGGGCTGGAAAAGCTCTCAGCATTTCATCTGACACAGTGTGTGTCTCCCTGTTTGTGATAGTGCAGCTCTGCAGCTTCTTTCTTATTACTGTGCTTCTGTTGAGTGATACAGCTCTTCCTTCAAAGCATTACTGTCCATGACAACTACTGCCTCATGCTATGCAGCAAAATGCAGAGATTTTGAAGCAGTTGAAGGAGAGAAGATCCAGTGAGATTTGAGGGGGAAAAAAAAAAAAGGTGGCTTAGAAATCAAGACTGTGTGCTACAGCATGTATGTCTGCGAGAGAGAGAGAGAGAGAGAAAGAGTATCATGTTCCTATTTATACTGGAGAAAGTCTTTAGGATTTCCTATATTGCAAGATCATTCCGTCTTCTGCATTAACAGAGACAGAAGAGAGAATGTGATGTTTGACCTGGATATCATAGTTTGATGAATTGCTATAGTAGTCTGTCCTGCCAAAAGTTCTTGCAAACCTGACTGCCAGTATATGCAGTATGTTTGAATTAGCTGTTTGATACAGGTAAGAAACAATAAAAGGCTCTTTGACTGCAGATGCATAAAGATGCAGTTGCTGTACTGGTGCTTTTTTTGTGATTAAGAACAAAACTGGGAAGATAAGACAGTATGCTCACCCTAAATATCAGAGTATCAGATCACTATGAATCTCTCTTTTGAGCGTGATGAGTGAATGCTGATCTGTGCAGGTCTGATCTGAATTGTTTTATCCTGGCTGATGCTATCTGGGAATGACACATCATTCCTTTAATGTCTCAGACATTCATTTTTGTATGCATTATAAAATTTAGCTTTAATCTAGCTAAACAAAACCCCATCAACATTAAGAGAGACCAGGGGTCTCAAATGTAAAATTTAAGTGTTTCAGTTTTATCATTAACCTCTTAATTTTTTTAATTCTTAGAGATACTGAAGGTTAATGATTCCTGGCAGGTTTGTCATAGCAGTAGTCATAGCTGCAGGAGTTAATCACATTTTGGTCCTGTTGCAGCTAAGTCTTACAGAGTTTATAGATCTTCTCCCTAATTGTGGGTTTCTCTGCTGGGGTTTTTGCTTGGAAAAACCTGGACCATGAAGCCTCACATCCATATGTCTGCTTTTCTCCTAAATGGTTGACTAGCAAGCAGTAGACTGCAAACTAATTGTGTCTGAGATGATGGAACAGGAAGCAGTCTCAGATTGGTAAGATAGACAACTCATATGCCTGGGGAGGACATGCTCCAGGATGGCTTCTATGGAGAGTATACTTTTTGGAAGGTTATTATTAATAAGTAGTAGTAAAATACTGAAAGGCCATTCAAGGAGCTATACATGGGGAAGGGGAAAGCTGGTGAAATCCCGTATCTTAGACTTGCAAGAGAGGAAGGAGAAGAAAAGTATGCTTAGCAGAAAAAAGAGCAGAGATCAGGAAGGCTGAAAGAAAGATATCACTGATCTTCCAAACAGTACTGTCAGTAGAAGGTCTACTTTGTGTTTTTATCTTCTAGAAAAAACAGGTAGGAAATTAAGTCACAAAAAGACAGTATCTAGTGTTGGTTTCTGAACATGAGCAGCCATAGAAGCTGAAGAGGCAGTTCCCCAACCTTAGAAGAGGTGATACCAGCTTACCAGTGGACATGTTTCACATAAGTCTGTCAAAGCTGGTGATGTCACAAGAGCTAGAGAATATTTCTTTTATTTGCTCTTTGGAAACATAATCTGATGTGAGAATTAAGAGGGATAGTTTAGTTTTGTTTCAAATTTTATAAAGAAATAAATATGGCAGAATGTCACAGGCAGTGCTAGTTTTGTGCAGTGTTCTGTTTATATTATTATGGATAAGTCCAGATTTAAGCCCTGGGGAAAAAAGAAGTTATTTTGAGGGTTCCGTTGGCTTTAAAATGTCATTTTAATAAAAATGAATATAGTATTGTAACATAACTTCAGATCTGTCAGCAACCTCTTTGCTAGGTTTTGATTGCTTTGAAAGCTGTAGTAAGTAACACTGTGCTTATAGACAAGACCTGGTTGTTCCTGAAGAAGTATCTCATGATTTGTTTTATCCAGGGTTGGTAGTGTCTTTTTGCCAGTATTGATTATCTGAAGAAGTAATGTCATGCTAAAAGTACTGACTTATACAACTGCTAAGATACTGCAAATCAGATCCATTATCACTCAGCCTTTGCTAAAGTATCTGTGTTGTTGGTACAAGAAGGCTTCCTGGGTGAAAATAGAGGGAGATGCTACTTAGCTATCTTGTGTAATCTATTAAAATGGGAATAAAATGCCTGTGATTCTAGCATCAGATAAATACCCAGTCCAAATAATAAAGATGCTGAGAGTAGAAAATGTCCATGTAATTAGGGTATGCACGTGTGATCTTTTTGTGTCACTGAATTATTGTAGTGGTTATCACTGTGGAATAGAAAGGTGAATAATTCAGTAGTAATTCACTGAGATGTGTCAAGGTTAGTATGTGCCTGTTTGTGCTTTTCTTTCCTTGTACATGTCCTTGCATGGTCACTTTTGCATGTGGCAGCTCTCACATTGTATCTCTTGATCTATGGTTTGGAGTTACATTTGGGAGTAGCCCAGTGATCCTAATCTTCCTCTTAACCCTAATGGGATAGCACATACTATGTGAATGCAAATACTAGAATGGGACTTCTAACTGTGGCTGGTGCAGATTGTCCTGATCTATTCGTTTCTGTATCAGATATATGCTGTTTTTTCTAGAAATATAACACAGAATTACAGAATACCTTGAGTTGGAAGGGACTCATAAAGATCAACAAACCCAACTGTTTTTTTGGAGAACAAATTGTTTATGTGAATATGATTATTCATTCAGAAAATGAGGGATTTCATTTGGGAAAATAACAGCAAACATCTTGTGTTTTCTAGCAATAATTCAGAGTAACTTTTTTAGTTAGTTTTTTTTAGGTTTTTCTCCCTTTGTCAGTCTCCAGAATAACTAGAACTGTGCAAACATACTTTACAACTTTGATAATATAATTTTAATTTATTAATAACTAGTTAGGTAATACATGATTAATACATGTCTTGAAGAAATCATGCTTTTACACTTCTTTTAATGAAAAAAAATCTTTAAATTGATGAAACAAGATGGGGACTATCACTTTTCTCTGTTATCAGTGCATCTTATGCCATGAGAATGTGAAGCCCAGAGCTCCTTTTCTGTTTGTTCTAGCCAATTTTAACCTTGAAATCAGTGAAGTAGACACTTCAGTTGCTTATGAAGGCAGTTTACACATTGACTTTGTATTTTTATTTGGGGAGAGGTAGAGTAATTAAGCCAACCAATTGTAGCAGACAAAAAAACCCCAACATCCTCACCTGCCTAGAGAAAGGCAGTGTGCAACAGAAACCCCTGAACTACTTCAGAAATTTTTTTTTATTTCCCTACCTTTGGGAAAGAGTTGGCAGTATCTAGTAGGTTACCTCAGCTGAATGTGTCACAGGCAGAAATATTCTGGAAGACACCAGCATTTTTTTGCAGGGCTAGTATGTCAACAGCCTAAAAGAGAAACACACCCCTCTCACTGTTAGTCTACTTGTCATATTAAAAACTTGGTTTAGTAATCTCCTGCTCAGAGTGTTTGTTAAGCTCTTCAGAACACTCCAAGTAGATGGCCTGTCCTTCCACTGTTCCATCTGTTCTGCTTCATATGTGTTGATGACATTCTGGTGTGCTGAATTAAAAAAAAAACAGTCCTCAAAAGGCTAGCTGACCTGCTTGGATTCCAAAGAGATGATCTCCAAAGCTTTCTTATTGTGTTATGTTCTCTTTTTATTCTCTTTTTGTTCTGCTGTGCTTTTTGCATTTCTTCAGAAGTCAAATGTAGAAATGCAGAGTTTTTTGTTTAGTGGTTTGTTTAGAGGTTTGCTTAGGTTTTGAGGTTTTTTTTTCTTATTTTGTTTTTAGAAATGTAAATTATTTTCTTTTTAAGCAGTTGTTAAGACTGTTATACTGTATACAGTGAACAAGTCACTTTAGCAGAACTGCCACTAAGACATAAGTTGTAAAAACATGTGTGCAGATTTTAGTGCTTGCCAGAATGAATTCTGAAGACAGCACTCTTCTACTTGATTCATCACTGAAATTCAGATAACTGTTGAGGATCCTTGCTAGTACTATAAGGCAAAGTGTTTTGTGGCATATGAGCAACAGGAAGCAAATAGTTTTAGAGGTGAAGAATAAATGGAAATAGAACAGTATCAGGTGTCTTGAATTTTTTATATCATTGTTTGCACTGGATTCCTAGAGGCGCTGACTTTGTAGATTAATTATTCAGGTTATCAGTTCATTATATTTCCTTATTTCTCAAGGTTGAGTAATTTGCTATGATGAACCTAAAAAAAAAAAAAAAAAAAGGGTGAGTTAATGAACTTTATTTTTTTTGCTTTAGGGTGAGTGGCAAACCAGTCAGAAATCTATCCTGCAGAAGAACAATGTAACAAAAATATGCTGCAAACGTGAAAATGGAGGGAGTTTATTGCGGGTGAAGGCCTACAGCTTTTTTTCTGTAGACAAACATTTCTACAGACGCTACTCTTCAGAAAGCTGCCTGTCTTTCTCAATAGCTGTCATGTGGGGGTGTCCTGATTTTATTACCCAAAGGTATTTTGATGGCTGTATTCCATCTGAAGAAGAAAGCATTAAGTTTCTTCCTGATATCTAGATAGATGTAGGTTTAGACATGGAGAAAAAGGTTAGCTTTAATAATTTCACATTAATTAATTATTGTGGATAATATACTAAGTAGTATATGCTCCTGATGAAAGATCAAAATTTTACTTTAATCCAGAGACCTAATTCAAAATAAAAGAAAGTGCATCAACAACAATGAAAAATGTTTAATTGCATATATTTGGTTCTAAGACATCTATCTTAACGTCAGTTAGTTATGTTTTTAAAATTAAAAAACATATCTCATTAAAATAAAATAAAATAAACAGGAATGGTTCCATGCATCTAGACTGAAGCTAATGGTATGCCCAAGAGAAAAACATCACCTTAACTTTTCTTAAATGCAGAACAGACAGTTCCCTCTAAGTGACAACTCAAAGCCCTCAGTGCTTCGCTTGGTGTGTTGAGGTGCTGAAGAGTCAGGGTGAAAGCCATTTACTTTGTCTAGATACTGATTGCAGCCAATCAAAGAAAAAGGGGAAAATTAAAATTACAATTTGCTGTGTATAGTTTGCTGTGTTTATTTCCATTGTATTTGAACCCGCTTTTCTTGTTAGATTTGTGAGGGGTTTTCAAAAGCTTTTTCCACATATATATGAAGATGCTTATGTGTTTCTTTGTTGCTAAAAGGACTTCTGTCAGGTTAGATCACATGTGTGTTCTACACTGGGGTGTGTTACGAAACCCAGATTTCTTGGCTTTCTTGGAAGCTATGAACCAAAGGAATCATGTCTGATCAGTTCTTGTCCTCAGCCAGTGCATTATTTAAGTTGATGGCAAATACCACCTCAACTGAAGAAAAACCATGGTGTTTAAACTGTCTTTTGAAGTGTTCTGGTAACGGGGATTTGTTTTTTCTCATCATTGTCACTCATTGCAATTGTTTCCTAATGTGTTACAGAACAGGAGCAAACGCCTGGAGAAAGTCCATGTTGTTCTTGGGAATAAATCCTGTGATTTAGATTCACTCATTTCTACTCTGGCATATGCCTACTTTCTAGACAAGGTAATGGAAAAAAATGTACTGAGTGGTCTTAACTCATTTACACTAAATTGTTACAGACATCCCACTGTTAATTAAAACATACTATAAAAATATTATTGGACAATATTTTTATTACACTCAGAGGTGGGGTTTTTAAATAAAAAAAATCTACATTAGTTTCCATACAAAACTTAATGCATGGTATTAGATGGCTCATTCAGTAGCAGCAAAAAATCACCCCTGTGCATCATTCATTCCTTCCTAATTTTCCAGTGATTCTGTAAAGGCAAATAGAGACAGAAAAGGAAAAAAAGAAAGAAAGAAAAGAAAAAAATAAAAAAAATAAAAGAAAAAAAAAAAGAAAGCAAAAAATGTTTGGTTTCTGTATTTCTTTAAATATTAAAAAAAAGGTTGAAAAAATAAAAATAAAAAAAGTCAGACTGTTTCTGACTGCTCACTCTGTTAAAACATCTTCCTAATAAAAACCATGTCTTATTTTATGCAACTCTGAGAAATGCACATCTGTGTTACAGGTCAGCCCTCCTGATGTTCTTTGCTTACCCGTGTTGAATATACCAAGAAAAGATTTTAGCTATTTTACCGAGACAAGATTTATATTGGAGGAGCTGAATATCCCGGAGTCATTCCATATCTTCCGAGATGAAATCAATTTGCACCAGCTGAATGCTGAAGGGAAATTGTCTTTAACACTTGTAAACAGCAACATGATTACAAGGTATGTACTACAAGATACTGTATGTGGGTTTAAGCTGTTTTAAAAATTGTATTTTATTTTTTGTGCATTAATATTGGCATTTGTATGTTAACAGACTGAAAAATGAATAAGTTAAAATATATGTTGTTTCCCATTATGTCCAACAAATGTAATGGTCACCTTTCCATCACTTTTAGTGGCACGCTCTTTATTTAAGTACCTTGTGTTTTTGCACTGCTTAGACAAGATATTTTGATTTAATTTCAATAGTCTCAATATTCCTCATGACCAGTAAATAAGAAATTAGATTTTTTTCCCCCACTTCTCAGTTTTCATTAAAGGTATTAAAACTCTCACATTGGTTTGGAGGTGGTCAGCATGCCTGTATATGTTGTGTTAAGACGGCTGCTAGATAATTACAATTCTTAGAAACCATAGCATTTTTCCCAAAGTTTTTGTAGTGCCAGAGGCTCCGAGTTGCTCTATGGAAGAGCAGAATCCATATATGCATGACTCGGAGGGAATATTTACAAGCCCATAGTCAATCTTTTATATGGTGCCTCTTTATAGTGGTCTGCCTGTCTTGTCTCATGTGAAGAATGCTGTTAACTTCTGACTCCCTTTAGAACATCATTTAAGATAAGTAACACACTGTTGTTCTATGCCCCTTTGTACTCTGAGGGGGCTGTAGGTAAGGGAAAACGTAAAACAAAAAACATGCATAAATCTCAGTTATTGAAAGTTTGCAGTGAGCTCAGTACATCTGCCAGTTTCTGAGAATAAAAATTATCTCTAAGAATTTTTTGTTACAGTCCCTTCCTGTGTTTCTTTCTTCTAAAGAGTAATAGTCAACATTTTATATTATGAAATAAAATTTGGCTTTGTTATTGCTTCTATAAGCCGAAACATAAAGTGTCTAAATACAGAAAAAAGATCTTTTGTAAGTAGCCAAAATATTCAACGGGGAAAATTCAAGCTCTCTCCTAAGTAAAGTGTTAGTTTCAGTACATGTTTCAGTACATGTAGAAATATTTTTTTCAAATTATTAATTTTAAAATAAATTATTTTTTATAATGGAAATATAAACAGTTAAGTCTTAATACTTTGCAGTATGCCAAGCAATAAAATCACTGTGAACTTCTTATAAAAATTACAATTTTAGGACTTGGGCTATATAGCGGACTTTGAATAACATTAACAATAGTGTTGTAGATGGGAACTGAAAAAAAAATGTGCTGTTTACTGGGCTGTCTGAGCAGCTAGAAAGAAAAATCTATCTTTAAATTTGCTTGGTAGTGAGGATAAAAGTTTGGAATCAGCTGTTGTTAAAGTCATCAATCCGGATGAGCAATGTGACGGCAACCTGGAGTTACAAGCATCGTCTTCCTCCTTAGTAGTAAAAGAGATTCTTCAAGAGGCACCAGAGTTAATCACTCAGCAACTGGCTTATCTCCTCAGAGGTGAGAGATTACTCTTTATATTAAATACTGAAAGGTTTAATGGAGTGTTTCTAAATCTGCTCATGCAGAAAGAATGTGATCCATTCTTTGGTTAACAATCCCTTTAAAGACCACGGGAAGCTTCATAAAAGAAGCAGGGAGTAAAGAGTTTGTTAAAGAGTAACATTATATTGAATATTAAAAATGTGCATTTAAAAATAGGCATGAGAGGTCTTTGCTGTATCACTAGACAAGAATATTAAATGGAGCTGTCGACACACCAGCTGGGTAGCTGGAAAAGCTGTGCAGTTCGTCGATTCCAGGGGCTGTGCGGCGCTACCAGTTCAGCTCTGCCTGCCTGTGGACAACAATATGGATTGGAATATAATATTTACACGTTAAAACTTCTCTTGATGGTGAAATCTTTGTATAGAGTGATGTTTTAATGGTATGATGTGAAACTTCTGCTGTTTAAAAATGCTGTAACCAAATGCTCATTGTGCTCTCCTTTTCTTGTTTTATTGGGTGCCTGGAAGAGTATGAAGTATGGGGCTAATATGCTTATAAGTGTTAGTGAACCTTCCATGAAGTACTTTTGTAAGCTCCACATTTCTGTTGAGTTGCTGTTCAGGAATCTAGGCAAATGACCAGGCATAGTAATTTATTTTGGAGGGAGAACTTTTGGGGATCTCTTGGCATACCTGCATGATGGTGGAAAGAAAGAGTCAGGAAACGGTGCACAATGAACATTTTCAAGTACATTGTTATAAATGTCTGCATATTTTGGCTGTCTAGTCTGTATTCAAGTTAAAATTAAAGTGGTTTTATTAGAGAAATATTGAAAGTGTTTACATTAAAGACAAGACATTGGGTTTTGAGGGAGATAGCTATTTTTTTAATGATTATTAAATTAATTTGTATTATTGTGATTGTTAGCACATATTTGGGGAACTTTATGGGCATTGGAGTCTCTGCATACCTGCTCTTGCATGAAATGAGGAGTGTTTATAAAGTGTAGACAACAAAATGCAGCTGCACTTGTGATTCTCCCCTCAGTGCAGCTTGTCCATATAGAAGGCTAAGCAATACAGTGAGTCCTCTTGTGGTTCTCTTAAAATAGAGAAGGTTTTTGGTAGTTAGGAACCCTCCACTGAAAATTCAGAACATGCAGTAAACCTTATTTTTGGTTTTGATAATATGTAAAAAGCATTCCTAGATATAAATTAACGAAGAAGGAAGATCAAACTACGAACCATCTGAATAGAAAAGATGAGAAACAACCTACCCAAGTCTAGCTTTTGTGTTTCTGTTTATATATTATGGCCTTTTGTCAAAGTCCTTGCCTGTAAAGAACACCTTTTTGAAATTCATCTGCCTGTGAGCAGAGGAAATAAAGGCACTGCATATCTGTCCTGACCTGGAAGGAGCAGTGGCTGCCTCATTCTCTATGTGTAGAGGCCTGCAGCAGCCCTGCTTGCTGGTGGCACTCCGTGAGCACACAGCCAGAGAAGGGGTCATGCTGGGTTTTTCCTGCTTTGTCATCTTACTTCCAGTGTCAGTTTGTATGTATAGATTTTGGGTGAAGTTCAGAACAGAAGACCAAGATGGAAGTCAAAATGGTAAGGATGAGGACTGTGGTTTAATAAACAGCTGAGAGATCCTAAATTCTTGGTCTCTGAGCTGGGAACTAATCTTCCATTTTCTAGCTTTCAGGTGAGTATTTTGCTGGAAGATATGTAGGATAATAAAAAAATCTCATATTATCACATAGTGGCTCTGACCACTTCATTATTGCCTCTATTTCAAACTTTTATTTTCTCACAGTCTGCTAGCATTTAAAAAAAAAATTAATAACAATAACAGGAGTTTATAAGTTTCTATATTTCCACTTTGAAAAAAATTCACCTGCTCTTCTGTATTTAAAAAAAAAAAAAAAACAGAAACAAAAAACAAAGTAAAGACAAAAGACTTTTCCTGTGAAAATGAGCATTACTGATTTAGGCAATATAATATTTAAGGCTTTTTTTCCTGCTGAAGGCTTTGCTAATATCTTTGTCTCCTCCTCAGATATCCTATAAGATAATTCTACTCTTGGGCTTTGAATAGAGCCTGCTTAGAGAGTCAGAGTGTTGTACAGCCATATTTGCCTTAAGTGAGAGCTTTTGCTGTCCCTGGATTTCTGCCAGAAGTAAACTACTATAGAACCTCCCAGAGTCCTGGGCCTGTATTATTTCATTTCCTCAGAGACATTTACAAGGGGACTGTTGCCAAACCCAAGACCCATTAATCTGCTGAATCATTACATTTTCTGTTGCAGCCAGCTGGCAAGGATGTGATTCCAAGCACTCTGTTGGGCACCTTGGGTCAGTGTACTCCCCAAAATGCCTCCTTATGTTTGTTTGTATAAGGCCTTGAAGGTTGCCACAAGGTGCAGACTGGAACATGTAAATAGACTCAGATTTACAGCAAGGGCATCAGCATTTTTTTTTTTTTTTTTTTTAATTTTGAATCTGCTTTTGCCAGCTATGAGCTGCATAGATTAAGTCTTTTTGTGCCCTGTTGGGACAGTCGACTTTCAGTAGAGATTAGTTTGCTACTCTAGCCACACAGACAAATGGTAGAGAAATGCTCTTTTAAGGACTTTGGAAATTATGCCAAGTTTTGGCTGTGGGTTTTTTTTTGGGGGGGGGGGGGTTTGTTTTTTTTTGTTTGTTTGTTTTGGTTTTTTTTTTTTTTTTTTTGTCGTCTTCTGTCTTGTACATAGATCAGATGATTCACATACTCCTTAATTGGTTCCTATGTATGCCAGAAAGAAAGGAGCGTTTTCAGCTGCATCAAACCTGGCACTTACTTTTATGGATACTTTTGTTTCTATGTATGGAAACAGTTTTGTTGGAGACTATGTTTCACTTCTCTTCCTTATCCCCTGCCCGTCAATTACATTTTATTCCAGCTTTGTGGCTTTCTTGTTAGTTACAATGAAGACTGCTTGTTTGGGTCTGTTTTACACGTCTGGTTTGTGGGGTTTTTTGGGGGTGAGGAGTACTGGAGTATACTTTCCATAAGGGACTGCTGGTTTTCAGGTTTTCCCCCTCCTTTATTTTTTCAGGTCGTGGAACAAAGCATCAACAGGAGAAATGCCTATATTTTCATTGTACTGTTTCTCTCAGTCATAAACTTATAATTCAGGAGATGCTTGTGCTGTTCTTAATGTTTTCCCAAAACGACTTCTGCCTTCATTAGATCATGTTTAATATTAATGCACAGCAATTGCTTTTGGCAAAACTAGTGCTTCACTTCCAAACTGCTTTGCAAAAAAAACAATAAAATGCACATTGTTTTTAAGAGTCCTAGCCTATTTTCTAGTGACCTCTTCTTAGGAAAAAATATCTATAATGTAGTGTGATGCACACAAGAAATAATATTTAATCTTGTATTACCTATTATCTATTTCATTTTTCAGCTCTTGTCAGCAGACAGAGCAGCTTCCATTATGCTTTCAGAAACCCTGGGGGAGTTGCATCAGCACTCAGTAAAATCTGCAGGAGATTTCTGAGCCCATGTATCTCTTTTACAGCAGGTACTTACAAGAGAGCACATAACAGAATGGATAACTGACCTTTGGCCAAGTAAAAGTACCTTAACTGAACTGTTTTTCTGAACTGCCTGGAATCTTAACCCTCACATGTATGCTGAGGGTGTCTAGGGGAGAAGAAGACATGTGCTTTTTTTTTTTTTTTTTTTTTCTTTTTTCTGATAAGCATTGTATTAAAGATTGAAGGAAGAATAAATGTTGATCTCAGGGTTTACTGACACCCTATAAATTTGAGAAGGATACTTTTCATTCTTTCATTGTAGTAGAAAAGTTAGCAATTCCAAGCACCACAGTATTGCTGTGACAAATAGTAAAAAAAAGCCTTTTAGAAACCTTTCTAAGATGTCTTCCTGTGATGAGACACTATTTCAGGCTGTCTGTGTTTTGTTCTTGTATTAAGTGATAAATTAAAAAATTTCTAAGTTTGAATTCCTCTTTGAAGATATAATTCCCGATCAAACTATGTAAAGGGATTGATCCTGACATGAACTGAACTGTGAAAGGCAAGCACTTTCAGTTAGATATTGCAGTATAATGCATGTCTAAACACATTCTGATTTTACAAGTTTACAATGATGTCTGTGTCCCGCCAAAGGTGAAATCAAATCCAAGATGGCCTTTTCATTGAAGAAACCAAGAATTCATCAAACATGTAGAAGCAAAAGACAAATGCACACCAATACCTGTTGAAATACACAAATCTTTCCATTCCCTTTTGATTTGGTAAGATGTAAATAACATAAGTTTCCTTCCACCATCTGTGTGTTAGAGAATTGAGCTAGTTTTATTGGCATGATCATTGCTGCTGCAACACCAGAATAGATCTGCTTTGGTGTAAAAGAAATCCATGTATTATTTTAATAAGCAGGTGCTTCTGATGATTTTTGGTGCATCATAGCTACACTTGTTAAAATCACAGCCAGATACTGTCCTGGCTGATAGAACCTATCTTGGTATAACCACAGCTCTCTGCTGCCAGTTCTCCTATTTCCTGCAGTTAGAGAAATATAACTCTTAGTTTTTCAACTACTTTTCTGTCTTACCTCCCCATACTCTTTTTATTGGCTCTAAAAGGACCAGGCTGTATCAGGCCTAGAGCTAACTCAGTTTATTTTAGTGCCCCAGCCTTGAACTTTAACAGTAGAAACTGCATGTGCTGGCAGGCAGTGTTACCTGTTTGAAATACTGATACAGAAAAAAACAATTAAATTCCAAAAAAAACCAAAAAAATTCCCAAAATAGTGTGGGAACTGTTTATATCAGAGTCAGGAGAAAATACTTCTTTAAATTCTGAATTTCAGAAACTGTCTTCATTTGACTGTTTATATGTGGTTGAGATTTTGTTGTGTTTTAGGAGGGACATAGTTCTGCATTTGTCTTACAGCTTAGTGGAAATCAAGGACTGACGTGGCCTTCTGCAGTCAACCGAAGTAGCCTCTAGATCACACTTCTTAGTACTTATGGGTGACTTCAATCACCCTGATATTTGTTGGAAAGCCCACACAGCTAGGCATATTTAGTCCAAAATCATCTTCCAAAATGACCTTGGACCATCAAGGACCAAAATGACCTTGATGATGGGACAGAGTATCTTCCCATCTTTGCTGATAATACAAAACTGGGGGGAGTGGCTGATTCACCTGAATGCTGTCTGGCCATTCAGCAAAGTATGGACAGATTGGAGAGCTGGACCAAGAGGAACCTAATGAGGTTTAACAAGGATAAGTGCAAAGTCCTGCACCTAGGAAGGAATAACAAAACGCAGCAGTACAGGCTAGGAGGGTATCTGCTAGAGAGCAGCCCCATGGAGAAGGACCTTAGAGTCTTGGTGGTCAACAAGTTATCCATGGGACAGCAATGTGTCCCTGTGGCCAAGAAGGCCAATGGTATCCTGGGGTACATTAAGAAGGGTATGTCTAGCAGATCAAGGGAGATTCTTCTCCCCCTCTACTCTGCCCTGGTGAATCCTCACCTAGAGTACTGCATCCAGTTCTGGGCTCCCCTGTTCAAGAGGGACAGGGATTTACTTGGGTACAATGGAAGTCTACAATGATGATTAAGGGAGTGACTTGCCTTAAGAGGAAAGGCTGAGACACCTGGGGCTTTTTAGCCTGGAAAGGAGAAGGGATCTAATTAATCTCAGATCTAAAGGATCTGAGAGAGGATCTAATTAATGTGTATAAATATATGAGGGCTTTGTGTCAAGAAGGAAGGGACAACATCTTCTCACTTGTGCCCTGTGATAGGATGAGGGGCAGTGGATTCAAGACAAAGCACAGGAAGTTCCACCTCAATGTGAGGAGAGGTTATTGTAAGGGTTACAGGGCCCTGGAACAGACTCCCCAGAGAGGTTGTGTTAGGCACCTTCTCTGGAGATTTTCAAGACCTCTCTGGACAAATTTGTGAATGGCCTGTCCCAGTTTTGGTCCTGCCATGGCTTGCTTATCTTCAGAGGTCTTTTCCAATCTCTGACATTCTGTGATTCTGAGACTGACTGGAAAAAAACTGTGCTGTTATTAATGCTTAATGCACAATCAATCCTGTACTTAGGTAGGAATGATTTGTGATACATGGAGTTAAAATAAATCACAAGTTTCTGACCTGACACCAAACCAACTGTGTAGTAGTTAAGCAAGCAATGAAGCTCACACCATTCTGACTTCAAAACTGATGAGTCTGAGTACATACACAACTCACATTTCATTTTGCTGCATTTTTGTTACGTTTGTGTTAAGATTTTCTTGTCTTGGTCTTCCCAAATATGCTTTTCTCTGAAGCACACAGCTGTCGTAAAAGATTAACGTGTTGTGAATCTGAGGACCTACCCAGATGGATAGTCTCCTTGGCTGCAAGTGCTGCTGTGAGGGTGTACAGGACATGCTATAGCCTTCCTTCCATAGGAAACTGTATGATGGATTTGAGAATGCATTGTAGGTCCAATACTATCTTTGGGAGTCTCCTCTTCCCTTGTGTGTGCTTGAGCAATTTCCCAGTCTGCTCCTGGAGGAAGAAAAACAGGGTGCTGAAAAAGCAGAATAGTGGTATTGGTAAAATAATACATGCAGCCTGGTCTCTGAGGTATCATTTATCCAGGTGTAGCTCTGTGTGGGCTGTGCACTCTCTAACTCATTCTGGTCATTGCCCTTCCCAAGGTATGAACACAAATACTTCGCACAGGCACTTTTACCTGGTTAGAGGTGGGAACAATGAAGACATACTGTTAGATAAATCATCCAGGAAGCTGCTGGCTGAGAAACATGCATCCTATAAATGGGACTGAAAAATATCCTTTAGTAATATATATAGATACCTTGGGTGCTTTATATATCAGGTATGTACCTGTAGGAATCTGAAATCTGCTTGTTGTGGAGCCATTTTTTGTACCTAAATTTACAAATGTCAGTCTGGATCAGTACACATGATTTCATGCAGTCTGTATTTTTTTAATATTTTAATACAATCCAACAGGGAAGGAGCGTTGACTTAAAGCAATGGTAAAACTGACTTTAATAAAGGGTTTCTAAGAATTAGAAGAAAATTGGCAGTGATAGTGTCTGTAACTGAAGCACAGAATGGAATTTCAAGTATGTTCATTTCCAGAAATTAGCATCTGATGGGGAACGCCTTTCTTTGGCTTATTAAACACTACTTTGTATTTAGTCCACACAGGATTTGGCTGATAAAGAGACTGTACTTAGTGTGGCAAAACTTGTTTTGCAAATGCTTTATAAAATTTAAGAAATTTAAGAAATGTTTTTCATTATTTCATGTTATGGCAGGGTAGGAGAAAAAAGGATATATGTTAGATGTTTGGATGATCAATCTGAGAATGAAGATGGCTGTGTTCGGGTTTTCCTTTTCCTCCTTTGGCTCACTTCTGAAGACTAAATATCTAGACTTAAAATAACTTAAACTATTTTACTAGTATGCTCATTGACCCAGCATGATGTAATGCAATAACACACTTGTTTGAAATCCCTATGCACAGTACAGTAATAAATAAATTCCAGTGCTGAAGTCTAAGATTTTGTTATCCTTAATTTAGTGTGAATGATTGGAAACGAAGACTCTCTTTGGGTATATTAATAAATGGGATTCTAGTCTCCAGGGAATGAAAGGGTGACATTAAGTCCTGAACCATCAGGAATGTTTCACATCCAGGATGGTGATTGAGCAGCATATGGTTGTCCAGTAAAAGGTGAAACTTAATTTGTGTATTGTAAGAGCACAGACATTATGATGAAGTTAGTAATTAGATAAGTTTCCCTTTAAATTTTAAAACTGAATCCATTGTTTTGCTTGGCTGAATGTGCTGTGGTATTTCCTTATGTTCATTGATGAGGAATTAGCTGGTCAGTTATACCAAAATGACCAATGACTTTAAGATCATATTGCCCAACCCCCTGACACAGGCAGGGGCATCTTTGACTAGATCAAGTTTCCTAAAGCCCTGTCCAACCTGATGTTGAACTCCATCAGGGATGGATCAACCAGAGCTGCTCTGGCCAACCTGTTCCACTCTTTCCACCCTCAGTGTAAAGCATGTCTTCCTTGTGTCCATTATAGCAGTTCATTGACATGTCTATAGAAGGAAGGTTGGCAAAGTGGATTTACTGTTTCCAAACATACCAACATTTGGTCTAGTGCTTAAAGAGAGGAACAAACATCCTTCAAGAAGGGCTAGGATTGCGATGGCACTACAGTAAACATTATTATTGCTCTAGTACCTCTTTGTCATTTACAGGAGGCACTGATTTTTGTCTTTTGCTGTTTCAGGAAGCATTCTCTTCAAGTGCATGTCTTCGGAGGCTGACAAAATTACAGATCATCAAGAGAAAGTACTCTCAATCCTAGAGGAAAAGTTTCCAGATCTTCCCCCACGAGAAGAAATCATCTCTGTTCTCCAGGAGACTCAGTTTAAACCACCAGGTAGTGCAACTTGCTTCCTTTTTGAACACCTTTACAAATCTAGTTATCAAGCTGTATTGAAGTACATTGGCTCTTTGTGTGTGGTGAAAATAGTTGTAGTATGTTATCTTCATGGACTATTACAGGTAATATATGTAATTTTAAATTAAGTGGCTTGCATTCTGAATTGCTGGATTATGATTTCTGTTGAGGAACTACTGAACTCCTAAATAATCTTGTATTGTTTTTACAGATAAAGTAAACATTAACTTATTTCATATATTGCTTTTATAAGAGCATGCTAGTCAGGAATTTGTGTTGATGAAGTGTACTGGTGTAAGTAATATGTCAATGCATGTACAGAAATTGTGCTACAATCACCTACATGGTTTGAGGGTCGATTTTATCATCTGAACCTTCCCAGTTTTATCATGGGCTCTGTACTTCAGACTATGATTAAGAAAGCATTGGGAAAAGTGCGATTCTTCCTTTTTCTTCTGCTAGAAGTAGTTGAGCACTGCTGTAATTTTTTCAGATTCCAAAGTTTGAACCTAAAATTTGTTATCAGGCTTTTGAAAGGCTACTCTGAAAGTCTGAAAAAAAATTGTTGCAATAACAGGTCAAAAATAAACTGAATTCAGCATGTATTGGAAAGACCCAGTGAAATGGGCTTTTTTTGAGCTCAGTTCTGAGTTCTACCAGTTGCCTGGAAAGATGGCTTAGTAATGTTTGTCATGTACTTGGCCCATGAAGCTTGTCCTAGTAGTCAGCAGAAAACTTGGATAGGCAGATATAACAGATTAGGTCTGCCTGGCCAATTCTTTCTATATTCCACATGAGTAGGGCAACATCATATGTTCTTTTTTTGCTCCACAGCTGTGGTTTACTGTGCATTTATGATGTACATATTTAGTGCTGCAAATATTCATGTAACATCTGTTATAGTAAGGTGTTTCTGAAGTTCTTTGGAAGCACTAACCTCTTTTGAACATTTTACCTTATTGTTATTTAAAGCAAAATAAGTTCCAATTTCATGCAGAAATAATGTTTCATTGGCCTGAATTAACAAATACATTTGCTATTTAAGACACACTGGGCTGTAGCCCACCAGGAAGTCTACGGGTTACCTGTAAATATTTTTAAAATAGTTTGAATGAAAATGTAATAAATACATGAACATTAGCCAGTTCATCTTGTAATTAAATGTAGTACAAGAAGAAAGTGAGAGGATTCACTTCTTTTGCCTGAATTGGTATTTGGCTCCCTGTTGGAAATAACTGATGCAAACATATTTTGGATGTTATGCTGCTAAGCTTTAAAAATCTGTGGACATTTTAGTTGTGATCCTACACTGAAGTAAGTGGTTTGCACCTTTATTTATAGATACATTTGGCTATCGTGTTTGCATTTTTGATCGTGTGATAAGTTCATGTATCCATGATACATATTTGTTTTGAGAATCTTTACAGCCTTTTAGACAGAGATGTCTCATTAGACAAATGTGGTCACGTGGATTTTTAATACATTTTTCTCAATGAGTCTGCTTGCAGTGTGAAGCAATTCCAATTTTACAGTGTTTTTCTCTGATGATAATATGTGTTTTATTTTCTATGGTACCTAAACATCTAATTGGTTCATTCACTATTTGGTGAAGAACCCATTTGTGTTGGTATCAATTTGTGAGGAAGGTCAGAAAGGCTGAATGACTTTGTGTTTACAAAATATATGCTTGGCTTCTGAATATCTTTAGAAATTACCCACTCCAGAATGATTCATGTTAGTGATTTCGTATTAGACCACAAGAATTGTCTATGCATACATTTATCATCACCTGTAATTTGGTTTGCTTAAAAATGTATTTTCACAAGTTTGTTAATTCTTCATCCTTTCCTCCCCAACCCCACCCCTTAAATCTCTTCCTGGCTTAAAAAATCCCTCTAGAAACTCATAAAATATAAATGTTGGTTTTAATTTTCTCAAAGGATGTCCGAAAATATAGAAGCCTCAACATTAAGGTCTAAGCTGTGTTTTTAATGTGTCTTGCTGCATCTTGCAGCTCTACATACATGTATGTATTTACAGTACTTTCTCTTCTCAAACAGGTGTAAGTATTGAGGAGGTTATGCTGAAAGATCTGAAGGAGATTTCAGATGGAGAAATCAAAGTAGCAATTAGCACTGTGTACATGACACTGGAGGTAAGAGGAAACCTGAAGAATGTATTGATAAGCCCTACTGAATACACAGGCTGTTCTCTAACATAGACTTTGATAATATATGAGCACACTTTTCAGAGATTTAGTTAACTCTGAGAGAAGCAGTAGCTGTTGGTAGTCTGACATACATTATGCATCTGATTATTTCTTTCTGTTAGTCATTAAACAATAGCATCAGCAGTTTGCAGCCTTTGGGTGGACTGAAGGTGTCAGCTTTCTCTTGAATTTCACTAGGCAGTTACTAAGTAGGACTTCTTGCTATCTTTCACTGAAAGTATGACATACAATTTACAAAGTGACTCTAATGCTCTATCAGCAGGATAGATAGGAGGAGAAATTGCTTTATACCTTCTATAAACTTATCTGAAAACTGTGTAATGCACTATGTCTCTTGCCACATTGCCTAAATTAAAATGTTGGTAGAAACAAAAGGAACTTGATGGGGCAGCACTAGTAGAATATTGATCTTTTGGATCAAAACTACAGATTTCTCTTTATGAGTATTCCTTAGACAACTTGGCAGTGGTTGCTTGGCTTCTCTTTATCGACCCATCCCAAATATTTTGTAATTGCTTAGGGAAAAATCTTGTGTAGTATGTTTTGTATTATTATTTAAAGACGACTTGTGTTACTGTTGTCAGTAGCTATTTATCTTGACCTGAAGTAGACATAGATGTTACTGGCTGTATGTAAAGATATTAATTAAAATATTAATGTTTAGATAACTGAAAAGTGTCACATGGAAGTATTAATTCTGATGGAAGTTTGCGTACTGTTACACTCACTAATAGTAAAATAAACTAGATTGAGAAAATCTCAAGAAAGAGGTACTTTTAGGAACTATGTATTTTTAATTTGCAGTCTCACCATTTGCCTGAAAGTCACTTATACAAAAGTATTTGACATGCAAAAGACTTCATCTTCTCCTTTTTCATTTTAGTCTAACCAAAACTTTATTTTACTCAAAACTATACTTAAAAAAAAAATAAAAAAAAAAAATAAAAAAAAATCACTTGAATAGTTCTTCCCTTTTTATTGGTTAGAAATCTCACAGGTCAATTTTTTAAAAAATATTTTATTTTTTATGTAACAGGTTTGTGGAAGTATTTTTCATTAAAGGGTTTTCTATAGGCTTACTTGGCCAGGTCCAGTGGTCTACATCATTGGTAATACTCCTAAAACCAAAGATAATGACTGAACAATTATAGCTGGGTGTCGCAACGAAGGACGGGGAGACAGTTTGATGCAAACAAGACTCCGATTTATTGGCACTTTTGCATACAATTATATACCTTATTTCTTATCACTACAAAGATGTTGAAAATTACTCAATTGGTCAGTTACTGCTAACTTGGCATTACCTAATGCTGCTTGATTGGTTAATTAATGATCCTGACCTAATAAGGAGGTCCGGTAATTACCTAATGCTTAACAAGTTTTGTTATTATTAACATTAACCTTGTTTCTCAGCACTTTCTTAGGTTATCTTATGCTATTCCTTATTTAGCAAGGAGTTATGTCTCCATAATACCTCATGGTTATGTCTTTGGAGACTTTTCAAAGCAATGTTTAGGTAGATGGCACTCTGAACTAGAACGGTGTTTACACAGAACTTTGCCATGGCTTAGGTGATAACCAATTTATTGTGACTAATTGTTCTGTGCTAACGGCACATGCTAAATTTGCTTCTTGCATACCCACATCTGGGGAGATTAAGCAGTTGGCAAGCATACATTCTCTGCTGCATTGGGTGTGTATCATGGAGAGTGGAAGTGCTGCAGCTCAATACACAAACTTACTTAAGTCAAAGTTTCATAATAGTAAAAGGGTTTAGTCCTAGGGAGTCCTAAGTCTGGTATTCTAGAAAATGTTCACCTTAATAGCATATACTCAAATTACTATATGATTTCCTTAACTCACGATTTTATCACAAGTTTTACAAATCTCTATTGAAAAAAATTCTCTACTGAAAAAATTTCTCTGTTCTTGAGAGGCTGGAAGCTTCTTTTAGCAAAATCTTGACCTTGAGCTAAGTTCACTTCCCCTCTCTACTGCTGATTTCCTATGTTAAATAAATTGTTTCTTCAGTTTCCCCTCTATAAATGAGTACAGATTTGAGTACTCTGAGTACAGAGCTCCTACTCTTCAGTTTCTCATGAAGAAAGACATGAATGCAAAAATACCAGTGCAATTGACATCAGTGCTTTATTTGTGTGTACATACTGATGGATGTGTTTATGTTTCTTAAGAACCTGTATGCAGCTTTGGATTTCTTTGGTTACATAACTGCCTTTGGATCTGAGTTATCTGGATTTAGGTGGCATTAAAGCTATCAGTTGGAATCAGAGCTGTGTCTCCAGTGTCTGCCTGGCAGAGTATGTGCTGCTTGGTTTTCACAAGGCTAGCAGCATTTTTTCAAGATAGTGACAAAAGTGACAGTGCCTATATCACAGTTATTTTTGTTACCTTTGCTGGAAAGATTCCCCAAGTCGTCATAGTGATTACTTGTATGATATTGTAGCCAAATTCAGTGCATGCATTACAGTTAATTTCTGTTATGTTAAATCCTGAGAGCATACTTTGCTTATGCTCTGCTAGAGTTCTTTTTGAAATGAGGAATATTTTCTCAATGTGACTTTCTGTGAAAGGCTTTTTTTAACCGAGGAACAGATATTTCCTTTATAAACTGAACTCTATTCTCTGCTTTCTTAAGTCTGGTGCACCAAAAGAACAATCCAGATTTTATCAGTTGAGATGAGTTCAAAAGGGTCATGATATTGTAGCTCCATACATATTTGTTGGAGTAAGTCCTTAATCTTTTCATAGAATCATTCCATATAGAACAGTTTGTGTTGGAAGGGACCTTAAAGATCATCTAGTTCCAACCAGACACATAGTTTAATTTTCAGGCTATTCTGTTTTAAGTACTATGGCATGCAACTGAGTTACTAATTTTGTCAATTTTATTTGTGTGTTGTGAGGAGTAATTTTTTTAATACTTCTGAAAAGCAAACCAAGAATATCTGTCTAAGCTGTAGCATGTCAAACGAGTGCTAGGTGGACTGCTGCATGCAGCTTAGTGAGATTATGAAATATTTGAAGATTTGAACTTTTGGTACCTGTCATGACTGGACCTTAGCTGAGTATCTGGGGACTTTTTTCTTGCAGTATGAATATAAACATATTTTAAATGGCATCAGTTTTGTCCGTGAATTTGTTTTTAATGCTAAAGACAAAATAAGAAAACTGCAAGTAAATATGTTAACATTTAATATTCCAGTAATGGAGTTGTGAACAAAATTCTCAGTAACTTAAAACAGCAATGCTGTTCAGAGATATTTTTCTGATGCCTGTTGTGAGAAGTTAGGGTATGTAAAATAAATGATGTATGGAGCTGTAGGAATGCGACTTTTGCAGACTACCTTATGTCTAAGGAACATTAAACATAGGGTTCTCGTTTAGCAAATAAATAACCATTCATTTCAATGTCTGCATAGTCTGGACTTTTGTGCATATTTTTGCAAAGATGAGGCAAGGCCATTAGGGATTTAATATAAAATAAATCGCCAAGGGGTCTTCTTGTAGTCCTAGTCTCTCTGCCACATGGTGTGTCACTAATGTGCATAAATGGGCTTAAATGAATTTGTTATCTGTATTGCATTTGCAGTATGTATATATTTATATATTATTTTTTAATTGTGTTTAAAAATAAAACATTAAATACATCATTTCTGAAATCTGAAAACATACCATTTGTAAATAAATCAACCTTAATTAAGGTCTTAAAATGTCAGTGTGTGAGATATGCCTGTAGTAAAATGTATAAGATATATAGTACATGAAGCTTGAACATACTTTCATGTGCTTTTTTTACAAGTATTAGGAGGGTTAAGTCTTCACCTTATAAGACTGAGTAGTGCAGCCAAACATGCATTAATGTGAAAACTGTGCTCATGTTTAAACATCAGACAGCTGTATTCTGTAGAGCAGTAGCTGTTCTGTTGTGCTTCAGTTCAATAGATGTACCCCAGCTGTAATGAGCACACTGCAAGGTATGGGGATCTGCTGCAGCCCTGATGAATTATCTGTTGTAACTATTTTCTCACCTCTAAAGGTGTGAAGGGAAACTGATGCTGAGAACCTTACACTGTTTTAAGCTCTTCTTGATTAACAGTGTGAAATCAAATGGCAGCAAAGCCAACACTTTACAGTGATTATCAGGATTGCTCATAGTTTTAAAATTAAGACCAGATCCCTTCCAGAAAATGTTATAAGGGCGATATGAGTTAGTTCCCCTGCACAATGAGATATTTCTACATGAAGTTTTGTAGAATATCAGGTAAGGTGTTCATTATGGTTTCCTCCAATGTGAGAAAACTGTAAGCTTGTAAAACTGGCCAAGACCATAAAATTCATCTGTCAGTCCAATTCAGCCTGTGCTTATATCAGCAAGTAATGATTTATACAACTGTCATTTTTTCTGCAAATTTGAATATTTGATTATTTTCTTCTATGCTGCTTAGATAACCCATAGAAAACCAGAAGCAACAGAGATTTTGTTTTTGCAGTATCTCTTTAAGAATGCATAAGATATCAGGTCTGCAATGGTGTGTATGTTGAATTTTAATCCAGTGTCCGAAGATACTGGGTAAGCGTCTTCAGTACTAATTCATGTGACATCTGGCCTAAATTTGGTCAATTGTTTATAATTTTGCCTTTAGTATTTTTCTTCAATCTTGGTTCAAAAGTTCATAAGCAAAGTAATATAACCATGAAAATTATTAAAGGAATAAGCATAGACATTAGCTTAATCTACTAACATTACAGTAAAAATGTGCTTGTGTTTACAAGTTCAAGAAGATAAACTATTTTGCATCATTTATGAAATACATTTGTCTAACTAAAATAGTTAGGAAATACAGCTGTATAATATGCAGTCTCTCTCAGCTAAATAAAATGCTGTCATCTACACTATGATTATTGGACTGCATTTCTGACTTCTACAAAGATGACTAATTTATCATTTGTGTACGCTTTTATTTCTTGTCAGGAGCATATCAGCTCAGCTGCTCATGGGGCATAGATACTGACAGCGGGAGGTGCTGTTTTGAGGAATGTTCAGCATAAAAAGAGATTTTCTATGAAATGCAAATACTTTTAACAAAAATTTCAGTGTTAAGCCTGACTTGGATGTTTAATATTTTAAGGTCTGGCCATAATGCATGAGAAAATAGAAACTTGTAATAGGGGTAACAGCAGTATGGATATTAAAGAAAAGTTAGATTTTATTTTCAGCTATTTAGTTTGGGTTTTTCTTCACTATTGTGTAGGAAACAAATTAATTCAAACATTAAACTCTTGATACAAGGTTGCAATATTATTCCAGATATAATCAAGAGGAATTCTTTTTGGGTTTGATGGTGTTACTTTTGCTTTACTACAGAAAGTAACGCAAACGTCTGTTATGGTGAACTACTTTTGTGTTTTTTATTTAAAAATTAAAAAAAAAACACGCAAACAAAAACACCCTTCCAAAGCAAACAACAACAAAAAAAAAAACCCCAAACCAAAACCAAAACAAACCAAAACCAACAAAAAAACCCCAAACCAAACAACAAACCAAAGCAAAACCACAAATCCTATTTAAAATCATGCAACATTTACTTAGAATAGTGATATTTTCATGCAGAAAACCAACAAAATGTGTTTACTCTGTCTTGAAATATCAATTTTGTTCCATCTGTTTGTCAAAGCATGTGCTTGAAACACCTGAACTGGAATGTGAGTGAATGCTTAAAACTACTAAGTATTACAGTATTCTCTGGTTTTAACATTCATTGAATTTTATACCTTCTGCTATGCATCAGAAGCCTAATTCTGAAGCTATTGCTTATTTTAAGATGTAGGAACATTTTAATTTTTGAATGGGTCAGGTCAAGTGCCCTGTAAGACTTTTCAGTATTTCTGTTCTCTGCTCAAATGAAAACAGGGAAGTTCCTTCTTTTGACTCTGTGTAACTGGGTACACTCCCAGGCTTAAATTGAAGTCAAGTCTGAAAACTTCAGGCTTTATTTCATTTTATATTCATATATTTGTAAATTCATATATTTGTATTTTACTATATTCATACATTTATATAATTATATACTTATATATTTATTATTTATATATTTGTATATTGTTATATTTATATTTTTATATACATATACACATCCATTATATTTTATATATGTATATACACGTTTATACAACAGGGATCAAAATATACAAAGCCTCTCATCCTCTATTTGAATACTCAAGTTAAGAGTAGTTAACTAAGAACATCAGCTATAATTCTACCAAAGAATGCAGTTTTTCTCTCTCTTTCTAGGAGGCAGATACATTTTTTTCTCAGAAAGCTCATCACTTCTGTAGTCAGAATTATTCACAGTTTCTAACAAAACTAACAAAATATAGATTTTGTCATAAAGCTGCTGCATGACTGTAAATCACAAAAAGTGTAACTTCTTTTGCAATTCCATGTCTAGTCTATTTTTGCATGTTTTATTTTTTGTATGTAAGCGAATACAGGTTAAGTCTAACCTGCAGGATCTTTGAGCCTAGAAGAACTGGCACTCAGAACTCTTGTATATATTGCAAGTATTTCAGCATCTTACTTTTATGACTGTTTTTTCCTTTTTTCTAAAGAGTTGATAAATAAGGTATCAAATATAAATTCCTTCAAGGAAATTTTGCACTGCTTTGGTGATAAAGAATTACATAGTATTTTTCTCTGCAAGAAATTCTATGGATTATTATATTGTTTTTAGTACTGAAATTGCCCTGTTTCTGAAATAATTACAATATATTTAACCAAAGTTGCTAATTACAGATTGACTTTTTTGATTATGAGAAAAAGAATTGGAAATGTTCAAAGTCTTAGGTAGGTTGTTGGTTTTTTTAATTTTTTTTTTAAAATTATTTTATTTGAAGAATATATCTCAGTAATGTGGGTTTCTTAAATTTCTCTGTAGTTTGTGGTTCATAACCGAAAACTATAGAGACATTTGTCTTGCTTGATGAGTTCTTATGCATTTCATATAAAGCTACAGAGTTCTCGCTCATGGGGCTAAAAAAAAAAAAAAAAAAAAAAAAGTAGGACAGGATACTCTCTTCAGCTATAATCGTGTAGTTCTCAGTACATCAGAATTTCTTATATATACTTGAGTGCTGTCCTCCAAGATTCATACAGTCCTTTTCTCATGTGAACATGAGATAAATGCAGCATGTATTTAAAAACAGGAAAAAGTTTATTGAGGCCACTAAGTTTATGCAAAATGAAATCTTGATCAACTAGTTATTTTGTCTTCCTCAGACAAGAGAAATCACAGTATTTGCATGTAGAGATGGGGAATTCAGGTGAATTATAGAGTTTGTAGTAAAATCAAAGAGACAACCTGGCCGACTTGTCAGTCTTTATTTATTGATGACTTTTAAAATTTCTTCACAAGAACAATGAAACAAGTTGAAGAAAGTCTTTCCTATCCTGGATACTACCTTTGCCAAGAAAAGCAATTAGTTTAGGTATGTATATACGTATATATATATATATTTGGTATGTATATATATATATATTTGGTTTGGGGTTTTTTTTCCAGTTCTTGTTTTTTTGCAGAAAGAGAAATCTCACTACCAGATATTCTGTAATCTGACCTCATTTCAGCATTTCTATCTTGATGTTGTTCCTTCCTTTCTCTTAGTCACATTTCAAGTGAATTTTCTTAAAACATGACTCTCTATCCCTCATCTTCTGGAGAAAATAAATAAATAAATAAATAAATAAAAAAAAAAAAAAAAAAAAAAAAAAAAAAAAAAAAAAAAAAAAAAAAAGAGAGAGAGAGAGAGAGATGTAAAGTTGGAGAAACAGAAAGGAAATCTGCTTCTTGCAGTCCAACCTTCTTATTTTTTCCCACACTGCAAGATTGCCAGAGACACATATCGATCTGTGCCTGATTCCACACCCAGAATTTTATTTTTTTAGGTTTCACCTGTGCCAGAAATCTGTGTATGCTGCTTTTTTTCTCTGAGTGTTTGTCATAGGCTAGAATGGACAAAGGTAGGATTTGATTAATTTCATACCCAAAATGGAAAATATTAGGTCAAGCCTTTCACTGGTAAAATGCCATAGATTTACAATAGCTGTGACTTTTTGTATTTGGGGCTGAGTTTGAATAGCTGGCATTTGTACCATCAAGAACTTCTGTAACTGTGTTTTAAAACCAGAGCTCTTAACTGAGAACTGATTTAAGTGGTGGGTTTTTTCAGACTTATCAGTTAGTGAATTATATTCTACGGAAAATGTGTTGTTTTGAGAGTTTGTAGTCTCTTCTTTATATAAATAGCATTGTAGGGTAGTTTCTCAGCATTCACTATTAAACAAGATTCTCTAAATAAGGGAACTAGAGATATTTCAGAAACAAAGTGATTCCTTTCATATCTCTCAGCTGAGGATTTGCCATATGGGTTGCTCAGCATCACACTCCCAGCAGGTCTCATTTATGGTAAACACACAGTAAGTGAACAGGGAAAAAAAAAAAAAAAAAAAAGAAGAAGAAGAAAAAACCCAAAAAACCAATGAAAACATTAATATTCTCCCCCCAGCCCCATTTTTAAAAACTGAACTAAACATGTTGAAGTTCAGCCCATATAGCTGTGGCATTTAGTTGAGTATGTGTTTGCCACTCTGCTGGGTGTTTGTGATGACCGAAATGCTGCGCTTTTCTTGCCATGCAGCTGATGTGCTGAAGCTTGCACAGTGGCGTGTAAATTATCCCTTCTCTCCTCTGATCTGGCATGCTGCCAGGCCCCCAGGGCTGTGCTCACTCCATCAAGGGCAGTTGGTGAAAACATCACTGCTTGCACTGTGGCCTGGGGAGCTGTAGCTTTTCCCTGGGCCTCCAGAGGGGCATCACCAGCTGAGCGAAGGTGTTGATGCTCTGGTCTGCTGCTAGAACTTGAAACGGGCAAAGAGATAGATATAAAATAAATAATGGTAAGGATTTTTCTCAAGACTCACAACCATGGAAATCCACAGCGTCGATATTTTGAAAACCATCTGTATTGCATGAGTTTCTGGGGATTTTTTTTTAATTTTACTTTCTTTTACTTATATGTGCTTTTACTTATATGTGCTTTTTAGAATTTGGTAGAGCACATACTTTGCTTTCTGTTGAGATACCTTCTGTTACACCAAGAAACCTACACATTCCCATTCCAAATCTGAGGATTCAATTGAATGATTGAGAGTTTTATATGGTCCAGATTTAGAAGAAAGTGTAGTAGTACTGCATTATACTGTCATCATAGAGTTTCCTATAGGCAATTTTTTTCTATATCTTCAAGAGGAAATACTTTATTTACAGTGCCTGCAGGTATTTAGTTCAAATAAACAGGAAACTTTTATTTGGATCCTGCTAAATGCTTGTCCCAGTGAAAGCTCCACAGGTTGGCAGTAAGACCTACAAGATGCCTGCCTAACTGGTTTATTAGTATTTGCATTTGTGTTTGATTTCCCCATGTAGAGTTTTTTAAGCTGAATTGGAACATCTAGTTTTGTTTCTCTGCTTCTTATTGGGTATTTTATACTCCTCTAGTGTGCTGCAGCTTGTTCATCTTCTCCAGGAACTATTCTGTAAATACTTGTAGATGAACAAATAGAAAATATTGGTTGTTTTGTCATCTACTATGTATTCTTCCTTTGTGTGTATCATTAGCTTAATTGTTTACATGTTCCAGTCCGTTACACTTACACAGATCCTCTGAGGTAATGGAGTTGTTATGTTTTGTAGTATAAACCAATATTTGCTCATAAGTCAAACCTCAGCCCCACATCCCATGGACTTCTAGTACTATCAGTGTAGTATTAAAATCCAAAGTGAAATTTTCAAGATGCCTTGGTGGACAGAACCATGAAAGCAGTCATTTTATGCATTAAATCTGTAATTTAAATTTCTGTGAACAACAGATGAAGACAGGTACCACCTGTGACTATTTGGAATATGTGTATTTTATATTTTAACGATTTTAGAATAATATTAATTTACAGGTTGGGATGTTCAAGTAAATTAAATGATGAGGGATCCTTTCTGTGTTGTGGACTCAGTCACTATGAACTCACATTCTATCCATTATTAGAGACTGAAAAAACAAGTATATTTTCACATAGTGTTCTGTGCAGTGACATATCTGTGCTTGATGCCACTATTCTTCACAAAATGTGATAATAATATTATCTGTTAACACAAAAACTGTTTGACGCCACAGAAGCTGCTGGATCTGGATAACCACAATATACTTGAATCTCTTAGGAGCACACTCTTTGACTTGTACTACTAAAAGTTCCTCATACTTAGAAATTCTTTTAAGCAAAATACTTGTGCTGAGTCTCAGCTAGTGTTCATAAAGGAATATTCATTTCCCAGTGGTAACATGAAATTTTATTTTTTTACCTTTTTTATATATATTTAATGGATTGAAACACTTGAAGAAAAAAAAAATATACATACATTTCTTGTCCTAATCTAATTCAAAGAGGTTTTATGGTTCTGATTCCAGCCTTTTCTCATGTTTTATGTATAGGTAAATCAGAAGGTTATGTCTTGTCCAAGCTAGCAGGGAACAGAAATGGTCCTTCTCTGTGACTTGTGGGAGGATGATCAGTCAGGCAATGGCAAATGGATGTTTAGTGGGTGGATACTGCAGGTGATTTGAGAAGAGATTGTCTACAGCTTGCAAGAGGGTCCTGAGAACAACAGTATGCATTAAACCAGTAGAACTGAATGGTGGAAGCATCTGACAAAAAGGAGCTTGGAGGGATTCAGTGTCTGGTCAGAAAGGGCAGTGCAAGAGTCAGAGGAAAACGATGGCAGAGGAGGAGATGAAGTTACTATGGTGCAGAGCACAAAGGCTTATACACCAGTATGAGATACGATATAAACCAGCTTTAAGCTTCACCTACCTGTGGGCTTCAAGCCTGTGCTATAGGATTGTTCTTAGAGATGAGGCCACTCATTTGTGACACGGAATAAAAGTGTACCATACATTTATGGGTGTGGATAGATAGGTAGATAGCTGGATGCTCATTACATATATGTGAAGAATATGGGAGCTCTGAGAAACAATCTGTGTACCTGCTGTGTAACATCAAATTAAGCTCACTCAATTTTATCCTTAATCACACATTTTCTTTATTCTGATGCAATTTAGTGTGCAGTTTTGTCTGTGGAGATATATTTAGATGTCTGGCTCTGATCCTGAGAAATAAATTTCTGAATTTCAGACTTGTTCTGAGAAAACACCTTGCCAGAGTTTCTTATTTCAAAGAAATGAAGAAGCTGAAGCCTCTGCTGATGTAACTGTTACCAACCAGGAGTGTAATTTCTTTCATTCACTCACAAGCAGTAAGACCTAGTTAAAATCAGCAGCCAAAGCCTTTTCCAGAACAGCTTATTCTGTGTATGTTTGGTCTAAATTTTGCTATTGAAAATGCAAATTTCAGAGCTGGAAAAAGTATTTGTGGGAAAGTAAGCTGGAATAGCAGAGCTTTCAGGTGCAGAGTGAAATAATATTGCCCATAGGATGTTCCAGAGACAAGACACAGTCCAGTTGCCACTGAGGAAAAATATAACTTTGAGCAGATGAGAAGCAAAGCTGTCATAACAGATCCATAGTTGAAGATACTAACTTGGATGGTGGCTATGGTAAAATATTTTACTGTTAAGGCAAAGATCATTATTGTATGTGGAAGTAATTGTATAATGCCACAGACCAAAGAAAATTAAAGACAAAAATCTCATGCAGATACAGAATGTATTTCATACTAGAACTTAGTTAATAGTGTTTCATAATCACAAACAGTAAAGTTGAAGCTTTTCACAGAAGTTGATGTGACTTAGTTACATCAGGCAAATGCAGATTTTAGCAAAAAGAACTTATTTTGGGTCAGAAGATAAGCTTTGTTTTCCTGAAGAAAGATATGCACAGTTTTGCAGTTGCTATATAATACTGGCTTTTGTGGTAGTTTTAAAGATATCCCACTGATAAAGCTTTAAAAAAAGGACCTCCTGACCTCATGAAAAAAGTTAGTTATTTGGAATGTTAAATGCAATTATATTGACATATGGTGATAATGTGATAAAGCATAAGGGTTAAAGGTTGAAGGAACCATGGCTTGGCAATTAGCAATGTAAATGAAACATTCATTATCCAGCATGCTGAGAAGTTGATGAACTGTACAATAAATCTGAGCCCAAGTCACTACTGAGATAACTCATTTTAGACATAACGGTATTTATTAGGATCCTGGACATTGTTTTGCATTCTCTGATGAAATATATTGCTATACAGAAACATTTTATCCATTACTTTATGTGAAATAAGTAAATACTAAAAATTCATAAAGCCCTAAGCAATTCTCCAAGTATCATAGAATGAAAAAGGGAGAAACATGAAAGACATTAAAACATACCCTATCTGGAAATATGTTTGCTTAGATGTATTTGTTCTCTTCAGTGCATTGGTATTGGTATTTCTTCAATGTAAATTGTCTCCAGTGACTTATATTAACTCACCTGAAGCCATTTTCCTCTTTCAAGATCTAAGTAAGAATCTGACCTGCTAACTAGGGGACTAGCTACTCAATGTTGTAATCTCCATTTATACATAAAAGAGGATATTTTATCTTCAGAACACAGGATATAATCTTTTTGAGAGACAACTCAGAACATGTTTACTCAGTATTTGTAAGTTCCATGAAGATAAGGACTGAGTGTTATGAGGCATTGTTACAGTTACTTTACTTGTGTCTCTCTCAGAATAATGCTCAGTACCAGTAAAACCACAGCTAAATTTCTTAACATGATTAACAACCAACTTGAGAGGAAAACTCTAAAGAGTGTGTGTTTCCCCATCCTCTCCCTTCCTGTATTACAAATAAAACTATGCAGAATTAAGCTTACATGGTATACATATTGAAGTGCTGAAAATTACTTTTGAGTATGCATCTGTCAAATGCTTTTTTTGACAAAAAAGTTGTTTGGATCAGCATACTACACAGGGTGGAGGAGGCAAGATATATTGGAGATCCTATGGGAAGCCTGTAAGACTGAGAAGAATTAAATTTAGTACTCCAAGTTCTTAAAATAGCAATGGAAACTCAAAAAATTCTTCTAACCTTCTTGGAGCAACTGAGATGGCTGAGTATTATAAATGTCCCAAAAATTGTTTGCAAAACAGTTTTAATTGCAGGTGTTACTCAGTTTCAGCTGTGCTTGTGTCAAAGCATGTCTGTAGTTTAAAACCTAAATTGTTGGAACTTAACAATGGTTGAAGCACATCAGCCAGAATGCTTATTATAAAGACAGGTGCAAGTGCTGTGTTGAGCTCAGCTCTGCCATAACTGAGAATGTAGCTACTAAGGTACTTGAAAATTCTGAGAAAAACATGGCAAAGAAAATATTCAATAACTCTTAAGTTTTATTCATATAAAAAGTTCCTTTTTCAACTACCTTTGCATTTCTCTGGACATCAACAAATCTTTTGCATCTGTGGCTATTGCTGTGCTTTCCTATAACAGTGACTATCACAGAATTATCACAGTTGGAAAAGACCTCTAAGATCAGCACATGCACCTCTCAACACCTCCCCCAATATAATATATATATACATATATATATATGTATCACCCACTAGAGTATGTTCTGAAGTGCCTCATGTACACAGTTTGTAAATAATTACAGGGATGGTGACTCCACCACCACCTCCCTTGTCACCCCATTCCAGTGCCTGTCTACTTTCTCAGTAAAGAAATTCTTCTTCATACCTAGTCTAAACCTCCCTTGAGGTGACTTCAGGCCATTTCCTCTGGTCCTATCGTTATTCACTTGAGAAAAGAGGACAGCACCCACATCTCTGCAACCTCCTTTCAGGCAGTTGTAGAGAGCAATAACGTCTCTCAGCTTCCTCTTCTCCAAACTAAACATTCCAAATTCCCTCAGCCTCTCCTCACAGGACTTGTTTCCAGACCCTTCACCAGCTTGGTTGCCCTTCTCTGAACTCACTCCATCACCTCAATGTCTGTCGTGTAGTGGGGGGCCCAGAAATGAACATAGCACTCAAGGGGCACAATCACTTCCCTTCTCCTGCTGGACACACAATTGCTGATACAAGCCAGGATGATGTTGGCCTTCCTGTCCACCTGGGCACACCACTGCTGGCTCATATTCAGCTGGATGTTGACCAGCACCCCCAGGTCCTGTTCCACCTGGCAGCTTTCCAGCCACTCCTTCCCAAGCCTGCAGTGTTGCATGGGGCTGTTGTGACCAAAGTGCAGAACCTGGCACTTGGCCGTGTTAAACTTCATTTTATTGACCTTGGACCACTGGTCCAGCCTGTCCAGGTCCCTTTCCAGAGCCTTTCTACTCTTGAGCAGGTCAACACTCCCACCCAACTTAGTGTTGTCCTCACACTTACTGAGGAAGCACTCGATCCCCCACTCTAGATTAGTAATGAAGATACTGAACAGAACCAACCCAAAACTGAACCCTGGGGGCACCACTAGTGACCAGGCACCAACTGGGTTTAACTGAGTTCTAAGTTACTGGGCCCAGCAAGTTTTTAACCCAACAAAGAGTACCCCTGTCTATGCCATGAGCCTCCAGCTTCTTGAGGAGAATGCTGTGGGAGATGATGTCAAGGGCTTTACGTAAGTTCAGGTGGATAACATCCACATCCTCCCCTTGTCTGCTGGGTGGGTCACCTGGTCATAGAACAAGACCAGGTTGGTCAAACATGACCTGCCTTTCCTGACCCTGGCTGGGCCTGATCCCCTGGCTGCCCTGCTCTTGCCATGTGAGTGCACTCAATATGAACTCTGTGTGATTTTTGCAGGCACAGAGGTCAGGCTGACAGGGCTGTAGTTCCCCAGGTCTTCCTCCTTGCCCTTCTTGTAGATGGGCATCACACTGGCAAGTCTCCAGTCACCTGGGATCTCCCCTGTCAACCAAGAGTTTAGTAGATGAGGGGGAGAGGATTGGTGAGCTCCTCTGCTAGCTCCCTCAATAGTCTTGGGTGAGAGTACTTTCTTCCATCAGTTAGAAGAGTTTGGGGCATTAAAATCTAAGGTATATTATATTGTTTATCTAAACTTTCATCTAAAGTCTTAAAATTAAAAATTACCACAAATAAGTGAATATGTTCTGTTGCTTAGTTTTCCCTTTAGAGTCACTGTAACATCACTAAATCTAGATAAACTAGCTTATCTAAATAAACTTGCTTACTCCCAGCTTATTTGTACTATTTCTATTATTATACAGTGTTCTGAATTACAGCAATTGTTATATCTTAATTTCTTTTCTACTTGCTGGTTGCTATTACTAGATCAATTTGAACTGATCTGTGTAAGCAGTAGTGTATATACATTTATATACTTCAAAATATGTTATGATGACAACGTGTATATAGACACACAGATACTGCTGAAATATGAACTATTCAGTACACATACGGGTTATATACAGTATGTATAAAATATTCAGCCCATACGCAATACCAAATACATACATGTCAAATTTGTTTAAACAAGTTTATTTCCACAAGCAGTTCTAACAGTAGACAGAAGTTTAAACCTGAAGTCTGAGTATTGCCTTTACTAATTTTTAGGTATTTTCTTTACTGTGTTTTCAGTTTCTCACAGTTCTCTGAAAAGATACTAGAGTTTTTTAATAAATCTCTCATCACAACCTTCTTTTTAGAGTTCTTAAATTTTCTTGTTAGTTAGCCGAAGGTTCTATAATCTTTCCTGATATTCTAATGTAGAGACCACTTATAATGATATCTCAGATTATGTCTAATTTGTTGCAAAGTCCTTGAACAAACCTTCTAGAAGGAAAAATAAGGCATCAGGAGACTTCTCATCCTAATCTGAAAATACCTTGTGTATGCTGTTCACTTCTCAGACAAGTTAAGGCAATGTTCTTTTTTACAACAGCCAAAAAATTAATAATTCTGTGACATTTTGTTAAGTTCTTAAAGCTTAGAGCAAGCAATTTCTCATCAGTTTCCAAAACTAACAGATTAATTCTCTTTCTTCTATATATTAATTTCTAGGTTAAAGTTAACCAAAGATACTCAGTAGCATATTCATAAGAATGAGGCCCTCATGTAAGATAGCAGGATCCCCCTGTAAATGGCAAAAAGATCAGTCTTGAATTAGTATTTTTTCTTGTGTCTTTCTGGGTGAACTCCAAAGTAGCACTGCTTGTTCTCAAAGAGTAATTCTCCCATCAGCAAAACAGGTTCTCTCCTGAATGATAAAGTGACTTACTAATAATCAGTGAGAGTCAGTCTTGAGGTGATTTTTTTCTGTGTTTTTAATGCCAATTGGTTTATAAATACCAGTTGTGGGTTTTGTAGTCTGTTGTTATTTGGGAATTTATTGTTGCTCTCCTCTTCCTGGGTGCAAGGTTAGAACTAGATCTTACCATAACTGTCTTGACAAACATGTGGGGAGACAAAAAGCCTTAGACCTTATGTCTTGGTAGAAACAATGGTTTTGTCAACTTTTTAGTACTACTTCTGGCATTTAAACTTCTGCTAATAGCTATGCTTTCCAGAATGGATCTGAAAAAAATGAAGTAAACCAAATAATAATATCAAGTGATGGTACAATATTGAAATACAGTATTGAAAAGACTAGGAAGAGAAGGTGACAGCTCTCTATGTAAAGCTCCATGAATGTCCAGGCACACCTGGACAATCTTTTAAAATTCTTTCTTTAGTAAGTTCTTTCTTTAGTAAGTTTCCTGATTACTGGAGACAACTAAGTGCTTATAAGGCCACAGAGATCAGCAAGCACAGAGGTTGAATGTGAATCCACAGAGCCTGGCTGTAGTTAGTGTTTACTATCAGCTAATAACCCAGGAGAACATTTATAAATCTCTCTCTCTATCTACCTATATATTCATATATATGTACATTGTATGTATAAATGTTCATTTTTCTCAGGTCACTACTTTTCACTACTATAGCCACTTAGCAGCTTGATTACTCATATTCTGCCTACTGCATACCAACTCCCCTGTTCCTGTGTGGTGGAAATGACTGAGAATTTTAGTGGTAGCTCTTTCTCCAGAAAAATGGAGCCATCTACTGTGCAAAGAGAGCACTGTTAAAAGTGAAGCATGTGATTTTTCTCTCTTGTCCTGTACTCTCAAAAAGTCTCCAGTGTTTGTTGTTAGTACAATATTTGCTAGCAACATGGATGCAAAATTAATCAGGTCTAGATATTTAAGGAAAAAACCCTTATAATTAGTACATATACTAAAAGACATTATTTCAGACTTCAGCACTGACTGTTACTTAAAAGTTTTTATTACATTTGCAGCTTGATAATCAGGAGAAAAGCTGGACAAACAGCCATTTGCAAGTGTTCAAAGGCTAAAAACCTCATTCAATAAAAGTAACAATTTTCCTGCTCAGTTCATAGTTACCTTCCATTCCTAGTTATCTTTTCAGTACTCGAAAAAAAAAGAAGAACAAATAATTTGGTAAAGTACAGTTCAATTTTGAACATGGCCCAACTGAAAAAGCATATCAGGGTCCTAGTTTCCTATTTCTTCCTTATTTTTGATCTAGGAGATATAGAAAAATATTTTATTTTACTTTCAGAAAAAACAAAACAGAACCAAACAAACAAAAAAATCCCAAACCAAAACTAAACAAAACAAAACCAAAAACTACAGAAACAAACAAAAAACCAAAACCAAAACAAAAAACCCCAACAACCCAGAACCTGGAAAAACTCATGCTTTTTGGTTTTTTATTTTTTATCCCTGTCAGATCTTCCATCTCTGATCAGACTTTGGAAGCCTGTCAAGTTCTTTTCCTTTCAATACATCTTCACCACTTCTGCTGACCACATTGCACCACTGCCTAATGGCCAGTTGCCCCAGTTTTGCCCTTGTGACACCTAATCCTATGTTTCAAAGTCTTAATCAGATGCAACTACACATAAGTCAAGACAAAATCATGTGTCAGTTGGAGGCATAAAATAAGCTACAAACCAGGAAGCTGTTTCTTAGTTGGAATGAGCTGTTGAGAGTGGAAAGGGAGAAGAAACATATAAACCACTTATTTGGTGTTAAAGAAAAAAGATAGACATTATTTAGTTTAGCTTGTAAAGTTTCACATCATTTTAATTGCTGGGGTAGTTGCTCATGTCTTACATGAATATGCTAACACACCCAATATGAGTAAGACAGCACTTATGTATAGGTTGAACCAAATGATTATAAATGAATTGAAAGATGTCTCCTGGGATTGGACATAAAGGTCTTGTAAACTGAAAATTTTATAAACAAACAGCTGTTGGGAAAATACCATTATGCTGTAATAGCTGCTATTAAAATCCATTAGCACTCTTTATGGCCTGTTTGAATTTGATGCATCATTTGCTCTGACAGCATTTCTGTCTAAAGAATTTTATAAAATATATGTAGATTATGAAAGACAGTAGTAATAGACTAGGAGATTAACACTGATTATACATTTTACTTCCATATGCCAATCCATCTTTGAAGAACGCTGTGTATACTCCAATTTAAATGTCAATGGACAAACAGGAACACATCAATAAAATAACAGCTGCAAAATTTTCTCCATCACTATGAAAGAAATACACGGTTCTGCAGACATGAAGAATTTGCAGGCTAAAAAAAATGTTTCCATCAACAAAATAAATCTCCATTCATTTTTAAGAGTTTGTGCACTTTCCTAATTGATGCCAAAGTATCATTCTCCTGCTCACAGATCCAGATACCACAGTGGATACCACCTTCCATAGGAGTAGGCATGGCCTGCAGATGATACTGCTACCAAAAGCTGTCAGACTTCTAATGAGATTTTGAAAAAATTGTTCTAAGAAATGTCTGAAAACTCTTCTAAGAACAGGTCAAGTGTCAGTGCAGTATCTTAAAACTGACAGATCAGAAATGTGTGTGAATGTGTCTGTGGGCAGAGGAAGGGACACCTTGTCCATGGGTGCTACAAGGGCACCATCTGGTGGGGGAACAAGAATGAAAGACTAAACTGCTATCAGTTTTAAATGTCTTTTAATCAACATTTGTTAGCACCCATTTTTTGTAATGCTTATACTCAGATTATATTTTCCATGTTATCGAGTATACTTTGTTTAATTTTTCTTCCTGTACCTTGTGTTTTTTGGTGTTTTGTTCAGTGAATTCAACATGAAAGAGAATTCTTTATGACGGTATAAACTCACATGCTAATGGTATGGATACCCTCTTTTCCTCCCTCTCCTACCTGTAGACAGTATGTGGTTGATTCCTTTGGTAAGAGGGAGGAATAGATGAGTTCATGTTCTAATGTACAGAGAGTTAAGTCAGTGCTTTTATGTCATTCTAGCTTTGGACTATTCATTATTTTTTTGGCTTTATTTTTGTCTTTTGTTCGGTTTTTTGTTTGTTTGTTTGTTTTTTGTTTTTTTCTTGTTTGTTTTTTTCTCAGATTTCAGGTTTAAATTTTTCTTTCTGTTAAGGATTATGATGCAAGTATCTTCAAGTATAATCAAAAGAGGTCTCTGATAGTGCTGTTTATTCTGGTGCTTTTTTTACAGACTAGCAAGAGGCTGAAAGTAGAGTAATACAGTAGCTGCACCATTTAACATGCAAGCTGTTAAAAAAGCCTTTACTACTCATCAGCTACAGCATTCCACTGTACACCTCTTTCTAGAACTCAGCAGTAAATAGTTTTGCAGTGGACAGTGTTGTGGAGGTAAAGCTCCTGTGTCATTCCATATGGATTTTTTTCATGGTTTGAAAGAACACTGGATGCTATTTGGAGCCCCATTTTTCTCATTTATGTGTTAACATATTAAATAATATTTTTAGAAAATAAATGAGTGTCTGAATTTAAAGGCATCAGTTTGTCTGAGGTTGAAATGAGAGCTCTCTACAAACAAGTCAGCAGCACAGAAAGTCTTATCTGTGGGTCTGGTTAATAAGGTACTCATAAACATTTTTACTTCCACAAATTTCTTCAGTTCCATCGATTTAGTAAGATTTGAATAAACTTTTATTTTAAGTATATTAGTAGCTTGGCCACCCTACTGTCCAACCTAACTTCATTTACTTCAGTGTTCAGATCCCACAAATTCAACATTTGAAGAATTGTATTATTCAAAAATAAACCTTATTTTTGAAGCCTCAGATTATCAACAGGCTATGGTGAAGTTAGTGGGCAGCAGTACAAAGTTTAATAAACAAGATTCTTAATTTGTTAGATGAGGTTTCTTCTTTGACATTGCTAAGAAATACTTGTTTCTCCCCTTACTGTGTTAGTAAGATGCTTTATTGACAATGCATGACTGCCTTCATGAAACAGAGGGTAAACAAATGTTTTTTATGGAATTACAGCTATGTATGACACGCCTGTGGCAAACTCAAATATGTGCTGTTAACTTGCTACATATTTATTTTGTGGGTTTTTTGGTTTTGTGGTTTGTCTAATTAATTTTTTTTAGTTTAGTTTAGCTTTGTATTTATTGAATTTATATTTAAGTATATTTATGTATTTCATTAACAGTCTTACTATACAATTTACCTGACAGATTAGGTCTGGCTCAAGATTTAAGTAATTGAAAGAAAGCTGTAATGTCATGAGGAGAGTCAGTTGTGCTACTGGAGTCACTAGTGCACAGGGTGGAGTTGCCAACAGTTGCTAAAGCACATATTAAACTTGTATTAAGTTTCAGAAGCAAGATCGACCTAATATGGTCAGCACCAACAAAAGTTTTCGGAAATTAAATGGCTGCTGCACATATTTGAAAACAGTGTTTTGAATCTATTCTTCTTGTAATATTAAAACTTACAGCACTTTTTGTTTAGTAATGCCAACAAAACGCTTGTATTACTGTTCTTTAGCAAAAAAACACCTTTTTTTTCCTTCCTTTTACATACTCTTCAACATAATTTGTTTTAAAAGCTTAGATTTCCATGTAAATATCAAATAAAATTCAAACCATATTAAATTTATTCCAGCTGCCTTGGGCACTGAGAGACAGTGGTTGTTGAACTAGATTTACATGACAGTGTTAGTAGAGCAGAGGTCTTGTGCCTCTCTGGTGAACTCTGAGTTGGATTCAAGGTACTGTCTTGCTTTGCATTGCAGTTTTAACTTTTATTTGTGTGAGCAGAGAGCAAAGCACAACTTTTTGAAGCATGCAGCCTGCATAGAGCACATATGCTGGAGAACTTGGTCCTGCCAGTTGTCATCCAAAATCTGCTTGCTTTATACATAGCTTGCTTTATCTATTTTGTTCTCAGAAACTTCATTCATCCCAGTGTTAGAAACTGCTGTCTTAGCTACTGTAAATGTAAAAGAGACAAGGGTGGCACAGCTGAACTTCTGTCCTGTGTATCCAAATGTGTTCCCCTCTGACAGCCATCTGCAAAGAACTTTATTTTATCCTGGTTTTTCTTGTGTTGGTAATGACTCTTATCTCTTCTGAAGGATCTGACTGTTTAACAAATGAGCTGCTAAAGGCTTTTTGGTTGTGTAACTCTAACTTCTTATTAGAAGAATCCTTAGGAAAACTTAAGTGAATTAAAAGAAAATGGTTTGTTCATCTTATTCCTGAGAAAACTAGGATTTTTTTTTTTTTTTTTTTTTTTTTTTTTTTTTTTTTTTTTTTGTGGCAAAGTTCAGTGTACAATGTTCAATGATCTCTGTCCAATTCCTAGTTCCTATACAGAAGCAGACAGTGCAGATGAGGTTAAAGACAGTTCCACTGAAAACACATTGATAGCTGTTTCTGTGTCTTGGAGGAAGTTGTTCATCTTCCTCAGCAGGGAGATGAAGTGAATGAATAGAAAATTAATTACTCTTCTGTTTCCAGTTTTATTGCAGATGAGGGTTATTCACATCAACAAGACAGCGTGGGCAGCCAAGCAAGATGCCAGCAATTTAGCATAAAGTGCAAAACTGAGTTAACCAAAAGAATTCAAAATGCATTTTTAAAATATCTACATATTTAATGAGGAACTTTTACTTCTTGAAAGGGCTTGAGTGCCTGAGAAATAGTTTGAATATAGTCTGTGTAGGGAACTGATTGGTAAGATACTTACCTGTACATCAGTGGCTTCTGCCAAATCTTTTGAAGCCAGATAGAGGTTTTCCATTAACTTCTAGTTTGTGTGATTCTGAATTAGCTTATTCATCCAGGCCTGCAGAGTGAACACCTAGAGGTAATAATTACTATTTGTATTTTTTAATATGCTGAGATCCTGGTTAGAGTGGAGGATTTCAAAGCCACGGATCTGTGCTGCTGAAAGAAAAATATTTATTTGGAACCAAAGGATAGAAATGTAATAAATGCAAAGAGATACAATCAAAGTGCATTTTGTCTAAATGGAAAAATGTATTTGTAGTTAGAGATATTTGGGTCAACAGAAAAAAAGTTATAAAAAGTGGAAACTAAATTCTTGAAGACCATTGGCATTTCTTGGTAAGAATTCAGTTGCAGTAGGAAGGAGAATGAGAAATTAGAAATAGGAACAGAGTTCATGATAGTTTATTGGAAAAATAAAAAATAAAGTAAGTTAAGAATCTGCAGCACAGGAAAAAGAAAACCTGTATTTTGGAGTAAAGAAAATGAATGGAAGAAGTACAGTTTTTGAGAAAAATTATTTGCAATCAAAAGATCAACAGAAGAAACAAAAAGCTCATTTAGAAAGGCAGAGAAAGAGATGGCTGTAGAAGACTTCAGCAATTACTAAAATTTGATGAAACAATGAGAAACTGACACATTAATAACTTAGAATATATTAAAAGTGATAGATCTGAATACTGCACAAATGGTTCTTTTGATATATTATCAGCTGATCATGGTCAAAGCAGGATTTTTAATAGGAGAAAGATGTCCGGATCTCCCACAGATATGAATCTCTGATGTGCCTGCATCAATACGTGTGGTCCGCTTTTTAAAATTCTAGATTAATTATCTGGCAAAATCATTTGCCTTTCTATGTAAGTAGAGTGAAATAGCTTCAACAATTTTGTAACTGTGGCTTATTCCTGCATTGAGGTTGTGAGATTGTTATATAAATTAGCAAAGTCAATGTGATGAGGGTAATAAAAAGAAAAACTTTAAAAGTTGGCAACTTGGGCTTTACAGTTCCTACTTAGCCTATGAACAACTTAAAGAGACTTCAGAGTATAACGAAAAATTTTGGTAACCAAACCAGAAAAGAGGCAAGTCTGAGTGCATCTGCATAGCTGCACTGCTGTTTGAGAAATACTCAGATTGAAAGACAGTATTCCATAGAAGATGTTGTGGTTTGATTTTGTGGGGGTTTTGGGAGGCTTTTTTACTGATTTACTAATAGTTTCATCCTAAATACCGTTCTCTTTAAAAGGAATTTATGCTGAGAAATAATGTTATCCCACAAAATATTTTCAAATTTTATTCTTCTTTTACCTGCTGCAGCTGCAGGTTTTCTAGTTCAATCCTACACATTGTTGCTGTTTTTACAGTCTATATTAATGTTAGAACATTTGTACTAAATAAAAGTTGCTCCAAATGATCTGTTCAGAGGTTTCTCAGTTACCAAAGAGGGGACAGAGTTGGCTTCCCTTGTACCAAAAAAAAAAATAAAAATAAAAAAGCCTTTGGGATGGACTAACTCAGATACATTCTTTCTAAATATGCTCTTGGCTAATGATTTAATAGCTTGAATGAAAGTAATTTACAAAGACTAGGAAAAAGAAGTTACTTGAAAAAGAAGTTACATGCTTACTACAAGCATGGAGATGCGTGATAGATATAATATAGAAGAAATAAATGTGTACGTCCTTTTTCAGCCCCTCTGCCTTTGATAATTTATATTTACAATTTTGCTTAGCTTCCTGCATTGAAAGTTGTTTTAGCAGTACATCCAATCTTGCTATCCACAAACAAAATAAGTATTCCTGAAAGTAGAAGAGAAGGCTTTGTTTCATCCTGCTGTGGTGACAGCAAATGAAGAGATATATCACATCGTTTTGCCAGACAAAAGTGCATGTTTATGGGAAAATGGCAGTAGTATTCTGTTGTCATTCTTAAAATGAATCAAGTCTCCTTTTCCAGTTTAAGCTCCAAGCATTGAAAGTGCATGTAAGAATAACTCACCATCTTGCCTTTGTATTTTGTTATTTCTTCCCTTGATTATGTCTTTAGAAAGAATTAACATTATGATACAACATTTACTCATGGATTTGCAGTGGTTAAATCAATAGTTAATGAGGTTCATCGTGTAATTTGAGCTTGTAGTTTGTTTATGCTAGACCAACTTTATCCATACTCCAAACAAATTATCTCTTATAATCACCAGCCTGAAGATAAATCTCTAAATGTTTTTCTGATGATAGTGCTGTGGTTGGCAGGTGTTAGAAGTGCCTCCCAGGGACAAAGATTGAAGATGGGCTTGTTCTCAAAAATCCTTCAGGCGAGGTTGTTTAGCTTTCTATCCTGTCATCTGCAGAGGAGCCTTGTATGGTGCCCTGCTAATGAAATCTAATAGGCAAAGGTCATATATCTTTATGAAGAAAAATGCAAAGCTGGTGAGTGATAAATGTGCTCCATGGGGTTCAATGGACGATGCTTAGTGATAAAATCCATGTTTAAATAGTGTTTCAATCGGCTTGGAGTATCTCTGTTTTTTGTGCCTTAACTACTTTTTATAACAATTCTCATTACTAGTGATGGGATTAGATAAATAAAAAATAGTTGAATTTGCACGCAAAGTTGTCTATGTAATTAAAGAAATAGGTGAGGACTTTAAGTGGGTAAATATTTTTCATCATTTACAGCATAATGAAGAAGATGGCTCTCAAAAAAGTACATGACAGTATTGTATTTAAATCTGAGCTCTCTGTTGAGAAGTAATAGGGGCATACTACCTAATGTCAAGTTGTAAAGATTTAAGTAGTTTCTAGCATCAGTTGTAAATCAAAAATAGCTTTGTCAAATGTCAAAATATTGGAAAAAAATTTTTACAAAGGAAAGGAACAAAATATAATGGTGTAAAATTGCAGATAGAACTTCTAATGAGTGCAAGTCAGTGCCTTTAAGAAATTGCTAATCTGAAGTTAGAAGAAATTAAATAAACCAGATATTGTTGAATCACTGCTGGTTTTTGAGGAGTTACCAGTTCATTTGCTATATTTATACTGCTGAGCTAAGAGACAGTTCAATAAATCAACTCAGGCTTGATGGATTCTATAAACCATTGCAATGGGTGCGTGGAAGAGGAAAGAAATCTTAGTATTCCCTCTTTGACAAAAGGGTATGCAAAGAGCCTGAATGGATGAATAGTTGATTAATTTTGCCAGAAATTTTCTTGACAGCCAGAAATGTGTTTTTGTGATACCATGTTTGCATGGGAATTATTTTGTAAGTTATGAATTATTACATATAACCTTACACCTGAGGTTTAGCTGGCTAAAATAGACAGCTCCTCTTCAGTGTATATATGATTGTGATGTTTCTTATGTTTTAATTCATGACTTTGGTAAGTCAGCCTTTTGCTTGTTGCCAGTCAGTCAACAATGAAATCAAATCCTGTATGTGATTAAATGAACCTTGTAACTGAAGCGTTAGGTTGTGTCTTTTACTCTATTTTTAACTGATTTACAAGCTAGTGGAAAATCATGTGTAAGGCTCTTAGCCTAGGATTAAAAAGCAGAATATTATAAAAGTGAACAAAAATGTGTATCATGTCCACATGGCCTATTGATTAATAAGATTCAAAAATAGTATTTCTTTTTCTTCTCTAAATTTCTGAAGTAAATAATGTATTAGATTGTATACACTATATTGAACTTCACTATGGAACTTTTTCCTTTTCATTTTGTATATATTTTGTTCAGGCTTTGTGCAGGTGATACTTGCTTATAAATATGGTGCATAAGCAGGCTGCTGGAATCCCTTACTTTTACATTTTGGGTACCTCTGGTCTCAAAATAGAGACTGGCAAGTTCACTCTAGAAAATATTTACATCCTTATTTGACTGGAGGGAGTTGGTTTTAACACAGTGCTAGTACATTTCCCTGTAGTTCCCTAGTTGCAACAAAAGTCATACTGTTAAGATTGAAAGTTTTCTAATTTCTCCCTTTAGTAATTTTACAGAGGCAGTTTTAGAGACACGCTTTAAAAAGCACATGACATTTAAGCCTCTTATCTTGAATATCACATTTATATATTTTCCTGCATTTTGTATTTTAACAGTTTTAAACTACTTATCCTTCAATGGCTGAGAGTGCTGAAAAATGGCAGCTTTATCTGTCCTGATTTTCTTCCTACAGAAAACATGCATTAACAAAACATCATTGTTTCATTAGACAAATTACAAGCACTTTGAATTTCTTCCCCTTAAGATGGAAATAAATAAACTCATTCACCTTTATTTCACTAAACTAGATGATATACATCCCTCCTTTGATTCCTGTGCCACTGTGAAACATTTTTTCCTTGAGTTTTTTGAGGTCTTGGCTACCTAACATGATTGTGTCATTCCAGTGCACACCACAACAGTGTGCACACCATTACCTGTGTTTGTTTATGTCTTTGCATTACCTGCTTGATATTTATCAGCAGCAACTTAACAGGACTTAATCTCCAGCCCTTCTGAGCTATTGCATTCTTTGAGTGTATGTGTGGAGACCCCACCAATATCAGGGAGCATTTTCCGTCTGTTGTATTTCAGGCAATTAGCTGTACACTTCTGTAATGAGGGTAGGCTGTCTTGCTATGGGTAAGAATGTGTTCCTTCAGATGGGTGATAGTGGTGGCCACTGAAAGCCATCCAAGGTGTTCCAGGTGGAGGAAGAATATTCTAAGCCGAATGGACCACAATGATACCCTTACCTTGCATGGTTAACATAGTGTCTCATAAAATACATGGTGATGCTGTACTCCAACTTCTGAACTCAAAGCTGTCTCAGCTGGCTCTGAAAATGTGGAATATGGAACTGATGTTTGCCTCTTTACCTGAGCAGCTTTTTGTTCTTTTAAAACTTTATGAACGAGTTGAAACTTTCCAGTGTTTCCTGGAAATTGTGTGCTGTGCTAAATACATAAAAAACCATGGACATCATCATAAGTTAAACACTGACTGAAGTGCACAAGGCTGAATTTGAGTACCCAGAAGTTGTACTTCTATCAAGTGCAAGTAAAACTTGTTTAGCTTTAATGTCTATTTCTAAATAGTTGACTGACTCATAAAATGTACCAGTGCTGTAGAAAAGGCAGTGTTTCTAGTGTGAAACTGGCTAAACACCTTTGTGTTGAACAAAGCACAATTTCTTTCAGTATACATGAATCCTTCTTTCTTTGCCTTTTTTTTTCTTTTCTTTTTTTTTTTTTTCTAGTTATTCTGCATTTATTGAAAATAATAGACTGTAAAAACACAGCTGTCACCTCTAGTAAGGCTATCAAGATACTTGCTGAACAAGCATTCACCACTTTATTCAATATGCAGTGTTTCACACTGCTATAGAATTTCCTGAGTCAGTTGCCCTCCAAGTTAAGCTTGGGATGTCTAAAGTTAAACATAAGCTCTGACTGGGGTCTTCCTAGAGCAGGGCAGCACAAGCTCTGTTCAGGACTTAATACCTGATTCTTTTGGGAAACTTTAAATAGCAACACAAAGAAAGCAGAATTAGCTGCTGTTATTGTCCTTTTCAGAAGGCTGTTAAATATCAGGACAGCAGAGTTGCTATTTGGTAGACTGAAATGCTTAACAGAAAAAGTAAATCTTTCCATGCAGAAGAGATGGTGAATTTTGTTTAGTCTTGTCATCGGTGATGCTGATAGAAAAGAGAGGTAAAATTGTGAAATATTTATCCATATTTTTGGAGTCTTATAAACACTGTAGTATTTATACTGTTTTTTCCCCATTTTTCATGACCTTACCTGAAAACATTTATTTAAAAAAACGTGGTTTTGCTGCTTATTTGCCTTTTTTCTTTTTTAATAAAGGAGGAGGCTTCTAGTAATTAGCTGGATTTACAACAAATGGCACACAGACTGTTAGCTCTGCATGTGTGCTATAACATTGGTGTTTACCCTATTATATTGCAATTTAAGTATGTCATAAAGTTTTATCAGTGATCACATATAAATAAACTGGAATACAGCAGTGCTGACCATGAAATATTAAGAGAATACAGTGTGAAGCAGTATGCATCAACTTAAGTATTGTGATAATTGCTTTGGTTGTGCAAATTTGACTGGGATACAGTGATATTTCTCATTTATATTTTGTGATGGTTGGGTATTTTTAGCAAATGAGTTGTCAGCAGAAAGGCTTCATTAGACCCATCAGGGTATCTGCCCATGAATAACGAATCCCAAACTGTACTGACAGTTTCCTTGAGCCAAAATGATGGAGCACCTCTGACAAAAGCCATATTGTGCTCTCCATGTGAGGAGTGTGAAGAACAAAAGAGACAGTTTGTTCTTAATTTGGTCAGGTTAATATTGACACAGTTAGCTTGGAAGAATCAGAAGTGTGTGTAATGTACACTTACACTGATCTCTTGGGTAATTGGCTGTTGGCTTCATGTATCAGAAAGTGTTACTAGAGATTGAGAGGTTACAAATTATCTTTGGATATTTCTTGGAAGTTTTTTCTTCTTTTCCACATTTGTAATCAAGTTAACTATTCAATTTAAAAAAGGAGATCCCTATAAGGAAATTGAGTTTCAGAAAAAGAATTTTCATAACAGTATGCAGTTTACATAAAACATCATTTATCCACAGGAGTACATCATAACCAAAGAGGTCACATTTAAAAATCCTTTAAAAGTCGGTGGATTTATTAAAATTTTCATTGTGTTTACCTGGATGATAAAAAAAACAATTGTTATTTCAGAATGTTCACCATATTGTTACATTGCAGAATTTTATAAACTATTTATGTACTCTAGACAAAAAATGCACAATTTTATTACAAATGCTAAGACACTAAATTTCTCCAGTATACATGTTGCAAAGTATATTTACTACAAGATTCGGTTTATTTAAAATATATTATATTTCAAGTATACTTGCAGTCAGTTTCTTTTTGTTATAGGTTAATTAGAGGGCATTACAACAGCTAACAATGTTTACATATATTGTTTATCTGCTGTACACTATGCAAATATCAATTAGTATTTAATACAGTACATACTAATGTAAGGAAAAACAGTATCACGTATGGAAAAAAAAAGAATGAATAGTTGATTGACCTTTGTAATGGTTTGGCTGTGTCAGTGTGCTTCCTACTATATGAATTTTTCAACAGCATATTTTATAATACTTGTAATCAATTACGGATGTAGGATCTTAACTGTTGAAATGATTAGTATTTTTCCAACTCTGAAGAAAATAATTTATTTTCTGTCAGCATTTAAAATACACGCAACATTCAGTTTGTTTACTTAGGTTAGCAAAATTGTAAAAGAGCCCATATGCCTCCCATGTCTTTCAATGTATAGTCTTTGATAATTTATAGCAGTTTCTTGTTTGCAACTGTTTTTATTTATTTGAATGTTGGAGTGCTTGTGAAGGGAGTACCTGAGATGTTTTGTTGGTACTAGTTAAAAATAATACACTTTTTTGAAGTTTGGGGGTAAGGGTGGAATTAATCTAAGTTTTAGGGGAAAATTACTTAAATGACTAATATGATTAGCAAAATCAAAATTGCCATTGCTTATTTTAAAATTAATAATTTTATGTTTTGATTAATAGACCAGTCATCTAGAAAAAATGATGAGGTAGATTAATGATGCATTTTCCAGCAAATTTACTCCATGACCTCTTCTTTTAATGAGGTCTTTCTTGTGTTTCCACTCTGCATGCACTTGGTGAAGTAAAAATTCAAGAGAAACATTAGGTTTTTTTACTATAATATGACTTTTTATGGAAAAATTGAGTAACTTATATTGTCAGGGATAATTTGAATACTAATTGTTGCTTACTAATAGTAATGTGAGACGCTGCATCTTATTCCTCATGCCAAAGAAAGAGTAGGTTCTAGGCTTTCATGCCTTTGATGAACAATGATTTTTTTTTTTTTTTTGGAAAGTTTTCTTTTTGACAGGCTATGGACTACAGTAATAAATGGGTTGTGATCAGCATTGTTTTTATTGACTGGGATTGTGTTCTTACATGCCTTAATGACTTCCTCAGTATTATATGTGATTGTGTGTCACTGTAAAACATGCCTTACACTTTAAATCATGAAATCATATGCATTTTGGCTTTAAATGTGTTTTCGGTCAGTGTGGCGTATGGTGCTGGCACACCTAAACCTATTTCCATGCAGTTCCAAGCAGTTTCTCATCACTTGTTGATGTATTTTCAGATAAAGTCAAGGATACAAAAGGTGTAATTGCTTGTGGATGCTGCCTGCAAGCTTCTCTGGTACAGTTAGCTGGCCAAGTTTATTTTGCAGCACATATGTTTAACACAATACAGGCCAAAGGCCAAGCTGGATGCAATACATGGAGAAAAAAACGATGTTGTAAATAACCAACCTCCTTCTGCATCTTGTAACTAAAGGAGAGGGATGGGTAGCTTGCTCAGGATTAATCTTTGTCCTTCCCTCAGTCATCAACATGCTCAGAACCTGATAGACAAAATACATACTCAGAATAGTAGTATAATTGCAATGGAAATGGAGAGAACCTCAGATAGCGGAATCAAGTAATTACGTAAGTAGTACAGGTCCAATATTGTTCATATTATTGTGGCCAATGTGATGCTCTCTGGTCTAATTGCTGCACCATGGATACATACTTTGAACTTTGCCTGCTTAAAGCCACAGGTTACTGAATCACCTGCAGTTCTGTCAGTTTCTCAGTGTTGCTCCGTATAAGTTAGCAAAAAACAGGGCAGAAGGCAAATTCAGATTTTAGCACCTTCAGGAGGGCTCTACAATGGCCATTGATTTCTTCAGTTCCTACTCTGACTGGTAAAACTGACCTTTCATTGTGTGGCATTTGGTGCCACTCCTTTGCTGTAGTGACTGTTCCCACTACCAAGTAATTCCTAGCAAATGAACATTGCATCTTGTTCTCTTCCCTTCAGTCTTGCTTTGCGGTGCCCTAATGGTCCTTGGCCTTAAACTCTATAAATATACTCTGCATACACATTGCCCTGTATGCACATATTGGTTCTCCACTTGACCATGGCTGTGACAGGAGAATTTCCCTGTTAAAAGAGTGAGTTTTGTAGCCAGGTTAAGAGATGCCTCTGTCAAAATGCTGCACAAAGTAGGATTTTTGTCACTCCTCAACTTAACACTTTTTAAGTGCCAAGTGTGGTTGGAGATGATGGCTGATATTGTCTCCGGTGACATTAAGTGACATTATAAAATGTCACTTTCTTGAGACTTCCAGTTCAGTCACGTGATTTTAACTGAAAAATCCAAATTCCTTGCATTTTCAGCTGTTAGAAGCTATACAGCATCATAAGACTTGCAATCTGGATGTTTTTTAGAATGAATATTTACTTACCTTACGTTCAATGAGCCCTAAAACACTGTGCAGACTAGATCCTTGACTGGTTCATGCCTTCCCTGTTACCCCTCGTCTGTGAACAAGTAGCTGAGATAAGGTATTATCAGGGATGGTTTTGAAGCTGGTTTGTTCAAGTTTTTTATTCAAATAGATTTTAATTGAAACCTAACTGAAGTTAGGAATTGGATAACTGGTGTAACTTTTTCAAGCTTAAGCACAGTTTGATGTTTTTCTAATATGCCAAATACGTAAGTCTTTAGAAAATGTTAGTGTTTTGGACTTCAAACTTCATTCACCATAAGTTCTCACCATAAATGCCTATTCAGATTTTATATCTCAATATTCTCAATATTCACCAGTAAACTGACAGCTGACTTTTTGCATTAGTCTGCATGAATTTCATATAAAACTCATTTTTAGGTGTTATGTGAATATCAAAGTGGAACTTCCTCTCTAATCTTGGAAAAGAATGTACTTCCAAAGCATTTGATAGAAAGATTTTTTGTGTTTCAGTTTGATTTACAGGGAGGGATTGCATTTTGTGGACACATTTGAGTTAATTAATAAATAGTATTTGTATATATGTAACCAAAACAGTAATTTATCAGGTAGCAGACAGATGCAGGGGAACAACATGCCAATCTGCATATACAGTTGTGTTGTATTCATGATGAACTGCTGTTTATTCAGGGCCACTGTAGCTTGGCAGCATCATAAAAACTATTAGCAAGAAGCTGACAAATATTAAACTCAATACTAATAGAAGAAACATAAATAAGATAATATTTCTAAGGCTTTGTTCACTGGCAGTCACCAGATCTGAGGACTTACTATACTGAGACATGTAAGTTTTGTGCATATTGTCACCAGCTGAGATAGAGGGGTTTATGGTTTATGTGGCAGAATCTAGACAATTCAACACTGGGCTGGCCCAAATGTAAATGAGACTAGGAATAACAAATGCAGTGTTTACCTCCTGTGTATTTGGTATGGCATGTGTGTGAAAATAAGTGTTCTTATTGACACAAAGATCTTTGAAAACTAATTTGCTTTACTTTGTCCTTGTTTTGTGGGGTTATTGTTTTGAAGTCTTGCACAGAATTCAAAGAGCAGAAATAAAGGAATCTAAAGGAATAATTCATGGTAACATTGTATGCAATCATGTAGCATCACACAAAAAATTAAAATTAATTTAAATTCTGCAAAATTTAATTTAGCACATACAATTTCCTTCTCACTGCCTGATTTTTCACTTTAGGATAATTGTTTTAACATTTGATTTTAAATGAATTTTTTTTTTGTCAGAAAAAAAATTTCTGACAACAGAGGCTTTACTCAAAAAATAACAGTAGCCCAGCACTTCTAAGCAACTTTGCAAAGGCAAGCAGCTGGAACAAGTAAGTATTTATTTCAGCAGCAATTTCAAACTGCAAAACCTACATTTAGTATATTAGAGTTCTTCAGAAATAAAATTCCATTAATGTGGTGTGAGAGAGGTTCTTGGTTTGGTTTTTTTTTTTTAGCACATAGCTGTTTTAACAAATGGAATGGAATTCTGTTGCAAGTTACAGACATTGATACTTATTAATATTTCTGGCTTATTAACTTATTAATGCTTCCACTACATATTTGGATGAAAAGAGCAAGGAAAAGACACTGACGTTTCTTTTAATTTATTATCATATTTCAGGACTGCATGTTACACAGGAGTCTCGTTGGTGATCTGAAAACATTCATAGATAAATATGGGTTTGATGTACTTGTCATTTTGGCCAACTGTCTGTTAGATGAGAAGCAAACAAAACGACAGATAGCGGTGTACTCGGAAAACTTAGAGCTAGGCAATCAGGTAAGTACTTGGAAGAAGAATCTAATAATATCTTTTCTGAAAAATAAAAATAAAAAAAATTTAAAGTGTTTTTAAAGTACTATATACGTAAGTGCTGAATAATTCAGTGGGGTCAAGAAGCAGCATGAGTTGACTGGTGACCGAGTAGCTATTTGAAATGACTGCATTACTTACATGATGCAAAAAGAAAGACTGTGATACTTATGATTGTTTCAGACCAGCCTAAGAGAAAAAGTACATGGTTAAAAGAAATGCAGAGACAAGATTTTTCAGTTACGTTTTTGGTTTTATATAGTCATTTACACAAATGAGTCTTTGGCAGTGAGTTACAAGCAAACACAAATGGTAATGACCATAACTAATCTGACTGATCTGTATGTTGCTACTTGCTAAAGTATTTAAGCTCTCAAATGAAGCCAGTTATTAGGATGTTCATTTATCCAAAGCCAGGGGCTGGGTTTTTTGTTTGGTTGGTTGGTTGTTTTTTGGTTTTTTTTCATTTTTCTTTTTTCTTTTTTTCCTCTTTTTTTCTTTTTTTATTTTTTTTTTTTTTCTTTTTTTTTTTTTTTTTTTCAACATTTGTCCCCAGATGTGTGAAATAATATCAGTGGAAATTTTCTCAACCTCTTTCTCAGTATTAAAAACTTCTGATTTTAGGTACACGTGGCTAAATTATTCTATTGCCTTGAAGGACAATATATTTGAAATATATTCAATCTATGTAATATATATTCAATGTCTTTGTCTTATGAATCTAATTGTCCCATTCTAGAAATACTTTTTAATATAACATTACACATTTTATTCCGATTTCTTAGGGCAAAAAATAAACTTGTATTTGGATTTTCTTTTACTAATGAAGAAATAACTTAAATGTGAAGTGTTATAATGTCAAGTAAATATTCTGACCAATTATATAATGAATATTTTGCATTGATCTTATAGTTCAATACAGTATCTATTTAGGGTTCATAATAAGGCTTTTACAGCAAAATGGCAAAGATCCAGGGTTGGACTCGATGCTCTCTTGAGATCCCTTCTCACCCCTAACATTTTGTGAAATAGATTAATAGAAAAAATAGGTATTGCTGTGTTACACAGTCAAGTTGTCAATATGTGCCCTTATGCCCATGATTGCAGTGTCTTCTGAAACATCTATTTTTCAACAGATCTGCTGTGAACTAGAAGAATGTCAGAATCCTTGTTTGGAGCTGGATCCTCTAGAATGTGGATGTGACCAAATTCTCATTTATCATCAAGAAAATTCTTTGGTGACCTGTGATCAAATTTTTCTTCTAGTTAAGGAAGTTATAAATAGAAGACAACCAGAAATGGTATCCAACAGTAGAACTTCCTCTACAGAAGCTGTTGCTGGGAGTGCTCCACTTTCACAGGGATCTTCTGGTATTATGGAGTTATATGGTTCTGATGTAGAACCACAGTCCAATTCTGCTAATTTTATAGAAAATCCTCAAGATCTAAATGGATCCATCCAAGCCCATGTTGATCTTAATGTAGACCTTGTGAGTCCAGACAGTGGGTTGGCTACCATCAGAAGCAGCCGGTCTTCCAAGGAGAGTTCTGTTTTCCTTAGTGATGATAGCCCTGTTACAGAAGGTGCTGCTTCCCATCACAGTCTGCTGCCTGGTTTTGATTCCTGTAGCCCTATTCCTGAAGGAGCAATAGCTGAAGAACAAAACCCGCAGTCTAGAGACAATAGTGATAACTTTGATCTTTTCAATTTTGATCTAGCACCTGTGGTTACAGCTCCATCTGAGTCATCTTCTCATTCTGTTGATTGTTCCCCAGCAGATGACTATTTCCTTAATAGTGATTCATCAGAAGGACAGCATCTCACTGTACAGAAAGAACTTGATGAAGCCAACCTGCTGGAAAGTGATGCAGCAAATTATTCATCTGACTTACAGATGACGAAAACAACTGACGGAGACAATGTAGCTGAATTTGATGAGAACCTAGGAGAAATGTGTGAGAAAACTTCAAGTTTGACTGATTTAGTGGCAGATGATTCTTCTTCACCCAAAATGTTAAAATCTGCTGACTCAAGGATTCCACCAACTCCTATGAACAGTCTTGTAGAAACTTCACCGTTAGATAGTGGGCAGTCTTTATTTTTCCCACAAGATGTCATTAAAAAAATTAATGAAATAGATGGCACAAATTATTCTCAGTCTCGTGTGAGATGTGGAAGCTGGTGGGATGGCTTTGACCTAGAGTCCAGAAATGCTGATACATGGAGTTCAAGTGAGCAGGAATCTGTATTTCAAAGCCCTGTCTTATGGAAAGATTGTAAGGAAAGTCCCTTGCTACGAGAACATGTTGACAGAAGAGCCTCGGATTCTGTATTTCTCCAAAAACAGCCAAAGCAAATTGAATTCATGAGAGCAGGCCTGTGGGATGTTAAGTTTAAACAAGATGATTGGAAACATGAGAATCAAGAGAAAAACATTGAACATTCACATTTGCACGCTGCCTTGTTAGACAAGACAAAGAAAGAACCAGAGAGCTTTACTGACCCATGGAAGGTCAGTCAGACAACATCTGTGATGCCAGATGCATGGAGTAGTGGAGAAGAGAGAGGTAGTCAGGTAGCTGGAGAATCTTACAACGTTTGGACTAAGTTTGATGCAGGAGATACTGCTAGATTGTCGGAAAATGTATGGAACGCGCCTGTACTGGATAGAGAAAAAAACCCAAGGAATATTCCTGAAGAATGGGCTATTACAAAAACTAATTTATTGGATTCCTCAGAAATCATAGTGGGCAATGATACTAAAAATCCACCTATTCAAGTATCTCCAGAAGTGTGGGATAAAGACAGATATTATTCAGTAGAAGAATATGGAAAATCTGAAAATATAAATCCTATTTTCAACAATATGGAAAATAATTCCAGCCTGGAAAAAGAGGGACAAAATGTATTTGGTGACCCTAAACATAGACCAAAACAATTTGAAAGTATAGAAACCTGGAATATGTATGATAAAAATACTAGGAAAGAAGCAACAGGAGTAGTGGTGCCATGGGAGGACACCTTCTTGTATAAACACTCTAACCTTAGTTCATCAAATACAGGTGAAGATTTAGTTGTTTCTCCACCAGACACCAATTATTCAACATCCGATTCATATGTATCACCTACATATGTGGAAGATGAAAGAGAAAATGAGAAGAAAAATTTTGATGAAGAAGCAGTTACTGATAAATTGATAAGCCCAAATTTGGCAGAACCAAAAGTACTTGAGGAACCAAATGAGGAACCTTTATCTACTAGCAACGTTCCTTTTTCAAGTGTTGGAAACACAGACATCTGGAACACTCCTCTAAATAATGTCACCCAGTTAAAAGAAAGATATTCTGAAATTACTGACTTTTCTGCCACTGCTTTCCTTAATTCAGAACAAGCAGCTAATAAAGGCTTTTCAACTGAGATACAAACGAATGAAAATATTTTTTCTATGTCTGAAAACAGAAGAGTAACACCAGTATACAATCAAACAGTGAATGACTTATCACCACCACAGAACAAATTAAATGCTAGGGAAGCTGCAGCTAAAAATGTAGAAACAGTGAGCAGTGTTACTGTAGAAGACACAGACATATCTATGACAACTTCAGACACTGGGAATGGTTTGGATATGAAAATATGTGACTTAGGGAGTGAGACGTCTAGTAGGGGTGCTTTACAAAACACTGCTAATGTTGGTGAAAAGCTGAACAGTCAGGAGGATTCAGTACAGCATCTGAATTCATGGACTTTACAGAGTGATCAGAAATGTGAAGAAGGCTGGCACAATGCCATTCCTATCTCTCAGGAAAGAAAAGAGGAATATAAGAGAACAGATGAGACAAGCGAACAGCAAATGATTAGTGACATTTGTAATAAACCAGTTCAAGAGGACAGTGAATCTTCATGTAACGCAGGTCCAGAAGAAAATAGATCAGCAACTCAAGTTCCCAGCTCTCCAGAAAAAATGAGGAATAGTGTTAGTTTGGAAGCACTAATCACAAAGAATGAGTCATTTTCCAATGAAAGTAATCCAGTTTCTCAGGAGGAGAGGGAAGACTTATTGCAGAATAATGGGGAATCTTCTTCAAGTGCTTCAGAGGAAGGCAGAAATTACAAAACTTTTAAAAACTCGAGACCAGAAAATTACAATTATAGCAAAACATCAGAGCTGCTTTCTGAGAAAGCTGAAGAGAAGACTACAGTGACAAAGGATGCAACAAGTCCTGAGATGGAAAGTATCTCTGAAAGTTCTTATAAGGGTAATGATGACCCTGAAGATAATTATTCTAAACTGTCCATAAGCTCAGGCATCTTGAATGACTCTGGAAAGAGTGTTGGTTTCCTAGACACATCAATTCCTTTGATGAATGAACCACAGGAAGTGCTGGGAGAAGTGAAAGAGGACTTACATGAAATGTTGCCTAAGTATCCAGGCATTTGTAATTCTGAATCTTTTAAAAATAGCTCAGAACTGAACAGAACTCATGAAAAGTCTCTCCCAGATGAGTTTATGAAGAGTCCTTCTGGATATGTCAGTGTTCCTGACATGACAGATATGTCTGTGGTGGAAAATTCATTTTCACATGAAATAGGTTCTGGGAAAAATGAAAATTTTGAAAATTTACAACTTGCTAATAATCTTTCTGAAGAGCTATGTGTAGTGCCTCATGACAGTTTTGTCCAGGCTACTTGGAATTTACAGCCATATGAAGATTTGCACTCTCCTGGAACAAGTCCTGAAGCAAGTGAAGTCCTTGAAATGGCAAACACCACAAGTAGCATTTCAAAGAGTATACAGATCAAAAGTTATTTGGAAGGAGATACTGTGTGGAGTGATTCAATAAATGATTATGTACACTCAAGTGGAACAAGTCCTGATTTAAGTGATGCATCTGTGAACGTGTGGGGAGACCTCCCAGTTGCCAGTCATCACAAAAGATCTATGGGTGTGTGGGATATTAAAAATAATAAAAATCTTGAAGGTGCTTGTAAAAAGAATGAATTTGGCAATGAATCTGAAGGATTTGAAACAAGTGCTGAACAGAACAAAGTTCCTAGAAGGTTAGATTTTTGGAATGCCCATGTAGATGATGACGATGATACTGTATCTTCTTTATCAAGTCCTGACATAAATTCAGAGAATTCAGAGGCATGCCCAGAAGTGATTAATGAAGATTCCACATATGAAAACAAAGAGCACAAGGCATCTGAAATTGGAGAGGATTTTGCTCAATCCAATGCAACAAGTCATGAAGCAAAAAAAGATAATTTAAACACAGAAACTAAGGTGAGAGAGGAGTTCCAGGTTGTCATCCCTAATGAAAATTCTGAAACAATTAAATCTAGAAAAGTATTGCAGGAAGACTTGACTATAATGAAGTATAATGAGACTTCTGAATATTTAGGTCATTTGGAAACACTTCAGAAAAAAGCTCAGGTGACTATTTTCAGTGAAAAACCAGGTAGCAGAGAAGACTCAAGTTTTTATCAAATGAAAGAAGATGCTACGCCAACTTTTGCTGTTGGTGATGAAGAAAATTATTCTTCAAAATCTGTAGATATGTGGAGTATGTCATTAGAAGATGATTTAAGAACTGGTCAAAAATCCACAGTAGGAACTTTGGGTTTTCCAGATGACAGTTCAGAATGGCGGAATTCACAACCTGATGAGGAAAAGCGACTGGAAGTTCAGTGTTCTGTTTCAAGTCACTCTGAAACAAACCAGTTAACAAATGGTAAGGAGGACTCCTGGGGATCAGCTTCACAAGATAAAGAACTAGAAGAAACACATTTCACCAGTGCAAGTAATGACGGAAATCAGCCTGCATCCCTTTACTATGGTGGAGAACATGAAAAGCTAGTACATCCTGTGAATATTCCCCATAGTCAAATAATTCAAGATGTGGTAGACTTCAAAGAACTTGATTCTTTCATACTGGATAAAGATGAAAGGGACTTGAAAGAGAATTTGTTTTCTACAAATGATGAAAATCATCCAACTCCTCAGAATCCTTTTTCAGATGAGGAACAAGGTGTGCCAAATATATCAGCTCAAGAAATCACTGTACTGGATCCACCAAAAGATAATGAGGGAAATGCAGATCTCATACCTCAAGAACAACAGCAGGACACCTATGAAAGTTTAGAAGTGCAAAACTCCCTGCCAGGGACTTTCACTGTAGGAAACTTGCTCCCTGAAATGTCAGAGAAGTCAAGTCCAGGGTGGAGCGTATTAGCTCCCCAAACTGCACTTATCCCAGATATCTTACAGGATAAGGCACGAGGAAATAATCACCTCTTTTCAGTGGAACCTGACCTGTGGACTAATGCTGAGCAGATTATCACTTTAAAATCAGATGGTGAAAATCCTGATATATTAAATCACTGTGACCAAGACAATAGTTCAGAGGCATCAAGCAGTCCTGATGTGTGCCAGGAATATGAAGCTAAACATGCCTTGATTCCTTCTTCTCAGATTGGGGTGGAGCTTGAAGGCAGTCAGCTGATGCAGACATGTTCAAATATGAGTAAAGGGGCAGATTTTGATTTAAAATGTCAGTCAGTAATGCAGAAAATGGAGATACAGTCTGAAAGCAGTAGTCCCCAGGATTATGGACAAGAAAAGTCTGATGAATCCTGTCAGTTAATCTCTTCTAATAATCAGGAGCCCCCAGAGTTTCTGATTTTGGAAGAATATGGTCTAGAAAATAAACTTGTTACTGACGTAGTTGAGTCAGCTGAAATTTCCAATGAAGTTTTAGAAGTGATGTCCTTAGAACTGAAAGATACCTTCCAGGAAACTCCTACAAGCCATCAAGGAACACCAACTGATACAGCTCAAACGCATTTGGCTCCCACAGATGTCACTCTATCTGACAAGCCAAAACAAAGCTTAAAAGAAAACAGCGCTTTGGCTGAAGCTGGAAAATATTCTGGTATTGACTGTACAGCAATAACTGGTGATGAGCTAGACATGTCTGAAGAATGTGTGGATGAATCTGAGACAGGGGTAGGACATAACATCAGGAATGTATCAGTGACTAATGTCCCAGGGAGCACATGTAGTGGGATGAACATACTGGGAATAGTAGGCAGTGAAGCAGAAGGGGGATCAAACGATGAACCCATATTCTTTCCTGAGTCCTTTCTTCCTAGTGGTAATGAAAGCCATAAATGTGATTCAACTTATCAGATCGTTGATGACACAGCAAAAGAATCTGCAGATGTAATTGAAAATGCTGTTCCTGTGCTTAAGGAAAATCCCAGTGACCAATCACCAGTGCTGTGTGTCCCACTCTCCGACATATCTTTTGATGCTGAACTGCCTGGCAGCAGAGAATGTGCACAGGATGAACCCTTGTCACAGCAGCCATTCTGTGACACTGTTTCTTTGGAAAAACCATTACCACTCTCAGCTTCTTCGGGAGTTGCAGAAGACATCTTCATGACCAAAGACCACAGCAGTAAAGGTCAAGTGCCTGAGACAACCACAGAGTGTCTTCAAGAAAATCACACATCAGTACCTTCACTTTCCAAGGCTGAAGTAGCTGTGAGAGCTTCCAAAATTCCGACAGGAAAATCTGAAGCAGAAACAACTGGTCTCGACTCACCGCCAGGTGGAGATAAAAGATCACCTGATGGTAAGAAAACCTGCCTTCCAGGGCAAATTCATAGGACAAAGAAAGAAGGAAATGTCTGTAGCATTACTGATAATGTTGAGGGTTTTAGTCAAATATGAAGTTTGTGTGTTTCCCTGATGTACAGAACTCTGTACTTTGGGAAAGGCTCTAGCATCACCTCTCTAGACAGATTTAAGGCTTTTAAATATTGAAATAGAAACATTATTTCTCTTTTTTGTACAGGGCCTAGCATGTGGACACTGAGTGATTTGTTCCTTAGGAATGATTGCACTGTTAATATATAATCTTTAACAATAATGATGATGTTATAAAAATCCATTACACATTAACAGAATAAAGCAAACTGAGCAGAGTGTTATGTCTCTGTGCTAATTTAAAGAAATAATGGAGACTGAAATAGTAATTCAAAAACTAAAAGGAGTTTCTTTTTGCCTGTTATTTAGACACTGGCACTGACTCCGTGCTTTGTAGGAAGAATAAGTTGAGAATTTCCCCTGACTGCTCTGAACTGAGAAGTACAGAGGGTAAGAAGGATGTGAGCATGCACGTGCACCAAGATCCAGCATCACTGGATATGGATTACATCCTTGTTACCGAGGAAGAAAAGTTACCTTCAACAAAAGATACTGTGGAAGAAACAGAATCTCATGGAGGCTTTTCACAGGGCTCCTTGGATACCTTTCAGCCAATCTCCATTACAAATGAAAGGGAAGATTACTCTGTTTCTGGGACTGAATGGGAGTCTGTTCGCTTAGAGGAGAAAAGTTCTTCTCTTGTGCCTCAAAAACTGGATGATGAAAGGCAAGCAGAGGAGAACTGTGGGCCAGATGAGGGCTGGATTATATTGGGCCAAAATGAAGCCAGTGACGAATCACCTGAAGAAACTTCTGCCAAGTCTGAGGTGCCAAAATCAGGTTCAAGAAATTCTGGAGAAGAACCTGCAACTGTTGTAGCACAGCCATTGATTCTTGACACTCAGGCAGAATTTCAGGTAGAAATTCCCCTTCAGAAAACTTTTGAACGTGAGTATTCGTCTTCAGAAAGTGCAACAGCTGAGGACAAGAATTTGGGCATTGCAGAAACCAATGTGTTGAAAACAGTTGGTGGTAATGATTCATGGGAAGTAAATTCTCAACAGAGACTCAGAAATTACATAGAAACAGAACAGGAAATCAAGGAGGAAATGTCGCTTTTCAACACTGAAAGAGAACTGAGTCAAAAAACAGGGTAAGGAAAAACTGACTTGTGTCCTCCCAAGAGCTTTCTGCTCAATTATTATCAATGTTATTGAAGTGTATGACATTATGAATAGATGGCAAGACTTCCAAGTTTGAAGTACTAATTGTAATTTATTTACATGATTTAAGGATCACTTCCTCCCTTTCTAAAAATAGTCTTGGATTTTGGTTGCTCGATATGAGCCAAATTAGGACTGTTCTGCAATGTAGGAAACTCGTAATGTCTTCTTGCAGGAGTAAGTCCCTCTTCCTTCTTTGAACTCCCATAAACTTCATAACCTACCTTTAAATCTGAAACAGATGTGGCCAGGAAACACATGCCAAAGCCAGGTACTGATGGTGTTCCCAGTGAGACACAATGCCCATAGTGAGGTTATGGAGGGATCAAGGTGAAGTACTGTCTCTACTTAGTGCAAAACTGCTGGGGTGAAAAGAAGAGGGAGACAAGACCCAGAGTCAGAAAAAGGTGCTGATGGAAAATTATGGTCTTAGTGGTTATTTCCAAGTTGTAGTTAGGTCAGAGCAGCATTTCTGTCTGTTCAGACTGTACTGGACACTGAGGGGGTTTATATGCATCTGCTTTTGGGTGGAGGTGAATCTTCTTTGCTGACTTCATTAGTACTGCCTGCTGTCTCTACTGCTTTGTACTTGCTACTCCTTTCAAACAGCATTTACCCAAAAGAATATATGTGGTGTGAAATGTGCAAACATACTGTCTGTGTGAATTGTACTTTTTTCAAGACTTTTCCCAATCACTAGTCAGTTCAGTCCAGAACACACATGACATTCACAGCCTCTATTATGAATTTTTAATTGGCTTCTAGTTTGCTTTAAACTGTATTTTTTAAAAAAATTGTCACTAACAATTTTGCAGTTTTAGTAGTAGGCTTTTTTCCCCTTGGAGGTGGCATGCGTGAGCATGATGATATAACCCTGATAACAGCATGTACAAATCACCTGTGACAGGAAAGCACAGCTTTTTGCTGCCCTTCCTCCCCACTTCAAACAGACCACATTTTATTAAGTCTTCAAGAATGAATGGTTCAATAGGTGTGATTTAGCTTCATCGTGATGTTAAAATATCTCCCCTCTAAAGATTGTCACGCATTATTCAAAGCATATGTTATTACTACAGGATCAGACACTGTAATAGCTGAGCTGTTTTTAATATATTAAATGTTGGCTTCATCCTAAATTCAAACCCCAGCCTCAGAAACTCTGGAATATAATTATGTTACTTGGAGGCTTAAACTTAAGCATTGTATAGAACTTAGGTTTTCTTGACAGATAAGATTTTCAGTAGTATATGCAGTACATAATTTGCCCTCACACATTGCCCCTGGCTGAAATTGCTTTGATCTAACTAGGCAGACAACACTCAGAAGAATATGAGATCAGAGAAGGTCTGATTTTGGTAGGGCAGTGACAGCTTTTATTGATGCAGGTTAGCATTTACTGCCCTCAAGAAAGTCATATTTCAAGAAGGGTTAACAGAATATGTGAATTCCTCAGTTCTGTACTTGTCTCAAGTAAACCACATGCTGAGTACTTGACCTTGAACTTACAAGTAGGGCTGGTTCACATATATTTTGTTCCTTGAGTCCTAAAAATTTCTAACAACCATTCCAGAAAGAAAAGTAGAAGTTTTGGGAATTCCTGCAAAAGAGAAATTTGGAAGAAGTAAAACAAGCAAAATCCCCAAGCAGCTGTTTCAAATCCACATTATTGTGTGGAAGGGTGGACTAGGATTTGCAGATCTAGGAAAACTAAATGTCTTTGACTTTGAGGTAGTTTGCTCTTTAGAACTACTCCACACCCTGGAAGCCATCATCCTCCATAGTCTTTGCAGGGTTTCACTGGGAGTTCTTCAAACCCAACTAATGTCAGTGAAGAAACTGATGTTTTTTTGGCAAAAAAAGTAATTTCTGGTGAAAATCATTAAGTCAAAAATTACCTGGCACCTCTGCTCACAATAAATGGTGAATTGGGCATGAAAAAGAAAGGGTTGTTTGAAGGTGCTGGCTAGTTGCAGGCTGAAAAATCTGACATGGAAAAAGCAGCTGTCAACTCCTCTGTCCCCCATAAAGCATTTTAAATTAAAAGCAGCCAGATGCTGACCCTGTTTAAGTCCCACTGATTAATTACATGAAGGCAGAATCCTGGGATTTGATTTTCCATGCATACATGCCCACAATGTTCAAGGAGAGTAAAAGAGGAGTATAGGTGTCTGATTTGAAAAATTTTTTTTATAAATCAGCACAATGGACTTGATAACTTTGAAGCAGTAAGAGTCTTAGATAGCTGAAGCAGAGAATCTGACTTTTGAACTTAAATAGCACTAGAAAAATCATTCCTATGGCTGTGGATTTTGTAGGAGTTTTTAACATCTTATTGCTATGAATCATTGGACTCACTTTGAGAAGAACTATGCTGTTCTTTACTCTAAAGTAAAAATTTGGGTCTTGTACACAGCAGTAGTTTGTTTGAATGTAGTACACTTAGTATATTCTTAATATTAGTTTACTATACACCTATATATTCTTGTATAGGCATAATATTAGCTTAGTATATTCTCTTAGACTGATTCCCGCAGTAAAGTCCTAAATTGGACCATCTTAATATAAGGGTGTTTACAGTGAAATCTTAAATGCATGATGGAATATGGTATATCCTGCATGGTATGATAGTTCTTAGTATACAGTAACCTTATTTATATTCATAGATATATATACATATATATATACATAGTCACTAGAGTTTCCACAGTAGTTTCCATGCTAGGATTTTTTCTTACCTGACTCAGAAGTTTTTTAATAACAGTGTATGTCTCTCTGTCCTCAACATCAGTGATACTAAAGCCCAGAGAAGTAAAAAAACATAAGGAAGCATCTGCAGTGACATATTTTTATGAAAGCATAGAAATAGTAAAATCTACTTTTTTTCAATGTTTTGTTGTTGACTTTTCTGTTGACAAGGTATGAAATCTAATGGAAGTTCTTTCCACCATTCGTGTTATTAAAATGTTACCCTTGTGTGAGGATTTCATATCTAGTAGAGATGCTTTTGTGGTGCTGTTTGGCCAGCAGTTTGCCCTGTGCTTGGCAGGTGATGTTCAATAAACCTGTGATAAACTCTATGTTGTTGGCTGGTTAGATGGGGACTTAAGACATTTTAGGGCACAGAAGAGACACATGCAGATGCTCCTATGCGTGTGCACAGTATGGAAGTCTTAGTTTCTTTGAAGCCAAAGAAAACACACACCCAAATACAGTAGAAAGGACAAAATGCATACTCAAATAATTATTTCTAGATTAGATGTCAGTTTCATTAAGCCTCTTAAATAAACAGCTGAATAAACAGCAACTGACATGGCATAAATGTGTAATTAGAAATGCTTTCTAATTCATTTCGCTGACAGGTTTAAAAATGCACCTTTCTTCTTAGAACATGCTTCAGTGTGCAGCTTTTAAATCCGAAATTAGCTGTTGTTCTTGGATGACGAAGTTTAAAACAATGTGATACAGCAGAACTTCCAGCCTATGGGAAGTCAGCACAGATAACACCGGTGGTATCACTTAAGAGAAGAAACTTTTCTCTTGTTACTGTTGCAATACAGTTTCTGGATGGCATGATGGTTGACCAAAGATTTGCATCTTTGAAGTAGGGTCTCGTACAACTAAACCAAAGTCTGACTGACTAATGCACATCTCTTAGAAGTGTCCTTCTGTTTGCATTCCGGTACTTCTTGAAAGGTCAAAATTATGACTCAAGAAAGTTTCTTGTATTATTCACTAAATGAAGTGTTTACCTTGTCTTAGTAATCTATTTCTTATCTAACACTTAAGTAAGCCTGCTTGGAATTCGAAAATTGGGCACTCTTAATCTGCAGGTGTGTCTCGATAGCTATACCCTGAACATGAATTATGTTCTCTGCTCAGTTTGTTTTGTCAACTATTTTTGCTTTATGCAATTAGGTTTCTATTTTGAACTGTAATGCCTATTTCTGTTTAAGTGCTCTTTGAAGTATCTCCTCAGTCCAGGTGGTTCTGTATTACAGTCTTTGCTTCCCATAAGGAAGCTTTTCCTGTGGCCTGCTGGCTGTTATTTGATATACATCTGGTCAGGATATAGAATTACATTCCTTATTTTTACCTTCATATGTTTAGTTATGGCACAAACACAGTATTTCAGAAGAATAAAGAAAGTCATTGTTTGTACTCAAACAAATAATGGGGACATCCCAACCAGGAGACAATTAAATCTGTAGTGCAAAGGTCATGGAGGCATTTGCTCAGTAACTGCCTTCCAACCCCTTTCTGAATTTGCATATTATTCCTTGTTTAGACAAAACTGAAGTTTATGATTGCATAATGTGCTGAAGTAGGTTCCCCTAGCAGTGAAATGAAATTTAGTAAAGGATTCAGTCTGTTTTATTTTCTGCTCTTATCCAGAAAGTGTCTGTCACTTTGTCTAAGAAAACAGACTGTTTTTTAGAAGAGGGAATTAAGGCTTTGAAACCGCAAGTGTAAAAAAAAAAAAAAAAAAATTATTTTGTTTGTAGGTCACTGTGCCCTTCATCCCATATCAAGCAGAACAACACTTCAGGCTGTGGAGGTCGGTTTTAAGAAAGGATGTGATCGGTAGTGAAGTTCTTCACTCCTGTCCTATTTTTCTTCTGCTACCAAAAGCGGCAGCTGGGAGAGAAGAAAATTATGAAAATGTCTGGCAGCATTAAAACACTGAATAGAAGATAAAAACCTCTTTCAATTATAAACAAATACCAGAGGTTCTTTTGTCGTCATAAAAAAATACAAAAACTTTTGATAGCACACTGTTAAAGTTAATTTTTCCAGAAAATAGATTTTTGTATGGCTTTCTATATGTGAACAGCTACATTTAAAAAGAATTAATGGAGTACTGTACAAATGTTGAGTAGAATGGATAGCATACTTCACCGCTTCTGCTGTGGCTGGAGATGTTCTGGCAGTAAAATTTATAAAGACTGTAGGTAATTTTCTTCCCGACAGAAGCTGTCCTGTGTTACAGAGCTGTCTGAAGCTCAATGATAACACAGTGGTCAAAAGGCAGAGAGAGAACACTAAAGTTGACTATGCTAGTTTTTACCCACTGGCACACTGCTCATGGCGTATTAGTGGTTGTGTATACCACATCATCCATGCTCTTTTCCTGCCTTTGCAGTAGGGAAAGTCTATCTGTTTCCTTGGTAGGAAGAGTTAGAAAGAATTGAGGGAAAGAGTGTGAAATTATGTATTTATGTCTGGAATAAGAGGAAGTGAGAGCAGTAAGGCTAAGAACACTTACGTTTGGAAGGTTTGGGAGAGAACCTGAAAAAATGGTGGCAAAAGTGAATGGCAGACAGTTTCATTTGAACAAGTGTGAAGATTTATGTGCCTAGTAGAATGAGGCTTCCACAAAGGAAGTTTAATTTATCTTTCTGACAGCATGTTCTCAAAGAAGCAGGAATCAGTCTTTTCTGCTCACTTGTTTAGTTCCTTTTTGGAAAAAATAGTTCTTACACTGCTTCTGTTCAAAATACTACTCTGTGGCTATTGCTGTACTGCTGGCTATTAAAATTGCCCAGTACTGTAACGAGTCCAGTAAATTTTTAATAGAAAAGCCTGTTTTCATCATATTGAGATTTACAGTGAATAAAGATAATTAAATATAATGAAAAAAAAAAAACCTATTTAAAGATTAATAAAGGTTCTGAGACTACTCTGCTATCTATGTATTTTAGCAAAATACACCTCATATATCTCAAAGGCTTAATGATTCAAGTGCAATATCAACATCCAGTACTGAACCGAATCACTGACAGAATTGAACCAGGGGAAAAAAATTCATTGACTCCAGTGGACCAAGGGTTTCTCCCAGCATTTTCTCAAGATGTCTGCTTTGTGACCCCAAAGTTAGTGTTAGGTAATGAATTAGGGAGTCTGCATGTGCTTATTTCTTTAATGGGCAAAATGGGTTGCCATATGTAGGAAGCCTAAAGGACTGAAAATCTGTTGCAAGTTTAGGAGGCCACACTCTGCAAAGTAACCTTTACTTCCCTTCGGATGCTTCTGTTTCCTTTTTTTGCTTGCATACCCATGGGGATGTCATCTTTCATTCCTGTCTAGATTGTTTATTAATTGGCCACATTTGCTGGAAAGCAATTCCAGGCACTCTGGTGACTAGGCATGCTGTTTTAGTGGTGTTTCAGCTTCTGCTGAACTGCAAGATTATGGACTTCAAAAGGAAATTAACTCAGGTCTCCGGTTGGCAGCACAAAGTGTGACAATTGACTGTAGAGAAGGAGCATGCTTTAAAGGTTAAACACAAACATTTAAGCGACTGAGAAGGTTACTTTCAGGAAATTCTCTGTAAATGAAAGTTAAAGATGTGTATCAAAAGTAAAAGTAAAGTAAAAAGGCAAATTGAAACTAAACTAAATGTTTAGATTGGTTTGAGCAAGTATTCTTCAAGACTGCTGGCTCAGAACTTGCAATTTCAATGTTCGTTCATTAGTGTTAAGGGTGGGAAACTATATAACGAATGTATTTTACATTATTATATATCATACTGTTATAATTATTATAGAAATACACATGAATTAGAAGCTCTAAGTTATCTATTAGTCTTTGTGAAGATGAAAATAGAAAGAAAATATAAAGAAACCCTTCTATGAAAATAGAAGAAACCCTGGGCCAGATTCAGAGCAGAGCAGCATTGCTGTAAATTCATTATAAAATTTTATTATTTTCTTTAATTTTGTAATTATCCACTTTAATGTCAGTGAATCTCACTGCTATCCTTTTTTATTGATAGAAGTAACAATATGTAATCTTCTAGGATTGACTTTAGCAATACTGTTTCTTACTCTCTACTTCATTTGGCTTATGAAGTCATGACAACCATCTTTTTTTTATCAGTTTTGGGGTGATTCAGAATTTTTTGTCACCATCTGGAGGTTGAAAAGTAATTAAAACTAAAAACCCAGTTTTCCATTGCAAAGCCAGCTGTTAAACAATAGCAGCAGCCAATACAGTGATGAGCCTCTTTTTATAAAAACAGCATTAATATTACATACCAGATACAAAATATTTTATAAAAACCTTTTAATAAGAAGAGAACAACATTTCAGTGACTGAAAAACAATTTTAAAAGGAAAAAACAAATCTAGTTACTGTTATTCACCTGTGGTCTCATAGTTTACCTTAAACTGTGAGATTGGGTTGATAGCAGAACTGGGCTATGTTAGTACAGTTTACAGGTCACATGAAAATCTCCCCCACTATTCAAAATCCAATGATTTTCTGTACTATTCCACTACATAATTTATTCTGATCAATGAGATCAAGAACATGAGATTTCAGCCTAAAACATCAATGAGCTCTGAAACTTAACCCTGTTGATGCAGACTTGGGTTTGACAGTGAGCCCCCAGGACTTGAGTGTGTCCCAGCAGGGTGCCCAAAAATCTCAAAGGTGTTGTGTGTCATTCTGAGCATGGAGGATCAAGACCATAGCTTCCTTGTAATTATGCTACTAATGACTTTAATTGTACATAAATACTTCATCACTCTATTTCCTGGATACAGCTTCTGGGTGTCAGGACTTCTGATATCAAATCAAATTAAAGAATGCCCAATTGAAAAAGTGCTAAAAAACACCCCCATTATGGGAAATACTATGTACAGCCATGTGACAGCATCAAAGATCACATCTGTAGCAGTGTCCTCTTTAGATATACATTTGCCTTTTGGTGTTGATTTTTAATTTTTTTTAATGCCTGGTCTTGGTCTGTGGTTCTTTATAATAGCAGCTGGGGACTGATTTCTCAGGAGATCTGCAACATGTAATAAGAACTTTACATGTAGGATTGCTAATAGCGTGAAGAACAAGGTGAGAGCCATTGAATTTATATTTACACTGTGAATTTATATTTACACTGTGCTGTAGGTGTGTGGAGAGCTGTAATGACAAATGAAAATTATATTAGACTTTCGCTGGGTTGGACTGCTTATGGCCTAGCATATGATGTGAAAGCCTCTCCAGTCCTCACTTATCTTCAAGAAGGAAGTTGCACAGTGTGAAGGGAGAAACTAGCTGAAGGTTTGGCTGTCCTAGGGCCTGTTACCTTGCTGTTTTGTTTCTAAAGGATTGTAAAGGAATAGAACTTAAATCTGGTTTGCATTTGGAGAGAAACCTGTATCTTCTAGGGACGCTTCCCCCAAAAGGCTTTTGTAAAAGGTGACTGTGGTACTGCACTGAATGCAAAGCAATATTCTTCCTTCAAGCAAACCCCTAAGAAATGTAGTCAGGAACAAAGGCCATTAGCATTGCTTCCCAGAATTCAGTCTGACTTCTGAACTGGCAGTTATTTGGTTGTTTGTTTGGTTTTTTAATTTACATATGCATTCACACAGCTGAACTGCAAATGGGACGAATTATGTAAAGCATATTTAAATATGCATGTACTCTATAATCACAGATGCAAACAGAAATGAGGCTGAGATGGGTTTAATCCATAAGAACTTTTGTCATGCAATCTCTCGTCACAAGGTTTCCTCAGGCTCTGAAATGAAACAGGGGGGAGCGTTTCACTACTGGCAGCTGACTCGCCGTATCAAAGTTTGGTGATGCTCCAACAAAGCTCCATAGGGAACATGAAAAAAAAATCATCTTCACAGCCAAAGCACCGCTCTGCATTCATTTAAGTGCTCCTTTAACCAAAGCTGCTGGTTCATACAGCCAGCTCTCTGAAAGCAGGTGATCACCCTTATTTAGCAGAACCACTAGCCACGTGACAAGAAAATGGTGGAGGATCTGTATTCCTAGTAAACTGCTACAGAAAAAAGGGATGCTGAAGGGCAGCCGTAAAGCATTTTTATTACTTTTGCAGTAGAAAGGCCTCTTCAACTCTTTAGCAGGTAAGCATCTCTTTACTCTGAGAGGCTGATATGTAGAAGGGTTTCTGATTAACAGCTTTATTGTTGCAGTTACATTGAAGAGAAAATCGGGAAATGTTTGTCAGCAGGATGTAAAGCACCCAGGACCTCATTACTGAGAAGCAGGCAGCTGTATTTTAATTCTGTTGCAGCTCCTTGTGAGAAACGCTTACATCAGTTCAATGGGATTTCTTTTGTCTGAGCTCAGGCACAGTATTTGTAATTAGGAAACAAAACTTCATTGCATAGGCACCTAGAATGTTAGATTATTTTCAGCTTCTTTGCTTAGCTCTGAGGGTATGGTGGGAAAAAAAGGAACAGACGTTGGGCATTGTCAGAGGATAACTTGCTTTAAGATTGTTTAATTAACAGCATAGTAATTGTTTGTGGTATCTGTAATTGTAGGCTGTTTGACAATGTATTGTTCTCAGTTTTTTTGCGATTGAATGAAGCATATGGATTTTAAATTTTTTGCAATGTCCTCTTAAAATGTTGCAGTGAACAGAACATATAATCTTTGAAGGCTAACTCATCAAGGATGCAGAAGTCATCACAGTGTTAGGAGAACTGAAAAAGTGCTGTGAAAGTTGGTTTATATAGGTAGTATTTTTGTTTAAATCTCATTAAAGGAGCTTGATTTAGCTCCATTCAGTTGTTTGCTTTTCTGTCTGTAATGAAAGAATGAAAACAATCTTCCATTTTAAGTGTGGTGAGCAAACAAGTCATAGTGGTTGGTGTACAGGAGGCATTAAAAATGTATAGAATGTCTGAGTATTAGCTACTTAGAGCAACACTGAAAGGAAATGTAGGCAAGCCTGGTACATATATTTAGCCAGACTGATTCTGAGTAGGTGGGGGGCTGGCAGAGATGTCATTTCTGCACTTGCCTGTACTAATACTCTTGGAAAACAGAGCTGTGTGGAGAAAGGAAGGATGCACACAGCTGTAGCAACACAGTCATGAGGCAGTAAGGAACTGTAAGAGGTGAGGCAAGGAGCAACAGACACCCATTCTTACCTTTCCAAAACACTTTTATCTAGAGCTGCTGTGTTCGTCCCACTGCTTTCATCCATGCTTTTCACTTCTATCTCTTGTAGGACAGGGGGATACTGAAGTCTACAACAACTTTTTTTATTCCTGTTTTTGATAGGCTGTTATGTGGCCCTGCATAAATTTGGGCAATGTTATAGAAAATTTGTGTAGGTAAAGACAAGTCTAGCTTTTGCATAAATTCATTAATTTAAAAAGTCGGATCCTGCTACAGGCAGTATATTGGGGTTTTGTAGCATCTCTATAGTATTCAGCAGTAACAGGAGAGCAATATTATTTAACAGCTTGTGACATACCTGTAGGAAAAGGCAGAGGAAAAAAGAAGTATCAATCTTTAAGCCACAAGTGTTTGTTCTTGCTAAAGATGCATCTCTCCAACTTAACAAGAAATAATGTTTAGGTGGTAATACAATTTTGTCAGCACTTGTAAATATTGATAAAGCTATTTTTATCACTATACTGTCTTCAGGACTGGAAGCACTTTCTAGCAGAAAAATATGGTGTTACTGCAACAGCAAATGAGGTTGAGGGGAGAATGGAAGTGACAGTCCAGTTGCTTGAAAAATTTCTTAGATTATCTACATCTTGTTTGTCTCTTTCAAAACTGAAAGAAATGGCTTAGCTTTTATATGATTTTATGAATTATCTCATTCAGATGTTTCTCATTAGTTCTTAGCATATACACAAGACTGCAGTCTCCTCTGTAGCCATTGACGCTCTGAAAAGTAGTGAGCAGCAAAAATAGTCAATTCATTATTTCAGGTTACCAGGTGAAAGTTGATTGTGTCTTACAGGAGCAAGATCAGTCTCCTTAGCAAAAGACACTGTCTGCAAACTCCAACGAGCTGTTTGAAGGACAGGAACCCAGCAGGATATACCTTTGTCTGCTTGCCTAAAGCAGTAGAGCATATAAGCTAACCTTGCCCTTGTACTTTCCAAGCTATAATGTATGAGGAGTGCTATGTGGGGAAAAGGGGAGCCCCATCTACTCACCTTGTTCCTTAACATCACTTCTTCGGTCTGACATTTCCTGTCACTGATTCTTTCACAGCATTTTTGCTATGTCTGACATTCTCCTCTCTCCCACACTTGGCCTGCTCTTTATCTTCTTACTTTTTCTGTGACCCTTCCAACACAGCTAGTTTTGCTGCTAAAGATAGATAGCTGGTAGCTGTGTCTCCCATCTCCCTGTGCACTTGCCTTTTTAGATTTGCCCACTGTGGGATCTGACAGACTTTCCTGCTCTGAACACCTCCTTGCCAGTGCCAGCAGGATGCAGGACTGCCTTGTTTAGTGCCAGGTTTACTGCTTCATTAGAGGCTACGTGCCTTGATTAGGCATCTTCTTTGGCTCATGGTTGGGCTTTTCCTGTATCTTTCCCAAGCTGCAAATCACCCAGTATAGGTGGGAACTTTTCAGTTTACCAATTTACGCCCATTGAGGTACTTCCATTTTAATCTGCCCCTTAACATTCCTGTTCCGCTTTCTGCATTGTCACTTACATTCTGCTGCAATCTATTATGCCTCTTACAACTGCAGCTTTAATTGACTGACATTTAACATCACTGTCTTTTTAGAGCCTTTCATTAAGCTCAGTCATAATCAAGGTAGGGAAAAAACAGATGTTAGCTATTTGTAGGTTTTTTTAAGTAGTTGAGATATGAATCTTAATTATAATAAAATTGAACATCATAAATTGTGAAATCATAGTTACATTAAACATGGAAAAGATAGAAATTTCACTGTAGTGAGAAGAAAAGAGAAAATTGGCAGATTCACAAGATTTAAGGAACTGAAGGAATAGAGTTGTTTGAGAAGTGAAAGGAATGAAGTCGTAAGTAAGACCAGAAAAAAAGCATTATGAGGGGAGGAAAAGATAGAACTCACACAGTAGTAAAAAAATGTTGTTCTGACTTTTGCTATATTGTAAACTGTGGAGAAGCTGACCTTGAAATCAGAGGAGTAATAGAAAAATCCTAATGCTTTAATGGATAGATCAATGAAAGTGCTATGAATGTGTAGGTCTTGATGTTAAGTGAGTTGTTACAGTGGCAACTCTGAAAATCATCCCTAAACACAGGTTTTCACACAAAATGTACGGAAATGTACAAAAATTATTTTTGGCTTCTGATCCTACAACATATACCCCATTAACTACTCTCAAAACACTATCATGCTTCCTCAAAGTGCAGATGGCTGCAATGACTATGAGGTGTGCGCTGTTTTTCAAGTGCTGTACTTGTGCCAATTGTATCATTTGGAGCTGCAGGTATTCTAATGAATGGTCTTGACAGCACAATATGGCGGGAAAATGGTCACTGCAAATCACACGAGCTGAAAGGAAAACTGGTCTTAAAGGGAGGAAAACAAAATGGGAATCTTCCCAAGGAAAAATTGCTTAATGGAATTGGAAGGTGGGAATCAGTTCTCAGATGAGACTTGGCATTTTAGTAGACTTTCAATGATACAGTTTAAAAAAAAAAAAAAAAAAAATATTATTTTTTTCTGGAGGATATTTTAGATCTGATTCATTTGTCTTCTACTTTCTCTGCTGGCAATACCTTGTTCCAGTGCATTTGTGGTGTTTGCTTAACAGTGGTTGTTGATTAACAGATCATCTGAAAGTTATTTTCAGAATATTAACAACGTTTATTATGAGGAGAGAGGGCAGAAAAGTTTAAACAAGCCTTCTAACTACTAATACTGCTCTGAAACTACATAGCTCATTACCAGACCTTGTAATCTTCTTGCATTGATGGAAAAGCAGCCATCATGCAGGCTCCTCATCTTGGTATTGTCAGTTCAGTAATTTTCCACCGTCTCAGTAAAGATTAGTCAGCACTGAGCTAGGTGTGTAACAGAGAGCCCCTGCTCTGAGGGCAAGACCATATGGTCTTGTGAATGCAATGCCAAAGCACAACAATAGATATCAAGTTGTTTGTTATTTCTCCCTGAGAATGTGTTACTTGCTACCTGTTTTGCATACAAAGTACTGACTTAAGAGAATATTATTAAAATGGCAATACCAGGGAGTGCCTAGCAGGTTCTACACTCCACTGTAAGAGGCATAGTTGGAGACAGTGCTATTTCATGGGTACAGTCAGATAACTCTGTCTCCTGTCTCTGTCCATACCATGGAGTTGTTGTGTAGTGCAGAGCAGGTCACTAGCAGCTTGAACCACACATCTCCTCATCTGATGTATGTCTGATTTGTTCTTTTTCTGCAAGCCAAAGTGAAGTCACTGGGTTCTGACTATACCAGTCCTTCTCACTGTCATCTAGTCATGAGGATCAGTAGTGGCATATAGAAGACATTATAAAGTGCTATATGAGTCAGAAAAAAGTTGTCAGGCATCACATCAGGTATCAGGAATTCATGATTAATGGACACTCTCAAAGTCAATATTGCAGCTTCTCTTCTGTAACAGTAAATAATTCCTTATCTTTACCTCAAAAGAAACACCCAATACTTCAGTGCTGAGTAGCTCTGAAAAGCCACAGAAAGGACAGATTCTCCTGTGTCTGGAGAATCATTTGAATGTTTCAGTTAATAATGCTTGGGGATGCAGAAAAGTCAAGATAAGGTATGTTGCACTGTCTTTCTTGTAGCATGCTATGACCCACTGGTCACAGAACTCTAGGAAGAGACTGTTAATGACTCTGGGATCAGCTGTAGGCAGTGGCAGCCTGACTTGCATCCCTAAGACCCCATTTCAACAAGAAATGTAGGTTTGGGACTTAAATCCATTTTCTCTCATTCTATATTGAGATTCCTTTTTATTTCAAGCTGCTGGAAGTCACAGATAATTGAAGAAGCCTGGAGCCCTGGATTCTTTCCATAAGCTGTCCTCATCTGTGGGCAAATGTGTAAGGTTGCTGAAATAGCCTAGTGTGTCCCACTTATTTAGATTAACAATCTGTTTGCTTGGGTTTGTCCCTCCATGGCTCCTTGCATCACTCCCTTTGCATCACACAAGCTTTGCCTGCTTCTCCTGTGATCTGACACAGGGAGGGAAGCTGGCAAGGAGTCAGGACAGACAGTCTGCGGCTGCCTAGCAGCAGTGAAAGCAGCAGCATGCACTTCAGAATAGCAGCTTTTATTTTTTAGCAGCCTTAAACTGATAAGAGCAGACAGGAAACTCTACTGCTACTGCCTGAAAAAAACCTGGAGTTTACAAAATAGTGAAGAAGAGGAAAAAGGAACAAGATGGATAGATAAACAGACATTAAAATTGACTGGAGACTAGGAAACATTTTCATAGGGAATGGTTAAAAATTCATTCAGTGTCTCCAAGGAAAAATATTAATATGTTTTCATATTAACATACTGAAATGCAAACAATTTAAATCTTCTGGATAGCATACAGGATTTTCTTACACAATATTACCTCACATAGACATGCTTAACTTTTTCATCCTACTTTGATGATGAGATGGAATGAAAAATCACCACATGTAAAACATCAAATAACAGTATAGACAGAAAAAGAAGCTTTATATCTGAAGAGTGAACTGTCAAAAACTAGGAAGTTATGACTTTTACTAATTTTTAGCAATGTTTTATTCTGTGCCTGTTAGGAAAGTGAGTGACATGTTTTCCTGTAAAATGGGAATATCAGCATGTGTTTTTCTACTGTGCAGCAGTATGACAATGATTGGTTAGCATTTGCACAGGTGCTTAATTAATAAACAAGGAACAAGGACTCAAACAAGGAACCATAGAGAATTTTTTTTTTTTAACATCTTGGTTCTCATCTAGAGATGGGAATAAAAGTCTCATGCTATGCATAAATTCCAGTGCTCAGTCTATATATTTTTCCTGAACTCATTTGTCATCAAGAACTGCCAAATAAATAGGAAGAGAACCACAGTTAATTTAGTATACTAATATATGATTGCTAGATGCAGCTCTCAGGAGGTTATAAAATTAATCAATTTTTACAGTCACCTGTATACAAAATTATTATTTTACTGATTTTTTTGAGTAAAAGTAATGACTGTTTTCTAGTCTTAGATATCCTGGAGTATATTTCTTCCAATATGCTTATTTTCTTGGTAGATAGATAAACTTGAAATCTCTGACTGATACTGACTGAAACCTGCATTGTTGCATACTCACCTACAGTTTAGGGATCATTTATTCTGCTGAACCTAAAAAATTCACAATACAGTCTCCTATGTCTCTGACTAAGCAACTTTAGTAAATTTTTATTATTGTCTAGAAGCTTTGTAGAAAAGGACTAAACTTAGGAAATAATTTTGGTGATTTCTTAGTGTTTGCATTTGCTGATGTGTTTCTTCTTATCTTTGTGTACAATCCAGTATATTGGACTTTTTTTGGACTAATATTCCTGACTTTTTTCTGTTTCTTTTTGTGTATTTTCATCAAACTTTCTTCAGACTAAAGCCCGTATTTTGTCATGTTTTATTTTTCAGCTTTATATACTAATGCCATATTTCCTATAGAATCTCCTTTTAGCTATAGACACAGTTGATACTGAAGTATGTCTGAGAGTTCTCTGACCTCACAGAACATTTCTACTTTGCATCGTACATGGTTAACATGTGTTGAAATGCAAACACCTAGACATTAAATTGGGATTTGTTGTTATTCCATTAATACTGAAGATCTCTGAAATTACACACCCCAGTTATAACAGTTTATGGTGTTGTGCCTATATCTAGGAGAAACATCCTCTATTTAAAACAAGGGGCAGAATGACTGTATTCTGCGTTTTCTGAGGAGTGCGGAGTCCAAGAGGAAAGATTTCAGAAAGTAAGATTCTTGCTGTTATTTTAAAACATGCTATTGTAACAAGGGTCTACAAATTTCTAATCTCTAGCTTTTTCTGAACAGACGTGAAACAGCAATTACAAGCCACAAGCTTTGAGCACACATATATAGTATATGAAAGAAAGGTAAAGGTGCTGTATTTGGATATAAATGCAACACAGCAAAACAGTTCCTGTTCTTAAAAATTGAATGGTGTGTCAAGTGTTTACTTGTGATTACAAATTGCATTTTGCTATTCTTTTATATGAAGTGAGGTGAGTGGTCAAATGGCTGTAGAGATGGATGAAAGCACAACACACTTTGTGAGTATACTATCTGGTGAGATATTTTGGCTTTAAACTTACATAAATTTCTGTAGAATGGAATTGGAAACTACATAGAAATACATCACTTAAGAAAACACTTTGAGTCAACTCTTCCTTGGTGTAAATTTCTACTTGTGAATTACCTAAAGATTTGCCTTACACTCCGCTTCAGAGGCTTTTTATTGCTTTCTAGTATTGAAGAACATCTTTCTCATTCTGTCCAAAAAAAGGTTAGACATCCTCCAGGTGGAGCAATCAAAACACTGTTAGAGCCATCAGTAGGTTACCTCTGGCAGCAGAAATGATGGGCTTGCACAAGGTGTTTCATACTCTGGCCCTGTCCTGGCAAAGCTCTGAACTCTCCTTATGCCTAATGGGGCTTTCAGATGGAGCTGTGCTGAGATCCAGTGGACAAGTGTCACTATGTAAACACCAAGGGCTTTTTCCTACCTTCCAAGGAAAATACTGTACTGTCATGTCCTTCAGGCTCTTCTTTCTCCTTTCCTGGTCTTTGTGCTTGCATAAGGGCAGTGTTACAGGGTGGGAATGGGAGGGGTTCAAAGGAAAAATACTTTATGCTGCCTAGGTTCTGCAACAGTGACTCGAGGAGGAACCTCAGTTCCCTGACCTTGTTTTTGTGGCTGAAATTTCACAGTTCTTCCAGAAAACAGCTCATTTTTTTCCTGCAAACCAGTGAGACAGTGGGCTATAAGCAGGAAGTTTACTTCATCCAAGACCATCATGTACCTGTTTAGTGTGTGGAATTTGAGAATATGAAAAAAGCCAGATGTCTCTGAATAACCTTTTCATTTGTGACTCCCCTCACCTCCTCCTATTTATTTAAAAAAAAAAAAAAAAAAAAAAAAAAAAAAAAGCCATGTAGTAGTAAGAGCTGAGGTGATTCATCCATGTCACTCCTTTTATTAATCATGATTTGAAAATTATAAAAACCTTCAACACCTTGGGAAAATTTAGGTATATCTGTATATAGAGGGAATAGCATGGAAGAAATATGAAACATGATTTACTTATCTAGGGAATATGTTTGGCAGCTGTGGGCTCCACTTCAGTTTAAACTTTTGCACTAAGCATAAAATTTAAAGTCTGTCTGGTGAACAAGTTGTGGGTTGGAGTGAAGGGATTCACTATAGAAAGGTGACAGTCATTTGTGGGTTAATGTTGCAAGTTGTAGATGTTCATTCAAAGCCATCCATGGGAGAGATTATTTATTTTAGATGAAAGAATTTAACTTCTTGGTATGTAATAGCTTCAGAGCAGCTTGGGAGACTGGTGATATATCACACATGACACAAGGATGAGGCAGTAAAGCCCATAGGGATTATGACATATTGCTGTGAATATTCAGAGATGCTCTTTCCAAAATAGCAGAGTGCTGCTGTACCTAGAAAAGTCAGGAAGGATAACTTTTTTTTCTGAGAAATACTGATTTGAGAGGGCAATAAGAATTATTTAAGTATTATTAACTTGTTGAGCTGGAAGGATGTCTCAGCCAAGAGAAAGAAAAGGTTTCAGCCTTCAGCCTCTCTCTCTCCGCAGGGTTAGGAACTGGCTCGCTGGGTTAGGAACTGCTGGAGGGCTGGGCCCAGAGAGTGGTGCTGAACGGTGCTGACCCAGTTGGCAGCTGCCCACCTGTGGTGTCCCCCAGGGATCAGTGCTGGGCCCAGTTCTGTTTAATACCTTCACTGGTGATTTAGATGAGGGGATTGAGTCCATCATCAGCAAATTTGCAGATGACACTAAGCTGGGGGGAGTGTGGATCAGCTGGAAGGCAGGAGGGCTCTGCAGAGGGACCTGGACAGACTGGAGAGTTGGGCTGATTCCAACGGGATGAGGTTCAACACGGCCAAGTGCCGGGTCCTGCACTTTGGCCACAACAACCCCATGGGGAGCTCCAGGCTGGGCACAGAGTGGCTGAGAGCAGCCAGGCAGAGAGGGACCTGGGAGTCTGGATTGACAGGAAGCTGAACAGGAGCCAGCAGTGTGCCCAGGTGGCCAAGAAGGCCAATGGCATCCTGGCCTGGATCAGGAACAGCGTGGCCAGCAGGTCCAGGGAAGGGATTCTGCCCCTGTACTCAGCCCTGGTGAGGCCACAGCTCGAGTCCTGTGTCCAGTTCTGGGCCCCTCAGTTCAGGAAGGAGATTGAGGTCCTGGAGCAGGTCCAAAGGAGGGGAACCAGGCTGGTGAAGGGACTCCAGCACAAGTCCTGTGAGGAGAGGCTGAGGGAGCTGGGGGTGTTCAGCCTGGAGAAGAGGAGGCTCAGGGGAGACCTCATCGCTCTCTACAACTCCCTGAAAGGAGGTGGGAGCCAGGGGGGGTTGGGCTCTTCTACCAGGCAACTATCAGCAAGTCAAGAGGGCATGGGCTCAAGTTGTGCCCGGGGAAGTTTAGGTTGGACATTAGAAAGAATTTCTTTACTGAGAGGGTGATCAGACATTGGAATGGGCTGCCCAGGCAAGTAGTGGATTGTCTGTCCCTGGAGATATTTAAAAAGAGACTGGATGTGGCACTCAGTGCCATGGTCTGGTAACCGCAGCGGTAGTGGATCAAGGGTTGGACTTGGTGATCTCTGAGGTCCCTTCCAACCCAGCCAATTCTATGATTCTATGATTCTATGGTTCTTACTTTCATGAGAATTTTGTAACTGTCTCTGATCCAACTCTCAGAAACAGGGCTTTTTAGCTGCTTCTGAACAGGTATGTAGACCTGAATTATCAAAGCAAATATGCAGTAATTTGATTCTCACTGCAGCTGATCCTTAAATGACTGGTCTGTGTACCACATAAAAGAAGTCATTTATGACACAAAAAGCTTATTTGACTTTGTCCTCTCTTCTCAGTGAAAGATCCTTTTTTATATCAATCCAGTAAATCATACCTGATTAAAATGGAGGTTTTTGGATTAACTCTTAATTTACTTTTTCAACAAGGGGCATTTATTAAAAGGAGTAATATTTTTAGAAGTTTATTTTTTTAATACTTTTGTCCACATCATTCATGACATCAGTTGCTCCTATGTGGAAGATAAGAATTTTGGAATCCAGAACTTTGGAAGAATGTGAAATAGTCAGAAGAAAAAAGGAAGAGGAGGTAGTTGTTCAAGTTTCTGGAGTCCCATTTTATGTTACTTATGTTACTACTTTTTCTATTTCCTGCCAGTATCTGCCTACTTGTGCACAAACAGAAATTAGTCTGCAAGGTATTGAAACACCCAGCATAATATGTTTTCCAAATCCATCAGGAAATGGGGAGCTATATCTATAGAAAACAAACTTTATCCATACCTTTCTTATTCTTTCACTGATGGGGAATCCATAGCCATTGGTTGAGGTGCAATGTCACAGTAGCCATGATCTGTGACTGGCTTTCAAAGCCCATCAAATTTGAAAGATGCCTGTATTGCCAATCAATTTATGACTGAACGAATCTTAACTATGACTTTTTAAAAATATGAACTTTCACTGAACACAGAGTATATTTGACTGGCCAGGAGTCTTTTAGCTGTTTGGGTAAAGCACAAGGGATCCGGAGAAATATGACTAACTTCAGAGTGAGCTCTCTTTTCTCTGAAAAGCTTGTTGACTGTTAATTTGACAGTAAATGAGAACCTGACACCATTTTAAAAAAAATATTTTTTTTTTTTAAAAAGGGAAATCTAATCTCAGCTACAAAATTTCTCAAAGGTGATACCATCTTTTATGTGACTGAAAATACAATGTGCCTGCAATGCTATGATTAAAGGCTTGAGCTGATTTTTAACTATGTGCATTGTACCACCTTTTTAAAGAACCTTCTTACTTCCCAAATCAAATATACCAGTATAAACAATATGGGTTATTGGCATTAGAAACACTGTGCCATCAAAATAAAGTTAGAGATTTTCAGACAAGTTCTGATGCTGTTTACTTGTAATCATAAAACAAGGGGTATTTTTTCAGCATATTGCCTGAAGCAGTAGCTGTGTTTCAGTAGAAAAACAAATAAAAAAGATGAAACACATTTATCTTTCAATCCCCTAGAAATGTACTATCCTTGTAAAGAAACCTATATTGTAAAATTCTGGTTTAACTCAGAATTAGTGATTCCACTGAAAGCAGAAAAATATTTAAATTTATGTTGTGAAAGTGTAAGAGATTCTAGAGAAAGCAGTAGTGCCAGTTCCACGTAAACACACTTTGTTAAAAAAAAAGTTAAAAGATGCCACAGGGAGAAAAGCCCTCTTGAGGAAATTCTAGAAATGTCATGACTTAGCATAGTTGTATCCCAGGCATTGTGAAAATTTTAGGCAGCTCTCAGTGTTCTGGATTACTTGTGGGGAATCACTTTTTTCAGATTATAGTTGTTAATACTTCTGTAGGAACAGATCATATAAAACTCAGTCATGCTCATATCATGAAGAGGGAAAGTGATCGTCCTTCTGCTAAAACATTTTTACAGGCTTATTGCAGAGCCTGAAAATTCACTGTCTTCCTGCATCTTACTCTTCACACAAGTTTAAAAAAGGAGCATTTCCTTCCAAATAATTTCCTGCAGTGATTTCTGAAGCTTGTTCAGTAGGGAATTGTCATTTGGTGTGATACGGCTGTAAGAGATTTCATAAGTGAGCAGTTTATATGCTAGTATCAAAACAGTGTTCATTCTAGCTGAGCTATGCACCCTTGAGTGTCCATAAATCATCACCTGGGTAGTGCTGACCTTCTTTAATCTGGCAACTTTTTATAGATTTATATTTGGAAAGGTTAATAAAGCCCCAAATAAAATCTTAATCGGAATTTAAAATTTATAAGAAGTATTCCTCCTCCCCCCACACTGTTTCCACCACTCCTCCTACTGTATTTGACTCCTAAGAGTGCTTTGTTGAAATTCAGATTTGTCTCTGCTAGGTTCAGATGAATAAATTAGGCTTAATTCCACATATTTTACTGTGAATTGAACAGACACAAAAAACTGTCAAAGACTTTAATGACTTATTTACATTTTTTGAGTAAGCTGTAATGACATTCTGTGTATCAGTTTTCTGTACAGCTTCTGAACACAGATGATGCTACAGAGCAGAAAAAAAGAAATGGCACATTACAGACACCTTATGCCATTCATTTTATTGATGAGCTGGATACTTTGATCATGTTTCTTTAGTCTTTTATTGTGTATTCATAGAGAAAGAATATTTCAAACCTTATTTGACAGTAATTAAACCTATTCCAGAATTGGCATGTTTTGTAGGAATCAATAAATGTATAATCTCTGTCCTTGAGAAAAGTGTACTCTACTGTATGAGGGGATGAATCTAGTAATATTTGTCTGGTTTTTTATTGCAAGACAGGCCAGGGCATGTGTTGAGCAGCACAAATATGTTTGACCCCAGCTTATATTGTCTATATTCTCTGTGGCCTCAGAGAAGAAGTGGGAGGACAGTAGTTTGCCTCCTTGTATTTGGAATTTGATGGTATGGGGCTTCAGGTAAAGATCTTTTGCAACTTTAAGAACAGTAAAGCATTTCTTTCATTTATAGGCAGGCCGACATGTATATTTTCTATAATAATCTAAATGAAATTAACAAGAAATCACAGCATACATACTCCAACTCTGATGGTCAGAAGAGTCTTGTCTGCACCACAAGATGAGGTAGTCCTCAGGGGGAAAGCAAGGGCAGGAAGAAACTGCAGGAGAAACAAGCCAAACCTATGAATCATGTCCCAAAAGTGTAAAATGTTGTGTCCTGTCTGCAGCTGAACCACCTTCCCAGCGAGCATTTTTTAAAATACTTTCATAGAAATCAAATATTTAAACAGTTCAGGTCAATCTGCCTTAAACAAATACTTCTGTTTTATTTTCACCTCTTGGTGCCTTTTTACTTGTCTTATGTAGGTATGTTGAATGTAATTTGTTTCTCCTCAAATGGAGTCTAGGTAAGATATTTTGCAAAATTTTGATATTTAAAAATCAACAGCCAATGTAGTTGTGGTTCTCACTTTTGTGCTTCTGTACTCTGTCCATGGAGCATCAATTATTAGAAAGAGTATTAGAAAGAATTTCTTCACGGAGAGGGTGATCAGGCAATGGAATGGTCTGCCCGGTGAGGTGGTAGATTCTCCGTCCCTGGAGACATTTAAAAAAAGACTGGATGTGGCACTCAGTGCCATGGTCTAGCAACTGTGCTCCGGTGGGTCAAGGGTTGGACTTGATGGTCTCTGAGGTCCCTTCCAACCCGGCTAATTCTATGATTCTATGATTCTATGATCAACTCTGTCAGTGTTACAAAATGACTGATTTGGGTCAGAATTATTTTAAAATACAAATTATATCAAAATGATTTCATATTAGTTATACAGTAACTGTGGTGACAGCACTGAAAATACTGTTAGGAAAGCCTTAAATGTTTTGTTCAGTTTGCAAAGAGTAGCTGAAGGTCCCTGCAACCATGTGTCTAATTTGCCAGTCAACAAAAGACCAACTTAGTTTGCATAAACTGAGAAGCATTGCTGTTTTTCTGATAGTTATGATTCAGTGCCATGTCTTGATTCAAGTAAAATAAGCTGTGTATGACCCTCACCCTCCAAAGGCTATACCAAGTGCATAAGAAGGGGGTCAGAACTGCACAGTGGAATTACAACATCAGTGTTCATTTTTCACTTTAATCAGTTTTTGATCACGCTTCTGAACTGACTATATTAAGATTTCAGTTCTGTATGAGACCACATGAACCACATTGATAGCAAGGTCAGTCTGTGCATCTCTTTCAGATTCTGCTTTGTGTTTTACCTCTCAGGTTGGTACAAGAGGATGTGGGAATGGACATTCCCTTTGTGGAGGGTGTGTTAAGTCCCAGTTCTACAGAGATGAGACCTGGTGAGAGAAACTGTTACTTATTTTCTTAATTATATCTTAATCCCTTGGCAATTAATTATGCAGTAAGAAGCATATTTCTGTCCTGGTAAAGAATCAGTTCAGTGTTAAAAAGAAAAAGGGTTAAGTTTGCTTTGTTTAATCTGTTTTTTTCTTCACTTAAGAAATAATAAGTAGAGAGCCAATTTCTCTTGTGTGCTGTTGTCATCACTTGCTTAGTCCTTGCTAAGTTTAAGTAGTCATTATTTATCTTGTATCTGGCCACTGTGTAAGTGAGCTAAGTCAGCACTAGAATACTTCAGACAGAACAGCTTGAAGTGTGCTGCACAGTGCAGTGACAATAGGCAAAGCCATATCTACCCTTTGTCTTTTGTCTACTTTTATTTAGGACCAATCAAGAAACTAAGAAGTATTTTTGTGTCACTGTATAGAATGTTACTATAAAGTTAAAATTACAGATATCTACTTGCAAATTAGCACCATTCAGATAGAAGTAAATGCATAAGAACACAAGTATTTATAGGATTTTTTTCACTCATATGAATTTTGCCAGGATTGAGAAATATCTTGGTTCATAATTCAAATTATTTATATAGTGCTCTTTAAAATTTTATACATTCTGTGTCATTGCATGTCCAAGGATTGATTTTCATCTTTGCAAAAAGTGAATGTGGACTTTGCATGTGATGTTTTTGTTATGTTAGGTGGTCTTAAATGGCTTGGTGTTAGTAAAACTTACCTGACACAGCGTGTTTGAAGGTGGTTCTTAATATCTGTGAGATTCATTATTTTCAGAGGAGATTAAATTATTTTTTTCTCCCCTTTACAGAACCACCCAATTCTCTTGATCTTAATGGTTCCAATCCCAGACGGATAAAGCTCACTGCTCCAAATATCAATCTCTCTCTGGACCAGAGTGAAGGGTCTGTACTTTCTGATGATAATTTGGATACGCCAGATGAAATTGACATCAACGTAGATGACCTTGACACTCCTGATGAAGCAGACTCTTTTGAATACACAGGACAAGGTAAAGTTTTAGATTGTAAATGTATATTTCATCTCTGCTTCTTTGTTTACTGCTTACATAATCGGTCTTATGTCCATCAGGCTCTGAATATGGTTACAGCATTTGAGTATTAATGCTAGGTGTTCAGATAGTTTTACTGTCTGCTGGTTTTTTAACCTTTCTTCCCCTGTGTAAAGTAACACATTTTTACCTATTCAGCATGCTGAAAGAAATAGTTCAGATGATCAGACAAAATAGGAACAGCTACTTAAAAAGAATCTGATTCAAAGTCCTGTCTTTGCCCAGTAACATAGGTCTTGACTGAAAAGAGTTGTTCAAGAAGAAGAAAGAAGGTTTTGTCTGTTGTAGAGAACACTATAGCTAATTGCACCTTTGTGCAGCTCTGGCTATCTCTAGGTTAAGTGTTATGACAGCAGTGCTTAGGGAAATAACCTTCTGCAAAGTATGTTGGCTGAATTAAGCTGCATGAAAGACCTTACAGTGTATAAATGAAGAAGACACAGTGCAGTGAAGGAGGTCTTTTGTAAGTGAGAAAGGCTTTTTTTATTCCTTAATGTGGTTGAAAAGGTGAGATGTGGAAGACATGCACATGGTATGGTTGGACTAGCGCAGGTGATGGAACAATTCCTCATTCCACCAATTTAACTATAAATATATTTAAATATAAAGAAAGCACTGCTTTCTCAGTAGGGATAGATGCACAGTATATAAATACATTGAAGTCTGCAATGAATGCTTCACTTTGTGTATTAATGATTCTCTGTCATGTGTGGTAAAATTGTTTTGCACAGTCTTACTCATTTGACTAATCTTTGTGATATATGAAGTATGGTGTTAACACCCATTCCTTGCTCGTACCTTAATAGACATGTAAGAACTGCAATCACAAATGTGAATACATAAAGATAAACTATTTGAGGGGAAAAGAGGTGTGACCATTTTACAATCTACAACCGAAAGAAACTTTAAAAACTGATACATTTAAACTGAATTTTCCATTGCACTTAAAATCTCTATTGATAGTGAGGTCACTATAATGTAAAAATCATATACTCTTCTGAGCATACAAGGACAGTTGCATAGGTTTAATAGGTATTGCTAAAGAGCCATTACTATGTACTCAGTCAGGTATGAGCATCTCTAATGTGACTTCTCATTAAAAGGCTGATTCCCTTATGGGTGTAGGCAGAGCATCATGATGAGTTGTTTGATGGTTAGAACATTTTATAGTGAAGCTTAAAACCAGTACACACATGAGCACACTCATACACACATACTCACAAGTGCTTGCAGTTTGTGAGAGTGAAAATCTCTTTACATAGTGGGACAGATATTGCTTTAATCCCTCAAATAAAAAAATTCAACTCCAGTGATTTCTGTGGCAGTTATATTTGTGGCAAACATTTCTCCCTGCTTTTTTGTTTTCTAAAAGTGACAATTTATTCAATTGCTAAGGTTGGACTAGTTTCCCCAAACTCTCATGTGAAGGACTCAAAGTGCCTTTTTTTTGGTTCATTCTTACAGGTCTTACTATGTCTGCAGTTTGCTTTTAGACATAATTATTCAACAAAATATCCTTCACTGATAGGACCCAAGAACATAGAGTAGGAAAGTTAAAAAAAGCCCATTTGATCAAAATAAAAGAAGTATATAGTACATTAATATGATAGGTACGAATATAGGCTTAAGAACTAGTGCAGAATGATTTATTTGCACAGTAAAAATCCTTTGCTATCTTTGTGCTTTTCTGACTGTACTGTTCATTAGTGGTGAACTCAGCTGCTAATAACACTCATATTCTCCCACAGATCAGTGTTTCTAGACTGTTGTGCCAAACCCAAGGAAGTAAACACTGAGAAAACGTAGCTGTTGAGGCTGTAAGGAGCAGTGATTTTTAAGTTCATGTTCAGACTGTTGAAAGTCCATCTGAACTGTAAAATGCTGCTGAGAAAAACAACAAAATAAGTTGCCATGATCCATCACATCACTGAAAACTGGTGGCTCTGTAATGTAAGAAGTACTGAATTCCATTTGTTTAAAGGAATGATGATGAAGAATTGCAACTGCAGTGTGCAAGAAAATAGATGAGAGCTGAAATGCTAAAGTACTTGTCTTAAACCAGCTTCTGATTTATTTAGGGAGCAGTCTATCATCTGTTTCACGGGAGATATTTTTTTTTTTCCATTAATACCTTGCCTTTAAACATTGTCTATCACAACCTGCTCTTGTTTTTGAAAGGAACTTTTATGGTAGTTATATTACATGACATAAAAAATGAGTTTCTGAAAACTGTATGTGAATATAGATGAAGGCGTCACATCACCATTATCTGGAATGTAAAACACTGCTTATTTTGTCCCGAAATGTTTATTAACTTTCTGAATTTCACGCTGGTGCATTTTTCAGTGCTAGATCAACACATCAGGCAGTAAAGCATAGCCACTTCTTCAGGAGAAGGTGACTAGTGCTATTTCTGTAAAAAACAGTTCATTTGACAGTTCCAGCATTTTAAGTTTTATCAGAATCTCTTTCATTTGCAGTTTCACAAAAAAAATAAAGAATTACCAAACCCTGAATACAGGTTCAGTGCTAGTCTGGCAGTGGCCTAGCTCATCCTCTTTTCACTAAATGTTCTGCCAGCTGTATTTTTTTCCCTCAGCTATGCTCTTTCCACCCTCTGAGGAACCAGCTGACTAGACAGGTTTCCTAGGCTGTAATGACTGGCCAAAGTTCACATAGCTTGACTGCATGCATGTGGTTTTTATATTGCTTCCCTTCACATGCAAACATCATGCAAAATTGCATTGATATCTAGGGACAGCAAAACTATGCATTTTGCAAGGTTGTTTCCAGTGTAACAGAATATGTGATATATCTAAAATGAATGCTAAGTGTAGTATTAAACATTGTGCTCTGGGAAGGCATGAATACGTACTTCAGTTTCACAGTACATAATCTACCAAGCAGCAACTGTTAAACCAATTTGAACTAGTTTACTTGAAAAAAATCACGTTTCACATTCTGTTCTTCTTCCTGACATAAATCTCCTCAAACTCCCTTTGTTTTCTGTTCCTGAGGAAAAAAAAGCTTTCACCTTACATACGCACAGGTATGTATTGCTTTATCTTCCACCCCTGTTTCCACCACTACTACAATTTTACTGAAATATTCTTTTAATTCATATACTGGCTAAACATTGAGGCAAAGGCCAAAATATTACTGCTTTCTTGCAAGATTCAAGCATGTAGGAACTAGATAAAGACAAGAACTGGTGATAAGCTCAGCTTTTGTTGCCACAGAGAGAGGGACCTCCTGACAGTATTATTCCATAGTAATACTTCGGCTTAGGCGCAGAAAATAAAAGACAGGTGACAGTAGAAACTCACACTTCATTAGTAATACTATAACAACAAATGTGTGCTCAACCTAATATTTTTTTTTAAGTTCAAAGCTTTATTTGTGTTTTGAAGAACTTGATATTCCTAACAAATCTGATGGAAACACTGATATGTTTTGTTACAGAAATTGGTTTTACAAATCAGTAGTCAGTACACATGTATGTATGTGCCCACAGATTTTATGTGTGTAGCTATGTGTCATATATACATAATATACTATCTTATTCCTGATTTCATAAAGATAAGTTATTTAGTTCTCATGATAAATTGCTATGTTTAAAGAATCATGAACTTTTATTTGTGTGCATTGTTCAAGAAGCAACATTAATCATAGACTCATCCCAAGGTATACCAACAATAGAAAGGTCTGAGGTCATCTATGAAGTTCTTTTCTTCTTTTCTTCATTTTGTATGTCATTACTTGTCTCAAGATAGCTTTACTTACTGTTAGCTCACTTATTTAGGTGATAAAATTCTGCTCTTACAATTATGACTGCAGAGCCAGAACAATACTTCATAGAGAAAAGCTGATTTGGTTTGTTTAATATCAGCATTATCTCATGACTGGAGCAGAGGGAGATGAGAAGAAAACTTCATATTTGCTGGAACCAGATGTGAAGAGTTTTAGAAACAAACTGGGGACACTTGAGAACCTGTAGCTCTGTGGTAATTCCTGTCTACACAAGAAGCATCGCTGTAGTCACATTTAGTTCCCTATTATGCTTTTGAGTATGGTTCTCACAGCTGCTACACAAAGATTTTTAAAAACCTACAGTGCAGTACCTCTAGTGAGCAGCTGATCAGTTTTACTGACTGGATGCAAAAATCCCATAGTGATACTTTGTATAGCAATAATCACTGCAGTTCTTTTTATGTTCATAATCATGAAAAGTTTTTTTAAAAACCCTGTGAGCTTCTCATTTAGTGTTAGCTGGTCAAATTCTGCTCTTATTTGTACCAGTGCAAATCCAGGATAGTGCTGTAAAAATCCAGTTGATTAATCCATTTCAAATGTATGTAATAGTGAAAATATTTACAGCTTTTACAGAAAGATATAATATATACACACACTTTTATTTTTCAGAAGACCAGACTGCTCCTAAGGATGCTTCCCAGGAGGAGTCTGAATCAATTCCAGAGTACACTGCTGAAGAGGAGCGAGAGGACAACAGGTTATGGAGAACAGTGGTTATTGGAGAACAAGAACAAAGAATTGATATGAAAGTCATTGAACCATACAAAAAGGTCATTTCACATGGAGGTAAGAAAACCATGAATACGTTTTTAGGTTGATATAAAAAAGTCATTATTTATTGAACATGGTTTATATCTGGTTTAGTTCAACTATCACACTGGCAAGGGGGGGAAGAGCTTATTTTTCAGCCATGGCTGAAATCAACCTGGCTTTCAATTCAGTGTGGCTAATGAATATCTTAAATACAAAGTCATTTCAGGAGCGAAAAATAAACTGACATACATATGTATGTAACAATCTGATCAATAGGCCTATATTATTAACAGTCTGGTCATAACAATCAGAAAGCTTTAACTGTCTTAGTAAATAGAAAAAAAGATTTAAAACTTTATTCTATGGATTTTGGCAAAAACCATTGTATGAGGAAGAATTGTGCTTTATGGTTTGTCTAACTAAGTATGTGGGTGCACAAATCTAAATAAGTAAAGTGGACAATTAAGAGAACTCACTGTTTCCCTTGGGGCTTCTTTCATCTGGATAAGCTCCTTATATTATGTTTTTGTCCTTTATAGTTGTCAGCAGCATTTCACCAGCAACTCTTTTATAGTTTTTTGATATTATTTGTTGATAGCTATAGCATATCAAAGAAAATATTTAAGTAGGAAAACAACTTTGTGTTTACTATAGTGTCTCCTTTGCTCATCTGCTCCCTAACCTCAGAGGTAGTATTAAGTGTTATTGTGTATTATTAAATATTATTGTGTATTAACTCTGAATTTCCACAGAGAATTTTGCTTTCTGCTTCTGTCTACAATGCAGGAAATTCTACAAGCATGTGGGTTGGGTTTGGATACTTCTTTCTAGTATCCAAAAAACACTGTGAAAGTCTTAAAATCACCTTATGAAAGTGTTGTATAGGTGCAGGTAATATCTTTTAGTTTTGTTGGGAATGTGTTCCTATTTCCAAAGGATATTCAGGGTTTCCTTCATAAACATTATGGTCTCTCCCTCACAGTTAGTTTCTCCTAGTTAGTTTTCTCCTGTTTTGAAAGGCTTTCAAGTAATTCTCTTAGTATACTGAGCTTCTATATCTGTGTTAATAGTGCTGTCTACCTACAACCAGTTCTAGAGCATCTTTATTGATTGCCAACCAATTACATGCATCTTTTAAACAAAATTTTCCACTGAAATTCACCCTCCCTGGAAGTGTTCAAGGCCAAGCTGGACAGGTCTGAGCAACCTGTTCTAGTGCGAGGCATCCCTGCCCATGGCAAGGAGTTTGGAACTAAGTGATCTTCAAGTCTTCAAGGTCCTTCCAACCCAAAGCATTCCGTGATTTTGTGAAATGCAGGAGTGTTTTGTATTTGTTAATAATACAGAAATTTGTGGCATCTGTAAAAGACCAGGGGGAAGATCAACTAGAGGTAATACATTGTGGGATTTTTGTGTAACAAGCAACTGACCTGGACCTGAGAGAAGTAGTGCTGAAGGTCTGAAGGTTTACAGCTATCAGTAGGCAGTAGTACAGCCCAGAGCATGCCAGTATGGGACAGCTGCAGTGTCCTAGGTAAATAAGTGTTTTATATAAAACTTGCAGCAATGGATTTAACCAGTTCCCAGAAGTCTGTAAGGTGTAGTGGGGTGTAGTTGTACTTGTAATATTCTGAGGCCATTGGAGATGCATTAGCCAACTGATACTGGATGCAATACTTCAGGAAACATCATTCAAAAGATACAGAGTAGCAAACAAGATATTTTCTTTAGTCCCTTATTCTTCAGTGTAGGGTGAGCATTCAGCACAATTGCTATGGAGATTTAGTGTACTAGGAATTCAGATAAGCTTGTATAACTTACAAACTAGAATAAGGGGGTTTTTTTGCTAGACTTTCTAGAATGTTTCCTAATAGTTATTCTAAGTATGTTTTTCAGGAATTCAGCGTAACTGACTATATCCCACTTCCTTATTGTTTGTCCGTAATTTTTCCATTTTCAGTTTTCTTCAGCGGCAGACATAATCACTGTATTCAAGGACTTTGAGATTTCTTTTTAGATTCATATTGTTAAGAGCCTTTCACAAAGAAAAAAATGCCTTTTCCTTTTTTTCACAGGATACTATGGTGATGGTCTGAATGCTATCATTGTGTTTGCAGCATGCTTTTTGCCAGACAGCAGTCGAACTGATTACAACTATGTCATGGAAAATCTTTTCCTGTGAGTGATATGTGAGCAGTGTGACAGTCTTTTGAGTTTAAACTGAATAATTACATAATGAGAGATAACCTGTCTTTAATTAAGCAGTAATTCTGATCATTAGAAGGGGTGTGGTGTAAATGACAAGGAAAATAGCAGTTTTAGGTAAACTGTTCACTGGAGTCTTATTTTGGTATTCTTTTCCTGCTCAGCCTCTCAAATTAAGGCATATTTGCCAGGACCAAATCTGTCAAGTAGCATCTCCCTAAATGTCAATGAATGCAGTGTCTTCAGCTTCTCTTCTAGCCATGCCTTTAGTCATGGCACTGTTTCATTGGTGATTTCCAGTCCTTGCTTAGAACAATCAGCAGGGACTAAGGCCACCAGACTGGTTTTCACTGTTTTTTGTTATATATTATCATGAAGTATCACAGTATTTTTCATATGTGCTGTGGCTGTGTTTAAGAGTCAAAAGGCCATTTTGTGACTCTTGTTTTAAAAATACAGTATAAATGGCAGTAGCTGACACAAACAGCTCTATTTTTCCTGACTCCAGCTGCTTCTGATTCAGTAATAATTTGCAGGGGCCATTTGGGCAGGACACAAATTTGACCACTTACTATTTTTGACCCTTACTATTTTTGCATTGAACAAACATGGCAACAGTGAAAATAAGCTACTCAACAGTTAAAGTCTCAGAAATTCCTGGAACCTGACATGGTCCTGCTATGCTGTCCCTTTCAAAATCTCATTATTTCATGCCCTTTTAAGAAAAAGCAGTCACCTGTGAGATTTGAAAACTCATTATGAAACTCTGTCTTTGTAAGTAATCCATGTATTTCTGAAGATGTAGGTAAGACTGTGGTTTTCTAGTAGTAGCATACAGATAGCATGGCGACTAGTGCAAAATATTTGCAGCTGTTTAAAGGAAAACACTGTCATATATTGCTTAGTCTGTCTTGATTTGTTCCCAGTAGACTGATTTAGTTTGGCCTTAATTGAATGATGCAAAGGAATGATGCTCACTTACTTCTGTACTTTTTACAGCTATGTAATCAGTACCTTAGAGCTGATGGTAGCTGAAGACTATATGATTGTCTACTTGAATGGAGCAACACCAAGAAGGAGGATGCCTGGGCTGGGTTGGATGAAAAAATGTTACCAGATGATTGATCGACGGTGAGTAGTGTTCTCCTTTCTGATTTACACTTTTTAGTTTAAGCACTGTACATCCCTATTGCTCCCCTGCATGACAGTGTCCACTGTATGTTTTCAGTGTGTCCTGTGGGGGAGGGAGGGTTGGGTGTTGTTTCTTTTTAAGACACCACTTCTCTTTTACTTAGATTACGGAAGAATTTGAAATCATTTATAATTGTTCACCCATCGTGGTTTATCAGGACAATTCTGGCTGTGACACGACCTTTTATAAGGTATGTAGTGAATACCAGTGAATTTCTATGTCCCTACGCACACAGAAGCACTCTAAGGCATCAACATGACTTAATCTTTCACTGAAGTGCACTTATTTTACACTTCATGTTGGGATTTTGACAGTTGAAGTTGACTTTCTTAAACTGAATGGAAAAAAACTTGTGTTTTATTTGAGTGCCTAGTTGCAGACTTCACAAACATGATATTGTAAGCTTGGATATGTAGGCAGAAACAGGAATTCAATCCTTTAAAATTGTCTTTGTCCCAAGCCCAGCTAAAACACAGAGAAGGGGCCTGTATGTTATGATAATCACTTCAACAAAAGTAACTTAGGGCAAGATTAAGTTACAGTTCTGGGTTTCAGAAAAATTAGTTGCTGATCCTGTAAGAGGACTGCCAGCACTCTGAGCAGTTTCAGTGCACAGGAGTCCCAGTTAAAAAAAACCAAAAAAACAAAAAACTATGTCACCCAAAATAATGCTTTGCTTTGTAAAAAAAAGCAAATGTTACAGACCCTAAAAACTTTGCAAGTTATTGAAGAAGACAGGCAAGTATGCAGATGAAATCCTGCGATCAGGGAGAGCAGACTGACAGGTGTGAGAAAGAGTTGCTTCAGGTAAGAGAAAAAGTATTTACTACAGAAGCAGTAACATACACTACGTGAGAGACCTCAAAGAGGTCTGCCCCCAGGCTGCAAATGAGGACACTGGAGGTTTCTGTGGCAGGGTGCTCTGTGACAGGGTGACATGGGGATGGAGAAACACATGAGTGTCTTTCAGTCTTTAGTAGCCAATAGAAAGTGACTATTAAAAGTATCAGAGTAACAGGGAGATAATATTTAGAATTATCATCAGTGGTTATTGGATTACACTGAGTTGCATTTGGTGTCAGATATTTCTGTTGGAATCCTATTTTCTCCCAAAGGAAAGGCAGGCAGTAAAATTTTTTTTTAAATCACATATAACACATCAGCTTCAGTTTTTCATTTATATAGAATAACCATACTGAGCAGCAGTGACAGGAGGTTTTACATTGCAAAACAGGAGAAAAGTTCCCTCTAAGCAAGTTTTTCAAAGTAAAACTGGCAGTAGAAAACTGGGGACAAGAGATACAAGATAAAATTCTCCATTCCAGCAAAGGAAATTAAGTCTTGTGCAGGAAATGGAGTGTGAATGGGAAGTGGAAAAAGGTGGGCACATGGCCGAAGTGACTACTGTAGAAGATGACATGAGCTATTTGAACCCTCACTGAAGACTGAAGAGCAATATGAGAAAGCTGAGCTGAAAACTCTGTGAGGCATAAAATGAGATCCAACTTAGTAAAAAGCAATGTAGAGAGATAGAAATGTAAGTAGATTGAAGGCTGATGGCTGTGGCTATTTGCTAGGGCAGAGCTGTTTACCAAAATGCTGACATGCTTGGTGCAAATTTTAGTATAAGAAGTGAGTTGGTCCTAAGGCAAGTGGCGATTTCAATGAAACAGCTAATCATAAGTGACATAATTTTGATTCAGTTTCAGCTGAGATGTGGGCCAAAACAGTAGAAATTAAGAAACGGGAAGAAAATTGAACAGCAAGGGACAGTCAAGTCACTGAGGGAGTGCTACAGTCAACGCTACCTAACAAAAAGTGTCAGGGTCATTCAGTGGAGTCTGGGATTCATCTTGACTGACACTAAACACTTGCTTGAATACACAGGATTGAAGAACAAGTGCTTGCAAAGATAGATCCTAGTTACTCTCTTTGGACCAGATATTCACATTAGACATCATCTTAGCTATGCTAGGTAGGCACTAGATTTCTAATAAATCAAATGTCTGTGAAAGATACTTGGTATTAGATGGAAATACATAAATAATAGAAAGCTTACAACTATTGACAGCATGATCCTCTAAAGTCTGAAAGAAAAAAAGACTTCCTATTACAATCATGTATTTGGGATGCCCATGCACAGAGTCTGACATAAAGCAATTACTCAGAAATCAATTACTATTGTGAAATTAGTGGACCCAGGAGAACCCTCCAGTGGAAAAATTAACCCTTGAAAGATACTTAAAATTTTTACTTCCCCCATCCCCTGCCAGTCTTCAGAAGCTTCTGATAGTCTTGCGGTTTGCCAAGTTACTTTAACAATGATACAGTCTATAATTAACAGTTTGGATAAAATGCTAGGAGTTATCTATATGTCATCATGGCTTTGACTGGACAATTGTGACTGTTTCATGTATCTTAAATTGTGACCATTGGCCTGCTCCACCAGTGTGTGGGCCTAGTGAGGCTAATATAGTACAAAAAAAAATTAAAATTAATGATGTTAAGCAATTATTACCACTACCTTCATGGATTCCTGTTTCAGTTGCCTCACATTACTTTATTGGAAATACATTTGTGGTAAGGGGAGGGGCAGTAACCTCCTGCTCGGAGTTGAAGCTCAGAGGCTTTTTGTCTGGTCATACACCCAAATGAGGAATAAAAAGGAAGAATATATTCTATTTTTCATGCCTACATTTACAGTCAAGGTGCATTTGTCGCTGTTAACACGTGTTCAAAACCTAGTCAAATATAACTAGTACTAACTTTGAAAAGTTGCTTATGAGTCAAATGAGAAAGGTAGATTTCTCATAATCGTATACATATAAAGTAATTCAGGTGAGATAAGTAAATAGGCTTATTTTTAAGTGTTTTCTGAACAATTTAACCTTTTTCAAATGATCATTTTTCAAACATAATAAACGGATCAAATAGCATAGCTGAAATTAACAAAGGAATGATTTCCTCATAATAAGGTCCTACAATAGAAATAGACATGTACATAAACAATCAGATCTGTACTCACCTAACCAAATGAGAAGGCTTAGTTTTATGTTTTTTTGAGAATCAGTGTCAGATGTGAAGGCCAATTCCTTACAATCACTTGGTGTTAATTCATTCTGACCACATTAAGTGAATCCTTTCCATCTCTTTCTACATGTAAGTAGGCTTTACAAGATTTCGTTCTTTTCAGAATTTTAATACACCTTGAAATGTAAAACTAATTTCGTTGACTATCATATGGACATTACAATTTATTATGTCCTAAATACAGTGATTCAGCCTAAGCAAGGAACAGCAAAATAACTAGGCTTAACTTCAGCATCACTAGAACTCAGCTGTTCTCATGATCAGCTGAACTTTGTAATTGAATTGTGAGTAACAAAATGCTTAATCATTTAGTACATTAAGTATATGCTTACTTGGTTTTGTTTGTTGTTTTTATTTTATATATCATAAAAGATTGTGGAGGGAAGTCAATTATATGTTCTTTTTGTGTTTCAGCTCTAAGTTCAGCAGTAAGATACAATATGTCAACACATTAGCAGAGCTTCGTGAGATGATTCCAATGGAATATGTGCATATACCAGACAGTATTGTCAAGTAAGTGATGCACAGTGAGCATGTAACTTGTTCTAATAAGCATCCTTTCCACAAACCAATACTAGTGCTTCAGAGTCAGTAATGGAAGCAGAAAGCCCCTGCCTGATATTGTTACAAATGTTTACATGTTATTCCACAAAAATTCCATGGTCAAATTCAGAAGCAGGAAAACACTATGTATTTGAAAGACAACACACAATAACAGATATTCCTAGGGGAAGCACTCTTTATAGAAAGAGGAAGATTTCATGATGGAATGTATGGTACTGCTGGTAAAATGAAGAAAAACTTTCTGGCCCTTTTCTAATCCTATTATTATATAATCCAAATTGGAAGAAACTGTTCACTTACCAATTGCAACCAAGAAAGAGAATAAGAGAAAGTTCAACCCTTCCACAGTTATCAGCTGTGATATATTGTTCCACAGCTTTTACCACCATCTAACTAAAACCTTCTAAAATTTTAGTCATACAGAGCTTTGAACTGAAACAATAATTCAAAGATAGCCTGTTCAGTAGAAAATTGCTGACAGTCCATAGGTTTATCCTTCCTTGTCTTGTTGATTTTCATGGTTTAACCCAGAACCTCTGAAGCATAGCCTCTCAGTTCTTGCTTCTTATGCATAAAGATTTTTTAAAGTTAGGTACTTCTAAATAAAAGTTACTAAAATATTGAAGGAAGTTGATTTGAATTGCTCACCTCAGCTGGCTTTTTTTCAGACCTGAAAACAAAAAACTGAAATGGTGTACCAAGACTGAAAACCTTGGAAATCAGTCATGGTTTTCATGCCTGTCATTAAAAAGATACGCTGTTCAGGAATGCTTTTTTGTTATTTTTCTTTTTATCCAATGCCATAGGTTTTGAACAGTCAAATGTTCTGTACTGGAAAGTTTTTCATGATCATCTTTTCCTTGTGGTTTGTCAGTGACTAGGTATGAGGAACACTTGCTTGGTAGCTGTCACAGATTTCTTCAGCCCAGGCAGTTTTTTTCACAGCCGTCTTACATTAATTATGAAAGCAGCAGCATCTCCTAAAGGAAATTTGTGTGATTGCTCTGATACTTTTGTCCTTCCAGGGAGAAAATGGGAAACTCAGTTCTTGCAGAGGTGCTTGTAGAAATAGTAAATTACAGTCATGAAATTGGGGATTGTAAGGACTATTACTCAAATGTATTTGCTGATGTAGCTTTTTTTTTGAGGTGGAGTGATGCTGAAAATGTGGAGGACAGAGGTTTTTGGTCACCCGATAAAGAGAAGACTAAAGAGTTTTAATATTCCTCCTTTTTTTCACCCTCCTTCCATCTCTTCTGCCTTCCCTCCCTTCCTCTTGATTCCTGTAAACATTCTGGTTTCTTACATACATCTTTTCTTCCCTGTAGAATGAAAACTGTTTGGAAAGTCCATCCACCTCTCATAGCAAAGGTGAAATGGTCATAGCCCCAGTACCAAAGAAATTTACAACTTAAAGCTTAAGCAGTTTTAGAGGAGTGTCTACTTCATCTCATTAGCAGCCAGATGAAAGACCATTATTTTAGTGAAGAAAAAATACTGAAAGGTGGCAAATGTGCTCACTGAAGGCAAGCATTTTCAAGCTGTCATGATAAGAAGATTTAGCGTATGTGTGGATTCAAGGCACCCTTGTTTGGCTATTCCCATGTTACAGGCAGAAGAGCAGTGTGGAGTGGATAGCTTCCCTTCTGCTGCAAATTTGGAAAGATTTGTGTAGCAAAATACAATTCAGCTTTCAGGTTCGTAATTTTTCCACTGTCAAGAACAGAAATACCACTATGATCATGAAGAATCCCACCTGTAGAAAGTACCTAGAATTATGCCAGGATTTGGGTTGAGTGGTTTGTTGGTATTTTTCACAGAAGTAGGACACTATGTACTTGTTTTATCATATGAACTTTTACACCTTTTCTCTTCCTTCACCCACGCTTATCTTGTAAGGTATGATGAAGAGAAGTGTATTAAGAGAAGAATGAGGTAAAACTTGCTTTCTAGCCCGTGCTGCTGCTCCTAGTGGAGTGAGTGAGTCTGTGTGACAGCCTTTCACCTGCAGGTGACCTCAACAGCTGAGTGAGAGAGGATTTGCAATGATGAATCTTACTTTCCCCTTCAAGCTGTTGAGATCAGCCTTCCTAGCAAATAAAACTTACTCAACTGTAAACATCCTTGACTTGGCCCAGGCTGCAGCTACTTTAACACCATCTCACAGAGCAACTGAATGCTTCCAGCTCTGGGCATGCCTCAGATTCCTGCTGCTTCTATGTTTCTGTCTCCAAATGAGCTAAATAAGGAGTTTCAAATTAAAGGTGGGTTGAGCACAAGGATAAGTGATATCACACTGAACTGAAGAGCTCTAGAGTAAGTGCATAGTACTGGGTGCCTCTTTTAGAAGCGTGTACTATATTTGTTCTTTGCTCTGCTATCGCTCTGCTTCTTTCTTATGCTCTGCTTGCTTCTTTGTTTCTTTATATAAATAACTTTTGCGCATGCAGACTGGATGAAGAACTGAGGGAAGCTTCAGAAACAGCTAAGTAAGATAGCTTTCTGCTTAATGCTGGTATTTATTTGCTTCACAAGAATGGATTGAATGAAGTAGTACATAATGTGTTTGATACAGAAATCTGCTCGTAATTTCAGCTACTGCATAAATTGCCACATTTGTGAATTGACTTCCCCTCTCACTATAAGCTGCCTGCTTTTATATTATTGAGTCTTGGTAGGGAATAATCATACCCTTGCACTATAAAAAAACATTTTTTGCTATTTTTTGATGATTGTTCGTATAGTCATAGGGAGGACTGAAATCTCCTTTTTATTTCGTTAAAATGCTTCATTAACATTTTCCTCAGTTCACCCACACTGTGTCAGATGATTCATGAAGTTCTTATGAGGTAGTTCTTTTTGGAAAAGTATTTGAAGGGTATTATTATTGTTTTATTATTTTTTTATATATTATGAGTTTAAATATTATAAGTTTATTGTTATTGTTGATGTTTATTAAGTTATTCCTAGCTATTGTACCTCATTTGCAGTTAAGGTAGGTAGGGAATTTTTTTCTCCTGTCTTTCCAGTGGTGGCTGGATGGGTCAATGAATTGGCATTTGATAATGTTATGTTGTCCATGGTCACTTAATGTATCAGTGTCAGCTAATAATAAAATACTTTAAATTTGTAACTCTTTTACTGTAACATACTAAGGCAGTATAGTATCAAGTACCATAGAATTCCCTAACTGGAATGACACAATCCTTGACTCACCAAGCACAGCTTAGAAAGTATTTGGTGCACTTTTTTTCACATATGTGGTACACAAGATTCCAGAGAAGGGAGCAATGTCTGTCGGGTCCAGTATGACGTTTTCTCTGTGATTTTTGGAATTTTTGAGTTTTTGAAGTTTCTTTTCTATCTCCTTTCTTTAGCTTTTGCACTTTAGAATATTCATGTTACCAGATACTCTTTTTTGTATTTTTATTACAGTTTCTTCTATGGTACATTTTTTTCTCCATCTCTCCTGAGGTTAGCTTTTAAAACAGCCATAGAGAAATACCTTGGAACAGCAGCCACTGCTTTTTTCTAGCAGTTAGACTGCCTCAGAAGCAATAAATTCATAAAAGTAGCTAGCTAATATCACCTGTGCATTTTCCTAAACAAAAGAGTTCCACACAACCTTGGAATGCAATTTCTATCCTTTCTATTCCAGAATTTTCAAATGCAGTGTAATATAAGGCAATGAAAACTCTGCTTTCTTGTTACTCCTTTCATTTAAGAGTGCAGGCTGAAGCATAGCAAGTGAAAGGGGAATTAAATATTCATATGAGACATCACTGATTATTGTTACTGCTGGATGTATGAAGTCACTGTAGTGCAGTTTCCTTCCCTGACTTAAAGAAATAGCTTAAAAATTTATTACTCAAACTAATTTGTGCTGCAGATGTTGTGACAGCAATCTTATCAATAGCATTTGTGAGTTTCTACTGTTAAAATTATTCACTACAGGTAGTTATTACATCCACCAAATTTGATGTCATAGCTAAAGGATGAAGAAGTAAACACAGAAGAAATGTTTACTGCTAACTCTTTTTCCTTATACCCAGAACTAGCTGCCTCTCAAATGATCCAGAAATTACTTCAGTGGAGCAGGAGTAAGAATTTATTCCTAATACTGTCATTACATTTTAACATTTTTACATCAGCACTGCTGGGTAGACTCCATAAAGCTTTCTGGAGAGCTAAATGCTTTTATAGCTATTTTCAGGAACTTGAAACATATCAGCAAAGCAAGCACTGAAGTTAGGATTTATTATACTTGCAATGCAGATGTGTTTAAAGTGTCCTTGACTATTTCCAAGCTGAGACAAATAGAATTCTTGGCCTCACAATGTTCAGGTTAAGTTATGTGAAAAACTGATGAAAAAAAATGCAACATGATCAGAGTGAAGATGGTCCCCTGTGTTAACCCCAGTTAGAAGTAAAGTGGTAAATTTGCCATTCTCATGCAGAGGTTAAAAAGTCTTTCATTTCCTGCTATGGTTTTGTTACCTTCCTTCTCTTTGCTTTTTTCTGCTTCTCAGCTTCTTTCATAGTTATTTCCCTGGCTAAATCTCCAGTACCTTTATGTCTCTTCAATTCAAAGCTGGACTGGTTCCCCTGGAGTGTGTGTCAATCCTCTGGCACACCGTTCCTCAGTTCAATCCCATAACCAAAGTGCACAAATAGAAAACCCTGCACTGCTCTTACTGTGCATCAGTGAGGGTGTTTGTAGCTGCAGTGTGTCACATGAGCACTGATAGTTGCTACAATAGCATTTCAGGAGGACTGTTCTGTGATTCTGTGACCAGACATTGCAGCAGTGTGTGTACTCACACCCATGTGCACAGGGGAGGAGTGACTGGGGACATGGCTGTCCCTACCCATCTGACTGGCATGTCTCACGCTGGAATATTGTTCAGGAAATACCTGACCCCTCAATAAAAGGTTCCATCACTAGCATGGGTATTGATAGGCAGGAAAATAACAAACACACGTAGCAAATATATGCATAAGTATAACTGAGCTTTTCTTGTCACTTTTTAAAAATGAAACTGTACCATAAAATGGTACACTTTTTAAAAATGAAACTGCCATGGTATTATGCCTGATGCATATGTTAGAACCATAATCTAAATTCCTTATTTCTAGAGCAGTTGACATATGATCTTTGAGCATCTTTTTTTTTTTTCCAATCAGACACTGTTTATTCTGTAATGAGTCAATATGAGTCAGTATTTATGATTTTTTGCCTTTTTGTGGCATGAATAACTTTCCTTGTTCTTTTCAAGAGAGAAGCTAGGCAGCAAAAAGCAACATGAGACAATAATATTGGTTTAGCCTAAATAAGTATAGTTAAGTGCTAATTCCTGATATTTATTTTCCCTGCATAAATATTAATCTGTCTTCAGACGTGGCAATAATTTTCCTGTGGTCATATCACTGATTTCTTCAGGAAACAGGGTTTCCCATGTAAATGCCACCACAATAACAGCAATTGCAGACAGACTTACAGACTTTGCTTCTGTATGCTTTCTGCTGAAACCTCTGTGGAGTCTGCCTGGCTCTTAGTTGGCTTCTTTTGTCTTTTTTCATACCTATTCCAAGGCCTTATTGTCTACTGTCATGCTCTCTTGTGTTCTGTTTTGTTCAACTTCTTGCACTTCCTCATGACTTTAAAAAAAGAAAATCATCATGAAAAAACTCTCTGCGTAGAACTCTGTGTGTTCTGTAACTTGTCCTAAATATTGACAATACGTTAGATGGTTACATATTCCATAAGAAAAACTGTATTTTTATGCAATGTTTATGATGACAACTGATTATTCTAAAGAATCTTTCTAAAGTACTTGGTGACATACGCTTTGCATTAAATGGCAAAACAATTATCCTAGAAACATTTTTATGGGCACTCAAATCTTGACACAATTTGGTGTCATTTTACAAGTGGATCTTGAACATCTGGGGTCTACTTCAGATTGGAATTGTGGGAATGTAGTTATTAATTTCAACAAAACCTTAGCAGATCTCATTAAGATCACATTATAATTTCCATATATAGTAGACAGAATGAGACAGAATGTGTGTGAATTATTTGACACCAATGTAGTTAAGTAAATGGGACGTGAATATGCTCAAGACTTAACAGGAGTTCAGGACTGGGAAATGGCTAGCCATGGGTTTCATAGCACTGATTTTCTTTTTTTTCTTGTTGTTGCTCTTTTGTGTTTGTTTTTTCTTATCTTTAATATATAGCATTGACATGACCCTGAAATAAAAACATCGCTGCCAGGCATTTGAAGAAGAGTCTACGCTTGGATTTGCATCACCCAGACACCCAAGACCGTGGTCTACAATAAGCGATTTTTGTTATTGTTATTTAGTTTATGATTTTTCTGTGTCATTCAGCAGCTCAAGAAGACCAAAAAAGGCCACTCCTGTTTCTATGGAAACAGCAGGATTGTTGGCCTGGTTATCTGTGTTATTTTCAGAAAGAATTTTCATTAGGAAGGCTGTATCATCTCGCATTGGTTTCTATGTGTGTGTGCAGTTTCTTTTTAAGAGGATAACATTTTACCAACAGTGTACCTCATGAACAAGTTAGTGAGGAATGTAGTTTAATTTTTGTCTTCAGCATCTTAATGTTTATGCATAGCTCAACATAATAATTATTGTTACAATAAATATTAGCTTGGTTATGTCACAGAGCAGCAGGAACTTCATTGCTTAGAAATAATTCTAGAAATTATGCAGGAATTTCTTGAATTTGGCTGTTTCTTGCTATCTGAGAAGTCTTTTCATGTTCATTTAACCCTAATGACTTTTTTATTTGGTCACAAAAAAGACTGATATACTAAAAAAATAATAATTAGTCATCAAACAGTTCCCAGAGGACTAATGAGAAATTAGTTTTATTACAATAATTCAGTTTAGTATTTTCATTTTAGAGATATTTTTAATATAAGCAGTCAATAATCATGTTAGTGATTGTCATACATTCTAAAAGCCTTGGAGTATCAATTCCCTATTGTTTTTTAAATCTGTTTTTCCAGATTTTCCTTTTAAGTTGCAAGTCTTCAAATGGCATCCTAACTCCAATTGTAAAAGCTATTAATGCTATGAATATGAAACAAGTACTTACTATTTCCTACTAACAACGAAGGTTAAATGTATAAGTCTGCAATTGGAAGTTACACTCATTTCTTAGGAATAGATGTCTAAGTATTATGCAAAGTGTATCTCGTTTTTTAAAAAGTAAGCATTAGATTGCAGTTTACTGTCTGTGCTACAGAACAGGACAGTAAAAACATGGAAAGAAAAAAACAACTAAAGTATGTCTTGTTTGCTGATGTCCTGTCTACTAGCACAAAAGACATTGCAATGTAAGTCCTCATATTAACTGGAAATAATTATTATCTCAGTCTCTCAAACCATTCTTTTGCAAGAAAGTGGAAATAAATTGCCAAGTGAATTCTGCTTGTCTGCTTTAAAAAGACAAGAGTCAAGAGTAGGGCTAATAATTTATCTTCCCCTAATGAACACATGCATGCACTTTCCAAATCTACTTACTCCCCTGTCTTTTGGGATGTCCTAACAGAAATAATAGTGTTAACTCACTCTCTGAAAAATTATTTTCACATTCAAGATATTCTCATGTGCCCTTCAATTTAAGATAATTTGCACCTTTTACATGTGCACTAACTCTAGCCCTGCTTCTAGACCAGAATTATTGAATAAAGAGGAGACAAGCAAAAATTTTCTTTTTAAAATAAAAACAGGACAGAATGAGTCCTGATTTTTGAGTAGGATCTAGAATATGAGAATGGTATTTTGCCCTTCATGTTAAAAAAATCAATATTTTTGTTCTGTGGTTTGCACATTTCCACCTCTGTCAATTTGTATCCTGTCTGTGCAAGGGAATGTGCAGGCAAGGAAGCAATCATCCATCATTCTGTGTGCAGTTGTTCAGATACTGCAATGAAGACTGTCGATATAGTCAGAAAGGCACTAACCAAATGCTTTCTTATCTGCCAACTGAAATATCTGCACCTCCGGAGTCCTTGCTTTGTAACCTCCTGGTGCATTGCTTCTCTGTCATGCTGGCTGCCCTGCTGTATCAAGTCTTCCTGTCAGTTCCTGTTGATTTTCACAGAGGAAGGGCCTAATCTTGCTGACCATTGCTGCTGCTCTGTAACCTTGCCCTAAATTAGGATCTGGTAGTTCCCACCATTTCTCAGATATTTGAATCTTGGCTTGTGTCTGCCTTATGAAAGTGCTGTCAGTATATTGGGGATAAAGTTTTATGTACATACTAATATTTGTATTAACTTCTAGATGCTAATTACGCCTCACCTAGATCTAAACTATTAAAAGCATTTAGTAGCATGAAGACACATCTTCTGTAGAACTGTAGTTTAAGCCACCTAGAATGAGCCAGGTGATTCATGTTATGCTGTAGGTGGGAGAAGTGTTTGCTGAAGGATAAATCCACCACAAAGCAGAGGTTCAACACAAATCTTTATGTGCTGTTTGAGACCTAAGTGGGATATACCACATTCGTGGTCTTAGGGTATGGGATGTCAGCTTGGAGATGAGTTTGATTCTAAAGGCTTTGTGTGAAATTATTAAACAGCAAAGCTATATATGATTTAATACAATTGATGTAGGCAGGGTAATGGTGGCAGTCTGAGAAGTAAGGAATTTTTCTAAAGCCAAATGTCACATTAAAACAAAATGGGGATTCAATGTGATGGTGGAAAAGTGATTGCAAGCTCAAGATGCGGTTAGCTTTGCTTGTTAATATATTTTGAAGTTTTTTAATGTTATGATATGCCAACTCTATATTATACTAACAATAACATATCAACATTAATAAATGAGTAGTTTGATGAAAGAAGAATATGGTATGTATAATTGCACAGGTATAATCTTTTATAGAGAGATTTTTTTCTACTGTGTATCCGAGTGCTCAGATAAAATATAGATTAATAGGTGCATTTTTTGTTTGTTTGTTAAAAGAACTATGCTGACTTAAATTATAAATTAAGCAATACAAGGATATCTAATATCATTGTATGCATATATATACATATGAATCAGAAATAAAGGAATGCAACCCACTACTGGCCCAATTTCCCTTCAGCTCCAAGTTTTCTTTTTTATTCCCTGGGTGTACTTGACTATTTCAAATCACAGTTCTTTGCAGATTTATAAATATTTTTTCATTACATTCCCAATATATCCTTCCAAAAATTGAAACTGAGTCAGTTCTGTGACTCATGATGTTACTGTTCAGCTCCATGTAATCAAGTCCTGGCTTTGTTGATCCTAGCAATATTTTTCTTGAAAGAAAGGAGGAGGAGCTCTTCAAATTGCTCTCTAATTCGTCCTGTTATCTCTCCTTACTGTTATCTAAAAATCAGACATGTAGAGAGTCTCACTCTTTCTCAGAGTAGGGCAGAAAACAGAAGCTAAAGAACAGAAATAGAATTGCTGTGAAACCATCCTGAGCAGGTTAACAACCTCATTGCAGTGAAGAGTGTCATAGATTGTGGATTGTCCAGTCCTGTTACCTACCTGGCATCATGTGCTCACTCCTGTCTCAATCTATATCCGTATCCAATGGATCCTTTTATACTGTTTGTGCTTAAAAAAAGATGACTGACTTTTGGACAGCTGACCTGGAGCGTTGGCCAGTGAGGCACTACATATGAGCTTGCAGTGGATAGCCTGTATTGTCTTCACTGCCAGCCACCTACAAGCAACTCTGTAAATATTCCTAGACCTTTTTGGTGCAAAGTCAAAGAAGCTGAATTAATCTAACCTGTCATGCATGATGAAAACATTTTTCTTAACTTTTGATAGGTCTGAAGATTTATTAGATACTAAGGGCTTAAACTGGGCATCAGAAGCTGTCTTAGTTACAGCCACGTCATACAAAAGAAGTGTAGCTATGTTTTAGGAATCTTAAAGTATATTGTTTCAATTACCTTTCTGCACGTCCTTCTAATATAATTTAATTAGAGCTTAAATGTTTTGTTGGCAGTTGATCTGATGTACAATAATATGGGATCACTTATACCCTAAATTGCAGGGGTTGTAATGACTACTTTTACATCCATCTATAATGCTGTGTCTGTGAGAGCTGTGTGTCACCCTTACAGAATCCATCAGTCACCCTAGTAAGAGCTCAGATATTTCCTCTTCCTTACCTCTCTGTGTGCCTCACAATTTATGTCTCTATGTAAATTGACTTATGTTTTCGGAGTCATGATTAATGCTTTTCTAGCTAGGAACACAGATACAATGGACACAGCTATTTTCACAAGAGCCTGAAACTGCAGGTAAGTAGTAAGACTTGTTTCCAAAAAAGAAAATCCTAGTATACTAAACATGGTTCTCTGGTAGCCTCTAAGAGGTCCATGTTGTGAACACTAGGAACATCTTAACATGTTTCTCAAGAAAAAAAGTTCTAAAATGTTGCTAAAGTAGTTTAACTATATGTTCTGCTCATTTGCTGTTCAGGAGCAGAAAGAAAAGGATGTTTTTCTTTTCTGATCAATTTTCAGTGGCATAGGTTTTCTTAATTAATTAAGAAAGCTAATTAACTAATAAGTTGTAATAAGTTTTCTGCACAGTGCAGTGGCATAAAATACCAGCTGGAAGGGAAATCCTTTGCCATACAGTAATTCAGCACTACCATTTGTTTCCCAACTATGTTAATTTCCTGCCTCCCCCTTTATTCAAGAGTTATGTTCCTGTTACCTTAGGCTTTAAAGCAAAAGCAGAAATTGATGACCTGGATTGTTTACTGCATCAGAGCATTAGTCAACAAGCTGAATACAAGACACTGTGAAAGGAGGCTATATTTACTTAGAAAATCTTGGAGTGAGTTGACTCCACCTTCTCACTCTGCTCCTCTCACAGCCTTCATTCACTCACACTGTTACACCCACATGGTCAAAAGCACCAGGACTTGTGTCCCCAGGAGCTGTTGTTGGTTGGACAAAGGACAAGAGCTGCTGGATACCAAGTCCTCATTGTGTTTCTGATCTTTTTTAATGCAGACAGCAAACAAGTTTTGGTGTGTGAGGATTTTCATAGAATCATCATAGAATCGGCTGGGTTGGAAGGGACCTCAGAGACCATCAAGTCCAATCCTTGACCACTACCACTGAAGTTACTAGACTATGGCACTGAGTGCCACATCCAGTCTCTTTTTAAATATCTCCAGGGACGGAGAATCCACTACTTCCCTGGGCAGCCCATTCCAATGTCTGATCACCCTCTCCACAAAGAAATTCTTTCTAATATCCAACCTAAACTTCCCCTGGCACAACTTATTTTTTTGAGTTGCTTGAACAATTTAGGAGTCGGTAGCAATTATCAGGTGGTCCTTTGCTTTAGGGTCATGCTTTCTTCAGTCTTGTAAGTCTGGAGCTGCTGTGTTTCCTTTGTTTGTATCATGTTTTTTCTCTTGCCAAGTTATCACATACATCATCCTGTATGTCACTTTTTGCCACTCTGCTGGTGTTATGTGGCAGAGTCCTGCCCTGCCAGCATCCGGTCTTCTCAAAGTGCAAGTCCTACAGTCCTGACATAAAAACTAGATTTTACTTCCGGGTTCAGTGTCCTGGAAGGTACATCCTGTGCACTTTGTTAGTCATCCCTACTGTTATTTTAACCATTCTTTCACTGTACACCAGCACTGTGTTCACACATACACATTTTTTTGTTTGTTTCATACAGCTTGGTACTGTTTGTTACAAATTTCTACAGCTATGCAGGCCAAAGAATGGCAGTTATACTGTAGCTGGTAAGTCAGGAACGTGCTGTTGGCAAAGCTGTTGGAACTCAACACTGTGTTAGAATACCTACAGAAAAAATAAAGGAAATCTAGTATAATGAACTTATTAAAGATTCTTCAAGCGTAAGTATGAATAGAGTGTCGAAAAACAATTCCATATTGTTATGAGTCACAGAGTAGTTTGGAATTTGCTAGATTAAATGAAAACTCTGTATTTTAAATTAATTTGAAAAATTGGAATGGGTTGGGAGGGATTTTTAAAAGGTTTTCTAGCCTAGCCCCCATTCTAGTCTTCTTGACCAATCAGACACTTAAGGTGTGAAATGTAAATGCTTCTGTATAAGGTTTCTTAATAATTTCTCTGAAGTTAGTTCATGGCAGGTGGGTTGTTTTATTTATTTTTTTTTTAAGATACACCTGATCTTGATGTGTCTCTTCTGTCCTCTGAAGCCTTTGGAACAATAAAATCGCACCCTCTAAAATTTTGTCTTGTTAGCATTGAAGGCTTGTGACAGTGCCATAAGTACTTTATTAGAAATATAAAATCTATAAATGCAGATTTTCAAGCTTGTGGAGTAATCTGCAATTTTTGAGTGCCCCTCAATTTCCTTATAGTGCTGCTAGAGGCAATAGATAACAAGTACCAGATGATGTTGGCTATGTAGTCTTATACAGCTATATACATCTAACAAGAGGCATGTCCCAGTAATACCTGACAAAAATGAAGCCAAAAGTGCAAGTGCCAGGAAATCAGTTGTTCTTTTCCTCATTCACTGTCCCTTTCCTCCAGGCATGCAACCCCTCTAGCACCCTATTCCCATTGCAAAATACAGCTACCCTGCAGGCAAAGGGTGACAATTGACTAAATGTTTGCGAAACTGTAGAACGAGGGCCTAAATTCATGAGGGAGCTCATAAATCCCTCAGATGTATGGGGCACGTATGAGAGCTGTAGACCAGCACGTTCTTACTATGAGCATTTAATTTGTTTCTAATCTTTTCTTTAGTGCAGGCTGGCCCTTTAAATCTGCCTTTTATCAGAGCTTGAAATAGACAGAGTTAAATCTTTATGGGTTAGATGGTTTGTTGCAGCTTGTATTAGTTTCTAAACAACAGCTCTGATAAACTGCTGATGGTTTACCTTTCTTGAGTCCTGTTATGCTTGTATTTCATTTTTATGTCTTGTCATGTGCCAAATATCACGATCTTTTTGTCTTAACCAGGAGCTTTGGGGAAGTGAAAAAGCAACAACACACAAAAAAGCAAACCAAACCAAATCACACCAAAAGAAAACAAAACAAATAAACCCAAACCGTTATTGAAGAAAGAATTTCACTTTCCAGGTCTGCAAGTAGAAAAAAAAAATCACAAACTTGGAGACATGGCTTATAGCATAATTTAATTTTTCATTTAAAATTGCTTCTGGGTAGATGGCATTTTCCAGTGAAGAACAAATTATTACGTATTTTACTTGTAGATACTGTGCTCAGGGGAAAGTCAAAGAACAGCACTGTAAAGTTAAAATGTTGGCTGTTCCTGTTTGCCCTGTTTTGATTTACAATTCTAGAATCTTTGCCTTGATAAATGCTCAGCTACAACAGAAAACAAACTCCCACACAAATAAAGTATTTCCAAAAGCTACTGAAGTCTCTTGAAAAATGTGTGTGTGAGAATGCACTCCACCATGTTATCCCTGTAGTTTGCCTTGTGTATGGATTACAAAATTAGAAGGGGTGACATTTGAAGCCAGTATTCCCGTATCATGAACAAGTAATTTGAATCCATGTTAGCACTGTTTCTGCATGATTTTTAAATGCCTAGAGGCCACAGATCAATAGTCCCTGCCTTCACATTAGCTAGTAACCTATAAACAGTCTTGGAAGTAAATTACAGCTCAAGAGAATGAGGTTTCTTTTTATGTTTGATATAACCACTGTGACCTCAGTGGTGGGCTGCTGCAGGAAAAAGTGGACTGTGTTCTCTCATATTGTCTCATAGTCCATCACAAAATCTAATAACACTCCGAGGCTATAAAGCCACAACGTTATAATTTAAAGGAATTAAATTTAGGTGAAGAAATAAAACTCATAAGCTTGGTTCTCGGTATGATCTGTTTAGCCAAGTTACAATGTACTACAAAAATAGAAGCAGTTAAAGGAAAATTCAAAACAGAACTGTCAAAACCTCATCTTCTTGCCTCACTATTACATACTTCACTCGGCAGCAAGCAAAGCAACCTCTGGCATTAACAGAAAAATAATCCAGAGAGTACTCCATGCATAGCTCCCTGAGGTCTGAAATGTAAAGCAAACTCCCTCCGTGAGAGAGGAAGTCAGAAAAGGAAGTGCTGGCTTTATATGACAGCCCCTGTTAAGCCAGCAAGACTATAAAAACTCCATCTCTGTCTTCATCCCTTTGAAGTTTGAGTAACATTACATTAAGCAGGCAATTTAAAGAACACACAGAGTATTAATGGGAAATTTGGGATTTATAAAAGAAAATAAGGAAAAGGAACACAGCTAAAATTACCAGCCAGGAAAAGGAAAAAAAGGGGAAGGAAGGAAATGACCATGGGGGATGTAGTGTTACAGACATCTTTCTGCCTGGGGCTCCAGCCTTCTTCCAAATTCTGAATCTCCTTGGGGAGAACGTCTGAAACATAGCAGGCCTTGATTGCCTGGAGCCCTGGCTCAAAAGAAGCACAGGTCAGCTGTTCCAAATTATCATTTTTCCTCATGTAAAGAAATTATGGGATCCTTGGAGACAAGTACATCAATCTGCTTTTCAGTCAGCGTAGAATAAAACCCTCTTAGCCATTGCGTAGACAGCACTGAGGAGAAACCTGGAAAACTGTGAAATGCTGCATGAATTTTTATTTTTTTTTTAATTTACATGTTTCCCAGTGACTTGCACAAAATAAGCATCAGTCAGGAGACATCATAGGTGTGAATAAGGAAACAAATTAAAAATAGAAATTAAAAAGCAAGATGGATGCATATAGGAAAGTATGCTTCATAGAGGAAAAAACTGCAAGAGAAAAGGGGCAGACTAGGAGATGAACTGTGTCAAATGATAGAGACCAGAAATGCAATGTAAAAAAAAATAAATGCTAGTTGCCTCAGAAGATAATTCCCGTGCATTTTAATATGTTGATGGCAGTGCTTAGTGGAGAAGCTGCCATCTCCTGAAGGTGTCTCAGTGGTGTGTGATGGTATAAATATATATATCAATAAAAAATGTCAAGTTATCCATTCAGCCACTTCCTAGACCATCACCACTGGAAGAGGAAAGAAAATCATGTGGGGAAAGAGAGCAGATTTAACACTGCAGATTTTGAGTGTAAGCACCAAAATTAGTGAGACCTTGCTGATCTGCTAAAGCTAGCTTGATACTGTTTAGCTAGAAGAGTTGGGTTTGTGGTTTTTATGGAGTTCTGTCACTGATTCAGCTGCATTTCCTGAACACACAATTCTCATAATCCAGTCCACCAGTGAAGTAACACTATTCAAGTTGTCATTGTACTCCAAGGATGAAAAATTTCTATGTGCTGGCTGTTGCTGTTTTCTTTGAAACAGTTTCTTTGGAAAAAAATCATTTTGAAAAATACTTTTTTCAGTTTTCAGTAGAAGTGGATTTGGAATCTCTGTTCTGTTTGTCAGCCTGGAAGTATCTGTGGGAAGTCTCAAATCAGAGCAGTAATCAGCTAGTCTAAAAGCTATCGGTATTGGTAGATGTCTCCAGGTCATGGAAGGACTGTCAGGCAGTTTCAGTACCTGCAGAGTGCTTTCTCATTTGCTGGTATTGTGAAGTGAGTAAAAATGGATGAGACTGATGACATGAACCCACACAGGCAATGTTGTCACCAATTCAGTTACCTCATTTGCCAGGTACTTTCTAACAAGTCCTCAAAAGAAAAAAGGCACTCTGTCTTTTTTTTCCCCAAAAGCCAAACCAGACAGGGACAAAGCAGGGTAAAGAGCCCTCAGAATCACCCTCCTGAGACTGTCTAGACACTGTTCAAATTCTCCTCTGTGATGTCAGCTACTGCACATCCTAAAAAGCTTGTAACCCACTCCCCTCTTGTGGAGCAAACTCTGTGCCTAGGAAACAGCGGGATGAGATTGAGAGTAAGGCTTTTTTTTTTCTTCTGAACAAAATTTCTGATCCTGAATTACACACTCTCTATTTTTGTCTTTGGTTTGTTTAGCCTAGTAAGTGCTTTTTTATTATTATGAATACTCCATATCAGGTGTTGTTACTTCTGTGTTACCATTCACTGGCACTGCTTCCATTGATAAACTTCCTAACTTTACCCCGACTTCAGACGAATTGCTATTGATGAAAGGCTTAGTCTTTTCATGTTTCTAATTCCAATCCTGACAGCACTGCTGTTAGAAATCTGGTGCAACATGAATCTCAAGGAGACCACAAGAGAGTTCCTGGGACATTTATTGACCTGAAGTGCACTGTGAAACAGAGGGTGGTGACAGCTCACACAGGTGGGCAGATTTGGTGTAAGGCATCCACATACATACGTATAGATGCATAAATACATCAGCACAGACAGAGTTGAAAAAGGTTATATTGCATTCAGGCTTTAAGGAAACATCTGCAGCTCTTGGTCTGCTGCTTGAAGGCGTGCTGGCTGTTCAGTGAGCTGTTCCAAGGATACAACAGTTAAATAATGAGCAGGTCTAAACAGCTTGTATGTACAACAATTGTTTTCTATTGTAGATTTAACGGTAGTGATTTGAAAGACTCATCCTTTGATGTTAAAGTAGCAAATCATGTCATGAGGAAATGGGTAATATTAAGCTTTTGACATCTCAGATTTGATGGTAGGGAAAAGTTCTTTACCATGACAAAAAAATGGGACTGGTTTCCCAGGGGGATAGTTGAGGCCTCATCCCTGGAGATATTCAAGGTTAGACTTGACAAGGCTCTGATCTAGCTGAGTGTGTCCCTGCTTACTGCAAAGGGGCTGGACTAGATGACATTTGGAGGTCCCTTCCAACCCAAATTATTCTGTGATTCTATGATCTTTATTCAGATTTTCCTCAGTGTGTTCCAGGATTTAGTTTCCTGGAAAAGGAATATACTATAATATTCTGCATGTAATTCTGAATTCTAGCCCCTACTGTGCATAAACAGGGCTTGCCTTCTTTGCAAAATTAATTCAAGCACTATGCTTTTATGTTATTCCAGACTGATTTCTATGCACAACCTTCTTCTTAGTTGTGGTAATAGTACTCTCCATGGGTGGCAGAGTGAGCTGGTTAAACCTCAGGTCAGCACTTCCCAGTTGCTAACAGGATGGCTTCAAGGTGCAGCTGCAGGGCAGGACAACTGCCATGACATGAGTGTGTCTTTCCACAAGTCTTTTCCAGTGTCTTTCCACAAGTCTTTTTCCACATGTACAAAAGGGCAGACATCTTCATCCAGAATGCCCTGGCAAAAGATTGAGCATCTGCCTCTGTGTTTGGCGGGGCTTGTAATTTGGGGATTTATTACAGGAAATCCAAACACCACTGACAGCAACGTGTGGTACAAGCACAGACTTGCTCAGTGGCTGCTCTTGCTTGAGCTGAGCTACCTCAATAGCCAGAACAGCAATCTCTTGACTCTCCTTCTGTCCTAAAAGATTAAACTAAATTTCTCTAGGTACACTGCAAAAATGCAGATTCTGTAGTTCTAACTTGTTTAAGTAGTATGGGATTTAAGTGGTAACATCTCACTGTAATTGCTGCTTTTTTTGTTTGTTTGTTTTTTCAGTTTTTCCTTCTTAGTGCTACTTGTAAGCAGATTTTGTAAATTAAGGGGGGAAAAGTCTCTCGAGGGGCTACCTGTTTCTTTGCACTTCCACACATCCAGATCTGATACCTATGAGGTGCCCAGCTGGTCCAGCACCTCCCTCTTTCCCCTAGGAACAACATGAGGGCTATCGTCTGCAAGTGCTCACAGCTGCCACAATGATTTCTGTGGGACCCTTACAGAGGAATCCACAAGGAACCCACCTCATGTTGTGGGATTGCTCTTATTTTGGAACACAAGTCTTATGAGGAGAGACTGAGAGAACTGGGATTATTTAGTCTAGAGAAGAGGATGCTGAGGGGAGAGCTTATGGGTCTCTATAACTACACGATAGGAGGTTGTAGTGATGTGGGGGTTGGTGTTTTCTCACAAGTTGCAGGTGATAGGAAGAGAGGAAAAGGATTTGTGCCAAGGGATGTTTATTGGGACATTGGGAAAAATTTCTTTACGCTTTCAATAAAGAATGGTCAGACATTGGAACAGGTTATCCAGGGAACTGCTGAGGGGGTCATCTCTGGTGGTGTCAAAGGAACATCTCCTCTGGATGTGGAACTTCACAACATGGTTAAGTTGGCATAGTACTATTGGGTTCAACCAACTTGACTTTTCATTCCACAATCCATATGGCATACATGGATTGAGCAGATGTGTGACAACCCCTCAGTTATTGGTGAGAGTAAATGAGAGAATATTGCTTTGGAATTTCCTCAGGATCTTCTGCATGTCCGTGTGCCCACAAACCCCTGTACCCTACCAATCGAGGTGAGATCCACCCTGTCACCTGGGTGACACTGCTGTCACTATTGTTCCATTCCTTCAGAATTTTATTAAGCCATGTATTTTACCTACTTCATTCTCAGACTGTTTTTCCAAAATCAGATATGTTTTAGTTAATACTGTGGAGGACCCAAGATTTGTATGTGAGGGATGTTCTCTGCATACATGGCGATGAAGAATATTCAAATAGGTAAAATAAAGTATAATGACTAATACCTTTGCTACTGTGTATGTTCTTTACTTTCTTTTTATACTATTAGTAGAGGAAAAAATAAAACAAAACAAAACTGTTTACGGTGTTTTTTGCTCTTTTGGAACCTCTAGAAATACACCCAGTTTTGAGGTTATTCTTCTTCATAGGGGAATGAGGTCCAAATGATAGGAAGAACTGGTGTCTCAGTTTTGGAGCTGACCCATGGCTCTGGTAGACAAGCTCCTCTGTGAGTTTCTGGTTGGTACAGTTTGTGACCAAGCAGTGTATTTCTTCATGCAGTAGGTTAGAACTGCTCAGCTCAAGATAGAGATGTGCAGATGTGAGAGAGAGAAAATCTTGAGTTATGTTGTGCTGGTTTTATTTAGGACTTTGTACTTCTAAACTGCAGTGTATGGGTTGCCTGGACATTTAGTCTCCATTAAAGAAACGCAAATAAGGAAGTAAACACAAGTAGCCCTGACAACACCTGATAGAGTGGAAAAAGAAGAAGAGAGCAAAGTCTAAATGTTTGATAAGGGGCAAACCAGAAAATATTTTTAATGTATTTAGAAAAGAAAACCCAGACTATTTAAATGTATTTCTTGAGTTCAATATTCAATTAATTCACTTCATAACTTTAAAATTCTGTAAGACACCAGTGTTGTGGGGTTTTTAAATTTTTATCGAGATCTGTCCAAGAAGTTGAGCAGTTTCACTGCACATTCTTTTCAACATGGAGATGTTACTTGCCTGTTCTTTGCCTCCACTTGGGAAACACAAGTGTTTGAATCAGCTACAAAGATGGAGATTTCTCTGCAGCTGTTCCAAGCTCACTCAAGAAACACAATCTGAGGGTCTGGGGGGAATCCAACAATATAAATCAGTCATTTGTTCATCCAGGTTGCAAAGCTATCATATTCCTGAGAATATGAGCACATGAAAAAAAAAAAAAAAAGAAAAAACAACAACAAACTGACTACGTCTATCTGCTGATAGTTTTTCTACGTAGCACCAGATCACAGTTTAAAAGTAAATATGAGTATTATGAGTCAGAAACTTCTCTCGCTCTTCTCTCAGGAAGCAAATAACTCCTTCCCCTCACTATTTCTTCACTTAAGAGGAGCTTGGGCTATTTGTGCCCACAGAGGGGCTGTTGCTCAGAGTACATGTTTTATCTGAGCACCTTCTTCCTTACCACTGCCAAATCTGCTCCTGCCTCTGGCTGCTGCCCTCCTACCCCACACCCCTCCCTGAGCTCTCCTCTAGCCTTCTGCATGTTGTAAAACATTTTTCTAGCCTGGATTACCCTTCTCTTCCCCTGTGCTATAGCAAGGGGAAGTGTGTATGCAATAGCTTGTATGTATTTGTATAGGTAAAAAACTAGTGTAGGGCTGCTGCACACACACACCAACACTGCCTGACTATTCTGTTAATATTGCAACGATTCACTGCAACTACAGTGAAATCAAGGAAAGGCTGTTTTGACCTATTATTGTGAGGCTCCTTAAGGAGAAAATTGATACCAGATAGAAACTGGGTCTGGGCTGGCCTGGGTAATACACGATTACTCTGCTAGCAGCTGAAAGTATTATTGAAATGCTTACTTACAATGCTTTCTTACACAACTTCGTTTCAAAGAGTACCCAGCATCTATCAGCTCTTTTATTATATTTATATATATTTTTTATATTTATCTCAGGAAATACTTTTAATAAACCTAAGCTCCTCCAAGCCAGCAATTTTGCTGAACTTGATTTCTGTCTAGAACAAGCAGGTCATTATATGGTAGAGAAAATACAGTGAGAAACGGATCTCTGGTAGCTACCAGAAACACTGTTGAATTCAGACTATTTGGCTCCATTTCTACAGCTATATGAATCCCCAAGGAAGTGTCTAGTTGCAAATTTTTCTCCTCTTCCCCAATGAGACCTTTTTTATTTCAGACCTCTTACATCTCAATACTGGCTACATAGTTTTCCAATTATTCTATGCATTGACTTTGCTTTTTTTTTTTTTTTTTTTTTTTTTCTACCCTTCCTATTAAATAGCATTTCATGGGTATTTAATTTTATTCAGAGGAAAGGAAGGTTTGGGGAAATAGGCCCCAAACCTGCTGGCAGTACTCAGGTTAAAACCTGGGTGTCAAGATAAACATTAGATGTATTATTCCTAGAAGATCTTCCCGTGGTAAGGAACTTTGTAGCTATTCTAAGGAAAGGTGTGTTTAATGTAGTGCTGTATCAAAATAAATAACACAGTTTAAGTGAAGACCTTACAAACATGACTGTATAAAAGATCTGTACAAGACTGTATAAACCAGAAAGCCTGGGTCTCAGACCTTCTGGAGGATGAGCTCAACTTTCTCTTTTCCTAAAGGAATGACTTCAACAATGTGGGAGAGAAAGTTCAGGTATAAAATAAAGTTAAGCAACAGACAAATGCATTAAAAACCTTAGCATATGAATGAGGCTATTGCTAAGAAAAACTAAATTTATAAGCAGCAGTACTGGCTGTAACTGCCTTTGGTTCCAGTCCCAAACACATGCTCACCCTCATTCCTCATACTTAGGAGCGAAGGTGAATTAAGTAATACAACTCTGTTCTTAGCACCAGATGAAATGTAGTCTGGATAAACAAATGTACTGTATTTCAAGTTAATTTTTAATTTGAGTACTTATTGTGGTGTCTTTTAAGGAAGAAATTGCTTAACTGGAACAGTGTACTCAGACGTATTTAACTTAAAGGTGAATCATATTTTTACTTGTATGTTTTCCTTCTTGTCCCACTGCTGTCTCCTAAACAGTTTACTTATTATTTTTGTAATTAATAGTCCATTTCATAGATAGAGATGAGCCATTTATTACTAAATGAGTTAACATGCCCCAAAGTGTAATGCTACTACTTCTACTACTGGTAGGTGGGAAGTATCCCGATAAGGAGTAAAATTAAGTATGCAGATACTCATTTTGACAAAAACTTTCCAGCGTGAGTCAATGCAAATGTGTGCAGCTAAAAACCACCAGCTAACCTCTCCCACTTCCTAGAATGTGAACTCTTGATTTGGTGAGCAGAAACTGTCTCTTCGAGTGCTAAGCTGAAGATTTGTTCCATGTAATGTATTGATTACATTTGTGATCTTCTTTTCTCCTATTCGTGACACTGATCAAACAATGAATGAAATCTAATTTGTGAGCACACTAGCCATGAATTCAATTTCAATAGTACTGAAATAGCCAGCTAACATTGTTGGAAGGTTCCTTAATACCATTTTTACAAGTGAAAATTTAAAGGTATCTGAATGGATTTTGGTGTGTAAGTTTCAACAAGTTATATCTGTGCTTTTGTTCTGATGTAAACAGGGGGTAACATCAGTGGTGTCAAAATAGAATTAAATAATCTACTTCAGGGTTTTTTGCAGTCATAGGAGATTTCTTTTGTAAGTACTAACCATGTAAAAAGGGTCACACGTATTTACTAAGAGATGTTGCCATGTGTTGGCATTAATATTCTCACTTTCTGATGTGCTATAAATTTGTTTTTAAAAATCAGTATTTTAAAATCCACATGCATTGGCTTGGAAGCTGTGTCAAGGGGGTGAGCCCACTGAGTTGTGCTCATCAGCATAAAAGCAACCTCAGCTGGCTTACTACCTACCCCAGACATCCTCAGTATGCATGCATTTCCACATGTGTGAGTAAGATTCTTCAGAATCTTACTATCTTGGTGCTCGGTTCCACACACTAAATCAATATATGATATAAATCACAGACCAGCTAAAGCATTTACATCAGAGACGGAGTAACTACTTTTTAATAAGAGAGTTCATTTCTACTGAAACTTTCTAATATTAATTTGGCTGCATATCAGTTTCAGCCATTGCAGTCTCAGACTGAGAATAAAAGCCTCATTCACTCAGATGGTCTTATTTACTAGCCTCTTAGAAGTTTCCAAAAATATGTGCTCAGTACTTTTCAACAGAACTGGTATTTTTCTCCAGTTTTACTCCTGTTAGCATTACTTTAGACAGGAGGAAAGTCTGTGTCATTGTAGTCAGGCCCATATAACTATTTTGCTTTGAAACCTCATTCCCAGATTAGCAGAAGTGACTTTGGGACCAGAACAGTCAGCTGCAGGCACCCTTTACATTCAGTGAATTCCCTTCAGATGGATACAGAAGTGTTAAACATATTTAAAAGAAGACATACATATATACCTCCAAAGCTGATCTATTCCTTGTAAACTCGCAAGAAACAGTAATGAGAAGTCCCCCGTCAATGTGATAAGCATTTCCTGAGGCTTATTCACTCTAATCCAGGCAGCTGGATTAGAAGTTTGCGCAGCTTTCAAGATAAGGCAGTTTTTTATCTGGAGGGAATGTGACATGGAGAACTTTTATTCCATCAAGGAGGAGAAGGAAAGTTAACTAAATGGTATTTCCATCCAAACAGCAGTCCCTATCACTTCGGCTTACCTATTTCCTTGAAGGGTTCACATACACAGGATGTGGCAAATGTTTGCAGTGCTGCACCAAGAATGGCCCAGCATGACACCATGTTGGAAATAAGTACAGCTGGATGACTCCAGTGGAATGCCAAAATTATTAGAAAGGATACAATTGCTACCCATCTTTACTTCAGCTAATCCCTAACAGGGGAAATAGTCCATAATAATACCATATTTTTCCTCTGAGGAGATACACTTTATTAAGAATAGACCTGACAAAATAATGGGCAGCCTAGGGCTTAGTCCTAAAAGTAGAAAAAAGTGTGCCACGGCCCTGCAGCTTTCCAGACTACTGTAAAGGGTTAGATAAACATCACTTAATGGTTTTGTTGTTATCTGCTGAAACCTTACAGTGCTACTGTTCAGTGACAATTTGAGATGAGGATTGGTGGTTTGGGGTTTTTGTTTTTCGTTGGCTGGTTTGGTTTGGCTTTTTTTTTTTTCCTTTTGTGTCCAGAAAAAGCCAACTTGTAACCAGGACAATTAAGTTAAAATTAAGTAAATTGCAGTGATTTGAAACCTAACACCTGGCCAAATCCAAGTATCCATCTGTTACTCTGCAGTCAGCATGTTTAGCAGAATTCAGAAACACTGATTCAAGACCCCAACTAAGGACTGAAATGACTTACTACAGCTGACCAGCACTGAAGTAGAGTTTGTCATTAAAGCAAATTAATTGTTGAGATAAATATATTTTTGAGTAATCATAGACTAGTAGAATCATAGAATGGTGTGGGTTGGAAAGGAACTTAAGGATTGCCAAGTTCCAGCCCACTGGCAATGGGAAGGAACACCTCCAGCTAGACCAGGATGCTCCAAGCCCTGTCCAACCTGGCCTTGGACACTTCCAGGGTGGGGACAGTCACAACTTCTCTGGCTTGGTGGTGAGACACTTGGTCCAGTGTCTTATCACCCTAACATTTTCACTCACAATTGCTAGAGTGTAAAAACTTATCCTAAAAAGACAAGGTGCTCCATAAGAAATTAGATCAATAAAACATTTAAGACTGGCTATACATTCCCTTGGCCTAAACCTAACCCCAATGCTTTTAAGAAAGTTAAACTTAAAAACTGATTAATAAACATAAAAAACTACTACATCCTATTCAAAGACAGGGAAGTTAAAGGAAATATGGTGACCCCTCCATTTCTGGTACAATATCCATGGAACTGGAATTTCCTGGTTACTCCTGGCTTATGTCAAACTGAAACTTACCAGACAGGTTTTATGTCTTTCTAAAAATCTTATCTGGCAAAAAAAAAAACACTTTAAACCTTTAAAAGTCTTTTTGGGTTTTGGGGTTTTTTTTAATGTAAATGATTTTTTGACCTTCTTTTTTGACCTCTATTCTGCTATGAGGCTTAAACAAACATGCTTTATGCTATGTGGACTGAACTAGTAACCAAATGTCCAGCCAAGAAAAACAATTATGTCTTGGCTTTCATTAATGAAGTTGAGTGCAGGAATTTGTACTTTTCAGCACATGAGTAAAAATCAGTACTGTAGCTGTACATAAAGACTTGCTACAGATGTAGTTTCCATCTAAAATTAAGCCACCAATAGAAAAAAATTAGCATGGGATTGACTTAAAGAGACAGATCTGGGAAAAATCTTGGAAAATACTAAATGAAAGTTGGATGCCTCGAGGAAAACTGATATAGCTGGAAAGTAGTCTCCCTTTTGCGAAACAAAGCTCTTTTTGACTGCTGCTTTATCAAGACCCTTTTTATGCTACAATGAAGTATTCTAGACCTACTGATGATAAAATTCCAGATGCAAAGTCATGTAAAAATTAAGAACAAAACAAGAAGAATTTACCTTGGAAGTTAACAAACTTCCAAATCATGATTGCCCCTGATTATTTCAATTTTTTTTTTTTTTAATTTGCCGAGTTCCATAATATTCATGGTTATTTTCTGCTATCATGTTCAGTTCTGGTTTGTTTTGGCTTGATTTGATTTTTCTGTATGAATAATTCTCTCTGCCTATGGACGGAACAAACCCTGGAGAACACAAAGTATTACTACACATCTGGAGCTCATCCAGGGCATTATCTTATTAATATATATATATAAATATTTATATGAATATATATAATATATATGTATAAATCTTATTCTCTGAAGTATACATCTGCAGGAGTCTGTCTTTACCCAGGATTTATAAACAAGATTGGGATTTCCTAATATACTTGCACAGGACATGAGGTGAATTCCAGCTCTGTTCAGTCTTTTGCTACGAGTGTGAGATTCAGTGTTGAGCCAAGAAAGTCTCTGAACAAGTCATCAGTCATCATAACAAATTACAAGTGTATAAGACACATGACACAAATTACAGGCACCAAACTTCTCAAAGGTATTGCAACTGCTGACATGACTTGCCACTGCTTATTACTACATGGAGAGAGAAAAGGAGATGGAAATAAGCAAATTTACAACTCTATGAAAAATTAAATTAAGCAGGCAGTGTTCATAGAATCATAGAATCATAGAATTAGCTGGGTTGGAAGGGACCTCAGAGATCATCAAGTCCAACCCATGACCCACCGGAGCAGTTGCTAGACCATGGCACTGAGTGCCACATCCAGTCTTTTTTTAAATGTCTCCAGGGACGGAGAATCTACCACCTCACCAGGCAGACCTTGTTCTCTGAAGCTTCTAGTCTATCCTTGCAAAGACAAGTGGGAAGACTTGCTGAAGTAGGTGGAATTAAAATTAGCACTAAAGTGCTAATTTGAGACTATTAAATAATATTAAGGAGCCCAGGCTGGCATAGAGTCCTCTTGTGCAACATACCGTAGCCAAACACCATGACTATTGGCACCAAAAAGATATCTCAGGTGGCCTCAACAGTCCTCATTAGGTGAGGAGTCAGATCGTGTCCAAGATCAGTTTGTTCCAAACAGCTTGTTCCTGCATTCAGAACAAGGATAACAAACATAGAACTGGAGAAATGTGAAAGGAAAACATATTTTACCAAACTAGATGCTTCCTGTTGACATATAATAAACTAGGGAAAAAAGCCTTGACATGCTAGTGGGTTTGGAATCGTTTCTTCAGAGGACTGTCAGCTTAACCTTGAACTAGATCCATTAAATGATGCAGGTGTGTAAAGCAGGATTCCAACATTTTGTTGTTGATTAAGCCCCAAATCGCAATAATTTTCTTTTCACAACCTAGTCTCAAAAATAAAAACCACTATCCAGTTTTTGCTAAATTTTCCTGAGCCCAAGCTGCTCGATACCTATCTGTTGCTTGAGTCCAGCCAGGATCCAGATACAGGGGAGACAAGTAAATGACTAAGGATGGAGCTAAGGGAGATTTTCTGTTAAATTGTTGCAGATGGAGCTCCTTAATACACAAGCTTCAATGTCTGCTCTGTGAACAAGATATTCACCTACAAGTGCCTTTCTTAGACTATGAGCAATCAGCTTCATGTGTTCTCACCCCTGGAAGAAGCTTAGGCACAAGGCTGCTCTTCTGTCAGTCTTGTATGTGAAATCAGGCATTGCATGTGAAATAAAAAGCAGTGCAAAGAGCATGAGGGAAAGGTTTCTCTTCTTCCCATTAGTTTATTTCTTCCTGTATTTCTTAAAAATTAGTGTCACCATCTCTGGCATTTCAAAAATGATGTCTTGTACAGTGAAATGGAACTCTCTTTATTACCAGGACATTGTGCCTTTTAAAAGTTACTTGCATTTACTCAGGTATGCATCTAACTAAACAAAAACATAATTTGCTGTACTTTTCATTTCTCTGTCATGAAGACATTAGTGCTTTTTAATTGTTTAATTTGAAATAATAGCCCAAATAAAAATTTCACCTAAAACTGCATGATTTTTTAAAATTAATTGTGTAAAGGTCTACAATGAAGGTATAAAACTATTTTAAAGTATTTAATAAGAATTATTTATTATTTTATTTTTAAATGCCTGACTCTTAATTTTTTTAAAATGGCTGATATTGAAAAAATTTTACAAGTCCACATGATCCTGGGAGGACTTGGACAGAGATAAAGCAGAGGATTTCAAGAAAAGTTTGGCAGTGAAAGAATAGTGAGATGGGGACAGCTGGTTACTGTTAGCTGAAAGGCTTCTGTTAAAAGATTGTGTGATACTGTTATCATACTGTACACCTTATTTGGCTTTGTTGAGGTCATTCAGTTCACACCTCTAAGGAAATGTTCTGCAAATATTAAGGTTTTTATAACTGTAGTGACAGGACTAAGACCCTATTATCTTTGTGGCAATACTCCTGTTAAAGATGAGCAGCTTAGCTGAAGAAACGTAACATTGTGATATGAAGAAAAAAAACTGCGATAAGAAAAAAAATGCAGTTAGTGGTTTAGGTTGCCAGCTGGCTGTAACAAATTGCTGTTGTTAACCTTTTCTGTTTCTGGTGAATAAAAATTATTTTAACACTTTACACTAATTCTGAAGACATCTAGGATTTTCTGTTTTTCAGAGACAAGCTATGTGCCCACTTAAGAGTGTAAGTGGGGGCTGTTGGTTGTGACTGTAACTCAGCATCCAAAGTCCTTGTTTGCCTGACCCCAGTGCCCTCATGCCTCAGTTCAGCTTCAGGATGTGCAAGATGTGCCTGGTTCAATGTTACCTTCTGGGTGCCTGCCAGGCCAAGGCCACTATCTGTTTCTCCTGTGCTCACCAGCCCTGAATGGCCACTGCCAATCTTGCATGCAGCCCCAGAAGACCATCATGATAAGGAGCAGCCTCCTCATCCAAAGCTGCCTAAAGAAAAGTCTGCAGGGGTGGGAGTAAAAGGAAGGCTAGGGCAGTGTTGCCCATCACCACAACTTTCCCTCAGTCCTGTGCATTTTCTTACCTGTCTGCCAAAGAGAGGGATTTTGAGACACAGACCTCCTGTATTGATTCTGGCCTTTGTTGATACTGGCTTTGTGCTCTTGTAATTCATTAACCTCGGACTGACATCTTGAAATCACCCAGATGCTGATGGTACACAGAATAAGATGGTGCTCTTACAGGGTAAGCACATAATATAGTTTTATCTTCATTTAGTTCACGTAATATATACTAATGTCTGTAGTGTCTGTAATATATACTAATTGTAGTGACTCTACTACTCAGGACAAAAATGTCTGTATTACAGTGTCTCATAAATTACTATAGGAAGCAGGGTGTGTGCTCCCAAAGGATGAAAACTATTCTTACCTGTCTGGTAGTCATAAAACTAAAAACTCAGTTTATTTTACTCTTAGGCCTACAGAACAGCTTTAACAGACCAGATGAAACTGTATTATGTAGTGGATACTAAATGGCTTCCTACTATGATTTATGCATGATGATTGATGATGATGCATGATTGATGCATGATTCTTAACTTCCTTTTCTCAGCTTTTGGATGAACTGCACTGTTATGTTTGTGGGCTCATTCCACACTTTCTAATTTTTTTTTTTAAAGTCAGTATTCCTATTTAAGGCAAGAATTAGATGAAAAAAAAGGATAAAGGTATTTTTTTATGTTGAACTAATGTTCCACAATGAGAGATTTTTCCCAAATCATTGTTCCGTTTTAGATAAGGTGGGAATTCAGCTGCTCAGGTAGGAAAAGCCCTGTGAGTCTCTGTGAAGAATTTTATTTCCATTTACTGGCAAATCTTCTGGCATTGCCTGATTTCATCAAGGCAAATGTATTGCCTTGCAGGTGGGAGGGGATTGTCAGTTGTTCTAGGAGGAATAGTGTAAATGTTTCAGCTTTATTAAGGTTTAGTTTTATTACTAAGTGCTATTTTCAGCTCCTTAGTGACATTCATTTCAGCTTCTGATTTTGCCCTGGGATATGCTGCTCTGTTGCCATCCCAGTAAGAAATGTGCTCAGACCCTCTCACGAATAACTCACAATGCTATTTATTAGCTCTAATAAAATATGAAAGAAAAGTGTAGGTAATCTTACGTCCCTTTAGGTGGTGGGATCCCCAGGCATCTAACAGGACTCTGATCTACATGGGAGATGCCTTGAAATGCCATTTCATGGCAGAGGCAGCAGGTCACTCCTGCCAGTCATTCAAACTGTTACAGATTTCCTAGAAACAAAGCAACTCTGTTCACCATTTTCTTCGTGTTGCACTGTTAAAGATGAAGTCTTTAACACCAGCGCTGAGTGGGAACTGCCCCCAGGCTCCCCTGGCACCATGTTCAGGCTTTGGTGGAGGAAGGCATGAGGCAGGGCATGGCACAGAACAGCAGAGCCTAAAGGCCACTCTGGGCATGCAGCACCTGCCCGAGTTAAATGCAGTGTGGGTCACTGGCTCCTAAATCTACAGTGTTCTACCAGTTAGGATCACTACAGATTCTGTTGCCAGAAACTTGTAGTTTTCTATAATACTTCAGCACAGGAGAGGTGGACAGGATGGATAGAAATGAACAGACAGAATAGACAACTTTTTTAATTGTCAAAACTTCACTACAGGAGTTTCTCCCACCATCTCCTGCCGGTTTGCTATCAATTACCATCTGCTAGTTTTTATATTTCTCCCTTTCTGCACTCTCTTCTTTCATCAGCCTTCTTGTTTTCCTCTTTTTTTCATTTGTCTAGATACAATTATTTCATTTTGCATTATTTTCTCATTCTATTTTTTGTGTAGAATGTACTTTTGTAAAACAAAATATATCCTTTGTCTTACTTGACATTTAATATTGCCCTGTGATTTCTGTGATACAGGTTCTTTGGTGAAGGCGGTCTCTCTTCCTATATATTTTCATAGCCTTTGCCACAGTAGAACATTTGGGTAAATTTATAATGAAGTCACCAATCTTGTGATATTTGCTGCATTTCATTTTCTCAGGACAAGTTAGTGTTTAACTCTAGTAAAAGCCATACTGTGGCTAATTTTTTAGTTTTTATTTTCTTCTTGTTACCTCCCAGTATGTGTCCACTGAATATGTGTCCACTGCCCAGACTCCAGAATGGATCTATGTTTTATTTTTTTCATATATACTGCTGCATTCCCATGGTTTACATCGGCTTCTGTAGCCACTTCACTTCTTCACATTTAACACTGGGTGCTCTATCCCTTCTTACCATCTCTCTACGATGTGAAAAAAGGAAGTGTTTGTATTAAGCAGTCTCATCACTGGTTCTGATTTTCACAACCCTTTTTTTTTTTTTTTTGGCTCTAAGTTAACATAAAAAATTTTGATTTGCTTTTCCTTCCTAAGCCACTGCTGATGTTCTTGTCTAACAAAAAATGTTACCCATTAGAAGGCACTGTAGAGCACTGAAATTACATAATGGAGCCTCAAAACTGCCCAGCAGCTGGACTCTTTATGTCAGGGAGAAAGTGATCAACTCAGAGCTGAGCAGTTCTGAAGCCAGGACTGGCATGTTAACCTGCAGCACTGGAATAGCTTTGGTGAGAAAAAAAATCCAAAACCCTTTTCAAATATACCTAGATATTGTTTGACAGCTTTTTGTCCAACAGCCTAATCCTTTTCTGCAGTTTGCCATTTAACACTCAGGCTGACATTTTATTCTACCCGTCATTTTTTAAATAAATGGAGAAAATCTTCTATTTGGCAATAGGCGAGACATTTAAAAGACAAGGTTTTTTTTCTCTAGCTGACATTCATTTGCATAAGCATTTTAAGGCTGATAAACTTTTCTTTGTGAAACTATGCAGACTCCAGGCTCCTGTAATTTGTATTGATTTGTTGTTTTTTCCTGACTTCTCCTGCCTCGCATTTTTCAGATGACAGTTCTTGAGACTTGCCATCAGTCTGAACCACCCTCTATCCATCTCTGGTGGTGTGTCCCTGATACTGATTGGTTTGTACCGTAACCTCAGAGAAAGACACAAGAAACTGACAGCTGACAGATAGAGTGATAACTTCCTTCTTTGGAGATACAAAGTGCAAAAATCATGCAGGGTCTGCAGAGAGGTCTGCAAGCATCCGTCAAGATGTACACCTTGGTCTGCATTTACAGACCACTTTTATAATGCTGTTCAGGAGAGTTGCTGGAAGTGAGTCTGATTCCCAATTCTGAGTCTAAGCTCCAGGATTATTCAAAGCCTGAATATTTGGCACAGGTAGTTATTAACTACATGGCCACGGCAGCAGTATGAAGTGGGTCTTTAACCCACCTGTCTCCACAGAAAGGAGCAGGTACTTAGCATAGTTTAGATCTAGAAACCACAGAATGCAGGCTTTTGGTGGGAATTTGATGTACTTTAACAATCCCATGCAAAAGCTTGGCTTAGAAATGTTACATAAGACTATGCTAATGGAAATGTTATTCTTTATATATAAGCACTGCGGTTATAGCAGTAGAAATTACTTTTGGCAGAAGGCGGTATTTGGTTTAATGTTTTTAAGTGATGCTCTCCTTAGTTGCTGGAAAAAAAAGAAGGAAAAATAATTCCACCAAAATGATTTCACTTTCTGCTGAGTGCTCTGTGTCATTTGTTGGCAAAGGTAACGGAAGGAAAAATATCTGCAACAAAAGTGACTGTGAAGTGCTTTTTTTTTAATTAACAGCACTGGTTTCAATTTTCTTTCCCATATTTAGTATTGCCTCAGCTGCAGTAAATGACTACAATGCAATTTTTACTTAAAAATGCTAGCCTTTGCCAATTTTCAAAAAGAAAGCACCTAATGTGGGAACTTGTCCAAAACTACACCTCCTCCTCCAGTACAATCTGAAGTTAGGAGCATCATCTTTCCATCATATTGTCTTTGCTTTACCAAAACATGTGCATCTATATGTTTCCTTCCACTTGCCTGGTCCATGCTGCATAGCATAGTTGATTTTCAAGTCTACACAAAGACATACTACTGTAGGCACACTCAGAAAGCTTTCTTTGCCTTCCCCTCCCCTCTCTCTTAGAAGAAAAGCACAGCCTCTTTTTTAAAAGAATAGGAAATACATGTTATCTTTCTACACAGGAATTTGGTCTCTTTAGAGAAGTCACCAGCTTCTTAAATCACTATTCCTGGTTTCATCTGGGCTAACTGAGCCTTTGATATGCAAGTGCCAGTAATGGGCAGATACCTGTACAACTACATGTAATAATCAGCCTGCCCACCTGAGAGTGAAATGACAGAAATGGCACAGCCTCCTGCCCTTGAAATTCCCCTTTCTCTATCTCTTTCTCTGGAAACTCTCCTGTCTCTATTTATGGCCATCACTGGCAGAAAGGGTGGCCCTGCTAGCCCTCTCATAGGTAAAACAAGCATTTCAAAGGCCCCTTTCTCCAGGCCAGCTCTTGCTGTCTCTCCTCACAGTGTCTGTTGAAGCCTTGCTCATGTACAACCAGGCCAATAACATTTAGTCTTCCTCCCTTATCCACAAATCAGTCATTTTATCACAAAAGACCATACTGTCTTCTACCCTGTATGCTCATACAAATCCAATATTTCTTACTCCACCCATGATTTTCCCAAAGGTGGAAAAGGATGCCAACCAACCACCCTGTAGTTCCCCAGACTGTTCCATTTGCCCTTCTCTGAAGACACATGCAAGATTTGCTATGCTTTGGTCATTGGGGGTCTCCTCCTGTCTGCATGACCTGTCAGGACTGAAGGCCAGGAGCCTTGCCAGGATGCTGGATAGTTCCATCAGCACCCTTGGGTGCAGCCCAGCGGGTCATGGAGCTGCGAGTAGGTTGAGGGCTCTCTTGAAAGCCACCAAATACTTCAGCCTCTGTCATGAAATCACTGCCCTCCACCCAGAAGCTGGTCCAAAAGTGCTGTTTGACCTCCACTGCCTGGAAGCAACTGTTGACTAGTGCTGAACTACTAACTCTCACATCTCAGAGCTCTGTAAAATATTTTGATATGTTGATTGTCATTCAGTTCCACCATGATGGTCACATTCCAGTGTTTTCTGCTCTTAGCATACTTCCAGATTTTTGAAATACTGCTTCCTGTCATTTATCTTCAGATAATGAAAGGTAACCTTGTGGAGGATTATGACTCTCATTGAAAAGATTTCCATGTGCAACTATTTTTAATGCTAGGCAGTTGCTTGGTGCAAATTAACTTAATTAAGTATGGGGATTACATAGCTGAGCTGACACTCTATCAGACTTAGTATTTTCTGAGTGTTCTTCAGGCTACTAGTAAAAATTGAAAGTTTGAGAAGGGTGAGAACCTGCTTTATTGACTGCAGAATTTGATATATTCACAGGTAAAAGAAATATGACCTCAAAAATACACAAAACCCTAGTGGTATATAGTTCAGTACTGTTTTACTTAGACCTGAAAAATACTGAACTTGTTGTGGGCTTTGACAATTTTTGGACTACATCCACACAAAGATAGACCAGAGACATTTAGGAACAACTCCTCTTTCCCAGAGGAGTTTTATTTAAGAATTTATTTTAAGAATTCTGATGAAAATTTGACAGTTGTAGCTGAGGGTTTCATTTGAATGAAAACTGGATCTTTGAATCATTCTCTGCCAATAAATAGGAGCCATGCAACACCAGTTACTCTCAAGAGATTCTGAATTTACCAAAAACTTTTTGCAAGAAATAGCCACGAAACTGAGAAACAAAGTCATCCTTACACACAAAATCCAGTCCATTCTCTTGATCACACTTTCTGTACACTAGTTACTACCCTCCCAACAGAAATGTTGAAGCCATGACGAAATATGGAAGATATTACTCTATTCACCCTTCCTCTAAATAATAAACACATACATATATATATGCCTCTCAGTTATATAACACTGCAGAAGTGATTACACTCGATTTAAAAAATTTTTGTTTTTAATGAAAACTCCTGTACAACCTAAGAAAAACACTTAAAGTGTTAAAATAAAATTCACCTCCATCCATGACTCAAATTTCCATTTTACCTTACTTACACTAAAGTAAGTGTAGCAAAATTGTAAATTATATATGTGTTAGTTCTTATTTTGAACTGTAATTCAAAAAGAAAAAGCGTGGGTTTGTAGATTTTACTGATTAGTAAATAGAAAGATTTCAGCTGCTGAGAGAAATATAATTTATTTTCCCTATGTATCTGAATATTTAATAATTGTATTGTTTTTGAAAGTTTTCAGATTCAGCATAGATTGCAGAATAAAGATGGTCAGATTATACACCAAAGGATACTCTTGCCTGTATACATAGTTAAAGGGTACTTGCACCATGTCTAAAATCTAGATATAGCTGGGCCCTTGGAAATGAGAAGCTGGACTGGGAAAGACAGCTTTCAGGACCAAAGCAATAAAGTATACTTGCCCTGAGTAGGATGTGTAACCCCATCTGAAAATGGTTTTGCTGAAACTTCAGTTCTTGTACCTTGAAGTAATCTTTGGTAAGGTCTGTTGGCCTTTCTTTCAGAGTTTCCCTCTTTTCCCAGCAGATTATGGCAGTAGGAGGAGTCAGGAGACTGTGAACCAAGGAGGCAAGGGTGGAGGAGAGTCCTGCTCATCCAGGAAGGAGAAAGGCCGGGAGACTGGAATATAGAGAACACCTTCTTTTTTCTCTTGTGCCCTAAGTTGCAGCTGGTAAGCAGGCAGGAAAGGTTAAAAAGTAGCAAAGACAAATTTCTTTGACTAGTTCCTGAGGAAAGAAAATGACGTTTGGTTTCAGTCATTTGAAAAGAACAAGAGCACTCCAAAGGTCATTTGCCCCTGGGAGCAGGCATGGGAGCGGAGGTATTATGTCAGCTACTAAATATCCTGTTTGCTGAGTTTCCTGGCATGGCTGCAATTCAAATGAAACTGTGAGTGAGGAGGGAGGAAGAGAGGAAAGGAAGAGTCCATATGGTGCTTTTATTTTTCCTCCTAGCCAAAGTGCTTAAAGAAGATACACAGGAGTTGTGTGGTCTGGATTTTTTTTTTCAGAACTCTTTAAATTTCATGTGGTCTGATGGCTGTTAAAAATTTATGTATCTCACAGGCAACAGTTGCTCAGTGCTACAGTGCCACACACAGAAAAAAGAATCAATGCCCCCCAAAGTAGCTTCACCTGTGTTTGCTGTGGTGTAAAACAAATCCCCCCTGCACTTTGGGGCCCCCGTAGCAGTAAGAATCAGATGCATCAAAAGTTTCTAAGCGTGTAATGTGTTACATCTTAAGAGCACCTACTTGGTCTGCATGCCCAGCACAGACATGCCATGCAGGTAGCTAAAAACAGCACTGCTTGCTCCAGAAAAGATTAACCCACTGGGCTCACTTGGGCTCAAAAGTCCCATGAAGGCAAGAGAGCACCCAGCCAGGCCAGCAACAGGTTTGCTGATTTTTGCAGAAGGACCTGACTGCCTTAAACTTGAAAATGCCCAATGTGTGGCTGGGAATAACTCAACATTAAGGTTGACAATATTTCTGCTCCTGCTTGTGGAGTAGATATGATGACATCATCCTAATAATCTCGTGGTTCAAAGAGGTAATTAACGTTTTGCTGCCTGGTCCAAGCAACATGAATAATGGACATGTGTCTGCTACTAAGTGGAATTATAAGTATTACCTACAGACAGGTGATGTGCATTCTTGCAGTATATTTTTCTATACTAAACTCATTTCACATCAACACTGGGCAATCCCTCTTTCCAGGATCAGTAATGCAATTCACATAGCTGGTCCAAAATATACTACATCGCCTGTAACTGTTGATATGAAACACAATTTTCACTTTCCTTATCACATACCAGTTGGTAAAATGTGCTTCAATGCCACATGACAATTTCTGCTCCCCACTCACATGCAAACACAAGTTGGCTGAAAGGAAAAGAGACACAGGAGTTTGATGTAGAGAAGCCAGTTTCATTAAAGTTGGTGGAGAATTTAGGAACTAAACAATTTCTGCTAGAGGATTTCTGAAGTACTGGTGGTATGTCGGAGTATGCAACACGGATTTTAAGAGGTGACATCATCTCAGGGTCCATCAAGACACATTTTTCTTAGATTAATTCTTTTTCTGTATCTATTTTTTCTACACAACTTAGGTGTTTTTGGAAAAGAATCTATTTCTAAATACATTGGTCTGACTTCATGGATTGTGTTCTTAACATTTTGTTGTAAAGTTCTATTATACCTACAGAAGTCAAATTAGAATGAATACTGGCAGAGACTAGAGGAACCCAATAGTGTAAGACTCCAAGAGCAAAGCACAGTTCCAGAGCCACAGAATTTAGATAAGGCCACTGAACAAAATACTTCCCTGTCTGAAGGTACTGTAACATAAGATGAGTCAAATAAAGACCATAATGTAGATACAAAAGATCTGTGTGAACTGAATGGCTGATTCAGAAAGGAAGAAAGAATAAAAAAAAAAAAAAAAAAAAGAAAAAAATGCAAACTCTTTTTTGTATGCAAAGAGTAAGAAATTGACTATAAAATAGAAAACCTTATGATAAAATATAAGAAAAATAACCTGACAAATGAAATTAGTGTAAACTCCTGAAAAATTAATAAGAATATCTGGAAGAAGTTGATTTTGAGGGAAGAACATAACCTAAAGGGTATTGCCTTTATCTGCTGTCTAAGGCAACTGGAAGGCTCTGAAGGGTATTGTTAAAAAAAGTTGTTAAAAAGTTGTTAAAACCATGTTTTAATCAACTGCAAAGGTGCTTACTATAATTTAAGATCTTTTATTAATCCTATAATACAGAATCCACCACTAAAATTTTCAAGAGTAAACAAGCTATGTATGAAAACAGTGAAATATTGCAACAGAATTTCAAAAAATCACATGTATTATTTTGATGACTGCCACAGCCATTCAGAACTAGTAATACCACTACATCTTAAGGAAGGGATTATGGCCTCCTTATCAGTGCTATACTGTAAGTGTGGTGGAGCAGATGACCTCTTCTTCCATTTTTGTCTTCTAATGCATTGCTGTTACAAGCCAAGTCAATTTTTGTCAGGCCACTTCAAAGTGTACCAAGTAATGCTGATCAGGTTGGTGACCTTACTTATAGCTGCAGTATTCACTTTCAAGCTTTTCTGTTGTTTTCTGTTTTGCTAGAGAGGTATCAGGGAGATGTGCAGAACCTATGCTTCCTGTCAAACCAAACCTAAGGCAGGAAGGGGATGAAAGAACAAATATCAGGTTTCTGGTATCCAGTCTGCCTTTGAGCCTAGGTATTTTCTGCTTGGTGACTCTTAGTGATACAGGTTATTTGGTTACCACAATTAGTACTCGTGAACCTAGCAAATAGTTATAAGAATATACTCATACTTATGTGATGGGACTGAATCAGATCTGTGCCCCCAGTGCACTGATCTCTTTTGGAAAATTCTGCTGCGGAAAATTAGAAGACATGTTAGGGGATTTTGAACAACATACATTTTACTTCCCCATTGGTTTTACTGGCTACTCATTCCTTACCAGCACTGCTAAAAAAGTGAAAAAATTGAAATATAAAAAAAATGAACAGGCTTTAAAGTATAGGGGAAGAAAAAAAAATTATTTGCTAGGCAGAATGAAAAACAATTTCCTTCCTAGCTGCCCAAAAGATGATAAAGTCACAGTCAAAGGGTTGGTATAAGTTGGATGGATGCATGCATCAGGGACTGGGAAAAGCAGGTATTCTAGAGTGCCCTGGGCAGCAACACAGCTGAACTCACCATCAGAACTTTGATTTTAACTACTCTATCTTCTGCCCACCTTCCAAGTCAAATCCCACTGCAGGTCTGTGTGTTGCCTTCTTCCCAAAGTAAACCATCAGTTTTCTTGTATTAGAGCACTGTTTTACTCTGAATTAATGGCTGAAGAGTTGAGGCAATTATTAAGTTTTTATTGTTAGCAATTTCTAACAAGAGCCCAGTGTCTTCAGCACAGGATTAAGATTAGCTTGTTTCCTTACTATCAATCAGTGAAACATTTTCCTTTCATGTTCAATCAAGCCAGTACTAGACTTTTACTCCAGTACTCTAAACATATTCTAGAAAGCTGAGACAAGTTATGAAAAAACGACTGCTGATGTCAGCAAGGGATATAATCTAGATTTTATTTGAGGGGTTTTTGTGACAGTCTGTTGCTTTATCCTAGGATGATGATTATTTTGGCTAAGTTTCATGACAGATTCAGTGAAATTCTAAGCTAAAGTAAGTTGTTGTCTCTATCTGTTACAGCTGGCCATGGTGTCTTTTTGCACAGCTGCAATACCATTAATTTATCTATTAATTTCTCTTGGCACATTAAGTACTTGTTAAATATATTAAAAGTTCTTTTCATATAATTACCTTTCTAGACCATTTAAAATCTTCTAGATCAGAATGTCTCTTCTAGAAGTTAGTTTTAGAGAGGTGGACTGTGATTCACTTTCCCCCAGAGGAAAAAGAAATTCCTTCTTACAGCAAATGTACACTAAGCAGCTCTGCTCTTGTTTTTCCTTCTGTGTAGAACACAACGTACAGTGACAGTACATAGGATCTCTCTTGATTCCGTCCAAACAGTAACATTTGGAGCACCTTTTCAAATACCATCTTCACTGCCTATCTATGGTAGCAGTATCACTAACAACAGACACAGACAGGCATGAATTTAATTATACAAAAGAGTAAGTATAAAGCAGTCTAGAATAGGCAGATAACCAGGTTCAGAGAACTTACACTTTTGCAGTCTATTTGAATGAGCAGTTCTGATCTTAAAGAAGCTATTAATGTAGCTTGTCTTTAGGTGGAAATTCTAAAAATCAAACAACATCTTTTCGGCTAAAAATACAACTTTGTGCAATCTCCCAGTACTATCTGAAGTTACACCTTATTGCTTGTGCAAAGGTGGTAGAACACAACTATCTCTAAGAGCATTCTTGGAGAAAGAGCCAAGGGGTAGGGAAGACAAATTATTTCCCTCCACTGACTCAGCTCACAGGCTTTAACTACCTGTTTATGCATCATGTGAGAGCCTCTGAAGAATCCATAAAAAGCTCTCAAGTGGTTTCGAAGGAGGTGGTTGGCGATATTAGGCCATAATTAGATGAAATTGCTTGCCTTCCTAACACTTCATTGTGTTAATGTCTAAGTATCAGGGAACACCTTAGAAGAAACTCCATGACAAACAACCCTTGTGAGAAACTCATGGTTTAACATTGGCTCAGCAATTAAACCAAATGAGAGATACTCTCTGTTAATCCCCCTCTCCTCCCTGATAAAGGAAGGAGAGAGAATAAAGGAGAGAGACTTATAGGTTGGAAACTAAACTACACAGCTTTAATGAAACAGTAATGATAAATAGGAAAAATTACTGAATATATACAAATATACATGAAAATTGATCCCACGTTTCTCCACCCTTTCCCCCCAGTAACTCTCACGTCACCTCCGAGGCGGCAGGGGAGCCCTGGGAAAGTCCAGGCTGGACTCCTGGAGTCAGCAGCAGTCGGGAGCTGGAGGCAGGAACACACAGATTCAGGCTGGCAGGGATCAGGACCACAGGCAGAGGGATGGACGGAATCCTCCCAGGATGCCAAAGCAAACAAGGCCAGGTGAAGAAGGGGATAAGCAGGAAGAGAAGAAAGGAAGGGGTTTGACCCTCGTGATCCCTCAAATTTATACTGAGTATGATGTGTATGGGATGGAATTGTTTGGTCAATTCTGGCATCTATCTTGTATTTTCCTCCCCACAGGAGGGTTTCAGGTGGGACCCCTTTATTCCTTCCAGAGGGTAAGATGTTCCTCAGAGCTGAGCAGTGTCCTTGGCTCTGCACACCATTCTCTAGCAGTAACTATAAAAACACTGAGCGTTATCAGTCCTAGCAGCAGACACTGTCTGAGAAACTTGCTGTTAATTTCAGCAAGTGCAGTTACTTACAAGAGACTCAGCTGAAAGCAAAAGTTCAAGACAGAAAATTACCTTTATCCTGGCACAAACCAGGACAGAAACACATGCTGCCATCACACCTACATTTCAAGAAACAATAAAATTTAGTCTGTAATGAATTCCACTGTCATCTCAGGAGTATGATGAGACACCTGGCACTAACTATACACAACTAACCTGAATTGATATGGAAACAAGTAATAGAAGTCCTCAGTGCCCTGTCCTCTTGTCACCATGATTCTGTGCCACATTGCATCTGCTAAACCAAGCAGGGCCCTAAAGTGGAACAAAACTCATCCAGTTTGGGGTTTGGGGTTTTTGTTTCTTTGTTTTGGTCTGGTTTTTTGTTTTTTCTCTCCGTCTTCCCCTTAAAAAGAAGCAAGTAAATAAAAACCAAGCGCACCAGCCAAATCTAAACAAGTACAGAGGGATGAATGCATGTCCACTGGGAGGAATCATAGAATCATAGAAATGGTTGGGTTGGAAGGGACCTCAGAGATCACCAAGTCCAACCCTTGATCCACTACCACTGCGGTTACCAGGCCATGGCACTGAGTGCTACATCCAGTCTCTTCTTAAATATCTCCAGGGATGGAGAATCCACCACCTCTCTGGGCAGCCCATTCCAGTGCCTGACCACCCTCTCTGTAAATACTTTTTTCCTAATATCTAACCTAAACCTCCCCTGGCACAACTTAAGTCCATGCCCTCTTATCTTACTGGTAGCTACTTGGGAGAAGAGCCCAACCCCCCCCTGGCTCCAGCCTCCTTTCAGGGAGTTGTAGAGAGCGATGAGGTCTCCCCTGAGCCTCCTCTTCTCCAGGCTGAACACCCCCAGCTCCCTCAGCCTCTCCTCACAGGACTTGTGCTGGAGTCCCTTCACCAGCCTGGTTGCCCTCCTTTGGACCTGCTCCAGGACCTCAATCTCCTTCCTGAACTGAGGGGCCCAGAACTGGACACAGGACTCGAGCTGTGGCCTCACCAGGGCTGAGTACAGGGGCAGAATCCCTTCCCTGGACCTGCTGGCCACGCTGTTCCTGATCCAGGCCAGGATGCCATTGGCCTTCTTGGCCACCTGGGCACACTGCTGGCTCCTGTTCAGCTTCCTGTCAATCCAGACTCCCAGGTCCCTCTCTGCCTGGCTGCTCTCAGCCACTCTGTGCCCAGCCTGGAGCTCCCCATGGGGTTGTTGTGGCCAAAGTGCAGGACCCGGCACTTGGCCGTGTTGAACCTCATCCCGTTGGAATCAGCCCAACTCTCCAGTCTGTCCAGGTCCCTCTGCAGAGCCCTCCTGCCTTCCAGCTGATCCACACTCCCCCCCAGCTTAGTGTCATCTGCAAATTTGCTGATGATGGACTCAATCCCTTCATCTAAATCATCAGTGAAGATATTAAACAGAACTGGGCCCAACATTGATCCCTGGGGGACACCACAGGTGGGCGGCCGCCAACTGGATCAGCACCGTTCAGCACCACTCTCTGGGGGCCTCCAGCAGTTCCTAACCCAGCACAGAGTGCTCCTGTCTGAGCCCTGGGCTGACAGCTTTGTCAGGAGAATGCTGTGGGAGACGGTGTCAAAGGCTTTGCTGAAGTCCAGGTAGGCTCCATCCACAGCCTTCCCCTCATCCCCCAGGCAGTCACCCGATCATAAAAGGAGATCAGGTTGGTCAGACAGGACCTGCCCTTCCTGAACCCATGATGGCTGGGTCTGATCCCCTGTCCATCCTGCAGGTGCTGTGGGATTGCCCCCAGGATGAGCTGCTCCATAACCCTGCCAGGCACTGAGGTCAGGCTGACAGGGCTGGAGTTTCCTGGGTCCTCCTTTCATCCCTTTTTGTGGATTGGCGTGACGTTCACCAACTTCCAATCATCTGGGACCTCCCCAGTGAGCCAGGACTGTTGCTAGATGATAGAGAGAGGCTTGGCGAGCTCTTCTGCCAGCTCCCTCATCTCCCTTGGGTGATGAGGAGGAAGGGTAAGACTTGCCTCAGCTACACCTTCAGTTGTATTTGGCAAGCTACAGCAACAACATTTGAGGATTTATTGCTGATGCTTTTAGACGGGCTATAATTATAGGAAGAGGCAATGTAATTTAGAAAAATAACTTTATTTTTACATACTGAATGATAAGAGAATCTGGAATGCAAGTAGAGCTTGACAGAAAGCAGAAACTAGCAGTTCCATTCCATGAGTGACATTTATACACTACTGCAATTCTTGAGAAACTTGAGTTATTTTGCATCCAAAAGCAAGTCTCCAGATACAATACGAAGTGTAAAATCACAAGTCTAACTCCCATCAGGCACGATACTGAAGTTTCCCTGAGAAGACATAACTACAAACTAGTATATAAACTTTGTATCACATTATCAGGGGGACAGGGTGAGAAGAGTACAAAAGCAAGATTTGGCTACAAAAATTTACACACAAGTCCTCAATACTCCATGCTGAAGCTAGAATTTGTTTGAGGATTAAGAATTATGTATTACAGAACTACAGCAATCAGATGTGATGACAACTGGCTTTGGTATATCCCCTTTTGTATGACTTTTAAATAATTCTAACATTATTGTTAACTTCCTGAGATCTTTTGGTATCCAGTATGAAGTCTGTGCAGTCCAGCTGCCTTTTTTTTTTTTTTTCCCCTCTGTTTTTTTCCCCCCCTTCATCTTTCCCTTCCCTTCCTAACCACCAACATGTATTTTCCAAGCCTTAAAACAAATAGTCTAGCCAAAGGAAGTCCATTAACTATACCTCGTAGATAATAAATATTCCACATAGTTGGCCCTACAAATTTTGCCATCTTTGATTTTGTACCCAAAGTTCCAAGCCTCAGTGTGCAACACAAGGCATCCCCATTTTCACCTGAGACATGTCTTCTCTCCCCCTTGTCCATGGTCAAGGCAGGGCGGGCACTATCACATCAACATGGAAAGAAACATTATACCCACCATCAGCACCACCACCATCAGTATTATATGTTAAAGTACATAGCTGTATACTATTTGCACCTATATTTCTTAACAGGAACACGCAGTACTTCAGTTCTTTTGCAGATACAAAGCTTTGTGTCGCAGATATTCTTCCAAACATTTCACTGCAAAAGGGTCGACATCAGTGTCAAACTTATTAGCAAAGAAGTGGTGGTTTCGTAGCATCCAGTTCAGGTCTCCTACTCCAAAAACACAAACAGAGCGAACATGAACTCCACTGCATGGTGGGTAGGGTGCACCTTTGGACACATCACCTTCAAAGTACTGCCACTTGACAAATCTAGCCAGTGCATTCATGTCAGAAACATCATACTTCTCACTAGAAGAAACTGCTCCAGGTACTTCAGGGATTCTCTGAATTGTTGCCCACAAGTACTCATCTGGGCTGTAAGTGTCTTTTGCCCACTCAATGAACTTAAGTATTTTGCTGTTTTCTAATATGTATTCAACAAATCTTCTGCTAACTACAAAATAGGCACTACCAGAAAAAATTGGAGTACTGAGAGGTGGTAGCTGTTTATCTATGCCTGTGTTCTTTATTTTACCATCAATAATCTCATGGTGTTTTTTCCACCTTACTTCTTTATAAGCAGGCATTTTTTCTGTTTCCAGGCTGTTTTCACCCTTAAGGGCTTTCAATTTCTCTACTATTTCCTGGTTGGTCTTTATAGGGAAGTCCATGCCACAAAGGTTTATTAGGTATTTCCAGTTTGAACTTCTTCTGTAGAGATCTTTCATGCAATTAATATCTGCCTGCACCCTGCTCCATGAAGCATACACGACACTCTCTAACTGACTGGAAATAAAGACATTATCAAAACACGAGACTATTCCTTTCACAGCAGCAAGAAAAGACTCTGGAGACTTTCTGTCAACATGAATGCAGTAAAAATTCTGAGGGGCGTAGATTGATCTTAGAAGTCTATCAAGCATCTCAATTTTGTGATAAACCACTATTGAGTAAGCTATTGGAAATTCTGCTTCTTCATTGCTGAGAGATTCCATAATATATTTCCTAGTCTTCGTGAAGGAGGCACAGTCTGCTGTCATGTTAATGTAGTCATTTGTTGTTAGTCTGGGGCGCTTCTTAAATGACACTGACAATGTCTCCAGTTTTACCTTTTCAATTTCTTCTATGTCCCCCTCTATAATCTTGGTGCAGTTAACACTGCTGATAGGATCTTCTTTTGTCAGTTCTAGGTGTCTCCGATTTAAGAAGTCTTGGTTTTGGTTAACTTTCAAAACAGAAATTATTACTAAAATAAGAGTTAGACCAAAGAAAAGCCTGAAGCGCAAGTTGTGGCAAAACCGTAATTTCCTCTTCAGCATTTCAAATCACGGGCAGCTTAGCACAGATAAAAAAAATTGCCTTCCACTTCATTCATATCAGCTTCAACAATTTAAGAAAAAAACATTTTGCATTTTGCAGGAATTTGTAGTTTGACATGGAAGAAAAAAATCCTAAAATAAAATTAAATATAACTGTCATTCAAAGACCAAAAGGTTGCTTGGAAAAAAAAAAATCACCAGCTAATAATTACATTGTTATTTAGTGACAGGAAAATAGTCAAAAAACATTCTGCTGGAAATGGGAAATTAATTAATAAAATTAGCTTCTTTTTCTAGAAAGATTGTGAAAGACAGATAATTTCATGAGATGCTATTTCTATAATTCTAAGACTACAAACTGAAGCTTAGTAAGAAAACGGAGCTGATTCAGCTGCATCTGACAAAATCAAAGCCAGTAAGTCAGATCTGTTACTAAGAAGCCAGTATTTGATGTTAATTCATACTTCAGAGTTTGGTAACAATGTTTTAGACTCTCTTAAGCAGTGACATAGATTTCACTATAACTTACCACTCATTTCTTGAATGGTAGTCGTGCTTTTATCTTCTCACTGAGAAGGCAGTCCCTGAAACCTTTCAAGATTTTTATGTGACGTACAGTCTCTTCAACTTCACGCAGACGAGCTTAGCAAAATAATCAGGAAAGAGCTGATGAGAAGGGGAGAAAGAAATTAGTATAGCACAGGTCCTCAACTTCTAGAGTTGCAAGAACAGGTGTGACTGAATTGCTGGAGTGCCTTTTTTAAAGGTAAAAGGCAATACTCACAGCTTAACTACATACATGATTTATGTTAAGTTACTGCAAATGTACAGAAGTGTTGTGTTACCATCATTTTAACACACTTGTTTTTATAGTTCAACGATTACTTAGATGTGGAAATGTGCTACAAGGGGGACTTGCAATAAAATTGATAGTATGCCAGTCTTCTTTTCTCTTGGTTTCACGTGCACTACATAATTTTTGTATGCTGGTCCTCTTTCCTCTTAGGCACCCTTTTTCTGTTTCAGTACTTTGTGAAGAGATCACTGCACAGTAAGGCAGCTGCCGCAGTTTAACTGTTGAAAAAACTGCAGTCTATAACTGCATTACAGAATGTGGTGACTTTTTTGGAAGTATTACCGCATGCAGGTGAACTGATCAAGAACAGCATGTCCTTACATTGCCACTCAAATGCCAGTTTGCACTCACAAATTTATTGCCTAATAATTCACTGTAGTTTTGAATTTCAAACCAACCTCAAATTGCAAAAGCCAATATAGTTCATAGAAAATGTCTTATAAAATTTTAATCTATAATATTGAAGTATTTCAGAGATATATAGAGCTTTTCATTTTTACTACTCTGAAGGGAAAAAAAAAAAGTTCCTCTGAATAAATTTCTGAACAGTTCTAAGAGTAATGGCTACTCACAAAAACTGGTAAGAAAATCCATTTAAGAAAAAGAAGTGTGTACTATGCCCTCTTCTTGGTTTTGGTGTCAGCTGTCATTGTAAGATTTTTCTTTTTTCCCTCTTTTTTCCCTTTAATCTACCCCAGCACCATTTTAGCTTTTAGTACTCAAACTGTGGCTTTTAACCTGCTACTTGAAAATGCCCAAACAGGTGCATGTAGAAAACTGAGGCCTGGCATTACAGAGTTTTTTGGTAGTTATGGTGTTATGGGGATGCACTGCACATTGAGTCCACCACTGAGCCCACAGCATTCCAAACAGACTGGAGAGAATTGATCCAGGTGAAGTCTGTGCAAGGAAGGTGCAGATCACTGCATAAGTGTCTACCATAACTATTAAGGCTCAGCAGTAAGAACTTAAGAAAGAACTGTAATCAAATATTTTGTAATTCAAACCACCAGCAGGCAAAGTCCACAAATTCTTTGTGACTAACAGCATTATATAAACATCTTACTTACTATGAAGTGTACTTTGTTTTCAGAGTTACACCTGTAATTATTTTATCCTGCATTTCAAATTAATCTTAGTGAGGTAGACATTTCTTCCAAGTCTGTTTCAGGTGTATAGCAAAGTCAAAGGGGAAAAACTAAAATTTTAATCCTTAGGATAAGTAGCTAGGTGATTTAGTATGAAATTACATCTGAATGCATAGCGAAGAATCTTTTATGTATCAGGTCTCACACTTTTCATGTAAAAAAAATAAAAAAGCAAACTCCAAATTACCACTTTTGGTTAGCAATGTTGCTTCAAAAACAGAAATAATTTAAAGTGATATTTAATATGTTTTATAACTTATCACACACTTGCTTACTTGACAGCCTGCTAGTTTTGACTGGCATATCTGATCTTAAAACAATAATATCCATCACACAGGAAATTAAAAATAAAAGGTACTAGCTATGTGATAGTCTCCATAATGTTTATCATGTATATACTTCCAAAGGATGACGACTGTGATACTGGTTACTAAGTTATTCTTTTCCCCCTATCAGCTTAGAAATGAAGACTCTTCTAGCCTTTAATATGTCCTCCAAATACACTTACATTTGTGAAGCTTCAGCTAGCAGGTACTGGAATCCTTCCTTCTTTAGGATGGGAGTTAGGACTGCTTTGTTATCATAATCTCAGTTTTTCTAGTAGCATTAGCATGGTGCAGTAATGCACACTTCAAGAGAACTGCCCTATTCCTTACAGTGCAGGAAGACAAAGCTTTAGCTGAAGGCAGACTGCAGCCTTCACCTTTTACAGTTTCCAAAGAATAAAGCTTGCTAAGAAGTCTTTCGTGTTTTAGAATAAAACTTACTTAAAAGCAGGATTTAAAAAGTCTTTCAGAAAGACCCTGAATACCCATCTGCAATGCAATTCCTCTATTCTTTTGAGCTCAGAATATCAAACCCTGCATTTCCATTACACCAAAACAAGAGATCTGCAAACATTTACACATTAGCACAAGTCTTATCTTTAGATGGAGTTTTTTCCCACATTCAGATTTCTCTCACTAGCATGCTGCTACCTCTGAACAGTCTTAACCATAAGTTAAAGAGTTTGTTTATGCTTGCAATTCCACTTCTTAAAAGTCCTAAATTTTCACCATATCTCAGTCTTCACAATAGCTGACCTTCAGGGGATAAGGAACAACTGATACCTCCCAAACAAGCCTGTTTCTTGTTTTATGAAGTTCTACAAGCCTAGAATACTCACTTAACATAGCTTCACACTGCAATCGGCAAAGCTTTTAACACCCTTTTCTCAAGCTCTGTGTACCTTTGTTGCACACATTAGAGAAAGTGGTGTCAGAGGCAGCACTTCATACCCTGGGAGAGACAGAGGTCTGAGCAGTGATGAAATTACTTTATACTGCAGACTAGGTCTTGCTCCCAAGCTGAAGTTCAGTTCCTAAAGTTACATACTTGACCCACTTCCTTCCTATAACAGCCTCCTCCTCAAGTCAGAGCCTGTATTTCTGATGCAGAAGTCATTAAAAGGGGAAACAGAACAGCTGATGGTACTTGGAGGAGCAAGGACAACGACTGAGCTAGCTGATTGCTCCCCTTTTTCCTGCAAAAAGTTATTCTTCACTGCTATATACAAACTGCAGACTGGTGTCCTCCACTTAAAAAAATCTTATGGAAAGAAGCATTAGTTTAAATATCCATTTCTAGCACCTTCTTTGTGTCAGAGGGCAAATAATTCAGATCATCTGCCTCCTAGCTTATTCATCTGTGAAACAAGTACTGATACCTGGCAGTTTGGAAGATGTCTTGGTAAAAGTCAGGTTCTGATTTAACTTTTAGATTACTATAAAGATACTACTGTAAAACAGATGATGCTGTTAACACTGTATTTGTCTGGTTACTGTAAAAACTTGTGTTAACCCTGCCTCTGTTAATCTGATCCATGGCTGACTGAAATGATTCTGCAATAGCCTAAGTGGGTACTCATGCCAAAGGAGATGAAGGGGAGTAACATTCATCAAAGAAAGGCTGCAGCCACAGACAAGAGGGAGTCTTTTCTTAAAATACTTTAAAAGCACAGGCAGCCTCTAATCTAATCAATGTTACACCAGGGTGGCTCCGCTCTCTGGGGCTATTAATTTTGCCCAAGTTACAGCATCAGGATTGGGAAAACAGGATTCTGTGTGCCCAGTAGTTGCAAGGCCCTCCTCATGCTAGCTCACGTAAAACATATTGCCCACTTCTGTCCTGTCTGAAGTCATTCAAAGAGCAGAGTGAAACTGTAAACTAAGGATTTTATATTTTTTAAAGCAATTACCATACATTTCTACATAAAGTATGGGGTTTTTTTTCCTTGGAACATGGAGTTAGGGCTCGCTGTGAGATGGTACAGCAGGGCTGGAGCCATAGAAAAAAAAAACAAAACAAAACAAAACAAAAAACAAGGGTCTTTTGATTTTGGCACTTTGGCCTCATCTCACATCAGTGGAAAAACTGTTGAGGCAAGATGTTAAGCACCAATTTAGCATCCAAATGGAATCACTACAGCCTCCCAAATACAAGGGACCTCCCAAGGTCCTGTATCGGCACCAGAATTTCAGAAGGGGATAGATAGAGGGTAATTACGAAAGTACTTTGCAAGTACTTCAGCAGCCTGTAAATCTTGTGAAAGAACAATAAAAAGGCGGGGAAGAGCTTAGCGTTAGGCAGCATCATGGAGGCTGTCAGGCGGTCAAAATAAGTTAAAACAAGAGCAGGGAATATATGATAGGTCTTGAAGGCTTATCTGCAATGTTCAAGTGTCACAACTTTCTCAGCCCTGTGGGCTACTGGACCAGCTGCTTCCCCTCGTTTTCACCTCTAGTTCTACATCCTCTAACAAGAACCAGGGGAAGCAGATGGTGTTGTGGCTTCTCTAGTGACTTTTGCCACACAGCTACTGCAAAGAGGATTCAGCTATATGAACATTACGCAGGCTTCTATTTTATGTCCACAGACACATCAGCTTATATCCAAAGATTTACAAATGGTAATTTGAAAACTTCTTGGCAGCTGCACTAATACTTTACATCTACTCAAAAAAAACTGAGATCTTTTTTTTTTTACAGAAATATACTGAAGAAAAGCCAAGTGGAAAATGTAGTGCTGAGTACACCCATCTCTGAAGTGGTAGCTGGGATGGGCTAGGAGACAAGTAATTATTTTAGTGGGTGGGGAGTGAGTGTCAGAACTGACTTATTTTTCCCTTTGCTTGCCTCAGTGTGAGAGAAGATACAAGGAAACTTCTGTTGCCCCTGAGAATAGTGAGTGAGTGCATCTTGACCAGCTCCATGCTGTTTGCTTTCCCTGCTCACAAATTCCACCTGAGATACCAAACTTTTCCTCAGCACTTCAGAAGGCCCTTCACAGAGGGTGGATTTGCTGGGAAGTCCTTGAGTTGTACCACGGCTTTATCCTCGAAGCTTCAAAGCACATGCCTTGTAAGCAGTTGCTACAATAAACGTGCTTCCATTCAGGTTGAGAAATGCACAGCACTCATTTGATGACGATCTGATTTCTAAAGACCTAAACAGCTTGAATTAACACAAACATGCATAAGCACAGACAGATTGCACAGATGCAGGGTTATCTGTAGAGATCTGCCAGACAAAGTTCAGTAACGTTTACTCAGCATTTCCATAATATAAAGCAGTCCAATCTTGCAAGTAGATACTCCTGTCTGTAACTGAATGAAAGTATTAATGATTGTTCCATTAGATAGTCCACAGTCTTACTGAAAATAAGAATTGGTCATAAGCTCAGTGTTTGGGTTACCATTAGACTTTACAGTGCTAAGACCTTAATTATGAAAGACACACAGGCAGCAGCAGGCTTCCATGGGGGTGCAGTTGTCTGATCACTGACAACACTGCAAGAGCAGAGCTTAAAAATGAAAGCAAAACTAATAAGAATTAAAAAGTAATTAAAAAGGACAATTTCCTTTTACAGTAAACAAAAAGACAAATGTCCCTGGTTAGCTTAAAAGGTGGCTTTAAACAAAACTCCACAAACCACTAGTACTGCTACACCTACCACTACACAGAATAAAGAGTGAGAGTAGCTTAAAGTAGGTAGCATTTTTTCAGGGGCAAAGTATGAAAATAAATTCAAACTCCTAGGTTATTTGGAGATCTTACAGTCAAAGTATGAAAATAAATTCAAATCCCTAGGTTATTTGGAGATCTTACAGTCAAATGTAAGGAATCTGACACACTAAAATGTTTTTATTTTAAAAAATTAGTAATGCCCACGTGAACATACAGTCAGTGTGTAAAATGGCATTGAAAAAAATACAGGGTTTGGTAGCCTTTCTAGTATTCTTCTGTACTACTATATCAAGTAAATCTTCCTCAGAGCAGCTCAAAGCCTAACTCCCATTTGAGTTGCCTGCGGTACCTCTAGGGCCGAACATTTCTCAGCTATAACACTGAGAAATTTCAACTAAGTAAAACCATTGTGGCAAAATTTTCCAACCTTAGGAAGTTCATGACTCTTAGTACTTAGAAAAAGATACGGTTTACCTCGAGGTAACTAAGGCAGAACATACATTCACAAAAAACCCACTAAATCTTTCAAGTTTTGTTGCCCAGTTTAATACCCAGTGCCTGGTGCTCTGCAAAGCAATTTGTACACATTGGCTACTTCACGGTTAAATGCATATCTACTTTTCTCACATTATTTTAAAGTAGCAACCACAAGTTTGCCAGGAGCAGAGCAGTCACTGCACTCACTGCATCCACCTACATAACTTTGCTAACTGCTACCTTGTGACAACACATTTCAGAATAGGAGACTCTGGCAGACACTGCTACAAGGTGATATCTATCAGGTAATATCTATTAAAAGGTAATATCTATTAAAATACAGCTAAATCTCGTGGGTGAAGGAAGATGCTGTCAAATTTTTGACTACTTGGATCCCTCTTCAAGCTCAACATGTGAAACATTATTCTGAGAAGACTTACTTCAGCCAATGTTTTAAAGCCATGCCTACAGTCACAGTTCAGCAGTGAGCCAAAGAACAAATAGTACCAGCAGCACTGGTCTCCTCTAAGAACAGATATCTCTCATAGCTACAGGACTAACAAGGATCAGCATCATGCTTAGGTACAGAGGTTTAACTCTGTTGTGAAAGTCAGCAAGATAATACTTTCTACATTTGATCTACATATTAAAATTTTTGCTGTTTTTTCACTACTCCCTTCAGATGAGTTTAATCAGAACTGCAAGACAGCTGCACATAAAAATATCGTTCAAAAATACAACATTTTGTGGTCTAGGAAGCAGATACTATCTAGAAAGTAGGCTCCATTGCAAAGTACATAAAAGCCATTCAACCACCCCCCACCTCCTAGCCCAGTATTACAGCTTATAATGCTGAAATAATTTCAGCAATGGGTAAATTTCACTGTTATCACAGAAACTTGATATTGGGTGAAAACTGCCAACTCTTACTCCCTTCCTTACAGGAGTTTTCAGTAGAAAAGCATTCCAATCCTTCCAGTCTTCAAAAAGATAAGCAAAAGAAGGCTTTAAAATCTAATCAAGAACAACATGTACCATAATAATAGGAAAACCCACACTTAGATATATTTTTGGTAAGGCAGTTACCAAACACCAAGTTTTTGTTATGATTTGTTATTCTCTGGTGGACCTACAAAGCTTTCTTAGACAACCTATTACAGTTCTCTGAGGTTTCTTGCATATTTATCCTGTGTATAATAACGTGCATTAAGTAGCTTCCCTGAAGCTATGAAGTAAACCTAACAGCACAAGTTATTTCAGTAGTACTAGTGAGGCACGCTAAATTCCTGTGCAATTACCCTCTTTTACTTTTCCTAAAATGGAATTCTAGGTTGATAAAATTAGGTGTTTTCAAGTTTCAGGAGCTCATGAGCCACAGTAAATGGAGAACTTCTAGATTATACTGGAAACAAAGGAAAAGTAGGCAGACATAATTAGAAAAAATTAAATGTATTCATAGGACTAGCATAGTTTTTTCTAGTGTGGCAACAAAATTTTTAGAGTGGGATTTCACTCAGTAAATCACCCTATTCTCAGCACAAAAGACTGTAAATCTGCAGTTTGTAAATTCCCCAGTGCATTTTGTTTAAGTTAGAAAAAAGAGAACTGATGCAACAAATATGTTCATTGGATTTTTTAAGCAATTTTTTGTTCTGCTGGCCTCAGAAAAGTAGTATTACCCCAAACGGTCCAGATTCATAGGAAAGACGTGATCTGGATGGCTGTTCATTATAGATACAGTAGAAAATAACAGAGGTGAGAAAATTAAAGTAGTATTTTCTTTTGTATATACCTACTTTCAAAAGCAATGTACCACTGTAACTGAAGTCCACTTTGAGCTACAGACACTGCATGATTTTTCACAAGAATTTTCAAGTTGAAATTGATAGACTGAGTTGCTAGATCTGTCCCCCTGTCTCTTACTACCATTTCTGTTACTCTTTCCAGCCCTGAGGCTGCCCACCTCGTATTCCATTAATAACAGCTTCCAAATGGCAATTCCCTCCTGCCACCACCCCTCCTCTTTCCCACAAAGAAATTTACTTTTCTGAGACACATTGAAAGAAGGCAAAGTGCCAGAGCATAACTGAGCCTCCTGTCAGGCTTACAAGTCCTCCCACCCAACACGGGTCACAGAAAACTATTTACAACACTCTAAACAGCTTTGCTGTTCTGAAAAAAAAAAAAAAAAAAAAAAAAAAAAAAAAAAAAAAGGGGGGCGGGGGGAGCTTACCCAGATATAGCAAGTTTAACAGAGTTTTTAAAAAGGTAAAAAAAACACCGGGCCTTAGGATGCAATACCCCAGGACCATCAGATTTCACCTAAACCCTGTGCTGATGAACAGATTTCATACCAAACCAGCACCTCCTGAGGCCAACAGAGTGAGTGCCCTGGGCATTGCCGCAGGAAAAGGCCAACGCGAGAAGGGGACACAGACAGAGAAAGGTGAAGGGAAAAAAAAAGAAAGAGAGAGAAAGAAACAGGAGAAGAAGAAAAGGAAGACGAAGAAAGGGAGAAGGGAGAGAAGGGGAGGACAGAGGAGAGAAGGGGGAGGAAAGGGGGGGTAAAGAGAAGAAAAAAGGAGCAGACAGAAGATGGAGAGGAGCAAAAAGGAGAGGCGGAGAGAGCCACAGCAGCTGCGCCTCCCCTGCCCTCCAGCGCAGCACCTGATGCCGGGCGTTCCCGCGGCTCCCCGCGCACACTGCGCCGCTCCGCAGGGCACGGAGGAGGCTCCCGGCCCGATCGACGCTCAGAGTGCGGCCCGAACCTCACCGCTCCGGGCCCCCAGCACCACCCACCTGCGGGGCCGGGGCCGGCACCGGGGCCTGGGCTCCTCTCTGCGTGGTGGGCGGGAGGGGAGTGTCTGTGGATGGCTCCCAGGCGGGCAGGGCGCCTCACGTTCCCCTCCTGCACGGCACAACGCGGGGCTCCCCGCCCCCTCTTGGCTTCGCACCTCCCCCGGCACCGCCCACCCACGTACTGGCCTGGCCCGGCCCGGGACCGCACGGTACTGCCCGTTCACGGGCTGTCTGACGCCCCTGCCTCTGCTGGTGTCCGCCCTCTCCTTTCCTCCCTCTCTTCCCTCCCTCCCCTCCCTCTCTTCCCTCCCTTCCCTCCCTTCCCTCCCTTCCCTCCCTTCCCTCCCTTCCCTCCCTTCTCTCCCTTCTTTCCCTTCTCTCCCTCCCCTCCCTCCCCTCCCTCCCCTCCCTCCCCTCCCTCCCCTCCCTCCCCTCCTTTCCCTCCTTTCCCTCCTTTCCCTCCTTTCCCTCCCTCCCCTCCTTTCCCTCCTTTCCCTCCCTCCCCTCCTTTCCCTCCTTTCCCTCCTTTCCCTCCCTCCCCTCCTTTCCCTCCTTTCCCTCCCTCCCCTCCTTTCCCTCCCTCCCTCCCTCCCTTCCCGTGTGGAGGTGCGGAGCTGTTGCCGACCCCTTGTGCAATTGCTCCTGTTGAGACCTTTTTTAGATGTCTCAAGGTTTCCCCGCCCGTGCCGGTAACGCTGAAACCCACGCACGACGGAGCCGGGGCAACTCCTCTGCCGCTCGTGGCAACAAAGGGCTTCCTCACGCTTCTCCAGACCACCCTGGAGTACTGCCCGGCCCGGCCCGGCCCAGCCCGTCAGGAGGAGGCAACATGGGCAGGACGTAGACCAAAGAGACCACCATCCCAGCGCAGCCGGGCAACCTGGCAGACCACCTCGGTTGCCCCCGGGGGCGAGCGGCCAAGTCAGCGCCCGTCCCTGGAGGGGCTTGGCTGTGTTGTCGGGGTGTGCATGTCCTCCCTGCAGCACCCCCGGGGCACCGTGCTGTCCGCAGCCCCTGTGTTTTGCAGCCAAATGTCTTTAAAACGGGTCAGAGGTTGGAAAAATCGGGAGACGGAAGAGGGGAGTGGGATGGGAAGGGTGCAGACGGGGTACAAAAATTGCAGCTGTGAAACGAAAAGCATGTCTAGACAGAGTCTGAGGTCGACTTTGACTTGTTCAGTTTTTTCCCGACGATAAACATACTCGGCAGGGTCTGGAGAGCTGTGAAGCATGAAGATGGTGCTTAGAGGCAGGCTGCTTCTTAATACATTATCAAAGTATTTAAACCAGAAAAGTACATTTTTGGGAAATAGGAAGTTCAAAGAAAGAATCTTCCTCATTAAAAATCCCCAAGTGCTGCAGCATCTGAAAACAGTGCTGGCAGCATTCCTCAAGAATCCCCCACACAGCGGCATTATTGGGAGTGTAGTATGATCTGACAGATTGAGGCATGCCTAAAGGACTCCCCCGTCCTTCCCTCATCCTGGTTGTGAGCTTCCACTGGAGGTTCACGAATCTGCAGGGTAAGCAGGATCAAGGGGCTAAAAGCTCACACAAAAACGAGATTTGTTTTAAAGGCTGGTATGAGGACACGCTGCCAGGCGAATGGGGAGTGGGGAGTTGCCTTCACATGTTGATTCCTAGATCAGATGTTTTAGTTTGGAAATGGACTGCAAGAACTCAAATCTGCATCATCATGTAGTCAAGAAAACTTTTATTATATATATGCTTTTTGGGTAGTTCATAGCTACATGCTAGCTTGGCAGTCCCCCCTTTTTCCAAACAGATCCAAGGGGAAAAAAAGGGTCTTTCAAGTGTAGTGCTTATTTATAGGACTGAACATCTGGTGGGGCACCATTATAAAAAGGCATTTCCTCTGTCAACTCACTAGAGTTGGTAACAGAAGTTTTTGACAGGAGTGAGAAATCTCAGGGATGGGGGCAAGATTTCCTATTTATTTTTCTCATGGAGGTTTATCATTACAGCTGATGACTGCATCTTGTTGGTCTTGCATGTAAATTGGAAGAATATGTCACAGCGTAAATTTAGGTATTTGTTCTCTTCCTAAGTTGCCTGGAAAGTACTGCAGTAATGCCATTGCAGTACAAGAAGTAGAACACTAAGGATTCCTAAGAGAGCAAACTGCATAAAATTGGGGGCAAATGTTTATTTCATTGTTTTTCATTCCCCCTGACTTAATTACTTACACAGCTAAGAAATGTGTTGATTCAAAATGAGGAAAGCACTGGAGCTGATGCATATTGCTGCAGTAACAGAAAGTACCCTCTAACAACTGTTTCTCTGGAGAAAAAAAATTTTAAAAAGCATAAAAGTAATTGCTGAAAGTAGTTATTTCAGGTAGAAAGCTGAAGTTCAGAAATCTGTCATTCTCTAACTTTTCACAGGTAGAAATGTGAGTTACTTGTAGACTGACACGATTAGAGAGTTTTGATTCTTGGCTGATCACACTGGCAGTCTCATAAATTGTTTATTGCAGGTTTGTGAAATTTCAAGGACTGTACCTCACTTATGGATAGTTTTTGTCAGCAGATTCTGAAAGAAAATGGATGAAGTGGTTTTTGCACCTGGTTTTTAGTCTTTTAACATTGAGGCTGGAATATGAAGATGACAAGAGTCCACAAGCTGCCCTTCCTTCTTTGTGGTAGACCAATGAGATGTGTGACTGTGTGGTAGCTGTGAAATAAAGTGAAGTAAAATAGAAAAATTATATGCCATTCACCATTTTGAAAGTACTGATAGAAGAATTTAATAAAACAACATAAACATGTGGAACTTAGAAATCAAATATAGGCAAATATGAACAAAACTGAATGAAAATATGGGAAAATTAAAGTAAATAATTAATTTTGTTAGAAATTTTTACTCACTTGCATGAAATCAATTTGTACATTATATTTGATAGCTGTGGTGAGACCAACAATCCAGTGGGAGCAAGGCATATGAACAACATCATTGAGAAAGTTTCAAGAACAGTTCTGTCTGCGTGGCTAAACTTACCTAGTCATGGTTCACTATACAGCTTAAATATATTTCCACTAGAAAGACATCTGTTTCAGAAGTATGCTTGCTGTAAATTGATATTAGCATCTCATTTGTCATTTGAGAACTGCCTTCAGGCTTTTTAGGAATACAGTACCTTTTAAAAGAGCTTTGGTTTCTCATGCTCTGTTGTAACTTTGAGCTGCAAATAATTTTTTAAATGTAATGATAACTGCTCAATCTCATATTTTTATTTTACCAGTTTAAGGCAGTAAAACCTTCTTTTTTCTGAAAAATCAAGCAGTGGTCTAGCATTTTGTAATGTTAATATCTTCCCTGCTAACCTCTTCAAAAGATCACTTGTCTGAGTTTTTATGTCTAGTAAGTGTAACCCCAGTATCTGTTCCATGTGATTGTTCAGACTTAACATTAGGAAGATGTTGGATCTTAAGAGCTATCATTAAGCAGACAGAGGATCCTAACCCCTGTTTGGAATCCTGCTAGGGCTTGAAGTGTGGTAAATATGGACACTATACCTTTACTACATTAGCTTTCTGTAAAGAAAGAGTTGCTAAAATTCAGAAATTTGTATTGTCTTTTCTGTCAGTATGCCTAGCAACATTTCCCTTTGTTGTAAACTTAATGAAACTTAACATTCTTGCCTAGATTCCCGCTGCTGCGTGCTTTGTCCTTTAGTAAGGAAAAATAATTCTAATTTTCCATTTGATGAACTTTTGAAAGCTGAGCCTTAGGATAAATCAGAGGAGGGTTGCATGAATTCAAATACTGTGTGCAGAAGGAAACAAAAAAGGTCTAAAGAAAATTTTCACAGCTGCTAAAGTCACTTAAAAAGAAAATGGTTTTTGGCAGAAGGAAGACATCTCACCCCATTAAAGAAAATATACCTGAAGGATATTGTAGTATATTTCCCTTTGGAGCAAAGTGTCTTTGTCTTCTGATATGGGTGAGTATTCATTTGTTGGGATGAACATGGGCTAATAAGGGAAGGTCATGTTTTCTTCCTCAGAATATTTGTAATACATATTAGAAATACCCTTTCATTTTACTCGTGTGTTTACACAAACTTGTCACACCTTTTGAGAAGCAAATTCATCAGGTTAGTTTGAAGTAAGTTTATACGAATTAACTGTGCCCATAATGTATGATCAAGGCCATCCTGGGGAAAACTTCCTCAAAGACGTGGACTGGCAGCTAGCACTAATTACAGAATAGAAAATCCAGTGGAGTAGATTGCAGCCTTGAATTGCCAAAATTAACTATAAAATACATACTGGGTAAATTAGGGGCCTCCCATTGTACCACTGTGGTGGGTTTGACCTTGGCTTGCTGCCAGGTGTCTACCCAGCTGCTCTCTTGCTCTGCCTAATCAACAGGGTATGTGGTAAAAATACAATGCAAAAGCTCCTGACTTGGAATAAAGACAGGGCCATTGCTTACCAATTATCATCTTGGTCAACGGGAACTTGACCTGGAAAAGGTTACTTTATTTCACTGCCAATTAAAAATAGAGGACAATGGTGAGAAACAAAAACAAAACGACTTTCCCACTATCCCCCCTGGCTTCTTCTCAGGCTCAGCTTCATTCCTTTGTTTTTGACTTTTCTGCCTCTTTTTCATGAGTAGCATGGGAGGATGAGGACTGGAGGCTGTGATCAATTCGTAACAGCTCTCTAATGCTACTCCCTCCTCCTTACGTTGTTCCCTTGCTCCAGCAATTGTCTGTCCAAGGGATGCAGACCTTCCCCAGATTGCTCCATTGTGGGTCCTTCCCATAGGGTTCGGTCAAAGAGGAGCAGACTTCTTCAGTGTGGGTCCCTCTCATCCTCACCTTGCAGCTTCAGCCAGAAACCTGCTCCTGCATGGGCTTTCCATCAGTAAGTAGAAGCTTCCCTCAGGGCATGTCCATATGGTCTTGCATGGGGTCTTCCACAGGGAGCAGATGGATAACTCCTCCACTGTCATGGAGTGGCTGCAGGAGGACAGCCTGCTCCACCATGGTCTTCTCCACAGGCTGCAGTGGAATCTCTGCTCAGGAACCTGAAGAACCTCCTCCCTTACCTCTCCGTTGACCTTGCTGTCTACAGTGCTGTTTCTCTCATGTTTTGCCACTGGTTTTCAACCTGTGTGCTAGAGGAATGAATGACAGCTGGCTGCTTCGACAGGAGTGATGAAAGGTTAGTCTGGTGTGGCCTGGCAAAGCCAGTATTTTAACTGTTAGGAGAATCAGTCAGGATCCTCATAAGACATGAACAAATCAGACAAACTTCAACCTTTCAAACTTTTCGAAATTCTGTTTATTAAAAGTATGAACTGTGTTAGAAAGTTACTTCTCCCAACGTAAAAATAAATTAGTGCCAATATCATGTATAGGAACAAAGCTAGTAAATCAATTAATACACATATGCATTCATACATGCAGACATATGCACCTGTATACACCAGGAATTCTCAACTAATGAGTTTGAGTTTGTTTCATTTCTCCTTTATACTTTTGAAACATTTCATGGATTTCAGAACTTGGCATCACAATTGTTTTAAGGTTATTCAAGTTAAGTCTTCTGAAAGGACTGCAGGTTATCAATCTGCAATGCTCTGCTCAAGCCCTTCCTGTGGTTTTCTATCAACTGGTTCATAGCCCAACTTTTCCATTTAAATTTCATTTCACTTTCCTCCATTTGTTGAAGGTGGCTCATTACAGCTGTGAGGAACATTTCTGCAATGAACCATTTTGTAGTCCCTTCTATTCCTGTTTTGCTAGATAAACATGTATTTTCTTGCTAGTATAAATGGTTTTCTTTCCAGCATCTTTGATTTAGTTATAATATTTCTACAGTGACAGTGTTTTGCTGTCAGTTGTTGCATAAACTGGTAATGTGATGCTAAGCTTCCTATTAGCATTTTGCTGATGTTGAAGACTGCAGGGCTGATGGTATAAGGTGTTTAGCTAATATGATTTCATGCTATATTGTCTGGTATTGCTACTTTTAGACAGGAGAAAAAATAAATCAACACTTTTTCTCCCAGTATATTTCAGCTAGCTAGGATCAGCTGAATTTTTTTGAGGAGACAAGCTATTTTTTTTGCTCTGCTGGGAACAGAAAATTTGCTCTGCTGGGAACAGAAAGTCCTACTGTGTTCCTGTAAGCAGTCAGTCTGTCTGTACAACACCTCTATCAGAGTGACCTATAAGTAATTCCTGAGAAAGTGCACGAGTATGGCATCTGAACACATGAATTTTTCAGTACCCTTATGGGATTTCTTTTCTATTATGTGAGCTGTGAATAAAATTTATAAACTGGTATTTTCCATTACTGGACTAGGTTTGCCTTTCCCTAAGGAAATCATAATCTGCATATTTCCAGTACTGAATTTCCAGTGAGAGTTGTTGGGAGTAATAACCTTATTCAGCATTAAAAGCTAAAGTATTCACATTCTTAGGCCACGGGAGCTGTCAGAGAGTAAACATTTTGATAAGGCTCATATAGCTGAACTCAGCAGATAGAAGCAGAATGAAGAAGGACCAAAGAAGCACTTCAGAGAGAATGTGACAACTTCAAAAGGCCAGCCCATCAATCAAGAAAACCTGTAAGAAATCAAGACACCACCAACCACAAATAAGTGATTGGTCTTGGGGATCAGGTAATGGTGGCCCATTCTAGGAAATGTGTCTATAACGATAGTATTGGGATGTCTGGTCTGCAATGGGTGTCCCTTTTTTGAGGCATACAGCTCAAGCTACTCTGCATGTTGGATAAATAAACCAGTTACTCGGGGGAATGGGGACTCGTCTTCTTTGAGCAGGAGCAAGGGCTGAGCTCTGTTGAGGTGGCATTTGCAGAGTTCCTAACGTGGACTAGGTGGCAGCAGAATAACTCCTGCAACACAAGATTGTCTTCAATTTCTATGTTTAGTACACATGAACCTATAATAAGAATTGTTCCCTGGTATATTTTCTAATTATTGCCTGTTAGTAACTTATCACATAATAATATAAACTGCACCTTACTATAACTCTCAGCTGTTTATTCATATTACTACATACAACTGCCTGTTGAACAGTTCTTGTATACTACAGAGTAAGACTGTAATTTCTGGTTTCTTTAGGAACATCATCATTCACAGTCTGTTTTGCAGATGGTTTAAGTTCTTGGAAATGTGGTAATTTCTTCAAAAGAATGGATACTGCTAGTATGTGTATTTTACTACACATTTTATCCAGTCTTTCAGTAATTTTCAGTCTTACAGTAGTTTTTCCAAACTCATGCTATTGATTTTGCAAATTTCATTTTCCAAATCTTTATGTTCCCAAGAACTAGTGGTTTGGTCATGTGGCCCATTACTGTTTTGCCCTGGAGGACCAGAATGTGGGGTCCCAAGTACAAGCTAGTCGATTCATGTTCTGCACTTCACCAGTCCCTTTTTTATTCTAATTTTAAATCTGTATACTTTGTTTACATTTGTGTAAATATTTTGTTCAGGGTTGAGTGTCTTATGTCTTTTGTAGATAGATGGTGAACAAGATGTTCCCTAAGACTTTAAGACTGCCTGTAAAATTGAGTCCCCTTCTAAGAACTATAAATTTCCTTTTCAAACCCAATGTCTTTTAAAAGTTGCATACTTTCTAGGTCAAGAATACTCACTACCTTTGCTCATTACAGTCTGATAAAAGTGTAGCTTAATTTATGTATCAATTATTAAAGTCATCTGGAATATACAGAATAAAACAACTTTCTTCTTGTATTTGTTTGTGGCAGCTCCACTGAACCTTCCTGATGGACTAAATTCCAGTTGGATCTCTTTGAATTTTTTTCCACCAGTCTTTCTTTTGCTAAGCACAGTTACCATGTAATGTTCATAGATGGTGTTGTTTTGTGTCAGAGGTAAATGCTCAAAAAAACCCAACCAAAAAAGCAGGGAGCACTTACCTATTGATGATCTGTTACAAGTAAGAAACTTGTGAGAAAAAAAGGGCTTAATTTCTGACTCTTCAGTACTGTGGCAAGTCCTCAAGAAAATCTCAGTTCTCATTAAAGGTTTTAAGTCCTCAAAAGAATTAAAATTTTGAAAAATCCTATACGTTTGTGAGAAGTCCAAAAGTCCATCTTACACTGCTGGTAACCTCTTGAAACAGTGAAACAACTCTATACAAGAAAGAGATCTGTAAAACAAATAGGTAAACACACAAAGAAACAAACAAGTAGTATTCGGGCATTTGCACTATAATGTAAAAATGTTTAATAATGAAGAATATTATAAACAAGTACTATTGTGGTTTTTGTGTTCCAGCTTGCTGGCACATGCCTAATAGTCATCTCTGTAGGTCTGCTAAGAAGTAGGAAGCTTGCCACCCTAAAGAAAGACCTTTTTCCTTCCAGATCCACATATGAAGATTTGAACTGCATCCTCAAAAGCACTCCGTTGTTCTACATAAAGGCTTCTTGGCTCAAATTTCTTCTTTTAATCCATGTACATGATGTTCTATTTACTTCTAATGTTGTTTGATCTGTCAGTAGGCTGCTCTGTGTACCTTGGGATAGCGTTCAACAAAAGGTTTTAAACCAGCCAGGAAATCAATTAACTTTGTATTAATTTACCAAACAACCACCCAGTATTATGTACTTTCTTCCCCATGCTGTCTAAAGTAAGTAAAATCAGAGTGGGAGGAACTTCTAGAAATCATTCAGTCCAATCCCCTTGCCAAATCAAGATTGCCACAAGTACATGGTCACAGTACATGAGTGCATCCAGGCAGGTTCTGAATGTCTCCAGAGGAGGTGGTTCCACAACCTCCCTGGGCAGCCTGTTCCAGACCCACTACTGACCCCTGCAGAACAACACTGTATACAGGCCTCCAGTTTGACCCTGCACCATTTATCACAGCCTTCTGAGCTCTGTCACTCAGCCAGCTCCCAGTCCACCTTACTGTCCTCTCATCTAACCCACAGCTCCCGAGTTTCGTAATGAGGATGTTATGAGAGACAGTGTCAAAAGCCTTGCTAATATCAAGTTAGGTTACTTCTGCTGCTCTCCCCTCATCTAACCATCCAGTTATGACATTGTAGAAAGATAACAGATTGCTCAAGCAGGATTTACCCTTGGTATATCCATGTTGACCACTCCCAATAAGTTTCTTTTCTTCCATGTGTTTAGTGATGACATCCAGAATGATTTGCTCCATCACCTTCCCAGGAACAGAGATGAGAGTAACCAGCTGGTATTTTCCTAGGTCTTCCTTCTCTCCCTTTTTTGAAGACTAGAGTGATACTGTCCTTCGTCCAGTCCTCAGGCACCTCTCCTGTTCTCCATGATCTTTCAAAGATGATGGACAGTGGCCCAGATAGAGATAAAAATGAAGACCATAAGCATGTGCAATAATAAAAGTCTGTAGTGTTACAAACTGATACAGGAGAGAAAATCATTCAAGCAAATCACCATTCAATAATCTGCAGTAAAAAAGCTTTTATATGAGAAGACCTATAGCCAATTATTTTCTAGCACCAAGATAAAAAAGGAATGAAAAGTAAGCAGAAGTTTTCCCAAACTGAAAAACTGCACTTAAGTAAATACAAAGATGCTTTTCCAGTAGTGTAACTTGAAGCCATATCTTTGTAAAAATCTGTTTCTAGTGCACACCATGAAGAAACAGTACCTGATATATGGATGTTCTAAATTAAATAAAAAATAGTTTCTGAATTAAATAAAAAGGGCAATTATTTCTTTAGTGAAGTGCTTTGAGGTTTATATTGATGAAGTGTCCTGCACAGATGTACATATGGCATTGCTACAGTTTGCTTCTGGTTTGTATCTTGCAGTCACCTTCTGTGTAATATCTCAAAATATGTTGAAGAAAATTTATGGTCCAAGCTCAAAGTATGTAAATATTCAGCATACTTGGCATACATCTGCAAGTTTCCATATGAAGTTCAGTGTATTGACAGACCATTTTGGAGAACTGGCCTGATGTTCCCACAGAAATAAGGAACCAACTGCAAGTCATCCACCCTGTGTCTCCTCTCTTCTATACATGCATGGCAACAGCTGTGTTCAAAGTACAGTCAAAATGAAAAAAAAAAAACACCCAGACCCTCATTCCTACCACAACAAAATATGCATAACATATTCTGCCTGTGAAGAGGCATATAATAGAGTGGAAGATGTTAATCATACCAGTTTTTGCTGAGCATACATACTGAGACTCTGCTAATGAAGCAAGATCACATTTGAGAACTTAATGTATCAGATATGAGTCTGCAGAAATTTGTTCAGAACTAAAATTTGATTAAATAAAAATCCCTATATGTGTATATATTGCCAACTAGGAAATGGTTCCTTAATAGTTCCAATAGGAAATAATTACCTTAACTTTGGAATTTCTCAATAAAAATAACTCAGTTTTTGTAATTTAGAATTGAATATAGTCCATATTCTTGGCAAACACATAGACAGCTAGCCCACATAGGTAAAATAGATGGGGTTTCATTACTCTGTAAAGAAGTAAGGGATACAGCAAGACTCTCCTATAATTTATTTTTATTTGATAAGACCAGCCCTTGTGTAATCCAGACCCTGGATATAAGAGAGAAAGCCTGGAGGAGGGGAGACTCACCACTGGTCAATGAATACTGGGTTAGATATCAGTTATGCAGATTGAATATACATATGCCCAAGGGACCTGATGGGATGCACCTGAGTGTTGAGAGAGCTGGCTGATGTTATCCCCCTACCACTCTCCATCATTTTTGAGAGATCATCTTAAACAGGAGAGGTGCCTGAGGACTGGAGGAAAGCCAGTGCCACTCCAGTCTTCAAAAAGGCCAAGAAGAAAAATTCATTCAATTACAGAGCAGTCAGATCCATCTCCATCCCTGGGAAAATGATGGAATGGTTCATTCTGGAGGTTATCTCTAAGCACATGGAAGGGAAGAAGGTTATCAGAAGTAGTCAGCGTGGATTTACCAAGGGGGAATCATGTTTGACTAACCTGATAGACTTCTATGATGCTGTGACTCAATGGGTAGATGCAGGGAGGCCAGTGCATGCAGTCTACCTTCACCTTAGCAAAGCTTTTGACACAGTCTCCCATAACATCTTTGTGAGCAAGCACAGGAAATGTGGGGTAGAAGATAGGACAGTGAGATGGATTAAGAAGTGTCTACACCATAGAGCCCAAAGACTGGTGATCGGGAGTGCAGAGTCCAGCTGGAGATCTGTAAATAGTGGAGTCTCCCAGGGATTAGTGCTGGATCCAGTCCTGTTCAGCATCTTTCTCAATAACATTGATGATGGCACAGAGTGTCTTCTCAGTATGTCTACTGATGACACCAAGCTGGAGGGACTGGATGACACCCCAGAAAGCTGTGCTGCTGTTTAGAAGGAAGTATACAGGCTGGAGAGTTGGGCAGGGAGAACTTTAATGAATTACAAGGGCAAGTGGAGAGGAGCTGAGTTGGAGACTGAGCTGCTGGAGAACAGCAAAGGGGAAATGGACCTGAGGGTGCTGGTGGACGGAAGGATGACCATGAGCCAGCAATGTGTCCTTGTGGCCAAGAAGGCCAATGGCATCCTGGGGGGCATTAGAAGGAGGGTGGTTAGTAGGACAAGAGAGGTTCTCCTTCCCCTCTATTCTGCCTGGTGGGGCCACATGTGGAATACTGTGTCCAGTCCTGGGCCCCTCAGTTCAAGAAGGACAGAGAACTGCTTGAAAGAGTCCAGTGCAGAGCAACCAAGACGATGAAAGGAGTGGAGCATCTCCCTTATGAGGAAAGGCTGAGGGAGCTGGGGCTCTTCAGCTTGGAGGAGAATGAGGGGTGGCCTCATCAATGTTTATATGTGTGTAAAGGTGACCTCATCAATGTTTATATGTTTATATGTATGTGCCAGGAGGATGGTGCCAGGCTCTTTTTAGTGATGTCCAATGATAGGACTAGAGGCAATGAGTACAAAATTGAGCATAGGAGATTACATATAGATATAATGAAACTTTTTCACTGTGAGGGTGACAGAGCACTGGAACAGGCTGCCCAGGGAGGCTGTAGAGTCTCCACCTCTGGAGACATTCAAAGCCCACCTGGATGTGTTCCTGTGTGATTTGCTGTGCTCCAGCAGAGGGGTTGGACCAGGTGATTTTTCAAGGTCCCTTCTAACTCTTAACTTTCTGTGATTTCTGTGAATTGATTTTTAAACTCTACTGAGTATTTAAATACAGGTATCTGAAATTAGAATTTGGCTTGATGTTAAATCAGCCTATTAGAGGAATGTGTTAGGGATATCCATTGGAAGGAATTTTGGTTTTAATAATTCAGTGTGTTGGGCAAATGAGGCTGTTGTGAATGTGCACACATTCTGATATATTTTGTAAATATATGTCTGATACTGGAAAATGTTTAATACTGAGAAGAAATACGTGTTAATAAAGTGAAGCATAATCTTTCAGTAATTCTGTAATTTAGCAATATTTTAAGGGCTGAAATGGAAGGGGCTCCAATTCCGTATTTACTGTTTGCTTAAATATAGCGTTTTACATTACTCAAAAACTCTCCAGCCAGTGTAAACAAATTGATACACATTTGTCAGCATTTTTGAGTGCTCAGGTAAACAGTTGTCTTTTATTCACTAAACCATGCCCTTGGAACAAGTCTACAAGAAACTTACAATAGAAGCACATAGAGAAGTTAGTTGAAGTCCTATACAGAAAGGGAAAAAATAGTAGGCACTGGTCTTTCTTGAACTTCCAGATTCAGTTTTATGTGTTATCCATTTTGGCTGCAGTCAGAGTGAACAGGAGAAAACAAATGTAATATGTAATTGACACTGAGAAAAACTTGCACAACTGAGCATTTTCACTGAAGTGCGTAATGCTACAAACTGTGAACCTGAACCTTATGTATGCAAAATCTTGTAGTAATAATTAGTAGTAGTAATTAATCAGGTCACTGGCTTATGTGTTACTGAAATGAAAACAGATACAGGGATACCAACCAGCCCATGAGGTCACATTTGTGCCTCATCTATGAGCATTTTTTTGAGACTGTTTTTTTTATTTATTTATTTGTTTCTTTCTTTATTTCCAAAGTTGACCTTTTGGAGGATTTCAGGTTGCCTATTGAGGAGTGATGTGGAGAGCGGGCTGCCAGGAACAGGGCAGCGCAGTGAAATGAAAGGATAGAAAAAACATGATTGCAGTTGGTGTTTGTATGTGTTATTTCACAGCTTCTTCTCAAAGATTTTGCAGAATGTATGAGACTTCTAGGTCATTTGGTATTAAGGTCCTCCAAAAGGCAACAGTTTCAGAAACATGTTCTAGTTAACAGGCATAACATGGGCAAATAAAAATTACTAAATGTTTAGCATGAAAAAGAAAGTATAGTTCCATTTGTCCAGATTCTCTTCCAGGGCTTCATATCTCCCCTAAAACAAGAAGAAGATGTCAGTTTGTCCATCTTTTTTATGTTCTTTAACATCAGAGAAAACAGTTTAAATGCTTTTGTGCCACCTTCTTTCTTACCCCTTGAAACAGTTAATAACTGTTAAAGTTGCTTGTCTGATGTGAGAAAATACTGATCTCAAAACTAAACAGACTATTTCTTCCCTTCTTTCAAAGCAGGAAGTGGAAAATTATCCAAACCAGAATGTAATACCTTTTTTCACTCAGAAGAAATCTCAAAATATCTGTTCCATGTTATTACGTTCTTGTTGCCAGCTACAAGCTTGCCAAAATTCATGATGGCATTTACTAATCTTTGGTTTCAAAGACAGCAAAGGACTATATGAATCTCTTCATTAAGTGCATCTGATACTACCCTGATGTTGCCTATGAAAACCTTGAGTTTGTGGGGGTGATTAGTTCTGTAAGGTAAAGCAGGCTCTACAGAATCTTATGCTCAACCTGTTTTGCAGCATAAATTATGGGTTCCCACTGCTATTTCTTTGCCAAGGTAAGTAGTGTGAGGCAAAAGGAGCAATCCAAGTGCAAGGGGTGGTGATATTATTAATCTAGAGAAACTGTTTAGAACATTTCTACATGAATTTAGTACTGAGCTAAGATGGGCTTGAAGATCTGCAGCTCAGGACATGCTTGAGAAACTATTTGGAATTAGAGATGCCCTAAACCTAGGATCTGGTTTGGGTCTTTTTTTGGCTTTGCTTGTTTGGTGGGCTGCTTTATTGTTTTTGTTGTTGGTTTTTTTTGGTTTGGTTTGGTTTTTTTGTTTTTTGGTTTGTTTTTTTCTTTTTGTGGTTGTTTGGTTTGGTTTGGTTTTGGCATGTGTTTGTGTGCATATGTTGTGCTGGAGAAGTGTTTTTTAATTATAACTCCCAAAGAACAGAACATTCATTGCTTTAATTTCTGATGGATGCAGCTTAACTGGGAGAACTGGGAGAGAAGCACACAGTGCTTTCACAATGTTATTAATTTAGCAACAAACATACCAGCTGTGTTACTCAGACCATTTAAGCCTTGCTACTCCTAGGCCAAAACAAAATGACCCAGCAGCAATTTAGAGAGCAGCTCTGGCATGTGAGTTAACTTCACAGATTGCTACCAGCAGTCAGGTTCCATCATCCACCAAGGAACTCGCTGGAAATCAGCAGGTCTCATCTGGGAAAAAAAGGCAGAGCAATTGGCATGGCTGGAAGGAGCCCTGGAAGACAAATTGGTGATGTTAAAGGTGAATGTAGTAAGGCTGTTATCCCAGTTACAAAAAGCTATTTAATCCAAACTTCCAAGTAAAAATAGAATGTACTAGACACCATGCTTGAAGACACCAAAGGACATATTCTCCTCATTTACAGTCCTGTGTCTGGATTCTTTGGGAATATGCATCACGGCCACCTTTGCAATGGTATTAACCCAATAGGTTGCACGGTGAGTAAAAAGTCAGACTGGAATAAAAAGAGAAAGAAAATACTGTGAAAGAATTTGAACTTCAAAGAAGGAGTTACATGAGGAAGTGAAATTAGTCTAGTGGTTCAGTTCTAAGTATTGCATTAAGGTTACTGTCTTCTTTAGCAATTGCTTACTGATGTGGGTGATAATTAGTTATTACACATTGCACACCCTAAATGCATGATGGGTTGCAAAAAAAGAGCAGGAAGCATGTGGATAGAATAACAGCCATTTGCTAGCAGCTCTGACTCTAAGAAAAGCCTTCTATCCTTTGTATTTGGTGGACGTTTGCAATTCAATAACACCTATTAGAGTTGTGCTTGGTTTCACGTAGAGTTATGGGTATGATAGAGGATATGATTTAGGAAAGACTAAGTGGAAAAAATTCTTACTGTTTCTAAATATCGTTTCTAATAAGAATTTGCCTGTTTATGGGGGAAGCACTAACTGTGGAGGAAATTAAGTTTGATTTTACCCTTAATTGTTTAAGTCCATACATGGTGAATAGAAAGTGGGTTTATACTTTGTCTGGCTTATTAGAGGCTCCATGCTTATAGAATCTGAATTGCCATTGTCTGTGCTATGGAAACAATGGAAGGAAAAAATTTTGAAGGAATTGCTTGAGGTAGGGTCAACATTTTTGCTTCCTCTTTTAACTTCAGGGCTTTATTCACCTCCGATACCCCCCAAACAAAAGAAATAAGAAACTGGTCTTGTACCTGTGTTTCTTTTTTGTACCTGTCTTTTGTATTCACACCTTTGGTTTGACGCTGCAGATGGGTATGGCAACACCACACCATACCCATGTTTTTGTCAAGAGTTTGGCAAGTTTCTTGGCAAGAGCTAGCACCTACAGTCTGCAGGCACCTTTCAGGAAACTAATGCAGAGTCACCCTTCTGTCCACAACACAGGTGGGTCTCGCACAGGCTGCTTGCAGGACTGCTGGGAGTATGTGCACAACAATTGGAATGTAGCTCAAAAAACGAGAGTGGAAATTACGGCTAACACTTTCCCTTGTAATTGTTCAAATATTTCCTTTGTTGAGAAAACGTAAGGCTGCAGTCAAATACCATACCTGGAGGAGGCACCTCCCTTGCCCACCCAGTAGTTTATAGCTTTCCTAGTAGAGTTCAACCAACTACCTCCCGTAACACATTATTACTTCCTACAAGTCATTTCTGCAGGAATACTGATCAGAAATAGCTTGACACTAATCTCCAAGTTACCGAACAACTATTCACCTGCAAGGCATTGCACAACTCTTGACAATACAGTAAACATCTCCTGATCTACCTCTCTGATATCCCTAATCTCGTTATTCTACATTTCATTGTGGGATTCCTGGTAGCAATTTGTGTCAGTTTTTAGAAGTGCTAGGTATTTTGAAGGACAGACGCTGAAATATATGACAGTCTTATTTATCTTCAAAGGTAGAAGATCCCTGAGAAGCCTTGCCCCGTAGTCCTTTTCTGGTGCTGCCGCCACCTCTCATGAATATTGCATCAGATTATTAATCAAGCTCTTTTGTATCTCTCATTTTGTAGAAGATCATAAATCTAAGTAGAAACATTTCACTGTTTTTAGAGTATGGTATATACTGTTCACAAATATTTTTATCTTGGTCAGCTGTGGATGGAAAAGAATACATGTAATATTTACAGATGTCTATCATTATGATTCAGCCTCATCAGGAGTAGTTAGATCACAATTATTTAATCTGAGACATTTATTAATGTATTTTGGGGAAATGGATTAATAGGGAGGGATGTAAAATGTACTTAAAGGCTCTTTGCAAAAAAAGATTGGGTTCTTCATAAGTTATATAATCTAGAGAATTTTAAGCGCTAACCATCAAGTATGTTCACATGCCACAATACATTCCTAAGCAGAATCAAGGGAAAGCAGTTAAGCTAGTTGAAGTGCTTTAGATTTTCCAAGAAGCCAGTTGAGGCTCCAGTGTGAAGAAAAGGTAGTAGAAAGAGAAATATTGGTTCAAAAGCTGATGGGACTTTTGGACACGTATAAATTTGCTTTTCAAAATTGTCTATACCTTTTTGTCATATTTGTGCAACACATGAACTGCACCAGTAATTAATCAAATAAGCTTGCCTTTCACACATCATTTAGTAAAATAAAAATTGAAGGTCCTAGAATTTTCTATAATTTCCAAAAGCAGTTCAGTATCAACTATGCCTTACTGTTCTGACATTGACTGTACCTGTTGCTTCACTGTAATCTAATTCAGTCTTGTTAGCCATCACATTAATTTATGTGATGTTATTTATATGTTATTATGCTGTTATTACTTCAAGAATAAGTTGGTCCTTTTACACAGAAAAAAACTTCAGACTGTTAAAAAAAAAAAAAAAAACTTAGCTTCTGTGGTTTGCTATGCCAGACTAAAGTACAGGAAAAAACTTTAAAAACATGTGTGTTTATAAGACACTCTTGCAAGAGTGTTTTATATATACCTTTGTACTCTGAATTCATCACCTGCTTTCAGCCCTTGAAGTCAGGAGTGCCAGAGTGTCCTTGGACTGAACTCCTGAATCAATGAAAGTTTTGTCACGTTGGAAATGGAAACTTCCAGGGAGTGGGTTAAAATGCTACTAGTCTTACTACATAGCACTTTTTTCTCTCTGAGTCAGCTCCTGAATATTTCAGGAGCCTGGTGGAACCAGAATTTCCAGCTGAGTTGTGAAAGCCCTGGAACATCCCAGTATAGAGCAGATCTATAATATTTTCCTACTTTTCCATCTTACATGAATTACGTAGGCTATTCTTGCTCCCACCTTAAGCCATGCCCAGGAGTGCACTCTTTTGCAGCATGGCATCAGGAGACAGGGACTCTACAACAGGGCTGTGATGTGATATGGGTCATATGTTTTACTGTGACACAAAAACAGTATGTTCTGCATTGCTTTAAACACTGTTTAATATGAATCCACAAAGCTTATATCCAATCAGGTCCCCTGACACAGGCCCTATACTGATGACACAATACATTCTCTTTTTTATTTATTCTGCTTTCTAACTATGTACTTATATACTAGAAAAATATTTAAACACTTCTCACTAACAATAGCTGTCGGAGAAGTAACATGGGCAGGAAACAGAATTTTGTTCCTAGCTGCCTGAAATAATTCCTGAGTTTTCACTGCTGTTCTTTTGGCTGGCGATGTCAGCAGATATGCTTGTCACTAAAATTTGATAACACTCTGGAAGAAATATGTCCACTAATTCTAGTAAAGTTTAGTAAACCTTATGAGACTTTAGACTGAAGTTCGCTAAACTGTAGTAAACCTTCCGCCCAAACCTACAGACGCTAAAAAATAAGACTTTGCATGCCATCTTGTGGCTAAAACAAGAATATCAGCATTTATTCTGGAGAGAAGTGAAGACACAGGGAGGGGAAATAGGAGGAAGAACACAAATATGAATCTCCTTAAATACAAATTATAATTTGATGCATAAGTCCTTACTGTCAGGAAGAAACACGGTCCGGAAAATATAATTTGTTTTGTTTTGTTTCTTTCTCTTCAGGTGAAAAAAGCGAACAATTGAAATGGCCAGGGGGTCACATTGTCACCTGTTACAGTCTGACAATAGGTAGGCAACCACGTAACGCCTTTGGGATATGGACTTCATGTTCAACACATTTCCATCACGAACTATCGCCAAAACCACTTTCCATAACATTATTCTCCATATGCTAGGAATCAGAACAGAATATATGCAGTAGTGGCATATATCAGACATCTTTCTCATCTGCTGCCCTTTTCTTGCCTATACACTGCTACCACTCTGTTGCACAGCTACAGATATTTATATAATAATTTTAAAAGTCAGTCAAAGCTATGCAAACTTAAGTAACAAATTTAAATCTTAACTTGAAAAGGATGATGTGAATTGGGCTAAGTGAAAGATTAACTAAGAAGAGGGCAAGTTGGAGACATAACCACTTTTTGAAATAATTTTAGTCCTCATATAAAATAGTTTGTGTCTGCAGATTTCATGAACTGGTAGTATTCAGTTTTTTATAATACGATATCCAAGTCAGTTTCTCAGAATAGCTGCCATTTTAAGAAGCTATTTACTTGGAATGCAGTTAATTATAAGCAAAAGTCATAGGTGTTTGTACCACTTTCCCCCATTAAACAAATAGCTAACAGAATTAGAGGCAAGTTCTGAAATATTTTTGTAACATATCAAGCTGGTAAAATTAGCAGCCGTGGTCTAGAAGAAACAAAGAGTGGAAATTCAATACAAGAACTTTGGATTTCTGTGTTGACACACAACCATGCTTAAGGGCAGCACCGCAGTGCTGAATGAGACCCCAGAATTCAACTGGCATGTATACTACGGTTACTATCCACCCTGGGGTCCAGGTAACTTATAATTCGGATCCCGTGTGAACAAAGTCCAACCATGAAGTGTCGGGTGCAAGCAGGAAGATTGTTCTGACAAATAACACAAGCAAAGTGAGATAACCTGGTTAAGATACTGCAAGAGAGAGAAAGAAAGAGTGACAATGACATCCACTGATCTTTCTTCTTGGTGTGGTGAGGTGGAGGTCCAATTCCAGACAAGGCAGAGGTCCGGTCCAAGGCAGTGGTGGTCCAGTGATAGGCAGCAACGTAGGAATGCAATACATCCCGGAGTTTCCTACCACTCAGGTGACTGATTCAAACTTCAGGAATGTATAGATAGCCTGGAGTTTCCCACCACTCTCGAGGCTGATTCGAACTCCGAGAATGTTGCTTATCTGCCTTCCCCCATTGAAAGGACCAGAGCTATTGTTTGGATCAGTCCTCACCCAGTCCAAAGATGGCTTTAGCCTGTCTTTGTTGTTGGCCAGTTAGCCAGGGGCATCATCTCACCTCTGGCTCCCTCTGTGTGAGACCCTCCTCCGGACTTTTTCAGCCACTGAGTTTATCGGGAGTCTACACCCAACATTCCATTTGCCAAATTAACATCTGAGGCAAAGAAAATTTCACTGAATGGAACCTCACAACTACTGGTACAGGCTGTTGTCAGGCTGTCTGCTCTGCACATTAGACATTTTTGATGCTTAATAATACTCTTTTGTACTCATTTGAGTCAATGCAAACTCATTTGAGCTGGATCAGGGCCATAGAAAACAGAGTGATTAAAGCTAAAGGCGTGGAAGAGATTTATGAACAACAGGAACAGCAACTGGAAACAGGAAAGGGGAAAATGCTGAGTTACCCTTCACTTTCCTCTAGGTATACAATATCGAGTGAACACAGGTCAAGTGTTTCTGTCTTGATTTTGAAAGGGAAATCCCTGCACCACCAGGGGCAGCGACAGAAAAGGAGATGGGAGCATGACAGTAAATCCGTAGGGGGATAAAAGTGTTGTAAGTAAGCAATTACAGTTCATTGCTATCATGTGACAAAAAGATCAGCTCTCAGTTTTCCCAAATGTCTGCTGTGCTCTGAACCATTTTGTATTTTCTGAAAGAAAATCAAAAGCCAGAGTTACCAAGGAAGAAATTACCATTGTTTCTCCATATGGGAGCAGAGTGCAAGACTGACTTTTTCAGGTGAGAGGGCTCTGATGTGGCAGCCGTCACTAACCCTGGGTAGCTGCTGCTGTGTAGTTTTCCTTACAGGAATGCTGCTGCACTGCTCACACCCTGCGAGCAAAGCCTCACAAAGTCTGCCAGCAAGCAGGAAGGCTCCCTGGGACAGCCGACCCTCCCTGCCTGCCTCCCTCCCTCCCCTTGGTCATCCCCCTTGGCCGTGCTCCCAAAGCCAGTGTCCCTCCTGGCACGGCTCACGCTTCCCTCCCCAGGGGCTCGCCCCCCGGCAGCGGGCCCTGTGCCACTGGGTCCCGTCCCGCCCCACCCCCGCAGGACCGTGCGGGCGGCCCAAGAGAAGGCTGCGGGCCCGCAGGGTTTATCGCAGAGACAGTCCGGGTGGGGAGGCCGCAACACCCCGCACCAGCGGCCTCTGCCCGGCGGGACCAGGTATTGGCCTGGCCTGCCCTGACAGGGAAGGGAAGAGGGGAAGGGGAACAAGGGGGGGGAAAGGGGGGAGGGGAAAAGGGGGGGGGAAGAAAGGGGGGGGGGAAAGGAGGGGAGGAAAAAAAGGGGAGGGGGGAAAAAGAGAGGGGGGAAAAAGAGAGGGGGGGAAAAAGAGAGGGGGGAAAAAGAGAGGGGGGAAAAAGGGCGAGGAAAAAAAGGGGGGGGGAAAGGGAGGGGAAAAAAAGGGGGGGGGGAAGGGAGGGGGAAAAGGGAGGGGGAAGAGGGGAGGGGGGGGGGAAGAGGGGAGGGGGAAAAAAGAGGGGAGGGGAGGAGCGGGGCAGCGGGCAGAGCCGCCGGGCTAAGCGCTCCCCTCCCCTCTCCCCTCTCCTCTCTCCCTCTCCTCTCTCCCTCTCCTCTCTCCCTCTCCTCTCTCCCTCTCCTCTCTCCCTCTCCTCTCTCCCTCTCCTCTCTCCCTCTCCTCTCTCCCTCTCCTCTCTCCCTCTCCTCTCTCCCTCTCCTCCCCTGCCCGCCGCCTCAGCCGCGGGGAGCTACGAACAGAGGCGCTGCAAGGCGGCAGACTGAGCATGCGTAGGCTCTGACGGGCGTGCCTGGAAGGAGCGGTGTGGGCAAGCCCATTCCTGAGGGGAGGCAAGGGCCGGTCAGGGAATGGTATTGAGCTGAAAACCCGAGCGCTGAGGCAGGTTTCTCCCCTCTTTTTGGTGGCGCCCGGAGCACGGTGGCGGAGAGCGGCTGAGGGCGGGCGGAGCCGCTCAGTGCAGCAGCGGTCTGGGAGCTGGCTCGGGTGTTTGCTGGTGTCGCGTACCCGTCCCAGGGGCCGCCATGAGGCACCTGCCGTACTTCTGTCGCGGGGAGGTGGTGAAGGGCTTCGGCAGGGGCTCCAAGGAGCTGGGCATCCCCACCGGTGAGAGGGGTACGCGGGACGCCTCCTGTTAAGGCCGCCGTGTTCCGCCCGGCCTTGGCCGCTCTGCGCGGGGCTGGCGGCCCGCACCGGGTCCCTGTCCCGGCACCGCGGGGTGGCCGGAGGGCAGCTACCGGCGTCGGGCCCGGGGGTCTCCTGGCGGCCTGAGCGGAGCGGGGCCGTGGTCCCGCCCGGGTGAGCCTCCCGCGGGGCTGGGGCGTCTGGCGAGCGGCGGCTGGGGGTGAGAGCGGTGGCGGGGAGCGGGCGGGAGCGGCTGTCCTGCACGGCTGCAGTGTTGGCATGACCTGCTCTTCCCGTCAATAGGCTTGGCGGCTTCTTCCGTCTTAGCTTTTTTTTTTTTTTTTTTTTTTTTTACGTTGCTTAGAGTCTTGGACCTCTTCGTGAGGTTTTTTTGTTTTGGTTTTTTTTTTTGCCATTTTGCTAAGCTTTTTTTTTTTCTTTTTGTCTCATTTTTTTTGTTGTTCGTTTAATCATCTAGTGGTTGTCACGGTGGTGTACAGGATGCAGATAAGGAATCACATACACGCAGCTGTGGTATGGCAGCTTGGGAAATATCCGCTCATATTATACCTCAGATTAGAACCAAAAGGGGAGTCGGCTTTGGGAATAGCTGTAAGGAAGGAAGGCAGGCCAAGGGGAATAATGCAGAGGTTAAAAAAACAGAGCAAGTGGACTTGGCCTACAAATAAATGTATTGTCCTATTGCTCTTCTGTTTCAGTTGCCTAAATCCAGACAGGTGTGTAAGTCAAGTGAATTTTGACTTGTCTTAAACAACTGCTGAAATTAACAGTCATGTTGCACCACTCCTAGCAGACAAGGGAGCTTTGTAAAGGCCAGTCTTGAGGTGCTAGATTTCTGACACCTCTTTATAATTTGTTTTGTTTTGCGGTGGTGTTTGGGGTTTTTTTGTGCAAATGATGTATTGGTATCACGTAATAGGGAAGGTGCTACTGCTTGTGAACTTGTGTAAAAAAGCAGTGAGAGTCTTCCGAGGCATACTTATATGGGAGACAGAAGTATGATACTAATCTTGAAAGGAAGGTTCAGTCAGAAAGGCATTTATTTTACTGTAGATATGCAGTTTTCAAATAAAATCCCAGAAATCCACAGATGACACTGAAAGGCAACTTGCACAAAATTGACAGATCACTAAATCATAATTTCATTTATTTCTGCATATATTGCTTAATATGTATATGTTTTTTATTACTATTTACCATCATTAATTCTTTTAATAAGAAGTAAATAGTTCTGAGATGCTATTTTACAGTGCAGAAGCAACTTGATTTTTTCCTCATCTCTCACCATATTAAAGCTGTGATAGTTATCCTAAGAGTTAAATGTATTCTGACTGGACATAGGATGTTTATTATTACTGCAGAAGAAAATGTTGATACCTATAAAATATAGTATCCATAAGAGAAGTGACAGCTCTGGTATTACCACAGGGACTGAATTTTGTGAAGCTGTTTTTGGGGGGGGTTTTTTATGCTTTGTCATATTTCATGTTGCATCATTCTCATCAGCATCAGTGTTATGTTTGTAAATAGTATGTAGGCAGAGCTCCACTTTTAAGTGTTTGAAGATTCTGTTGTGTCCTTGACTTGCACGTAGTTACTCACTCTTTGCACTTTTTAAAATTTTTGCAGCTAACTTTTCTGAGCAAGTAGTCGAAAGCTTTCCATCCGATATCCCTACTGGTATATACTATGGATGGGCCTGTGTTGGAAATGGCGATGTGCATAAAATGGTTTTGAGCATAGGATGGAATCCTTTCTTTAAGAATATTAAGAAATCAGTGGTAAGAATTTTGCCTTGTCTGGGACTTCTATAAATGAGCCTTATTTGAATTATTTGAATAAGAGAAGCAGAATTTGGTCCATAAATAGAATCTAGAAATTTTGTTTGCTCTTAGAAATGCATTTGGTATCCATATCATGTGTTTGTATTCTGAAGATACTCTCAGTAGCCAGAGTACGTAGCTGTAGGTGAATAAAGATGAATTCCTTCTTCCTATCCCGGCATTACTTCCATAATGAAGTCTGAACTGTATCTCTCAGCTGGTGGTTGCTTATAGTGCTGGTAGCTAACTAAACATAAGCTTCAGATGCACTGAATTTACTGATTGTGAGAAATCTAGCATGAGCTGGCTAATCTACTGTTCTCTGCAATCTGTCTGAGTTTCAATTAAGAGGTGGTGTTGGGGCATCTTAATTTGTAATGATTTTCTGTTAATTCTTCTCTTAAATGATGAAATCCATACATTGGGTGCTATGGCTTGATATACAGAATTAATATTGTGAAGTGCATAGTAATAGGATTTGAATTAAAATCCTGAGCTGTGGCAGCTGTGTTTTTTCTTGCTGTCAGTTCCAGGTGCTTTCTGGAGTCTTGCTGAGCTCTGTTGTAAATGTTTTATTTGCACATGAGGTTTGCTTCTGAGGTTCTCAGTGTTGGAGAGTCTGTGATGTGGTTGTCTCATGCGATTGTACACTCTGTAAAAATTTTGCAAATTACTTCACTGAGCAAGTACTCAAAAAGCTTCCCATCTGACACTTCTGCTGGTATATTCTATGGATGGGCCTATGTTAGAGAGGGAGATGAGCATAAAATGGTTTTGAACATAAGATGGGATGCTGTCTTGGCCTTCTCTCCTTGAATTTTATCATTCACTTCCCATGTGAACTGGTTATAAAAGCTCTCCATAAGCTGGCTGTTTCATTCAAAATCTTGATAGTTGTTTGGATGTGTCAACAATAAAACACAGAGCTTTGTTATTTGCTGCCTTAGAAATCTTACCTCCAGGAAGAGGTGAAGCATTTCTCAGGAGTAATGGCTTTCTTATATTTTACATTATCAGAATACTCTTGAGTAATTTTTTTCTTAAATTCTATGCAATATACATTTCTCCTTCCTAACATAAGCAAAAACCCTGGCCTTTTGATCTTGCTTTATATACTCTGACCTAAATTTCCCTTTTATTGGTATGTGTTCAGGAGAATTAGTGCTGAGATTATTAGCTTTAATCTATAGTAAGGCAAATAAGCTCAAACTTCAACATAAATGCCAAATTATTTTTCTTCCTTTAGGAAACGCACATTATCCACACCTTCAAAGAAGACTTCTATGGAGAAATTCTTAGCATAGTCATAACTGGATATATTCGACCAGAAAAAAACTTTGATTCCTTAGGTCAGTATTGCAGGTTTCCCTAAAACTAGTCTCTTCCTTTATTCATGCAAGTACTGTGTCTTTACTGTCTCTCTATTATATGAAGTTTTATTTGCTAACTGTTAATTGTAACAGTGCAATGTTTGCATAACCTAAATTAACAAGTTAGTTTAATAAAAATTAAAAAAACAAACAAACAAAAAACCCCCCACAAACACAAAGCATTGCAAGATGTGTCGGTATGTTTTTGTATTGCACAGATATTTTTATTATTTTGTCACTTGTTTGAAGAGTAATTTTAAAATCATGGGTTTCTCATAAAAGCATCAGCCTAGTCTGTTCATTTATTTTTACAAGGCGGCTCTGTTAGATAGAAACAGTTCATGAAACTGTTGCCAAAATGTCTTTTGTAACAGAGAGTAGTGTTTGTAGGATGAAAAATGCAACTCTATCGTTTTAAAAAGCCCACAACATTTCAAAAAAAAAGAAGTTTTGCCTTTCAAACTTCATGATAGTAATTATACTACCATGACTGTTGGCTGGTGTTTTGTGGTACACCTTATTTTCACTTGCTGTTGTGTTCAGATTTCAACTCTTAAATGTCCCTATGTTTATCTGTTTCAGAGGCCCTCATTTCAGCAATTCAGGAAGACATTGAAGAAGCGAAAAGGCAGCTAGATTTACCAGAACACCTTAAACTCAAGGAAGATAACTTCTTTCATCTGCCAGAAGGCAAAATGAACAACCACTGAGAAAATCTATACTGCTATTTTTATTTTTTTTTTTCCCTTCTTCTCACCTGTCATGGAGCTTTTACATTTGCACTGCTTTCATAGTTACTGTGTTGTCTTACACCTATTTAGGTAGCCAAAGTTGAAACCAGCATTATAATGTTGTAATGTCACCAACAAGATTATGTCAGTTTCCTAGAGTTTATTCATTAAACTAGTCATGCAAGAGGAATAGAAGGCTGGTTTAGGTTCTTACAGTTGAATTGTATATTCTGAAGTTACCAGTTGCTCAGAGATCTGATCTGAGCACATGCAGAACATTACCAAAGGTAGTGGTTATGTCTTCTGACCCTAAGGTATAGGTAGTTCACTTGAGTGAAGAATGTTGGTTTTTTAACATACAGAATGTTATTCATACAGATGTTATAACATACATATGCTGTGTACATTCAGACATATGTTATAACATACAGAATGTTATGTGTCTTTTCTTATTTTTGTTTTTCTTAATCTGGGTTTCAGCTAGTTCCTTGGAAAATTTTGCTATTGATTGAGTCAGAAATTTCCTCTGTTGCAGGAACCCAGTGACAAGATAATAACGATGAGTAATTCTTTAGAGCATTTTTTTTTTATGTGCTATATATCTGTCATGGTTGAAGCTGTTATTTCAATTGAAATTATTTATTTTGACTATATGAAGCAGGGAAATCACTTTTGCTCACTGACTTACTGTAATCTGAGATACACTTCTACATAGTTGACTATACATATGACAAAACATGTCCTGTGTAGCTTACTTTTGAGGAAGTGTTTCACTGAAATTCAAGAGCTAAATGACAGTGAGAATGCTGATAAGATAAAGGCTCAGGAATAAAGATGCAGAAATGGTATAACAAGACTTCTCACTGGGATTTAAGAGAAGAGGTGAAGGAAGGCAGCCTTGCATTTTGTCTGCTGCTGGCATTTTATCATAGGAAAAGGTGGAGAACCTCAAGTTATTTACTGCACTGTCAATGAAATGTCTGACTTGAAGCTTGGTGTTGGTCTGGGGCACAGAAGAATCTCATCAACTCTGCACAAAGTGCAGATAAGATGAGCTGAGCAAGTAGATCAACATCCAAATGACAGCCTTTGGGGACTCATGAAATAAATCAGCACTATAGCAGGGATTGGGGTTTGGATGTGATGTGGCTGGAATGTTTTTCTAAAATTCTTCAGGTATGGTTCAACTGTAGTTCTGTGTCTGAAATACTATGTACAATTTGGAATACACAGTTTATGTAGTGCAATTTTATTAATTTACTCCTTGACCATACTGTTTGAATTCTGCATTTCACTCTAGAGTTTGAGAGCTTTAACAAGGTAGTTATCTGGGTCATTGTGGCAGTTGCTGCTAGGTTAGTTCTACTCCATATTGTTTCAACTTTCAGCCACTATAAGGGGTGATTATTAGGGCAGAGTTCTTGAGCAAATTAAGAACTTGGGTTTACTCTGTAGGACTTGATTTCATTTAAATGAATTGTTTTAAATTGATTTATGTTGAAATGTTTAAATAAATTGTCCACCAGTGCTGTGCCATAGTCTTGTGCTTTAAGAGCACCTGGTCTGCCAGCTGGTTTAAATTTGCAGCTGGGTCACTTACTACATTGTGTATAGATAATGATGGAAGTCTGTGGTGAATTTTACCAAGAAATCTCCCCACCAGATGATGTGACTTCCTAGATGCTGGTCCCAGTTACAGACATAGACAAAAATTAAAGCACAATGCCACTATTAATTAAAGAGAAAGGAGATAGATGAGAACACAACAGTCATAAACCAAGGGGACCAGGTTTTGTATTTGCAATCCTTATGGGAAGTGAGGGGGGGCCTGGGGACAGGCAGTATTGTAGAAACTTCTGCACTAGTTCCCCCACAGCATCTGATGATTTAGGGTCTTTCTCTCAGACATTTACAGGAGAAATCAGATAATCTTTGAAGAGGGCTTTGTAAGCATAGCATTCAGTGCATGTTGAAACTTCAGTGGCCTCTGTGGTCTGCTAAAGCTGTTGTCTTCTGAAGTGCAAAGGGTGCAGTGGCTCTGCAAGCAGCAGAGTGCTGAAGGGCCACGGTCACAGGCAGGCTTTGGCAACAGCAGTAAAAGTGTCTAAAGCCTCACAGGCCAAAGCCCAGGGCTGCCCTGTATTGTATGCTGCCCATAGCTGAGACAGATAGAATAAGGAATTGGTGGGGGATCACAGAAAGTTAGGAGTTGGAAGGGACCTCAAAAGATCAAGTCCAACGCCCCTGCTAGGGCAGGGTCACCTGCAGAAGATCACACAGGAACACAGGCAGGTGGGTTTTGAATGTCTCCAGGGCAGGAGACTCCACAACAACCTCCCTGGGCAGCCTTTTCCAGTGCTTTGTCACCCTCACAGTAAAACAAAAAAAATTCCTCGTGTTTATATGAACCACCTGTGCTCAAGCTTATATCCATTGCCTCTTTTCCTATCATTGGGCATAACTGAGAAGAGCCTGCCATCATCCTCCTGGTTCCCTCCCTTTACATATTTATCAATACTAATGAGGTCAGCCCTCATTCTCCTCCAAGCTGAAGAGACCCCCTCAGCCTTTACAGCAGTTAATATATACTTAACAGCATTTAGATATACTTTCTTTTAAAGGAGAAAAAAATAATTCAGTAGACTACTAGTATATAACATTATGAAAACTATTTCTAAATTTAAGAGAAATGTCTTGCAAGAATAACAGTAGGATTTATATTTAAAATGGATGGATAAGGGAGTAGGCTTTTTCCAAAGGTTTGAGGCATTCTTGAGATTGTAATAATGTCCAAATCTTGTATTTTCATTTTTTTAAAAAAGAGTAAACAAAGGTAGTTGACTGATACATTGTCAGGAATGTATTTAAAGCATAGGCTATTGTTTGTTGTGATACAGTACACTGTTTGTTGTGATACAGCTACTCATAACTGTCTTTAAAATTATTTTTTTGCCTGTAATTTAATGTGTCTGTTGTGAAAACCATTGTGCCTTAAGCAGGATATCTGAACAATATTATTCTGTATCTGCTAATAAATGCTACTGTAAAAAATTCATTTTTTGATTATAAAACCACTGTGCTATCAATAGAAGGGGGGCAAAGAGAAAACTTGAAAAATTTCTGCTCTCAGATCTCAGCTGAAGTATGATGTATGGATACACTGAACTAATAAACTGTTCTTCATGTATTTTGTCTTAACAAACATTAGAAAAATATATTATATTCATTTGGCTGAATGTACCTGTCCACATTTAAAATAAAATGTTATATATCAACTATTTAATTTCAATACGCTATTCATAGCACAGTGTGAACTTTATGGAGGGTTATATTTTTGTATTGCATACAAATAACTTTATTTCTGTTGATGTCGCTGCACTGTACCATTAATAAAAGAACTGTAATTGACAAAGTTATCCTCCTTGTTGTAAATACACGTTCCTTTGCCATGCCTAGCAAAGTCAGTTGTCTTGGTCTTACACAGAGCTCTCTGAGGCTGACACCCTAAAAAGCTAGACTGGCAGAAAAGCATAGTGAAATGTTGTTCAGGCTTCCTGTGGTGTCTGAAAACTGTCCCTGCTCTGAGGATTTTAGTCAGAACTTATGGGAGCTACAGCCTTAGGATTCACAGCCTGAAACCATTAATCCATTTATTTTTACACTTGCTTCAAAGACTTTTCAAAATGGCTTGGGTTTTTTTTACAGCATTCATGTGGAAGAAGTTGCACTCTCCTTTATTCTGTTCCAACTGTTAGGCCTTCATCTAGGTCAGGACAAAGATTTATCTGAAGCTGCTGGAGGAGAGTAAAACCTGTAACTTTAAACACGTTGCTGTGTTTCTTGGCCTCTTTTGGGGAAAAAAGCTTCTCTTATGCTTTCACGCTTGGTAACTGTTTACATGTAGACTTTTTATAACCTCTACCTAGAATCACTGAAGTTACATCAAAAAAGAATGTATTTGTATTACATATAGTGGACTCTTCAGTGTAGACTGGCATCTCCCAGAAATCATTCTTTTAACAGGTTTTTCTTTAGTTCTTGAAAGTATGATTTCCTTTCATACTAGATGTAGTATGATGTAATAAAAATGTACGGGATTGCTTTCAGATGTCTTTCATAATGAATATGCTTTACATAGAGGTACAATCTTTTTTCCACAAATACTCATGTTTTCTGAAGGGAGGAGGAAGATATTAAAAAAAAAAAAAAACCACAACATTATAAGCACAAGGCCATGCTTGCTACTGTGAAGGTTGGAAAACTCATTTTTATCTACTCTTCCAGAGGAACAGGTTCATGGATTTTTGGCATCTTTTGGTTTTTAAGTGGGCTGGTGCTTTAAACACATTGCTACCAGTCACAATTATTACCTAATAAAGTGCATAACTGAAGATAATGATCTCTATCCTTATCTGTAATGGTTGGAAAGTAATTTAGCCGCCTTGTTTGTGGCTCAGTGAATAGCCAGGTGCTTAAGTTTGCTGTTACTTCACTTCCACAGTGCTAAGATTTGTCGATGAAAGAGGAAGGTATAATTTAGAGCAATCAATTAATACAGTCAGAGTTGTATTTGGCATTTTTATTTCCTAATGGTGAGAAATTAGAAGAAGTTAGGTTTTCATATATGGACCAAGGAAAAGCAAGAAAATTTGCAACTGAAAGTGAAGTTAAGTGACAAGGAAGAGAAGATAGGATAAAACAAAATATCTGTGGGGGGGGTTGGTTATGGGACATGGAAGTGAGGGAAGATGGAGCAATTCAAGAATAAAACTGAGGAAGAAAACTAACAATGTAGGAAAGAAATAAGTGTAGGAAAAAGGAAAGTTCTTATGTACATGCTGAATAAATAATATAACTGAGAAATAGTAAAACAACATTTATTTCGTTTTTTAATACTCAATGTGTAATAAGAAAGGCAAAGAATAAACACATTGTTTGTTGGTTAGAGATCTGCCTCCTGCTTAAATTTGCTCTGAATTTGACAATTCAAAAACAGTTGTAATTGTCTATTTTACATTAATTACCTTCCCTGTGTTCACAATTAATGAATTCTCAGGAGATTTGTTAAAATTGGTTTTTAGACATGTATTAGACAACTCCCTAAATATTTCTAAGCAACAGGAAAGGGCCAATAAAAGTCAGAATGTAAGGCAGTTACTTGTAAAAAGCAGAAGTTACATGTGTGTATGAAGTGTACTACTTTGGTTTTAACCTAAAATCTATACATTTATCTAGTTCATTGCAAATATGTATGTCCAGCCAGAATTTTTGGCTCTCTGTGTTTTGATTGCAAAGTGATGGCATATGTATTTGTCTGTATGTTCTTAAGAAGATACTTATGATATTTTGTATTAAACTGATTCAGCACTTGAAATGGGCTTTTAAACTCTGATTCCTATCCTAGCATCTCTGGTATTACCATATACTTACTAAGCAGAAACAAAAATGATTCAAAGTAGAAAAAACTTCTTAGTCTTTGTGTTCAGAAGTTTTTTTGGACCCTTGTAATGTCTTCATCAAGTTCTGTGTTTGGTTATTCCTCAACATTCATGCTTGAAACCATACTGGTTTTTTAGGTTGTAGAGTAGATGAAAAATCTGTGGCTAACACATAGCAGTTCTATTCATCTGAAAGAAAGGTACCTTTCCCTTCCTCACTTCCCTATATCTATAATGCAAATACACACTTCTCCTGAAATACCTGTCATTAGTGCAGAGAATATGGAATGCGTCAAAACCCATTTGGAATGCTTCTGTGATATCTTAGATAATTGTTCTTTATAGTTCAAAATTCTAACCTCAGTCTTTAGGCAGAGGTCTTGTAGTGGTCATACAAAGCCTGGAGACAACTGCATGGCATACTAAAAAAATGTAGTCTGCTTTAGGAACTAACCATGGGGGATGAGAGGAGGAAACTTGGTCCTTACTGGTCTTAGGCTGTAACTCCTACAATGTACTTTCCTTCACTTCCTTTCTAGCAAAACTTTAAGAACAAAGTCATGGAAGAGAAAAATTTTCCCTATATACGTTTGCTTCACTGGAAAGGGAAAGAATAAAGACCACTGGTAGCCTATGCTTCACTTTGAAGTCAAATTGCTGGGTTACATGAGAGGTGAATGGGTGGTAAAACTGCAGGAGGTGTGAACCCGCATGATCGTTTTGTAAGAGCATTATTAATGATACACTAATGAGATGTAATTGCCTAGGAGAAAGAAAAATCGACTATCTGAAGAAGAGCTTAGAGCTTGGAGAGATTCATGGGTAAATGAAAACAGCAAAAAAGCATTGGTTTTGTGGGATCTAAAGATTTGTGAATTTTAACATCTGAAGATCCAAATTTCTTTAGCTTTTTTTCAGGACTGTAAAAGGCATAGACATAGTAAAATAGAAAACAGTATTTCAGATTTTTTTTGTTGTGTTCCGTGTGTGCTTATAATTGGTTCCCTTGGTTCTACTGTTTTCTATGAACTTCCTTTAGAGATGTCAGTGTCTAATGAACAATTCCCTCTGAGTAAGTAGCTCTTGGACAAATGGCCTTCTATAAAGCTTATGGTTCTTCTTGGGCTCCCTGTGCACTCTCAGCAGGAAGCTCTAATTGAAAACATTATCAAATTAATATGTCTCTCTAGGTCTTTATTTTCCATTTCATTGACCGCTATCTTAAACCATGACTTCAAAAAATAGGTTTCTCTAACAATTCCTTTCCTCATACAAAGTCCTCCTAATGCCCATCACTTAGCTGTTGCTCTCTCAAGAACACCCCTTCAAGTAAATTACCTGCCATCTTGTAAAACGTGGACATTTGCACCCTACCCATACTGCACAGAATCAAGCAATCTTCCTGTTACCTGTGAGGAGCAGGCACCTTACCCATGCTGTTGTCTGAATCCTGCCTTCCTGCCCACTGCCTTCATGAGAGGGAGGAAAATACCAGTACTGCTTCTCTTCTGAAGCTGATGAACTGAAAACACAGTTGAAATGTTATGCCCAAACCAAAGAAAAGAATCTCTGAAAAGGATTGTAATTTGAAAAGAATTCAGAGCTCTTAACTTTTTGGATGTATAAGCAGAATTGTGGTTTTGTTCCAGTCTTACTTGCTCTAATGGAGACTATTTTAAGACACAGACTTTTAAAAATAAATACTTGTTTGGTTTTTGGAGGTTTTTTTAAATTTATTTGTGTATGTGTGTTTTCAGTTTTGTTTTTTTAACCATGCAGGATTGCTTTATATGCACAAATTTTCATAAAGTGATGATGGTGTTAGCTTGAGAGCCCATAAGCAAAAAGCTTGCTACATCCTTTTCTTGCAGGGATTTCAGGATGTTCAGGTATACCTTTGGTTAAGCCTTTGAAATTTGGTAGGCATCAGGTTATATAAACCACTAACAGTCATAAAGCATAATGATCCCAACAAGGGTAGGAGAGCAGGATATCACAAATAGTATTCTTAAATAACACCTTTTGAATTAGTTTTCGTTTTGCACTTCCCTCATTTTTTTTTTACTGGGGGTTATGAGTGTAAAGAAATTAGCCAAAATTGTACTGATGTTACTGAGAGGGACTTTGACCCTCATGAGAGTGTCGTTGCAAAAAAATAAATAGCAAGAAGATGAAGTTAAACGGACCAAGATTTAACTACTGCTGAAGAAAGCAGTTTCAAAAATACTAAGACCTTTGCAAATAAAAATCGTTTTAAAAGAGGAGATCCCTGCTCTGTTTAATCTTTGCTCCTTTAGCAGTTTGTTGTTCCCTGTAATATTTGCCTGTCACCCCAGAGGGCAATGCACACAACCCATTGGGCTCTGATACCTGAGGGGAATGTCACCCTTTACTTTCCCAGTCAGGTATAAATGCTTTAATGCCCCAACTTGAGTACTATGGCCTACAGAAGAGACGGAATTAGACTTTCCACTGCTACAGACAAACAAACAAACAAATAAATAAGTAAAAGTTTTCATGTCAAAAGTTCCCAGAAAGGAACATTTTGCTACAGATTCTGCTGCAGGGTATTTCCAGTAATTTACCCACAGCTGTCCCAACTACAACCTTGTAAAGCTGCCTAGAAAATTGGTCATGAAAAGGCAAAATGTTTAACCTTGGCCTTTGAACTAGTTCTAAGTATAAACAGCAAATGACTGGATTTATCCATAAAAACCCATTTCACTTGTCAGTTAAAACTTTACTCAGGATAGTATGACAGATTGTGTTGCAACTAATTAATTAATTAGAGAGTTGCCTTTTTTTTTGTGGGAAGACTGCCAGCTTGGAGATTTCGTCCCTCTGTCTGGCCCATTGTTCCTTGTGTAAGAACAAGTCTCAAAAAAGGACAAGGAAATTCATGGCTTGCTGTTGAACTGTTTTGTTTTATTTCTCTGTGACACAATATCTGCCTTTCTGTACTTGAGGATCCTAATAAGTCTGTGTTTAAATTTTTCAATCTGTAGCTCTTCTGGTTGCAAATGAAACATGTAAACATAAAAGTCTAATGCATGATGCTTCTGATTCTGAAGTGATTATAATAAAACCACAGATCAGAGAAAAATATAAACTAACTATGGAAAATGGCACATTGATTCTAGAGAAATACAGTCTATATTATTATTAAACTGTTCTGGATTTTTAAAGGTAAAAACTTAAGACATTTTCAGAACTACAGAGCTGTTTTTATTATTATTTGTATGCAGTGGGTTTTGATTGTTTTTATTTGTTTGTTTGTTTGTCTGGTTGGTTGGTCTTTTTGGTGGTGTTTTTTATGTCTTCTTTCACACTCCCCCCCAAACTGAAATGCTTTCTATTTAAAACTCCTATTCAGGTCAGGCTTTGACTCAACATTGCACGGATTCTTGCTTCTCTATCAGAATGAATAACAACTCTGACATATATCCAGGTCATTCTCCCTTGTTTCTTCCTAGAAATTGGGAAACATCACATCATCCCATTTCTTGATGGCATTGTTTTATAGATTGTTTTTTTTGTACGATATCTCTGTGTAAAATAGAAAGCAGGTAACAAGGAAACACAGAACATGTAATATAATGCAATTCTGTCCTGGAAAAATGGGGTTCCCAGTACTTAATTGTGCCCAGATTTCCTGTGTTAATCTCATTTTGGGTGTAATGCACCTTAAATCAGTACTGTTTCTCTAGCTATGATTGGTTTTGGACTCTGCTGAGGTATAGCATGGTCTGAGCATAGCTATTTGCATTGCAAACTGTAGGGCTGTTGGGGATTTTTTTTTTTTTCCTATGAGAGAAAATACCTTACAGGAAGTAATTCCAATTTCATACCAGTATGAATGTCAGATGGTTGCAATGCAATTCAGTGCAACTGAACCAGAGCTATTGGTCTGAAAATACCACTATTCATAGAACAGGGCATTAAAACAATAGACTCCTGGATTAGGTGTGAAATAGACTAACTCTGAACTTCTGGGAAAGTTCCTCTCTAGCTCTGCTCACTCTTATTAGGAGCCTGTGAAAAATCAGCTTTCTATATTGATGCACCTGGGTTAGGGGCCTATCTTTAGGTTCTATGAATATCCCCCAAATTATCTGATTGCTAGCCCCAGCAATTTTACTCATGCCTGTGCTAAATCCCATAGCTGTGCAAAGCTGCAGATGCCCTGGACTTCCATCTTGTAATTCATCACTGTTGTGATGCCAGAGGTTATGATTTTGAATAGAAGACAAAGAAGGAAAGACTATTCCACCCCTTTACAGGTAACTTTCTGTGTTTGTGGGGAAAATCTGATTAAACATGACCTATCTATGTAACCAATGGTTGTGTTCACATAATGTGTATTTTCGCACTTTCTTGCCCTGGTTCTGCTTGCAATAATTGTCAATTTACTCTTTACTCAACTCTGGAAGTTTTTCCTTAAGACTGTCCAGTCACTGAAGCAAGCTTGTGCTGCATGGTGCTAGGAAGCACTTACCCTGTGCTTGGACACACCAGAAACATGGTGTTCCCAGCACTCCAAGTTACAGATTTTTTTGGCTTCTTTCTATACCTTTTACATTGTTGCTGCAAGACTTAACTCCTGATAGACATGTATTTATTTCAAAGACTTAATTCAGCCATCTGTTTTGTACACTGGGTGAGATTTTGATGCCCAAATGCCCATCTGGCCTTAAAAAATACATAATTCTTATTAAAAGAATAGTTGTCTGAAGGTTGAGGAAGGGATGCAATTACCCTCAGATTATGCATGCAGTAATACTATTATAGCTCTGAAATGCACAGTACACATTATTGTTTACTGACTGTTTATAAAAATACTTTTACAGATTGGTAATCTGTGTGCTTCCTAGGACAGAAAGATTGATTTGGTAAGTGGCACAAATACTGTCTCTCTGTAAAGCACCATTTTGAGGGGGATAGTAGATAAATTTATCAAGCAGTGTTATGTAAAACTAGATTGAGCATTGTATATTAGTTTGTTACAGAAAACATTTATACCAGTCAAGTCTGAATATTTGAGAAAAAAGGTTGTTACTACTTTTTTAATTGTCAGAAGAGGCAGGACAGAGAGTCCTGTATAACACATAAAGCCTGCATTCACACTGTTACTCTGTAATTCTGTAATTCTATACATAACAAGGGAATACCATCACCAATGCATCTCAGCTGAGCTCTACTTCAAGCAATACCAGTTAGTTATTTGGGTTCTCCCTATATTCCTATAGGATTCCGATAATCACTTTGTGGGGGAAAGCATATATTAAAACAAAAACAAAAACAAACAAACAAACAACAAAAAAAAAAACCCAAAACAAAAAACCCCCCAAAACCCCAAACAAACAAACAAAAAAACCCTGAAAGTTTCATAGGAGTTAACTAAGTTAACAGACATAATCCCTGAGAACTGGATGTATAATTATGTTTTTGTCTCTTACTTAAAAGCTTTCTTGTACACTGAAGCGTGTGGTACAGTAACATCATCAGCACCCTTGACACATGCAGTGTGGGCACTCTGGTCTAGGAGTAGTAACACCATTTCTGTTAACATCTCTGTCTTGGATGCTGCAATAAAAACATTCAGTGCACAGGACCTCCTCAGGGATCTCAGCTCTGCTAACAACTCAGCAGTTTTGTAAAACATCAGTGAACCATATTTCTTGGCACTTTGCTCTAATGTCTTTTCGTAACTGAATTGATATTCAATAGTAAGTTCATTGGAGGAAAACCAGAACATTTTTTAATTCTACTGAATAAACAAGGTGGCTGTGCATTAAGAATGATTCAATATTTGCCTCAGAGAAAATGCATAAGAAAATGCAAGTCCCCATCACAAACTGGGTGCTCCTTAATCTCCTATTAATTCTTATATATTGTCCCTAAGTATTGCTTTGTTTCCTCTTACTACTGCTTTACATAATTCTGTTACTATGTAGCTACTTAAAATTGTTTGTACTTACTGCATTTTCACAGTTTGAACTGATGAAATAGAATACTCTGGTTCTATTTATAGTACACTAGGGTCTTCACATAAAAATATTTGGCTTCTGAAAAGCAGGTAAGGAAGGGAAATGCACTAGTTTGAGGAGAAAATTATTTCAAGAAAATTCAGGTAAAGTGAATGTGACAAATCCTACTAATACACATATGTACTGTGCACAGTAATATCAAAGACACATGGCTACAACAGAGTATGTTATACAATTTCAGTATATCATGATTCATCCTTTCCAGAAATAGAATGGAGTGTATGTTAGGAAATTAGGATGAGCTTGGTTAAAAGCAAAGAAATGCAGGTATGTGCCCTTTCACATAGAAAACAGTCTTTTTCATGTTAGCTGCCATACCAAAATACACTGAAGAAATACAAAGAGAATTAAGATTTCACGTGTCAGCAACTGTGTTTCATTGTATGATATAGTAAAGTAAAACCAAGAGGTAAAAATATATGAAAGAAAAGGATCCAGATAAATGTCAGTAAGGAATCTGCACATGTTGAACAGGAACAGTGGCATAATTCATATTCCCTTCTATTGCATTATTTTCCCTCTCTACAGCATATGATAACATGGGGCTGTGCAAACTGTTGTAATAAGAGAAAAACTGCATTGTTTGAACTTTGGGCAGAGACCAGCAACAGAGGACAAGACCAGTGGCTCTCCTTCAACAGAAAGCCAACTCAAATACAAGAGTTACAAATTTAGAGACAGTAATCACTTCAAGTGGGAATGAAACACAGTTTTGACCATGGTCAAGAAGCAGTTGTTAACACAAGTTGTTTGTTGAGCTGTTGGAGAACAGCATAGGGTAAGGAAACCTTGGGGTCCTGGTGGATGGAAGGATGACCATGAGCCAGCAATGTGTCCTTGTGGCCAAGAAGGCCAATGGCATCCTGGGGTGCATTAGAAAGGGGGTGGTTAGTAGGTTGAGAGAGGGTCTCCTCCTCCTCTATTCTGCCCTGGTGAGGCTGAATCTGGAATATTGTGTCCAGTTCTGGGCCCCTCAGTTCCAGAAAGTCAGGGAACTTCTTGTGAGAGTACAGTGCAGAGCCACAGAGATGCTGAAGTGAGTGACACATCTCCCTGGTGAGGAAAGGCTGAGGGAGCTGGGACTCTGCAGCTTAGAGGAGACTGAGCTGAGGGGTGACCTCATGAAGGTTTATAAATATGTAAGGGGAGAGTGTCAGGAGGATGGTCTCAGGGGTGACAAACAACAGGACAAGGGGCAGTGGTTATAAATTGGAGGATAGGTTCCATATAAATATCAGGAAGAATTTTTTCACTCAGAGGGTGACAGAGCACTGGAACAAGCTGCCCAAGGAGGTTGTGGAGTCTCCTTCTCTGGAGACATTCAAAGCCCACCAAATGCACTTCTGTGTGACCTGTTACAGGTGACCCTGCTCTGGCAGGGGGAGGTTGGACCAGGTGATCTTTCGAGGTCCCTTCCAACCCCTCACTTTCTGTGATTTTTAAATGTTAATTCATGCTGGTTATAAAAAATCTGTGGTTTTGACTGTAGGTGAGCACTCAGGAGCTACCTTGTGTATGTCATCATCTGATGAGAAAGAAGACCTCAAGGATGCCATTGGAAACTCTGGGGTGCAGGTATGGAAAGCCAAACATTTTGAATTAGAATCTGAAGTGATAAATTGCATTGTACACAAAGTTAAAGAGAACTAACAAGTAAGTGAATAATGTTGGCAGGGAGGCCATTTAGATGAAGGTTGTGTTACATTCTAAAGTAAAGCTAAATGAAGTCTTAGGCTGGGGTAAAACCCTTGCAACTGTGTTGGACATCTGCCTTTTTCCTGCTTTGTCTCCAGCTGGTTTGCTTCTGTTTTGGCCAGAGTTCCTGTTCCGCTGTGTGCAGGCAAGCACTGCAGCCAAAGGCATTTTTCCCCATGCAAAATGTGTATTCAGGTGGTGGGGAGATTTGTTTGTAATGTGCTGAACTGTTTGATAAAACATGCCCATCTTCCTCTTTGTAAGAGAGAGATCTTGCAAAACCCCTTGAATTTTGTTGACCTTCTTGATGCCTCTACATCAGAACATGTGCTGCCTCTACAGAACATGTGCTTGCTTGGCCATATGAAGAAGTTTTTGAAGAGGTTTGGGTTTTGTTTTTTTTTTTTCTGAGGGTGTTCAGGAGGAGAATAAGCAGTCATCTTGCTGGTTTTGGGAATAGAGAAGAGGGACCTGGAGTGTTGTGTAAACACCTCAGGGCTCCTAGGTGGGGTTGAGGTGTTGTACTGTCTTCATACAAACTTGGGTTCCTTTTTTGGGGGTGAGGGAAGGGAAGGAGTGGACAGGTTGCCCTTATCAGTCCTTCTCTTAGGAGCCTGGGATGCAGCTTGGTATTTCTGACTCTTGGTGAAGAGGTAATCCTACCTTAGACAATTCTGTGTGGTGGACATGAAAAAGCTTGTCATGTTCATTCCCATTGTCTTAGCTTAGCTGGCGAGAGCATGTAAAATGCCAGAGAGTAGAGAGGGATGGAGGAAGGAGGGTGAGAAAATGAAGGCAGTTGTTATTTAAAAGGGTATGAAAGCATTAAAACATGAAAAATAAATTCCTTTGTGACAAATGGCACCACTTACAAAAAGGAGGCAGGCTAACAGGTAAAAAGCAAACCTATTGTTCAGGCAATATTTCAAGTAACTGTTCAGATACTTGAAAGAAAATTATTATTTGATTATTTGCTTCCTGTTTTAAGGGGAGAAAAAGGGCCTTGTAAATTTGCTATGCTCATAGTGTGTTGGGGTCTGTTATACTGCAGTCATGTGCACACATGCATGGGTTCACAGAGTAACTTGGCTATTACCTGAAATTTCACTCTCATTTTGAAGCGATGCTTCAGTATCAGAAATGTTAAAAACACAGTTTAATGCAGAAGTGGTTTTGTAGATTCATTTCCCAGCTGTCTCTTTAATACTGTTCCCTGTCCTCTAGGAAGCTGACAGTGAGAGAGAAAAGGATCTATGGCACAAAGCCCAGTTACTAGAGGAGGAGATTTCTCCGATAAGAGAAGAACTTGATGAAATAAGACTTAGTTACGAGGATGAGGAATGAAACTATTTAGAGGAAAATGTGACCTTGAAAGAAAAAAAGCAAAGAACTCACTAAGGACCTTAAACTGTGTCAGGAATCCATGCAGAGCCATTGGCCCAGCTGCAGAGCGAAAATCTTTCACTCCACCAGCAACTGGAAGATGTGCAGAACATCCAAGAAAGTGAATGGGGTGTGAAACTGGAGTAGTGTCATTTTCAACAAACTGAGAAGGGATGAAGTACAGCAACAAATATTCAGAAACAAAAAAAAAGCAGAAGGTTGGGCAAAAAGCTGAGGAGGAACACAGCCAGGACAGCTGTTAAAGGGGGTATCCCATGGCACATAACAACATGCTAAACAGGAAAGACTTGGAGGGAGCTTCCCTAGGATGCCATTGCTCAGGGACTGCTTGAGGATCAGTCAGCTGGTGGTGAGCAATTGCTTCTGCATCTCCTTCTGTTCTTTGGTTTGTTTTGTTGGGCTTTTTTTCTCCCTTCCCTGACCGCCAGTGAGTGAATTGTCTTTATCTCATCCCTCAAGTTCTGTCACTTTTGCACTTCCAGTTCTCCTCCCCATCTCACTGTGGGTGAGTGAGTGAGCAGCTGTGTAGGACTAAGCCACATACCCACAGGTGGGAAATACAAAATGAAGGGATATGTTGGAATTGTGTCAGAATAACTCCATAGGCTGCCTCAGCTGCTCTAGAATATCAGTGTATAAATAAAAGCTGAAATTTTAGTTTATACTGGTAGTCTGTCATGCCAAGGTATTTGTGCATAACACCATGATTCCCTTGGCATCATCAGGATGGACTGACTGAGTGTAAGTTCCTGGTGGAAGTTAAAGCTGTGGACTACCTCTGCCAGCAGACCCAGAGGACTCCTGGCTGCCGGCTGCAGGAGGAGCTGTAAACTTTGCTGTGCTGGCTAAAAAGGGTAGCTGACTTCCTAAGTGGGGAAAAATGTGTCAAGTAAAGTGGGATTTTCCCTGTCAGCTGCAGTAGGAAGATATGCAGACTTCTACTGATGGCTGGAAATGCTTGGCAATTGCTTTGTATCATCACATACTAGGTATGTACAATTCCATTACACACTGGCTTAAACCAGTGATGTCTCTGACATCTGAAATGTAAATATTGATAAGAATTGTAAGATAATGAAATTAACCCATGTGGTAACTAAAACCAAAAACAACAAAAAAGCCCAACTTCTCCAAAATACCAGCTACACTGTACCTCAAGGACTGACTTCTAGCAAAGCTCTGCTGATGTTACAAAAGTTACATTGGAGATGGATTCCTTAATCCTGCTGGATTCTTGGTCTGCCACGCTTTGTTGCTGGGTCCTACTTGCTGACTTTCCAGGCTGGTACCTGCTTGATATAGATTGTGTAACTCTTTCTTCTCTTTAGAGGTTCTGCATGGCATTTGGGTTGGAGATAAGATGCTATGCTCAACCAGTACATACCAGCCACGCCATCCACTTTTCTCAAGTGGTCCAATCATTGAGTATATTTTTTTAGAGTTGCAGCACAAATATTTGACATGTTCTGAGTAACGACTGCTTACATTAATTTGCTTTTTTGCTCTTGCATGAGCAAGAACATTGTTTTCTGTAATATGCCAGGTGTTATCAGATGGAGGTACAGAACCATGCTTGGTGAAAAATACAGTGCTTTATTGTGTGCTGGTTACTAAAAGTCAGTTGTGGCAATCACAGCATATAATTTTTCCTGGAGGAAAAGGAAGAATATTGTTTAATTAGACAAGTCAAATATATCACAAGAATTCAGGAAAATATTTATTTTAATAAAAAAAATAATTTTAAGAGCTTTTAATTACCCTTATGAGGACTGATTCATGAGCTACCTAATTGCAAACAGTGACTGACCTCTGCAGCCATGTGCTGTCATATCTTGGTACAACTGCTTATGTGCCAGGAGGATTTCAGGCCCAGTGAGATTTGGTTTTCTTTCCAAGAAACTGCAGCTCCCTTCTTTCTTAGCAGGTAGTTGGAGGTGAGGTTTATACTAGATGAACCTTTATTGGGTTTTTTGCCTTTCTAGCTTCATAAGTGGGGATGAACAAATTTCTGCAAATGTTTAAGCATGATTTAGACCAGTGAGACATCTAGGCATTTGTGTCCAATATTACAGATTTAGGGAAAAAAAAAAAATTAAAAAAAAAAAAATCTTTACTAATCTTTAAAATCTTGTACAGATCAGCTTTATCCTGACAACTTTCCCCCCATCTTTACTATCCCTCGTTACTCAGGTGAAGAAATACTTGAGTCTTCCAGCAGAGTGAGCCTTTCCCCTTCAAATGCGAGCTTGCTGCCTGCAGAAGGAGCGCAGGAGCCTTCAGTCCCTGGTGGAAGGAGTCTGGAAGTGACCCTGTGCTGCATGCCCGCTGCTTCATGGGGATCTTCTCAAAGCAGTGTCATGGGTTAGCCAGTAACTGGATGACAGACCAGTCATCCCCCCCCTGCCCTCCCAGCAAATAGATAAATAATTGATAAATAGAATAAAAGGGGAATAAAGAAGGGAGAGGAAGAAGAGAGAAGAGAAGAGAAGAGAAGAGAAGAGAAGAGAAGAGAAGAGAAGAGAAGAGAAGAGAAGAGAAGAGAGGAGAGGAGAGGAGAGGAGAGGAGAGGAGAGGAGAGGAGAGGAGAGGAGAGGAGAGGAGAGGAGAGGAGAGGAGAGGAGAGGAGAGGAGAGGAGAGGAGAGGAGAGGAGAGGAGAGGAGAGGAGAGGAGAGGAGAGGAGAGGAGAGAAGAGAAGAGAAGAGAAGAGAAGAGAAGAGAAGAGAAGAGAAGAGAAGAGAAGAGAAGAGAAGAGAAGAGAAGAGAAGAGAAGAGAAGAGAAGAGAAGAGAAGAGAAGAGAAGAGAAGAGAAGAGAAGAGAAGAGAAGAGAAGAGAAGAGAGAGGAAAAAAAGAGAGACAAACCTAGAATATCTTTTAGAATATCTTTAGTAAAGTAGCAATAATAATAAGGATGGTGAATTACAAATCTACAAATATGTGAATATGGAACCAACACACCTCAGTTGGCAATTACTTCCAGACCAGAAAAGTCCCAAGCGGGTCTCAGCATCAGGTGGGGCTGCCTGAGTGATCCAGGGTGCTGGTGACAGTCCACAAAATCCTTAAGAGAGCAGCCAAGCTGGTCCTGCTCATGGAGGCAGGAGAAGGCAACCTGTCTCGACAAACAGAGTTCTTCTCCAACAAGAAACCGGGATGCACAAACCTCATCAGGAGAGGTGACAAATATATAAACCCACAGGCAGCCAGAGATCCCAAAAAAGGGGTCTCCCAGGAGCCATTTTATAGCAATCCCCATGGGCAGGAGCACTGCGATGGGTCACCTGTCCCTCGGGCTCCTCCTCACAGGCACAGCTCTGTCTGCCCCATACCCCCCAATCTCCATTGTCACTGTCACAGTCACAGGAGGGGAGCGGGGGGACCCGGGTGGCCTGAGGTCAGCATGGTCATGTGGTTACATACCCTGTCATCTAAAAGTTTGTAAGGGCAGTTGCATTTATTCGGAATATTTGGAGCATGCCGATTTAGATTACCATCACTATTTTGTGGAATGGTTTTCTTTCTCATACATAGTATGTTTTGTCTTTTCTCCTGTTAGCTTCCACCACTGCACCCCAGAGAACTGAAGGAATTTTAACTACTGCTGAAGCTGAAGCAAATGTTAATTAATTGTGTCCAGTTGTGGGCCCCTCAGTTTAGGAAGGATTTTGAGGTCCTAGAGCAGGTCCAAAGGAGGGCAACCAGGCTGGTGAAGGGACTCCAGCACAAGTCCTGTGAGGAGAGGCTGAGGGAGCTGGGGGTGTTCAGCCTGGAGAAGAGGAGGCTCAGGGGAGACCTCATCGCTCTCTACAACTCCCTGAAAGGAGGCTGGAGCCAGGGGGGGTTGGGCTCTTCTCCCAGGCAACTATCAGCAAGACAAGAAGGCATGGTCTTAAGTTGTGCCAGGGGAAGTTTAGGTTGGATATTAGACATAATTTCTTTATGGAGAGGGTGATCAGACATTGGAATGGGCTGCCCAGGGAAGTAGTGGATTCTCCATCCCTGGAGATATTTAAAAAGAGACTGGATGTGGCACTCAGTGCCATGGGCTGGGAACCACAGGGGTAGTGGATCAAGGGTTGGACTTGGTGATCTCTGAGGTCCCTTCCAACCCAGCCAATTCTATGATTCTATGAATTGCTGAAGCAATGTTAAATGGCACAGACTAGGTGGAGGGCTGTGAAAGGAGAGCAGAGTATCTCTGCTGTACAGACCCACCAGGGGAAGCATTTGGGTGCTTGGTGTAACTGAGGTTGCAGGTCTGTCATCCCTGGACACAAGAGGTAGATACACGACAGCTGCCAAAGGGGAACTTGGCTGCAACAGAACAGCAGAAGTACCTTCAAGTTCATTAGTGCTCTTCTTGCTGTCGAGTTTTGTGTCTTCTCCTGGTGTTTTGTTGTATGAAAAGACAATATTGAGTGCTAATGTTAACATACAGGTATACAAAGCAGGTTAAACAAATCTGCAGGCTTTAATGATCTATCCTAAATGCTTTGTACCTTTCAGTTACCACCAGTCAAGAAGGCTAGTTACAAAGTGTCTGAAAATAATTGCTTGTCAAGCTGTAATCCAATAATTTAATGTGGAAATTTAATGATAAAGTAAAAATTGCCTTGCAAGGACTAAACAAGGGGCAGCAGGGAATCAGTTCCAGTCCAAATAAAACTCCACGGCCTCTGGTCTAAATAACAATCAAATTTTTTGGCCCTATTAGGGGAAAAAAAAAGCAGAAGAAAGTATGTGCTTACATTAATTGAATTAATATTAAAAACTTTCAAACATTATTTTGTTTCAGCAAAGACTTCTGTAAAGAAATGTAATAGCTTATAGACCATTTGGGTGGATTCACATGTGGCACAAGTAATTTGACAACTAGTTTTGATTTGAATCCTCACATAAAACACATTGAAGATTGTAATTCTGGGCTCTGCAGATAAAGTGAGATTTCCTACTGCAGTCTACAGGCAACAAAAGCCTCCAAAAAATTCACAAACAGCAGAAAAATATGTTCCTTATGAGAATTTCATATATCACACTGGCCTGATGGTTATTACAATCCCATGGCTTCTGTAGGAAGCAAAAGATTCCTGTTAACCAGCACCTGACATGCCATGGTTTGGGGTGAGCTAATTCTTGTGTAGCTCTACAAAAAAACAAAAAACAAACATACACCAACAGCACTCCTGCTTTCTCTTGAGACTGCATTTCTCATGCCTCATCAATAAATAGCAGGCTTAGTTGCAGCTTTTGAAATTACTCTTTAAAAGCAACAGATCACTACAACTCTCTTCCTTCTAGCTAGTTAAGAAAATATTTTAACAAGACCTTGCAAATAAATCTGATTTACCTTTTTTTTTTTTCCTTGCCTTTTAAATGTGATGGCACCTGCCTAGCAAGCCACATCGAGTGCCCATCTGTTACCTTCCAGGTGACGGACACCCTGGCTTGCTGCACCTGAACAGCTGTGGCAACCTGAGTACTTTCACCACACATGAAGAACAGCCAGCAGAGAGAAGCATTCAGAGAGCAAAGCACAAATGGCCTCACAGTTTTATGTTGTCAGGGAAACTGTACTTTGAGCTGGTTTCTGTTTATTTCTCAGCAAAGCACTTCTCTGAGATGTACATGTTGCACAGGAGAATCATCTCTGACAAGTGGGTGGAAGAGTGTGTATGATATGTATGATATAAATTATGTATGATACTATAATTTACATGCTCCAGATATAAAATGCAGACCTTCAGATACAAAAAAGGCTTTCGGTAAAAACTGGTGTTCAGAGATCTAGAAATATCACTTATAAAAGAAAGTGTCAATTTGCAAACTGTAATTAAAATACAAAAGTGCTTTTTGGCTCAGTGACCTCCTCACTTATTGGTGGAAAGTATTCTTCCTTTACTGCCAACACCAAAGCCCCAAAGCATGTGCTTTGCACCAGGAGGTGATGGTTTGTTAACATCGCAGTAAGAAACGCACTCAGACTCCATAAAGTCTCATTTAAAATGCTGTTTATTAGAACTAATGCTACAAAGACGATAGTATAGCTAGTTTTATATCCCCTCAAGATCTGGGAAGCCCATGTCGTGCAGCATCAAACAGGTGTATGATCAGCGTGCAAAACATTAATCCCATCCATGCAAGGGCTATCCCATTTTGGTCATTTGAGCTATTACAAGATTTTCATAGAAGAAAACAACTCTGTCACTCCTACTGCCAAACAAAAAGGATGTTCTCATGAGAACTTATTGCTGCTCTTCTAGGCAAAGGCAAAGACACATGAGTGGTGTCACCACCAGTACTAAGCAGAACTGCAGTGCCTGCAGGCTACTCTTTCATCATCAACCAGCTAAACTCAAAGGGATGTCCACGAAGGCCATGCTGTTCAAGCAGTACAGAGCAGCACAGGCTGGACCTGCTCAGGCTAACCAACATGTAGATCAGCACCTCCTCCTTGTTCTTCAGGTCGGGACTGCTACCCCATGGTCCTGCACTGAACATTAATGTAAATCGCTGTCCCAGTCCTGTTCTCAGACACTCTCAGTCACCACCTCTCCAGCCTGCGAGGCACTACAGGGCGCTAGAACCGGGGTGAGATCTGCTCCTCTTCCCAGTCCAGTGTGGATCCAAACAATTTTATTTATTCACTGGAGGTGAGGGCAATGAAAATATCCCCAGTGAAGACAGCAAACTGAGATTTATATCTGTACTGCCAGAGGAAAAGTCAGGCTTAGGTTCATCCACTGAAATGCGCAGAAGTTTGTAACACAGAAATCAGAAAGTAAAGCTTTAGCAAGAATGGTATTGAGAGGATGGAGCATGGCACACAGGGAACCACAGCAAGCAAGCGCAGCCTGTCTGCTGCACCAGTCAGCAGAGACTTCACAATTTCTCTATTCTATCATTTAAGCAAATAAGGTTAAATACTGAATTCTCCCATGTTGGCAATATTTATTTCAGGTTATGAAGAGCCACTAGGTGGCTGAAGGCCCAAGTTTAGTTTTCTTCTGACTCAATTGTGGTGTATGTTTTCATTTTTGTAGTACTCACAACAACCTACAATGCACAGAAAATCCTATGAAGCCTCACCTAAAGAAATGCTCCTTTGTTGCTTTCCGATGGCTGGGTTTTCAATACCATAATGTTTTTCATAATCAGTCTCTCATTATACAAATATTTTTAACCTTAGCCAAGCAGTTCCAGAATTTATTCTAAGAACAGACATAGTACAATTCTACTTCTTATTTATTCAAATGGTATTAGGTCTTTACGAATAAACCATGCTCATGACCTTTGAAGAAAAATAGTGGTTTCAGAAACAACAGTAGTGTAAAGTATTTTTAGCAAGGCCTCATTTATGAAAAAAAAAAAGCATATTTAAAGTTATTCAGACAATGAAATAATATTTCTGCCACATAAAAGACATCTTGAAATAACACATTTTTTGAAGATTCAAACATGGTTATATTTCACATGATAAAAACTGGGATGCAACCTTAGACAAAGAATCAGCTTCATTAAGGAGCACTAGTGTCATTTATATAATGAATATAATTAATATAATGCTGTTTTTAAAATAAAGTTAATAGTATTGGTTCACATCTTCAGAAACACATATATATAATATTACTCCAGACCAAGTGGCAAAAGAGCAGTTCAGACACCTTCCAAGCATTCACGCATTGAGTACGGGCAAGCCAACCCCTAGACCAGTATGAGCAAACTCTCAGCCTTGTCTGAGGTATTTTTGTTTTGTATTTTATTGTTGCAAATCTTACAGACATTAGCACTCTGTTAAATAAAGGAATGTAGCACAGTAAACACATCACAACAAAATAGCTGGCCAGAAACGCTCCACCCTGCCCCACCCAAAACAAAAATCCTACACCTCTCCCACCTGCCCTCTCCCCTAATCAAACCACCACAGCTTCATTACAGAGGTCAGAGACCTGTGGCAAAAAACATCTGAGGAATTACATTCAGTAAATGTGCAGTATCAACATTCCAGGCTCACATATATTTATATATATATTTATATTTATATAGAGAGATCATTAAGTGTTTACAAAGAACAATATTGTTACAAATACAATACTATACTTTTTCCAACGCTTTACAATAATTTCTATTCATCCTCTTTACAGAACAATAGTACGATTTCATAGCCTAGGTACTGCGCTAAGTATGTACAAGAGATCTCAACCACATTGCTGTCTTCAGAAATACATTTCATTTAGAAAAGAAGGAAAGCAAGCAAACCTGGAAATCCCAACAGGATCCCAAATTCAAAAAAGATTCAAAAGAAATGTGTGAAACTTGCCAATAATTAAAAAAAAATATAAAGGATTTTCCATCCTTAATGTAAACACAGAAGAGGTAATTAGACTGTATGAAGCAGCAATGATGAAAAAAAATTCAGGTCTGTCACTGCAGAAGGTATGTAAACCATCAGTTTGTTCTTTTGAATCTGTTAAAAATTCACATATGCAGTCTCACAAACTGCTGCAAAAGTGTAGAGAACTGCTAGCTTTTTCTTTTGAGCTCCTATTTCTTGTAACTCCCTTTATGAAGTAAAATGGTATTGTTCACAAAACTGTCATCAGAAGTGCACACACTATGGACCTCCCAGTTTAGAAATTCTTACCCACATAATTGGAAAAACAGATTTTTTTGCTAGTCTCTGATCCTGCAAGCATTCACCTGCTTAATGTTAAGCACCTATTTACCATGAACCAAGCACTCAAATGACAGTAACTTCACAGAATATTGGCTGCAAGATTTTCCAAGAAACAGTAGTTTCATCCCCAAAATACATTTGCATGGTTGGGTCTTCATCATTTCACAGTGAACTGAGTTAAAGACCCCGCCACATGAGTTGGACAGAACCACGGAAACAAGTGAAGCTGAGAGTGTAAACATAGCAGGAACCAGAAGCATGATAACTGTGTCTTCAAGAGTTCACCGAGTTTCCTCAGGCAACTTATGGAAAGGCTGCACTGTAATATAATCCTCTAAATTGTACATGGTTATATATCATATTTACATATATTACTACATATATGGAAAGTTCTGGGGAAAAGTTCAAATTATCATAAACTAGATGTCTACAGTTAAACAATACACTCACAATTCATTCACTGTCTAGTTGCATCAGTCAGGTATCAGAGGTAAGTACTAACCTGGAATACTAACACTGCTCTCTTGTGCACTCTGCTAGTCTGGAAACTGGGATTAAAATTATATAAGAACAAGAACTGCAGCAAAATCAAGTCATCATACGTTACTCTCAACAGATATTAATTTACTACAATAGTATATGAACCAGTTCATTATCTCCCTTAAATATTTACCTCCCACGGACATATGAAGTTTATTCTCAACCTTTGATCAGACCACAGAAATCTATGGTTTCTGAAAGCCAAAAATGAACCTGTGTCAAGAGTGCTGAGTGGCTGTCAGCAGTGTTTGCACCAAGTGTGTGTATGCACACACACGCACACACTTCTATGAATCTCTGCTGTAACATCTACTTATCATTAGTGGACTGTAAACAACTTTTACATTGCACAGTCCACCCCACGGTAACTGAGCAAAAAAGAGATTATGGCCAACAGGCAATTTGCAAAGCAGAAGTGGTGTGTGGCTGCTGTGTGTGCACGCTTTCGCTTTCATCTTGCTGAGCCTTTCTATCACTTCAAAACACAAAAAATTGTTTCTTTAAAAGAAATCAACTTATCAGCCTGCACTAAATGCATGGTTCGATTTCAATATTAATGTCAGTACACAGTCCTGGTAAAAAGTAACTATGGAGAATGGAGAATTTTCCTCGCTGCAGGAAGAAAAGCCACTGCTTCTCTCCCCTCTCTCTGCCCCACCCTTTAAAAAACCCCAGCCCAACTCCTTTATCCCCTTTTTGTCTCTAGCATGCAAGTTAGAGACAAATCAAATCCAAATTTCATACATCGCTACAGTTTATCAACTTAATACAAGTGCATATAGTACACACATATCTCCTTTAAGTGCCATACATAATGGAAAAAAATCCCAAGTTAAATTATATAACAAAATAAATAAGTTTGTTCCCACCTTGTCCCTTCTACTCTTATCTATATAATGAACTAAAGAAAAAGCCAATAAAATTAGGTCTTTGGACAAAAATATACGTTAAAACTGGCTCATAGAACAAAATTACTTAGAATAGTCTGCAGATCTCTTATATTCAAACTTCATAAATAGCAAGCACAATTTTAAAAATGTCTATGTACACCAGCACACATGTCTATGTGCACTAAATTAGGAATTAAGAGCCTAGAAAAAGTGTAGTTATTCAGGATATCCCCTCACTATTTCTCTTGTAGATATTGAAAGATCCTCCCCCCTCCCTTTAACCTCTAAAATAGGAAAGGGACTATAAAAGACACATTGCATTTTAGAACAAAGCAGAAGAAAACAAAGAAGAAAACCTGGGGGCAGAGAGGAGGAGGCAGCTGTAAAAAATGCCTCCCAAATTACGCAGTGTAAGTGATGCAAGTGTAACATGTTTCAGCAACTTACAGAAGACTCTTTGGGTCCTACTGTCATGACAAATTGATGACAGAAGGGAATTAAATGGTGTGTATTTGGACAGTCCATTTTAAAACAGCAGCATTTATTGAGTCTTCATAAGCAGGTAATTCTTCCTGAGGGCAAAACTATCTTTTTGGTATTCTACTTTCCCTACAGACATAAATCTTTCATAGTGAGCTCAGTGCCTGCGGGAAAATTGAGCAAGAAAAGAGAAGTCACATGCCAGATATCCAAAAGAGTGCTTTGCACCCTATACTTTTACATGTTTGGGAAAGACATCTTTCATTCAGCAACATTTAATTTCCTCAGTTTGTCAGATTATAGCCACAAAAATAAAACTCATTATGAAGCATGGAAGCAGAGCCTAGCTTCTTTTTGAGTTCTGCTGTAAGCAATGCTGCTGTTATTTTCCTCTTTTGCATGTGGAACTGCATGAAGTTTCACTTGTAAAAAAATGCAACCAAAATAGTCACACAGATATATTTTGCCCTTTCCCAAAATACAGGAAAACGGTGGGGAGAAGAGGAAAAAGGGATGGAGGAGAGAGAGACAGTGTTTGTGTCTGTGAAGGAGATAGAAAGAGAGAAAGAGAAAGAATTGTCTCTACAGACACAGAAATGCAGCACTAGAGAGACAAGCACTAATGAGGAAAAACATCCTCCATGCACATCGTGACGGTGAGGTGTCAGCTTTAGATGTAAACTGGTTGCTCTTGCGCCGTCAACAGTCTGTACATGGCAGCTGGCATAGTCTTCATATGAATCTACAGGAAATACAAGTTAATCAGTGTTCCTAGCATGCACACCACACCAGAGCATTGGTGAATGAATTAGCTTAAGGTCATACAGGACTGAAGGGTAAGGTGAAACCTGAGGGTTTTTTACCCTTATTAACATACTGCAGGTGGTGATTTTTATGAAACATTACTTCTAGTATCAATATGGAACCATCTAGGACATTTCCTATTTTCAGTTTACTGTTCTTCTAAAACACAGAACTACAGCTAAATAATAAAAAAAATGCTGTGTGGCTTTACTGCCATTTCAACTTCTTAGATCTGAATAGTAACAGGATAATAAAGGTAGAATCACAGAATTATGGAACTGTTTGACTTGGAAGGGATCTTTTGATCTATTCCAAACCCCCATTACTGCAGAAAGGGACATCTTTCCCTATATCAGGCTGCTCAAACCCCCATCCAACCCGACCACATGTGAGGCATCCGCAACTTTTTTAGGCAACCTGCTCCTGTGTCTCACCACCCTCATAATGAAAACTTTCTTCCTTACATCAACCTAAACCTACCCTCTTACAGTTTAAAATCATTGCTCTTGTTCTGTCACTGGAAGCCCTGGTAAAACACCTTTCTCCAACTTCCTTATGAGCCTCCTTTATACATTAGAAGGCTACAATAAAGTCTCACTGAAGCCTTCTTTTCTCCAGGCTAAATAACCCCAACTCTCTCAGCCTTTCCTCACAGGAGATGTGTTCCAGCCCTCTGATAATTTTTTTTTTTTGTCTCTCTTTTGGGTGTGCCCACATCCTTACCCAGAGTGGCTTATATTCAAATTTTCATCCAGCAATATCCCCAGGTACTTCTCTGCAGGTCTGTTCTCAACCCATTCATTCTGTATCAACATTGGAGATTGCCTAGACCCAGGTGCAGGACCTTGTACTTGAATTTACTTAACTTAGTGAGGATCACATGGGCCCTCTTTTCAAGCCTGTCAAGGTCCCTCTAATGGCATCCATTTCCTTCAGCTCAGCAACATCACTCAGCTTAGTGCCATCTTAAAACTTGATGAGGTCCTGCCTACATCATTGATGAAGATATTAAAAAGTACTGGTCCCAGTACAGTCTGCTGGGAGACACCATTTGTTACTGGTCTCCACCAGTTATTACTGGCAACAGTGACAAACTGTATTATATTGTCTACACAATTGCCTGCTCTTACCTCACCAACAGCATTTGAGAGAATGTGAACAATTTTCTCATGGGGTGTTGCTACAACACTCTGTCCATTGATTTCAATGATCCGATGGCCAACACGGACACCTCCCCGCTCTGCTATGCCACCTCTCATAAGGCTACAGATCTGGAAAGGAAAGGACAGGACAAGTATTTCAGGGTCTGGATGAGGAAAAAGGGCTTTAGATTACCCGTTTTTTTGGCTGTAAACTGTAAATCAGCATTTAAACACAGGCTTGCAACAATTTCTAAAATGTAATCAGTCACTGATTCAAAGTAAAGTTGGCTAATAACAAATAACTACTGGATATTCTCTTCCAAGAGCAGAACAAACTGCCAGGAAAGGCTGTTGTACGTCACATGTGCTGTGGTTTGAAAATTTAAAAGTGTATGAAGGCCAGCATTCAGGATGCAGATGACACAACAAAAGAGGATCAAGGACTTTCTTCTTTTTCAATCATGTAACTTCTTGGTTTGAGACATGAATGATGCAGATTGTTAGCATCTACTAAACATTTTTGTTTCTCTAGCCTACAACAGTTTTTCTGTTCCTCTGACTCTCAAGTTGTGAAGTGAGTAGATAAAAAATAACTGTTTAGCACAGGTTTTCTGTCTTAGATTTAACACATGCAAAGTCCTGCTTGTTGCAAGGGAGTAAACGGTGTCTTCCCTCTTCTCACATTGAAACTAAACCACACATGGATAAGAAGTTTCATGTATACTAAATCCTAACCAGCAAAATTGGAGCTACTTACAATCCCATTCTGCACACTGAAGCCCAACTGATATCTGAGGTCTGGTCTCCTGATCAAGACTGTGGTTACTGGAGGACACCTAACTATGTTCAGTTTAACCCGGGCCTGGTTTTTCAAACCCTGCAAATAGAAATCATCATGAAAGATGCTGGCAAAGATTGAGTAAAACATTTAATATAAGCACTGGGGGTGAGGGTGGGGACAAAAAGAGTATTAGAGTCTTGACATGGGAACTGCTTTGAAAAAACAGCTCTTTATACACTTTGTAACAGAATCTGATCACTACAAGCCAGACAAAGAGAGCACATTGATCAGTGAAACAAGTAATAAAATAAAACATTTTTCTTTCCATGAAGCTGACATAGTTGTTTTAAGAAAGCTAGCTTCCCACTGACAATTTCTTCATTCGCTAACACAAATCATGTTTAAAAAGGGCTATGCACTCACCAAAAAAGCCAGAGATTGTGGATGGGAAATAAAATTTTAAGTAAGTAGCTATGCTAGCTTCAAATAAATGGTGTCAATAATAGGATAAATTCAAATTCTGTCAAGCAAATGGCAGGTCCTACACGGATCATGCCTATATAATCAGTGCTCGTAATTGTCATTCTTCCTCCTTTCTAAATGAATTAAATCACATTCATCCTGAACTCCTTGTTACCAGAAGAAAATTGAAGGAGGAAAATTTATTTTTACTGTCAGAGTGGTAAAACACCGGAACAGATTATCCAGAGAGGTTGTGGAGTATCCAGCCTGGTAATTATTAAAACCCAATGGGAACGGACCCAAGCAGCCTGCTCTACTTTGAGCCAAAATGTTGGTCCAGGACAGCTTGCATGGTGACTGGCAGCCTCTGAGTATCTGTGGTTTTATGGTTCAAAAAAACCTCAAATATAAAAAGAGAGATAACTGCAATATGACCTCTTGCACAACTTCTAGAATTCAGAGTTCTGAGACATCATTATTTTTTCTGACATGTTTCACACAAAGGATTAGCATAAATAAATTAATAAATAAATACAATCCACATCAATAAAGAAATGCCTTAAAAATAATACATCACGATATTACCTAATACATCTTACCTAATACACCACGTACCAATTCTAGCACCTGCTCCTGAATTCTTTTATGTGTACAATGGGAATCTGGGTCCTACTACAACTTATATGCATCTGACTCTAACTTGAAAAAATTAACTCTGATAAATAATTCCAGGTAAAACACTGAGATATCTACATTCAGCATACTGCTGCTGATTCTGCTGAGCTAAACTCCAGATTCAGCAGTGACTTCAATAACTGGATTTGCATCTTGCCAGAATGCACTGCCTTAGAGTCTGTTTTCTTGTCAGTGCCTTAAACTGGACACAATCATCACATGGGAAACAGCTGCCCTCACTTCCCCACAGTGATGAGCTCTGCTTGCCCCATCATTGAACATGGCTCCAGGAGAACAGGCTTGTGAACACAGCCTTCTATAACCAGCAGGGCAGTAGTCATGCAGAGTACTAGCCCATTTCTATAAGGAATTTAGGTGTCCAGCTTCAGTCACCTGAACTCAGTCAGGTTGCACTCCTCAACTGAGTTGATCTCACTGCAGTTTTACTTCCCTGCCAAATGAATGTGCCAGTTATTTAGATGTACTCCTTCAAACATAAAGTGCTGCCCAACAAAGAATTTTATAATTTTACAGAGAGATGGCTAATTTCCAGTATTACATGGGCTGGTAACATATGGTGATCAAAACAACTATATAATTTGACAAACTTATTTGCTTCTCTAGCCCCTGAGTCTGCCTCTGATAGCAGCCATCACCAGATGTTTCTGAAAAAGATCCATCAGCATAATACAATTAGGGAATAGCCACTACATATGGAAAGCTTCTTCTGAGCTCTGTCAGTTTGCAATTGGTTTATGATCAATTAGAAGCAGACATTACCTCCATAATACTGAAATTACATTACTTGCAAGATACTCCTATTGTGTACATAATATTATCATCTTTTCATGGGAGTTCTCAGAGTATGCCAAAGAAACCTGAAATTCTGAGACCCTTCTGCTACATTTAACTGTGTGCTTAGATCACTCAGTGGTATACATACTTGTTACCAGAAGTGCTACATGAACAGCTCCAGAGGTATGGTTATGAAGACCTGAAAACATATGGACTACCTGCTCTTTAGGAAGACAAATAAATGGGTAGCAGTTCCTATGGCAACAGCAGTAAGTATCAGTGATGAAGAAAAAGGTCTGCAGAAGCTTGGAATAATGAAGCTGGGTGTTTCTGCATTGAGAAAGTACAAATGAGCACAATGAAACTCCACCTGAAAAGGCTCTGAATCACAGAAGTGTAACTCGTAACAGTTTCAGAAATTATACTGATTTTGGATAGGAAACAAGTATGGTTACATGAAAAGCCTTAATTTGCAAGGACTTTTATTCCACTGGAGTTGGCACAAAGACATTTAATAAGATTATTTTTCCTTGTTTCACCAACGTAAGACTGTTCTGCCATGTTTTCAGCATGCTAAGCTATCATTTCTACTCACTGAATCTAAAATGGTTGGTTCAGTGACTTATGCATCTACTACTCGTAAGACCTCAGCATCAACATTTTTGGAAACCAGTATCAGAAGTCTTCATAGCACATACTTTAGTTCAACTAATGCTTGGATAAAAATTAAAATTTACTTTGTAAATGTTTTTACTGTCTAGATTTACTTTTCAAATGCAAAATTTATTTTGCAATTCTAAAAAGTAGAAAAATTGAAAAAAAAATCCACGTAATATAACTTGTTACGAAAAATTGGCCCATATAAATAATCTAAATAGACATATTCCTAGAAAGTAGGGAAGAATTTCTGTATAGTACACCACCAGCATGATATTACACGTTATGATCTGCAGGAGCTCTATGGGGCTACTTCAATAAATAACAAAATTGTATATCAGCACCTCAAATATTTCCTAAGAATACATCTTTCCAACTCTTGAAAATCTGTTGTTAAGATATCTTTTCTCTTGTATGCTACAGATACCTAAGGCACTGTTCAGTTCCAGTTGACCTGCATGGCTTTTGCAGTCACATACTCTTCTAACAAGCAGAAGAAAGCTCTTCTAATTAAAATATCACATTTACGCAAGTGAAGTGAAGCATCAAACTTTCCAGGAACTTGGACAAAGTTTATAGATAGGAGATGTATGTCTTCAATTCCGAGTTTAAAAGTTTTTAAAATAGTTATAAACTGACAAAAAAAAGAGCATCAGCTCTATTTCAGACAGGTACTAGGAGGCATTTAAACAGCTAATATGGTCTAGGACAATTAGGCTCCCATGTCTCCATTTATCACATAAAATTTAGATGTCTTAGGATGTATACCTGACTATATCTTCCTCCTGAGCAAATTATTCTGTTGTGAAGTTCTGCAGTTTGCAGAGACAATGGTCTATACAAGTAGATGGCACAGTTTGCTTTTTGGGAGTCAAAAATTAGTGTAGCACAACTTCCACTGTAGTTTAAAAGATCATTAAAAAGAAAGTGCTATACAAACATTTGGCTAGAGTTTACTTAAGAGTTCTATACTTTCTGCTCTCCTTTTGTGTAACCCTTTTAAAATGTGTTACTTCCAGAAATATTCTCCATACCTTTATAATGCTCTGACATGTTGAGAGTGGTAAACCAACCAAACTGGTGCCATTGATTGACATGATCTGGTCCCCTATGTTCAGCTTCCCAGACTTCTCTGCTGGTCCTCCATGCATCATGTTGGCAATGATAACCGTAGGCAAAATGGATCCCCAGCCAGACTCAACAATCACTACACCTAGGATTTCACCCTTTTGCTTTTCAATGTAAACCTGTAGTGTAAGAAAAACTGTTTCAAAATAAGCTTCTTCACACCCATGGAACTGACTAACCCCCCTCCTTTCAAACATTCATATAACCAGCCTTCCATATTTGCAACCTGTATTTCTAATTCAAAGGCAAAAAAAAAAATATTATGAAATTTTACTGCATTTCAGTTGTATTAAAATATTAAATAATTAACACTATATAGTATAGATTTTGCCTTGTGCAAAACACCCCTTACAACTTATTTCTGCATATGAACAGAGCAAACTGGAGTGGAAGACGCCTGGTGCCAAAGGCCTTCATAGACAAGGATAAACAAGAAGAGATTTCAAGAATTTATGATTGTGTATTGGAAAACAACTACCTGTGTGTTGCAGTGGTGCACTGGTTCATCGTTATTAACCAAGCTGCAAATTCTTTCAGCAAATACAATCCTTTAAAATCTGGAGTCAGCCACTCTGACAAAAACCAATGCCTCTATAAATTTTATAGTGGTTACTGTAATCTATTAATTGTATTACTCTGCTAACCTGTTTTAAATTTATTTCATTAATGTACAATGTCAACCAGGTCTGAATTTATTTTTTTTTTTTTTATAAAGAATACAAGCAAACAGTAAATCATTTCACTCCTTGTAAATTTTTGGCTTGCTATTTGCCTTTGAAGCAGAACTGATACCAGTGTCCTACTTGGGAGGATATTCTAGGCTTACCAAGGTAATTTATAGGGAGTACTAATGGTTTTTAGATTTCTACCAGCATGGGTCTTCAATTTAATGCTTTTATGGAAAAAAATGAGACATACATCTTTGCAGTTTTCAGATTTGGAGAAGTGAATCAGGTCGTCATTGTACATGTCCTGGGTATTGAGCAAGTCACTATATTCCTTCTGGCTAAGATCTTCTGGGTTGATTCCATTTGCCCTCAGAAATTCCTGGTAGGCCACACTAAATGCTTGACCTATGGACTGTGCAATCAGTTGTGCCTGCAGCAGTTCACAAGGAAGAAAAAAAAGTGAAACATTCTGGTGATCTTGTCCACTGATACTTTCTCTGCTACAATTACAGTGCAATTAATGTAAATCATTAATTTACAAACCAGATTACTGCAATCCAGTTTAAAAACTATTTGTGCACTAAAAATCAGTTTAAAAGACCCCAAAAATGCCAACACATTCACCTGAGCCATGAATCTAGCTTGGTAAGCAATGATGAATCAGAAATAGAATTTTTGATTTATATTTCCATATAAAAGCCATCCTTTCACAGGCAAGAACTGCTAATAGAAATGTAAAGGTGTATCTGCTGCAGTGACTGTAACTCACACCTACAATTCTTCCCACACATGCAGCTCCCAGATGACTCTCCCTTTTAGCAGAGGCAATGCCACTCTCTGACAATACAGGAGCGAAAATGAAAATGTCTACTAGAAAACACACACCCACATTTAAGACGGTATTTCCTCCTTAAGAGGATATGTATTTTCCTTTAAAACGATCACATCCATATTCTCTCCTCATACCTCAGCCTGAGATGAAACGGGAAAAGTGCAGCAGCTACGCTGCAGATCCAGGCTTTGAAGTGAGGGGAAATGGTCACACGCATCTCCTCCTTCACCCAGCTACCTCCCCCAAATGCTCTTGCCTACATCTCAGGTTTCCTCCCTCCAACACTTCCATTTTTGTTTTTTTTCAACTGGCCAGAGAGCTAGCAGTGTCCAAACTTGTGACTAGAAATAGAGCAACAGCAGCCTCAAAGAAGGCAGCATATCAAGTGATAGTAACCCTTTATAAGGCTACTCTTTTTATTTTCACAAGTGTCTTGAAAGGCTTTGAAAAATGTTACCTTAGTGCAAAAAATCCACAATTTTTAATGCATTTTGATAGAGGATTAGTTTTATCAGTGTTCTTGTCTTTATTTTTTAACCTCAGCAGTGGGCTGTATATATACCTTCATCTACAATCAGATAATTTATCCACACATGGGTTTACAACAGATTCATCATTATGTAAAGTCAGCTGCTCATTCATGAAGACCTTTACATCTCAAAGTCCTTGCCGATACACCAAAGAATGGGAGACATGAAGATTTTATAAGAAACTGGTATTTTCACCTCTCTTCTCTGAAGTGATATTCTGGTGATTTGGAGAGCCCATAATTACATTTTTTTGTTTAACCAAATTATTAGGGCTAACTTTATTATGATCCTGACAACTATGTATTTAGCAATTTCAATATGATATACTTGATTTTATTTTTCAGTTTCTCACCTTTAAAAAGTGCATAAAATCATCAAGTTATGTAGATTCATTGCGAAGACAGGCTATCTAGTCCTATATGAAGTAGTCTGGTAACCTCCAACACAGACTGAAGTTTATTCAGCTATGTCTCTATTCAGCATACTTTGGGATTGCTGAAATTATGGGTTTTTTTTGCTGGCATTTTGACATGATGCCAGCAACTACTCCTCAACAAAAGTTATTCCGCAAAAAACAACCACCCTTCCTTGTATGTATCAATGATCCTTGACAGAATGATATTTGGAATCAGAATTTGGGATCAGGAAAATAAGCATGACAGACTTTAATTCCCACATGCAGAATCTGAGCTGGTATTTGTAACTGTGGCAACTGGGTCCTCCTCGCATTGTTACTGAAAGGCACTGAAGTAACTTAAAAATGGGAAGCATTTCTATAAATATCAATTTTTTTAGTAACATGACAGGTCCAAACATACAAACAGAAGGCGAGCTGAAATATTTGGCTGTAATTAATGAACAAGCAGGACCATTTGCAGTGAACTTTAGGCCTACCAAAATGTGCTTATATTTCCATCCCTAGAAAGTTAGAAGACAGTAATTCCTTACATCCTCGGATTCAAACACATGGCAAATCATTTTGTACTGCCTCTTTCCATCTTGAGAAGGGTGAGATGCTTCCACATTATCTTGGGAGTTAGACCGAAGCATTCGCCTACGAGCCATCAACACAACAATATTTCCTATATCTGCAATGTAAGAAATGGTCCGCAGGGGATGATCCATCATGGTTTCCTGAGGAGTATAAAAAACCAACATGAGCAGCTGTTTTAACAAAGTTCTTACTGCACAACTAGTATTATAAAAACAAACAGCAACATAAGACCTCTGCTAAGTGAAATCTGTAGTACCTGCCATGCCAACAGAAAACAAAAGCTTTACTTTCCAGAAGTAGAGCAAAGAGAAAGTTTTACAAATAAAGTAATTTTTTCCATGGATATGCACATAACGATCACACTATCAGAACCTGAATATATTGGGCATATATGTGCAAAGGACTATGAACTTCAAATAATCACAACCAAACTCTGGGCACAAGCAATACTTCACACATGATGGCTTGTAAGGAATGACCTGACTGAAATTAGCTTATCCACAAATCCTAGTAATTTCTACAGTCAGACACATCAGAGATTACTGAATTGCATAAATGACACAGTTTTTGGGCACGGATTTCTTACTAGGAAATCTTGGAGGGAAGTAGTATAGCCATCACTTTTTGAAGTGCAAATTTTGGCAGGTAGGTGAAAGTCTGTCTCAACAGCCTAATACCACAGTACTGACAAAGATTATTTTGTCTATACCTGTGTGTCCGCATTCAGTACTTTTATTCTCTGTGTAGAAATGAAGAGGTCTACTTCAGTCATGGGTTGAGATTCACCTTCTGGGGCCTGCAAATAAATGGATTAGAGTCAAACAAACACATTAGTTAACATACTTACTAATGATGTTAGCTCACAAACAGGGGCTGACTAAGACACAGTCACCAGAATAGCAATGCAAGATAAAGTATTAGACTGCAGAAGCTAAAGGTAAACACAAAGATATGGAAACTATATGCATATATCTGAAAGTTAATTGGATATTATTTCAGAAATTGTTAAACCCATAAAAGCTTCTCTAATATTTTTCCTGATTTAGTTACCTGACTGCAACACAAACTATATAAAAATTTGATGAAAATCAAAATTATTTTCCCATCTTCACCCTATGAATCCCAATTTAATTGGGGTTTTTCACAGAAGCCATAGGAAGGCCTAGCAGTGTCTCTTGGAATTTCTCTATGGGCAAACAGTGACTGCCACAATCAATGGAAAAACCTATACCACAGGTCGGTACAGTTTAAGCTATCCATAATGCAGAAGAAATCCTTCACAGTCAGACAACATTTCTAAAGCATTAACCCACTTTAGAACTTATACTTTGTTAACAGAAAGCAAACACTTGTAGGTTTGTTTTATTATTAGATTTGTTAAAAGATGCTTAGAAAAACTCCATAAATGAAACTTATTACTAAGATGAGTCAACCTCAGCATATCACTGTATACGTATATACATGAACTATTTTCTTTTTTGCATCCAGCAATTTGACAAATCTGTGAACCAAACAAAGCACTCTTATAGAAAGATAAAATAATAATAATAAAAATAACAATAATAATAATAATAATAATAATAATAATAATAATAGTAATAGTAATAAAGACTGAATTTTAATCTGTCATTTTACAGTGGTAAAACCTTTGCCACATCAGTCCTGTTTCTTTAGTATCCATTTTGGTACTGCCTGTAACTATTTGATAAATCCAGTCTTCACTCTATTTCTAACATGAAATGGCTAATGATAAGCAACAAAAAATGTCCAATCAGGCAATTGACTTCTGAGAAATGTCAACTTGTATGGTGGCTCAGAAAGAAATCTAAAAAAAACTTGCTGGATGCAGAAAATAAAAATACAAAATTAAAAAAATTAAAAAAGGGGGGGGGGGGGGGAGTGTGTGTGCAAAAAACCCTCCCAGAAAACAAAAGAACAGGCATAACATTAAGCTGATGGAGTTTGTACTGCACCTTCTTTCTGCTTTTGGCTAATTTCTGGGCCATCTGCTTAGCATGGAACAAACAGAGACAGGAGAATAGTTAGAGAAGAACTTACAGAGGCTCCAAGTCAAGCAGGAATCTGCGTGCTAATGCCAAGGGTCACAGACTACTAGCTGTTCTAAATCAGTCCCTGAACAGATTAATTTCCTCCTTTTCTTTTTGGCTTTAAAAAATTAGAGAATTCATGTTTAGCACAACTGCTTTAAAAATTAAAATAAAATGAACCAAAAGAGTCAGGAAGAGGACAACAGTTTTTTCCATTTAAAACATTACTTGCAACAAACATGGATTTTTTTTTTGTGTGTGTATGAGTTTGCTTCTTTGTTTTTGTTTTTTTTTTTTTTAAGGAAAAAAAGTAGACCTTCCCTTCATTTACAGCAGGTTAAATCATATGGTTATTTCTTTGGAAAGTACATCAGTGTAAAAGGTAAGAAAAAATCCTGAACACTATTATTCCAGCCTTTTCAGATCTAAAAATTCAGACTGGAATTTCCTAATGCCTCTCATACTTAAACAGTCTTTTAAAAAGACCTCGATGAAACTTTTCTGGAAAAACAATATGGTAGAAGGTAACTTTCACCTCCATCTGTGCAAATACACCCATACCAATGTTAGCACTGTGTATATGGACAACAGGTTTCAGGTTTTCCTGTGATACCTGCACAAAGATATGTCCATACTACCACATTTTCCAGGAGGCAGTGGAGCATATGCCTGAGTTTCATAAACATCTCAAGCCAGGTTGCTTGTCACTACATAGCACAATTGATTTATACCCAGAGATTAATCAAGCTATTGGAACTAACTGATTCTGTACATGCAACTACTGTTGGTTGCCACAGTAACAACACAAATAAGGATCATTCTCATAGTCTTGCAATCATGAATACAAACCATGGTGAACTAAACTTACATTCCTGCTTACTGAAGAAGTGACATACTCACCAGCCTGATAGATAGCCTTTTACTTACAACTGTTATAGCCTCTTATCTAATTAACAGGTGCTCTTGAGGTGGGAAGGAGGCTTACTGCTACAGGCTTCATACAGATTCATGGCTAACTACTTTTCTGAAGAACAAAGAGGAGGCCTGAATCACAAGACATATCAAACATTTTATACTGATGGTCTCAACTTAAATCTGCCATGTGTTGTCTAAGCAAATCTGAAAGCAGCTCCTGAAACTTCAGACCATGCTGCTTATTTACAAACATAAACATTCTCACACCAGCTTTTATTCACCTTTTTCAAACTAAGAAATGTTTGTTAGCCTGGTAGTTGCAAAATATTGCAAATAGAGCTGCCTCATGCTGCATGCTCTTCATTAATTTACATTAGTAATCAGAAAAAATACACTCATCTTGAAAAACATCTGCCTTGCCATGCCGTGGGCAAGGTGTAGACACTCGTAAGAGTATTTAAATTACTTTCAAAATTTAAGCTCCTTTTCAGACAATTTCCCCTCTCCCCAGAGCTTATGGAGTAATGGATCTTACAAAAGAAGAAAAGCACAAGCCAAAAAGAAGAAAAAGGGGGAAAAAAATCCTTGATCTAGAGGTTGCAGAATCAAGACTAAATGAAATACACCATTATTTAATTTATTGAAAATCCTGTTCTCACAATAAAAGCATTTGATCTTAATGGCATTTTATGTTTTTTAAGAATTACTTTCAAATGTTTCATAAAACTGAGGTAATGATATGAAACAATGAATTTTAATAAGTGACTTAACACTGCACAGAAATGTTGTAAAAGAAGTTAGAGTCCATGAAAAAAAATCAAAACAAACACACAAATTAGGATAATTCATGCAAGAAACTTTACTACACAGATCCACTTTACCATCACATTATTTTTCTAGTTTAGATTAAAATATTCTTTCTTAAAAAAAACAACCAACCAAAAAACCAAAAAAAAAACCCAGGCAAAAAAACAATGGGCAAACCAGAAACTACCTGATCTAAACAAATTTATTTATATATATATATATATACACAGAGTCCAGGCTTTTCACTTAAGGTAAGTGAAATGTAACTATATATCTAGAACCAATTTTCAAAAATCATGAATTTTTAAAAAACAGCAAGATTCTGCTCATGGTACAGGGATGTCTTAAATATACTCATCCCACTTAACCTCCACAAAAAAGTGAATGCCCAGATCACACCAAGTAATCAAAATGTACAGAATATTAAACTATTTTTTTATATGGGTTCTATTTTAAATTAACATTCACTAATTAAATCCTCTGTTATGTAAAACTTTTCAAACCTGCCACACATCTCAAATTTGCTGATTGAAATACAAAAACTGTGGCTGGTTGTTAGTTCATGTATGAAATATAACAGAGCAGCTGTGAACTGTAACCGTGAGCATCAATTTTGAAGTTACAAGTATTACGGAGTCACTTCAAGTAAAATGTGAAAAGATGTTTCTTTCTATGCTATCCAAAGAATGAGACTACAGTCTGAAAATGATGAAATACTATTTCTGTTATTAAAAGTACCTCCTAGTGGAAATATGAAATAACTACTTTTGATTAATGCCTTCAAGGCAGTGAATCTGTTTCAACTTAAGTAGACTTCAGAGAGGTGAGTGCCAAGTGAGAAACCCCCCAAATCTTTCACTTTCAACTGAAGAGATACTTCTTTAAAGAAGCAGCAAGGAGACTTTTTTTCCCAAATCTGTTCATATTCTAAATCAATGAATATGTGATCTGAAGGCTCTGCTAAAAGAAGTATTATTGGGATTATGAAATACAAAAGGAACACATTCATATGGAAGGTATGTGTACACATGTGGCTTTAAACAAAGCTCTTTCTCCCTTTTTAATGCTCTAAACTTTGAGCTGCCAGATTCGTAAAACCTCATGCTTAATTCATAACCTCTGTTTTCTGTAACCATGGAGAAATGCTTCACATGCAACACCTAGCACTCTTTGCAAACAAGCATGAGTAGAACACAAGTATCAGAGTCATTGTGTGAGCAATATTTCACACACTTGGGGTAAAGGCTACCCTATGCAGTGATGAATCTGATAGTGGGAACTCCATCTGCCTTAACAAGTTTTGACTTAAATAGTCTAGTCTTAATGACAATCAGCAACAAAACTAACCATCATAAGCTAAAGACCCTGGGGTACAGAAAGCTATATCTACAGTGTCCCAGCTCCACCTAGAAGCAGAAAAGCAGTAACTGTAAAAGAAAGATGCAATGGTATTGTGTGCCATGCAGTAAGCCAATGATTTTCTAAAATTTAGGATTTCAGAAAATTATGCTCACAAGCTAGGGTTTTGCCAGGTCTACAGTGTAATTATTTGGGCTCTCACCCTGGGACTAATTTACTACAATTGATATTATCCATACCTGCTGATTAATATGGATGTACACATTATGGGTTTTAAAAATTAAATAAGCTACACAGCTTTTTCTTGTTATGAGACATAGCAATGCTGAGGCATAACTGAATCCTCAGAAATAACTTCATTTTGATAATGAATTTCTAGGAAATGCATACACTAGGATTCTACACTCTTAATACCTCACAGACCTGCTTTGAATCAATTCTATTCCAGTTTTCTCTAACACTCCCTTCAGATTTTTTTTGTACTCCCATACAAGCTTTACCTTCTAGATGCTATCTCCTGCCCAGTCCTAGGCTCAAGTTCAACTTCTGATACCAGTTTCCTATGAGAGCTGATGAGTTCTTTCAACTTCCAGTGATATGTATCTCCTAGATCCAGCCTGTCTAGAGGTCTTACTTCCCTCCCTTTCTCTATCTCAATATCAGTTTCCTATGCATTCAAATCAGACAGCTTCTCTACCATGAGGCCAAGCATCAGGAAAGAACCCATGGGGGACTACTGAACAGTCACATCCTTACTTGCACCCAGACCAGGAAAGAAGCAGATCGTGTAAGGGAAAGTATCCACTGTATCTTTGGGAAGAACCCACCATGACCTGCTAGGGTTTGGAAAGCTGAGTGAAAAATCACTTTTTAAAGTGTCACTGAATCCAGAGTCTCCAGTGAAACACAGATAAAGCATTCTTTTTCAAAGGCTCAGTAGTTGCTTCAGCTTAGTGGAAACTCCTACAGAGATGGCAGAAAATGCCTTATCTGTAACAGGAAGGCTGCATTTGTGTCTCCTCCAATCACTGCCTTGTGTCAGTGATTTTAAAAAGACAATGCTAGAAGAACTTCTTTATTTGAACATCAGCAAAATTACAATTTCTTAAATCGTCCTAATGCCTCTAATTGGAGCTACATTGTTAAAGTTTCATACACAGACCAAACTGAACAACTGGCATGGAAAATGTTGGAAGGAATAGTGTCAAGTAAAAAGCATCAGCCACCCTTGACAGACACTGCTATCAGCCTTGCTGATAACATGCTGTCTCTCTTCCTCTCTCTTTTTTACAGTTGCTCACAGAGTCTGAGTTGGACTCCAAAATAAACTATACTGAAGAAGAACAAACAAATATTAAACTAAGAAAAATTTTCAGGTGAGAATTTAGCTGAACTAGCAGAAGATGAAGGTGTGTGCCTACCACTCAGTCATGTATGGCAGTGGAATATTGGAGCATTCTCTATCACCCATCAATACTTCACCCACACACCCTAATTTCAGTTGACAATGTCATCATTCTGTAATATACCATATTCTGTAATACAACAGCATGCCCATTGCTTGTCATAGCCCATACAGAAATTGGTGGTTATTTCTGTTTTCCAAACAAACCAAACCAAGCATACCCAATTCCATTCCATATTACTATGGGCAATTAAAATGGTCTGGTAACTTTTTCTTGTTTCAAAAGCAGCTTTAAACATGTAAATTTTTTTGGAAGAAAGAAAGATGAGGCACTTAACCTTTCTGAAACCACAGATAACCCCACAAGAAAAAAATAAATGAATACACAAGAAGTTCATATCTGCCTCCTCAAAGCACCCAAATGAGAAGCAGAAGGAATTATTCCTCACCTTGATCCTGCTGACAGCTTCCTGAGCCTGCATCATTCTCACATTCTTGGAGGGAGTTTTATCAGAAAGGAGTTGAGTTGAGCCAAGGTAATTGGCAGCAAAAATTATTCCATCGATTAAGTCTTCAGGATCGCAAGGTCCGGGAACTGTAACACAGGAAAGCAATCACTGAAGAATACCACACTAAATTATGGAAAAACAGTAACATTCTGACAACTTCAGCCTGTACCTGATGGCTGCAAATCCTCCTCTGAAATACTTCAGTTCAGCGCAATGATATGGCAAGCAGTACTTTCAAAGGGACAAAACACCAAGCAAATGCTCTCAGCATCTCCACAGAAAAAGCTGTAATTGTTAATCCATCCTGTCTCTCACATTAGCTCCTTCTTTTCTGAGCAGGGATCACCCTGGAGCAAAATGATCTCTGGGAGTTTTCACTGTTATGCAGGGACAGACACAGTTATTCAGCTGATACCCCAGCCTACAAAACCAGCCTTGCAATCCCAGGACCAACAGTCACAAACAGAACAAGGAAAGGTGAAATTTAACAACATTAACAACTGGTGTGCTGCCTGCAGTTAGTACAACAGGCAGAGGGGTCTCCCCAGGAATGCTTTACAGATACAATATGCCTCCCATGACTGAGAGGACTTGGCTGCCCACTAATCAAAGTACTTTTATGCTATAGAATTTTAAAAACGTCATTCTCAGTCTCAACAAAGATATTGAGGTAAAGTGAAGAGCTAAATAAAAATGTTAAATACCCAGAGCATGGGTTCTGCTGGTGGCTAAAGAACTCCCTTTGTCCTACAGATTCTTAACGACCTGATCCACATCATCTTCTGTGGAAAGTCAGAAGGTGGTGAAGTGTTCAGTGCTTTACAATGCAAATCTAACTGAGCAGCTTTTGTGATCTGTAAATTTCTTGGTGTTTGGTGATCATTCCTAAAAACTGTGAAGCAAAAATGTTGCATTTTAACACCTTCCTGTATGTAAAAATTGTCATGGTCCAAAACTGAGGCTGTATAACCTGAGAGGTTCCTTGTTTCCTTACAAGTAAGGAAAACAATTGGTTTTCAAGACAAGTGAAAATGCAAATCATCTTAAAGAATGGTAACGGTGCAAGTGTCCACTTTCACCATCAAAATAAAAAAAATGCTTTTTGTGTGTGTGTGTCTAAGAGCAAAGCATAAAAACTTAAAATTTTAAAAGGGAGTTTTTAATAAGTTCAAGGGTTATTTTGTGATATAAAGTAATGAGGCTACAAGTTTAACATTACTCAGCATGCAAATTTTGTTCTAATTATAACAGAAGAGATTAACAACTATTGAGAATAAGCATTGATAACTGTGACCTCCAACATGCAAGACACTATTAAGATTAAAGTACCAAAAAGTAAGAGATGGAGACATATACTACACAGAAACTATACACACATACAGAAGTAGATTTATAAATCTTATGAGCAAGCTTGCCTTCATGTTTTCTTTAAATAATAAAATTTATGTCTAGCAATTTTAAGGTACACATCTTCAGTGTGCAGAACTGATTCAGATAATATATATATGGAGAACTTTTAAAAAGAAGAACAAGCAACTTTCCCTAAGGAAATTTTTCCCTTAAGAAAAATTATGTGTATGGAAGTACTGCACACTCTTCCACTCCTGAAATCATACAGCATTTTAAGTATTGCCATTTGTTACTTTATGCAAAGGCCTTTTCACCAATTCCACCATGTGACTATAAAGGGTACAAAACCTTTTATAGTATGGAAGTATATAAAGTATATGTAGCATAAAGTGTGTGTATATATATATATATACACACATAATGGGTACAAAACCCTTTATAGTACAGTTTCTCATCAAAACACAAAACCCACAAATATAGCCCAACAAAAGTATAGGTAAGACTCCCAGAAAGAAGCATATTAAAACCAAAAAAGGTTATGTGCTCTATTTTCACCAGAGGTGAACACAGAACCAGCACTGCTTTTTACATTTATTACACCTGATAATTAAATTATTATCTGAATGAAAGTGTAGCATAGGTGCTAGCAAGTTTTTCTTGGACTGCTAATGCATAAAAATGACAAATTTAGTTTTTTAAGGAATTTTGCACCACAGCAAGCTCTAGGAAAATTTTAGTTTACAGCTTTATTATTTTTTAAGAAAAGGAGAATTATTTAAGAGAGGGCTTGATAGACAGGGCTACTATGGCAAGATTAATTTACATTCTGAGAAAGATCCTTAGTTGCTGCAAAATTCCAAAGCTCAGCTAGTTTCCAAATAATATGTAAAGTTTACATTAGCTGACATTAGTTCCAGCCACGTATTCCATAGTATGCAGTTCATACACTGAAGACTAAACCACGTAATTGTTTAAATGCATCACACTGTAAAGGAGTTTCAAAACAGTCTACATGATGTATCCATCAACATATTTCTGGCATTTCATCAAGCATATGGAATGATGACTACCAGGTGGGAAAAAAACTCAAATGAAACTTCAAATTTTCTGCTTCTGTCATGCCCTCATAATGGAATAGATGGGTTCTACAGCATGCAGTCCTGTACACACGATGCCAACTCATACAAAAATTAGCAGTTCATGTAGCAGATAACCTGCTTTTCCCTATTGTTCTGAATAAACTCAGCACTCTTACAAATGCAACCTTAACTCTCTTAAGACAGGAAGTACTATGTAATAAGACTGAAGATGCAGTGCACATTTCTTCTTTCAGGCCAGCCAATTAATCCAATTTCTTCAATAATGCTAATTAATCTAGCTGAGATTGTATTAAGCCTGCCAATTGAATACAGTGCTAAAGAGAACACTACAGTCTTCTTGCCTAGCCTGTTTTCCTTGTCTATACATGTTCATGTGTTGTGTAAATACCACTAAAAACCAGTAGTATTTTAAGTGATGCTGATAAAAAATGAAGGACTGAGACAGAAGCTATAAATAAAACACTAATAAAAAAAAAGCCTCACATTTTAAAACTTCTGACAAAGCATAGTAGAATTTAGCCCAAGCTCCAGATTGGATACATTTTAACTTGGATCTTTATACCCAACCCTAGCAGCTGCTGTAGTCAGAAAAAAAAAATAAAAGAATTACACATTATAAATATTGAAGTTTTTTGGATATGAAAAAAACATTTAGAAATTGTAGAACTATCTTACCTTCAACATAGGTTGGAAATGAAGCCAAGCTTTTTCTGGACTGTAATTAAGACAAAAAGGATTTCAAACAGAACAGAGCATGCACAAATACACATTAAAATTTTCTCCATGCCAAAAAAAAAAAGTAAATCAGTCATTGCTATAACAAAGGAAAATCACATTTAAGATTCACTATTATATTTAACATTTTGAAATTCTAAGCACCTACTAGAGTTAGATTCAATGCATTTTGCTTGTGTTTTCACCAGGCAACGTGCTAGGTCCAGTTTTCAGTTACCAATAGCATCTTAACCATCTACCAATAGGTGCTCTACTTTCCTTAATCAAGAAGTATGCTGGAAAATACTTTCTATCAAAGACTCAGGATATTCCAAGTACAAAGAAATACATGCAGAAATATATTAAATGACACCATATAGTTATTATTCTGATTGAAACCAGCTCTGTCAGTTATTCATTGACAAAAATTCAATTATTCATTAGCCAAAATCTGTTATTTCATTAGGACAAATGTATCTAATGTAACCTTCACATTAGATGTAGCTCTGACATTAATACAGCCTACAAAAAGCTTTCTAAATTTTAACAGGTTAGCTTGCAACCTGCAGTCAGTGATACCTCACCACCAACTATATTTACACTGTATAGGGCACAAAAACACATCTGGTAGGTTCAATTTCATCAAAGGCTGACTAACTGGGAAAAAAAAATCCTGACCTGCATATGTTAATAAGCAGTCTAAAGTAAGATCTTACTTTCAGCTACAATTTCATGTGAAAGATTCTATGGCTAACACTTTAAACACCTGAAAGCTACAGTTTTTAGTGAGTAAGAGTCATAATTTTGTTATAATCAATAATGTAAACCACACAGGAAACTTTATCAAAGAAAATTCCGTGTGGAGATACATAAATGGTAACAGGCATATTAAAATATCTGCTGCTGTAATACATGCTACAGCTAAGAATTTGGGCTAATCCAAGAATTACAAAACTGTAATAAATCTACAAATGATTGTATTAGCTTCTTCAATTACTTTAACTTTTCTTTAATTTCAATGAATTTAACTTCTCCACTGACTGCTTAATATAATTTTATTAGAAGAAAACATACATATGATAAGAGTGTGTTAAACCTTAGACAATTACCAGGCAATGTACATTGAAACATATGCCAAATCATTTTCCTTTACAATAGGTAAGTTACGTGGTGCTGTGAACCAGTGCAAAACCAGGTAATATAGAAAACCTGTCACAGTTATGTGACAGGTTGAGTGACTAACCCCAGGGAGTCCTTCCAAATGGAATATGGATCCAAAAAGTTATATTTTTCAATCAATGATGCTTTTCTTGCTATAGAATAAAGCAACTTGAGAAATAAAAGCAAAAGATACACAACAAAGATAGCAGAGTATGCACAATCTTTAAATACTTGCTCCTTATGAAAAAAGACAAGATTGTACTGCAAAACCAATAAAGCTCTCCATCAGAGATTACACCAGTCCAAATAAACAGTACAAAAAAACCAGCCCATAAGCAGTGATCTCCTGCTGCCAAAGCATTTAAGCTGCTGTGGGGACACTGACACTTTTTAGATGTGAGGGTCTTTCATCTCTTCAGATGACTGTTTTCACAGGACCCCCTGCCCATCCAACTATTGTTTGTAATTGCTGCCGGTGTAGTATTAAGAGGGTAACAGACTGGACCACTGGACTCTGACAGGCCTGGAGGACAAATCCCCTACCTGCCAGACACAGCTCATGCATATAAATGTTCTTTTAAAAGTACTTTTCTTTTTTAAAAAATTATAAACAGACGAACAACATCTGCAGTTACAGATTTGGCAACTATTCAGCAATCTGACTGGCTGATGCAACTTCTCAGGGCAGAGTGGTGTAATCTGGCATCATATATACTTCTGTTGCAAAAAAAACCACACAGAAAATTACGTTTTTTTCTCTTTGTTATCTATGTCGACAGACATTCTACTAAGAGTACTGGAAGAGTAAAGTGACAGGTAGAATTACCAATAGGAGGAAACCTACACCTTTTAATTTTACATAGACATGAATAATGAAATTTCAAGGCAATTAATATTTAATTACTCTTGTTGATCTCATTGCAAGCTAGTATTATATAATTTATGCTTTTTTAAAAAAGTCTTTACTAAGACCTAAAAGTCATTCCCAAAAGTTAAGAGGCTGCATTACCACTGATGTTTTCTTCCTTTGGATAAGTTTGTTGATATTTAAATCTGCTATAAGTTAGGATATATATGAAATCACAAAAATCTGTACTGCAGAAAGATAAAGGCTTTAAAAAGCTAACAAGAAAGCAGATGAAAATTTAATGCATAATCTGTTGTTGAAATCTTCAGCACATGAGAAATTGTGAATTTCTGAAGTTTTTTTAAACCTTCCATTATTTTCTAAAGGCAAATAGCAACTGGTAGAATTACAACATTACAAGTTTTTTTTTTACCACTTAATAATAACAGGGAAAAAAAGAAAGAATGGGCTACAATTAGTGTTCCAATTTTTATCAGTATGTCCAGTTACAGTAGAATAGTTTTTATCACTGTGGAAGATAACTTATACATTGATCTCAGTAACAATATGATAACCTGTTAGACTAGTTTCTAGACTTTCTTGGAGTTAAAAAACCACAAGCAAATAAACCAAATATAAGATTTTTCTGCTTACAGAGCCAGCCGCATTCTGTACTAATCTAAATAATTTTTATGCCTTTTTATTTTATGTTGGTGCAACCACTGCAGTGTAAAAAGCTGCCAGGTGAAGGGAGAAAAACAAAACACAAAACCGCCCCCACAAAAAAAAAAAAACCAAAAAACCCAAAACAAACAAACAAACACAAAAAAACCCAAAGAAAGTAAGAATTTAGCTTTATTTTGAAGAATCTAGAGTCAGATACTGAATTCTGACTAAATCACTGGCAGAACAGCTTCTACAGTGACAAAATATTAAGCAGCATAAAAAAATATCTAGTAAACTTAAACTATGTAATTTTTCATGTGGGTAAGAATTTTTCCTTTCTTTGATCAGAAGACATTCTGCATGGTAAAAAAGAAAAAGGCTTCTTCCTCTTGTCTCTAATACAGAGGTGACATTGGCTGTTTGGTAAATCAATACCTCCCAAGCCTATTAAATAAACCTAGTGTCAGCTGAGCACAGAGTTAGAATGCCTTGATGAACAGTTTAAAGTATGTTAGAAATTCAGTCAGACAGCCAGGCAAGAATAAGGGAAAGGACCTAGAAATCAGCTTTTCGAGTTTGTTGCACCTTTGGAAGAAGAGAAGAGGGTTGGAAGGGCAGCAAGGAAAATAAAAAGGCATAAACAGCATGAACAAGACTGCAGCTCTTATAAAGATTTCACTCTACCTCCTTATTAGTGGAGCCCTCTGCTGTACTGCAGACATCCTGGTGATGTTGCCTACTTGACGATTCAGCACCCCGAGGTGAAGAGGAATCTGGAGATGGAGACTAGACATGGCAAAAAAATTAAGTCATAATCTGAGTGACCAATGTAGAAATTCTCATTTCATATTTTTTCCTAACTTGGCAGTGGAATTACAAGATAAGATGAAAAAAGGAAAGAAAGAAAGAAAGCAGACAGCCACTTTTAAAATGTTGCGAGCCTTGCTTTTTGACATATTGATCACAAACCAGTGTTTCAGTGTATGTACTACTCGCAGCTAATTATTTTTAAAATTTCCTGTGTTTATATTTCAGCAGTGTACAAAATGAAGCAAATGGAAACTAAAAAGCTGTATTTGCTGGCAGGCAACACTCAAGCTTAGTGTCTTTTAGCATGGTGAACGGAGGGTCGTCTGACATCAGCATTGTCCAATTACTCATAATTACCGGTCAGCAAAATATTTCAGTTTGTGCTATGATCTCAGTACTATGTGTGCTCTTTAGACCAAATTTCCTCATTTTTCTCCCTTTACCACAAACAGTTCAGTGGAGAAACTCCAGTCATGTTCTTGTCATGCATGACTGTCAGGAAAGTTATTGCAGAAAAGCAAAGGGAACAGCACAGAAAAACAGTATCATGGAATACCTGGAGCTATGTGATTTGTGCATAAATATCCCAGTAAAAGGGAAAACATTCATTGGAAAAGTGTATTCATATCATAGGCAACTTCTAATGGATGCTGGTGACACTAAGAAGCTCTAGCGAGATACCTGAAGTCAGAACAGAGGAAACTGTATGGAGGTACAATACAAGAACACATAGTGTGGAATTAATGGAAATGATCAAACTGAAAGAATGTAATACTGAGTTTTGTGAAACAGAGTGAAAAAAAAAATCACAGATATGGAACAGAACAAGAAAAAAAAATCTCCTTCTCTTTATCTTCATTGCTTTAAAAGGTCTTAGATACTTACCAAATATTAGAACTATAGTTAATAAATAAAGATTTCAAAAATTCAAAAAGTAATTCCTTATATATATATATATCCTGTGTAAAAGAGCAGTCCTTGCATCTTCCTTTATTTTGAATCTCAGCTGAAGGGCAAAACAAGGTGCAGCTGTGAAATGGTACCTATAATGCTGGCGTGGGCAAGCACTGCCAGACTGAAGGGCTGCTCCCTGGCATCCACACAGGGGCTATGGCAGGAATAGAGGCTCCCCTGAGCTGCTGTGTAATTGTGGGGTCACAGGGACTCAGCTGCACAAACCCCAACTCATATTTACTTAAGAGAGTGTCTGCGCAGTGTTCACAATCTCAGTACCTACACGGTATTTCTCCATTAAGATTAAATACAAAATGTGCCTAATACTATCAGCCTAATAAGGGCATCCAGATATTGTAGGATTAAATAGTAAACAAAGAAACAAAAGAAAAGCATATTATATTTTAGCATCAAATGTATCCACCAAAAAAAGGTGCTTAAAATGCTTGAAAGCGCTCGTATTCATACACCAAAGCAATAATAATAAATTATCTCATTTAAACCAGTTGGCTGTGGTCATTAAGAAATTTTGCACCATTTAAAATATATTAGCACTTACTCCAATAGCACTATAAATACATTTACTTAGCTACTTTATCTACAAAATACTAGAATTAAGCAACCATCAAATGCTTGTGCTCTGTTCGAATGTTTGCTCAGATTTTTCTGGGGAAATAAATTGAATACCAAAACTAACAAATCTTAACAACAAACACCCTACAAACTTCACTACACGACAGGAGAGCTCTTCACAAAAATATTTGTAGAAAAAAGTTCAGTCTTTTGAAGAATAAACATTCAGTTCTCTTCTGAAACAAAATTAATTTTCAGAGTTATCACATACAATGCACAAGAAAAGAAAGCAGCCACAGCAATAACAAGAAATATTAGATACACCACAGTGGACAGACAACTTGCACAGCTGCTCAAAACACAACTGAAATCCAAAGTAAATGCTCAGTGACTACTTTGTTCCTTGTTAACAAAACCAGTCTTAGAAGCCTAATCAAAATGCTGTTAGAACAAACAGAGTTAGTTCATGTGAAGCAGGCTGTTATCACATAGACAGGTACACCAATGGAATTACAAACTGTTTACTGATGTGCAGCAATAAAAAAAGCCCCAAAAGTACTAGTTACCCCATTTATTGTCTTGAATATCTACTTACATGTTTCTTATGATACTCAACCTGGTACATCCAAAAATTCTCCATCTAGATTTTAGCTTGCGTTTTTTGACTCCCACATGCAACCCCCTGCACCTAAGAAACCTCCCTTCCTACTTTGCAGAGTTCAGTAACAGAAGTAATCTGTAACAGGATAGGACTGTGTTGCATCGTGTTGCATCTAGCCTGTCCAGTCAGCCCAGATGGACAATGAATAGCCCATGAAGGCAAACACAGCTGACACTGAAACATCTTCAGATACTCTTGCCTTGTAAAAGCAGTGTTGTTTTACCTGCTTTTAGCAGCAGTTTATCTGAAGAGTATAACCTAGCAGGACATGGCCATCATCACACGGCTAGGACTGAGGGGATGAAATCATCACAGACTTTGGAAATGCAAGAATCACTTAAACAAAAGACCATTACTTACAGTACAGTAATGTCCACCTACTGGCTTCTTAGTGGAGCAATGGCAAATAAAATTGCCTTTTATTGCCTTGTATACTAGTTCAGAGGAGGCAACTGAGTAAAGCAAGGCTTTAAACTTATTTGATTTTAGGGACAAAAAGTCTTTTGAGAAGTATAAATACATATTAGGTTAAAGCACTGTGAAATACTCAGTTCTAACATGCAGGTATAGTCAGATGCATAATTTCACAAGCACTATCCAGTGCAGCACAACTATGGCAGTAGATCTCTTAGGTTTTAGCACAACTTTGTTATGGCAGAATATCTACTGTGATGTGAACTGGTAAAATTCTATTCACTAAAATCAGACTGAGATCATCAAGATATAATCATAGCTTTTAGATGGCATAAAGTACACACAAAGAATGGAGTTGAAAGCTAAATTTCACTTATGATGTAATGGCTCATCATTACTGGTTGTCTTTCTCTAAATTTGCTTTAACTATACTGTTCAAATTGGAGAATTGAAAAAGTAAAATCAACGCAGAACTGCTATACACATGCACATATACTCTGCATAGAGCAAATACATTTACCCATCAGTTTGCTGGCTGGTCCAGGACCCAGATAAGATATTTGAGAGTAATCGAGAAGATCTAGATAATGTCCTGTATGACAGTCTTAAGTACACAACACAGGAAGTGTTTTGCATGTAGCTTAAGGTAATCTAGAGCAATGGATCACATGCGCTAGAGGGGTCTAATAGAATCACAGACCACCTGTATTTAAGGCCTAAGAACAAATGTAGTTTGGAGAGTCTTAGTTCAAATAATCTCCCCCTGATCCAGCTGATGACAGCCTACAGTGATGGAGTGTCCTGCCATTCGGCACCATCTGGATAATGACTGACAATCCCATTTGAAAGATCTGACTGTTCACACATATCACACTATGCAAAAGCTCCGAATAAACCAGCTTCTTTAAAACAGGCACTCATGCTGTCCATAAATGTCCACAAAACACCATGGAGTTGTAATTCTACAGTAAAATCCACTGAAGTTACAAAATCCCAGATTTTGATCTAAACAGTAACTGTGTACCTCTGTCAAAGTTTTTTAATAAAGATCCCTACCTGTTACTGTTATACTAGTGAGCCTCAAATACAAAATAAAAGTGTACCTAAGAAACCTAAAGGTTTAGCTCTGTCACAGAAAAGTCTGAATGAGCAAACAATAAATGTAACTGAGCCTGATAGGAAAAGATAGTGCTTTATTTTGCCCATTTCAAAGTCTCTTGGCCACATGAATCAGTATCAGTTAACCCTGCAGCTCCACAGTTACACTTTGTGAGCTGATAACTTCTCTTGGAATTAAATCTTAGGCTGTACAGACTCTTGACTGTGTCATATCACACACACATGCTATGCAGGTAAGATCTGGAGGCTGCCAGCAGCACAGGGATACTGGAAGCTGCTTGTGTGCTGGCTCTTTTATCTCTCTCAAGTATGGACCTTCTTAGCAGTACTTTCAACTTGAATTTCTAGTTCAAATGCAGCTTCATGTTTCAGTCTAAAAAATTAATGTGGATTGCTTCTTTTCTTTCAAAAGACTTCCAAAGTGTAGCAAGTGCTGTTCTAGTTTACAACAGTACAGAAAGATCACCTGAAATTGCTGTCATCTTTCAACAATTAATAAACATAACACAAAAAAATATCAATGGGGCTATGTATCCACTTCTCACTGTACTTTAAAGGCTCATAACACATCTGGTGAGCGTTCATCTTCAAGCAGACTAACTGATAAATTTAAGATGATGAATCAGCACAAAGCTTTCTGCCCTAGATGTTAAAATGCATTTTGTTGTTGTCTTTTTTCCAAATTATTTCAGTTTTGGAGTCTTTGGGGCATTCCTTTGCTGTATGATATTGAGAGTGTGGTCTTGTACAGATGACAGAAATATAACCTGTACATTGTATGCACAACCAACAGTTTTAAAATGTCTGCTCAGAAAAAGAAAACAATATCCTATCAACATAAATTCATCTTTATTTAATTTCTTTTCTTTCTCTTTTCCTCCCCTTTGTTCATCTGTTACTGAAACACACTTAATTATTTAAAACAGTCTTCTCTATCACCTTATTAATAATACACTGCTCTTGATGTGGAAAAAGCAAAGTAAATTTATCTCCATGAAAACACTTCATTTCTGGAGCTAACAGAATTGAAAAAATCCTGCAACTGAAAAGAACTCAAAGGTTCTTGAAATAAAAATGTATGTAGCCAAAAAGAACAGAGAAACAAAACAGTGAAGCTCCGTGCTGCTCTACCTGAAAGGTTTGTCTTCAGCTCTGATTTTTTTTAGTTCACGAATCTATGTACATGGTTTTATTATATTAGGGTTTATTCTAATATGTACCACTTCAAGTGTGTACAGAAGAACAGAAAGATGATGGGAAGGATTTGTAAAACTGAAGTCTTGGCAACACAGCAAAAATCCATGCATGAAGGTAACAAAACTTGGCTTTCAGATCTATAACCCAATGGATAACTGAGTGGACTTCTGAAAAGGTCATGGTTCTGAAACAGACAATTTCTCCCTCCAAACCACTATCTACTCCTGGTTAGGGCAGAAGTGAAGTGTCTTCTCTGGACATGGGAGGACAGAAATACTCTTTGAATCCCAATGAAAAAAAGTTCCTTCAAGCTTTTGAGTCTCTCAGTGCTTTTCTCAGCATGTCTCTAATTTCACAACCAAGCATACCACTATTCTCAAAGTCTATGACATTTGAAAGATGCTTTTTCAGATCCTCCATACAGTTTATATACCAAAATATTTCATAATATTCTGAGATACCCAAAACTACACAGAACTATTCCCTTTTCTACTTGAACATGTGTTCATGTTTAAGTCCAGGTCCACACCCTGCAGATGTCTTCTATTTAGACTTTTAAGCACTACTATTCCTGTGCACAAGTAGGCTAGGTAATAACAGTAGGTTTACGGTGGAAAGGTTTCCTCTTCTGACAGAGGAAAACAACAGGCAAGAGCTACCTATGGGCTTTCCCTTCCAGTGAGATACTGTGTACATCTAGAAGAACACATTTTCCTAAAGGGTATCCCTTTCCACCATTCTCAGATGCATGTGTACCATCATCTCCATGTTGGTCTCCAGCACGTCTGAACATTTTTCAGTCCAGTGAACAGATTCTCTCCTGTTTCACACTCAGAATATATGACACTAACTCCAGTTTCAGTCTTTTCAATGGTGAGTCAGTTTCCTGATGTCTGATTATTGCAGCTTTGCTACTGTATTTGAAGATACCCTCACAAAGCCATATTCAAATGATGGTCTGCTTTGGTTTAAAGTTTTTTGATGAGCAGATTATGGAAATCTATGTTGATTGTTCATATCTCATATATGTGTCAAGCCCTTACTGTATTTATTCAAAAGATTCCATGTTTTGTCCCAATCCAATCTTATGAGATCCCACCTGGAATACTGTGTGCAGTTTTGGAGCCTCTAACAAAAGAAGGACATGAACCTGTTGGAACATGTCCAGAGGAGGTCAATAAATAAAGATGGTAAATAAAGGTGATCAGAGGTATGATGCACCTCTCCTACAAAGACAGTTTGTCAGAGTTGGGGTTGTTCAGCCTGGAGAAGAGAAGGCTCTTGGGAGACTTTATAGCAGGTCCTGTCCAACACAAACTACTCTATGATTCTAAAATATTGACAGAATTTTTCAGCGCAACACATTTCACACAAAGGTGATGTTCAGGTCATCCCTTATTCAAGTGAAAGCATGCATCACTAAACAAGGGTGCGCAAGGCACATGACACCAAATACTCTATAGTTAAATATTAAGAAGGTGTCCTTCAGTACACTATTTATTCTCAGAAGTCTGCTACCTGCTTTCTACATCAAAAGCATAACAGTTTTTTAAAGTAAAAAGTAAAATTGTTCATGGACTGCTTCTTTTTTTTTTTTTTTTTTTTTTTCATACCTACCAAATATTTCTTTACATAGGAGAGGAGTGACTGAAATTCCTGCAAATAAGCCTGGAAACAGGACATCTTAAAAACAAACAGATACCATCATCTGTAGCTTTCTTATCCCCTCACAGTTGTTGTATGTCTTTCCTAACATTCCTAACATTCGTTTCCCAAACTATACCCAGCTGCAGGCCAGCTGAACACTTATGGATGGTTTAGCTTCTGAAAATCATATCTGGACACCTCCAACTGGTATTTTACCAAACATTCTTCAGTGAATGTATCCTCCAAATGCTCAGCCCAAATATTCAGCACTGAGGAGTGACAGTCACTTTCTTGTGAAAAAAGGCAAAAGACGTTGTCACCTGTAATGAGTCTCAACTGCTTCATTCTTTTGACTCCTTTGCTTCACTGTTATCTTGTGAAGAGCTCCTAGCTAAATAAAAAGTGACTGCTATTTGATTTAAAAAGGTTTTACCATTTTCGGTATTATATGACTAAAAAAACAAAGTTATTGCAAAGATTTTCAAGCAAGTTTTATCTATAAAAGCTCAATGGTTTTACTAAAAACCAATGTGGGGACAATTGGCAAAGTAGACATGCAAAATAAGTGGATGTTAATAAAAGCACACAGTGTGCATCACTTATCTGCTACCTCCCTGATACTTCTGTGGGAACAAAATGGTGTCTTCCCTTGTTACCTAATTCCTTCTTATGTCAAGACCAAAGTTACAAACCAGACTAAATAACATGTATTTGCTACACTGAAAAGCTCCCTTTTGAGATCCTGTTTCTTTCTCAAGCAAGCCAAAAGAAAAAATTATATTTAGATATAATGCTTTCAGATATATTTTTATTATAATGGATCACTTTGTCAACACAATCTATCTATCTTATTTATGGCTAAGCAGTCCTAGCAATGCTTTGTTAAAGAAAGCAGACTGTTCAGGCTGTAAATGAATTGGTATCTGAATTAAATAATCCAGTAAAACAAATGCAAACATGTTTTTCTCCAGTGAAAAACAGCATTCCTACCGAGTCATAAGTTCATTCTTATACAGCACATATTCCCTTCACTCTTGTACAGATCTTCTGGACTGTTCACTTAATTTACTTCCTCTTTCCAAGAGCACAGACTATCTGCGCATCTACAACCATCACTCATTGTTGTACTGAGCTATACAGTCATTATACCAACTGTTTTGATTACAGTCAGCACTGAAATCTCAGTCAGGTTCTTATCTGACAGGCAATGAACACTACTGACTGAGAAATTAATTTTTGGTGCAAAATGTACTTCCATATCTAAATGATACAGACAAATGGAATCACCCATTTTGTTTACTCTATGAACATACTAGGCTGAGTCCTACCAGCATACCTTAGAAAAAGTAAATTCTGCAAAGCAAAGCAAGATTTTGCTGCCTTCAGGAAGGACTCAATGCTCTCAGGACCCCCAGCCTAACCTCACTGAGACCATCATGGTATTGTGTTTTACAATCTGATAATCCGGAAGCAACAGGAAGTTCCTCTGTCCTCCCAGACAAGGACAGCACATAGAAACATGGACAATATGATGAACAAAAGGGAAATCAAAAGAGAAATGTGATCTATTTGACAAAGAGAAGAGAGAGAATTACAGCTTCTGGAAAATTTTTAAGAAGTTAAAAATAATTGTTTTCCAGTATAGAGTAATCTGGAAAGGTTGCTTTAGCCTCCACATGACTGATAAAGTCTGTAACAGACAGTTTTTAAAGTATTTGCATAAGTAATTTTTACAAGAAAGTTGTGGTTTTTTTAAATAAAATGGTTCAATGAAACGATGAAGAAACAGCCCAAGAGCACTCAGCACTGTGTGTTTCCACTATCTTTCAAGGAAAAATAAAATCTGATAGCTATATGTCTGAATCAGTTTCCATACTTTTTAGCAACTCAAACACCATGCTCCAATTTCTTCCCCTTCATAGAATATATGCATCTATCATTTTGACTGCAGATTTAAAAAATCGTGTTTGTCACTGATCTACACATGGCATGTGATCTTTTTTCACTATATGAATTCTCTTTGCAGAGGCAGAGGTGTTTTGAGCGGTTCTGAGGCACTCCTAGTAGGTTACGACAATAAATTATGATAAAGGAAATAGGAAAGCTGCTTAATATTTCTTACATTTTTCAAAAACAGTGCTCCAATTTTCAAAATGTTCCAACATAATTTAACACAAAAACATGTTTTCTAAATTTATGGACATTACTCTTCTCCTTTTTGATCATATTAAAAATCCAATTTACAAAAAAAAATCATCACTTCATTGATTAAGCTAACGCAGAAATACACTTCCATTTCAGCTCTTTCCTGGGTAGAATGACTATGGTTAGAGATGCTTAAAAGCTAACACCCATCAGGAAGCAGTCACCTGTTTGGTGTTTAAAACACCAAGCAACACACAAAAAGTTCTGTCTTTCACTGTTCTTCCAAAAGAACAAAAGTCATCAAAAACATTCTGCAACACTAAAGGGGATGGAGTAGATGTTTGCAGTATGTCTAATCTTTGAAGGAATAGCATGGGTCCATTATGATAAAACTATTTTTGGCCAGTAAATTTAGCCTACTAGTTCTTTCCATAACAACACATAAATTTAACAGTTGTTTATGATTTTATTTTATTAGAAATTCAGAAAACCCATAAAACTTCCAGTAAAATAGCCACACCAGCAGCTGGAACAATAAACTGTGAAGTGATCCTGATTCAAGCAAAGCCTCATGCCAACAGTGCAGAACTGCACAAATGCTAATTATGTAAATCTGAACAGTGGCCTTAGATACTCAAGTTGATGGAGGGTGAGTACACTTTACAGCAATAATGCTGTATATATATACTGAGGCTCACAAAACATTTCTAGAGCTTTCAGGTGGACAGAATCTTGCAGCTTTTCTGGAATATGAATCTGATCTACAATACCGTTGTAAAGAATACTAACAGATTTCTTACTGAACTGTCAGGACTATTATGTAACAAAAAATGAAACCCCAAAACCAAGAATGAACAGAAATACACAGGGACAGACGAGATCAGACTGAGTGTTTGGTGAATATTCTAAAATATCCCGTGGCAGTGAAAAATGGTAGTATCATTTGTTTCAGAAAAAAACAAGAGCTTCACGTTGCAAACTCTTGTATAAATGGGGTCAGCACCAGTTCATGAAGAAAAATTTGCCCACTGATAATGCATATGCTTACATGTCCTCTAGAGTACAAATTTTAAATCGACAAAGCACTATTTACTGAAGGATGAGTTACAGAACAAAAGTAAAATGCACCCCCTCCTCCAGTGCCATGTTTCCCACAGTTAAAGGAACCAAGAGCTGAAAGGTTTGTATACTCACGTCTCCATCTAGTGGCCTCTGGTCATCAGAGTCTCTGGTTGGACTGATGTCCTGCCTCATCACCCAGATCGGCTCCTTAGGTTCATCAGGGGTATAAGGAGAACGGATGGTCCTTGTCTTCACTTCCTCAATAGCCTCTTTAATGTCCTTGATGGCCAGGGAAATTGCATCTCTTTTTTCCTTGCTGTACCTCTGTACAGATTCTCCTGAGCTGGGTGTAACTCGAGAACCAGCTGTGAACTGGCCATTACTTTCATGCCCGCCACTAGAAAGGGGATGACCGTGCTCCAAACTCTGCTCGGACTCTGGCATGTCTTCAGCTGCTTTGTCTAAGCTCTGGGAGCTCATGCTCTGCTTCACCTCTGCTACAATCTGATCAATATCCTCCTCTTGCTCATAACTATCCATTCTTGGGTAGGGTGCAAACTCTGCCTCCTTCTCGGGGCTGTCAGACTCCCCATCAGACCGCTCATCGTAATGGTGAAGGCGGGCACCAAGTGCCTCCTTGCGGTAATTGTCAGCTTCCTCCCTTTCCCGCTCATACTGTTGGATCCCCTCCCTAACATCAAGGTCTGGTGTGTCACCTATCTCCTCATAGACGTGCTCCTGCAGTCCATAGTCAGCATAAGGCTCAGCATACTGTTCATCCTCCCCTCGGTGGAACAGCCGATGTGTGTAGACATAGCCCGAGTAGGCTGCGTTCATGGCTTCCTCGTGTTCGATGGAATGGAAATGTAAGTGATTGGGCAATGTTCGATTATGAAGGGCCTCACCGTGTTCAGCCTCAGCATTCTCTGTGTACTCCTCAGATTCGGGCCTGTACTGCACCGCATACGCGCTCTCATCCTCATTTTCTTGAACTCTCTCCGTGTCATAACTGCCCTCCACTGTGGCTATCACATCCCCTTCCGCGGTGTCTGTGTGATTGTGAAAACCACTCTCAGTGCTGGCTGAACGAGCTAACATCCCTTCCTCCTCCTGCCCAGACACAGCCCCTTGGATGCTGTTTGGATGCCTTGGGTAGCGAGCTGCATAACGCTGCTCCTCTTCCACCTCTGAGTGCGCCAGATCAGCCTCCACAGACTCATTCACTGCTCCACTTGCTGGTTCTTCACTTACCTCCCCCTCAGGTGGTCCACCCAAATGGTTCATGGCAAGTTTTGGTGGGTAGGTCACTTATGCTATCAACATTTTGTCTATCCCAGCTGGAAAGAAAAAAAAGAAAAACAACAAAAAAAACCACCTCTTAAATTACTCTTAAAAATAAGTGGAGACATAATAAATAAACAGGAGCAACAGAAGGCAACCTTCCTTCCCTGGGAGGCAGACATTTGACTTCATCAGCTCTGAAGTCAGACAGCAGCCAGCAGAATTTGACCTCCCAAGCAAAGGCACTCCAACAGCAGCAACCAACAATGAACCCCTTGGGAACTGCACTTCTATGGACAAATTCTTTCTGGAAGGAAAAAAAATCTCAAAAGATGCAATAATTCACCACAGAGGTCTGCCAAAAACAAATATACAGGCCCCATAAACAAGAAAACTCTATAAGAATACAGATTAGCTTCTGCAAGTTTCACAGAGCAAGCAGAGCTATCTAGCTCAGGTGGTTTGACTTTTACATGACAGACTCCTATTTTGAGCCTTGCCCTGTGTTTTTAAAATGAAGTGTCATGAAAAGCATATTTTTTTCCTTTAGCTCCTTAAATCCATATCCAAAAGTAAAGTACAGCTCCAGTTTGTGACTTAATGATAAGTACGAAAAAAAAAGGCACCCGTAAGGAAACTTCTAACTTGAAGGACATACAAAAAACCATGTGTCATTTAGCAATTTACAAAAAAAAAAAAGAAAAAAGCATTAATGTAAAATAGAACTTGAACCAAATCTAAAAGGCAAGGAGGCTTAGGATGCTCTCTGCTAACTAAATGAGCTCTGTGCAAAAGAGTGGTGGGAATAACTTCCAGTGACAAGAAAGCAACAGTGATTTCAGCTGCCCTGAAAGGCTAGGTGGGATTTATTTATGCTATACTTCCATGGAAAATCTAGTGGGTGCAGCTTCTAAGGTTCCAACTCAGTGAACTGACAATTAAGTTTTAGTCTAATGTTTTAGCCTTTAAAACCTAGGAGTCCTTTTTTTTTTTTTTTTTTTAAGATAGCAAAACACCTCTTGGTCCTTGCTGCAGACAGATCTCTTCATTTTCATAAACAGTCCATACACAGCTTTTGGAAATCTACACAGGATGATGACCCACTTTCTGAAAACTTCATCACATACATCCTGATACATCATTAACTAAACTATGTCAAGTTAGAAAAGAAGGCAAAATTCAACTGCTTGAAGACTATCCATACCTCAAGTCAAATAAGGTATAAAAATGCCAAAATACTTACAGCAGAATTTCTGATTGTATCTGAAAACACGCAACCCTAGCCTTAAAAAAGACTAGTAACCTAACACATACTATGAACAGAGAGTATTATTGACATGTCTAGCTGTGACAAACAAACTTCAGAGATTACAAACCATATAAAAAATTGCAAAAAAACACCTGAGAGCCCCAACCTTCCCTTTTAAAAAGTCAAAGTTTCAAAAGTTCCACTTGTGACATTGCCCTCACGCAACAAACCATCTCAGGCTGATTTCAAATTTCATATTCTGAAATTTGAAATATGAAATATTCATATTTCATATTCTGAAATTTTCAAGGTTGTGTCTTTTGAGGGGATGAGGAGGAAACTTTTACATTTTACTCAAAGCTTTTTACTGAAAAAGGTCCTCATCTGCCTTTCTTCCAATACTTTTAATTTAATTTTACTTGGTAATTTTGCAACAATAAAAAGTGCTTTTCAAACGTATTTAGAGACATTTTAATTCTTGCAAAAGAAGGTAAGTTTACTTATAGAACTGTAGATCTGAATAAATACCCTTTGGTCCCCTAAGCCCCAGTAAGCTTCAATGAAAAGTAAGCTTCTAAGTACACTTATTCCACTGCTTAACAGAGTCTTTAGGACAGTAACTTAAAGAACCACCTATTAAGGTTGGGAGCTAGAAGCACTAAATCATTTTTCATGCATGCTAGCTGGAATACTACTAAAAAACATATTTTTTAATTCTTAGTAGTATTTCCCTCAAGCAAATACAAGTTCTGCCTGATTTTTCCCACCAGCCAAGTGCTTCCAAAAGCACTTTATTTCCAGCAAGTAAACAAAAATCAATAACTTACATAAAATGCCACAGACAAAAGAGAATATAAGCAAAAGAAGTCATCTGATCTAGCAAATAAAGACACAGCACCCATCTGAACGATATTATACTCTCATATTAATTACTCAGAAGAGCATCTGTGCTCCAGTAATCAAATATATGGGAAAGTGCTCTGTAAGCACTCTTAGATTTGCACTCAGGACTTGATGGATGAATCTGTCTCCAAAACAGGGAAATTAGAGCTTGATTACTATGGCAACTGGCTCTTTGCTGAAGGTTAAAATACCTTCCTGCCTGTAAAGAAGAAAAATAAATATCTCTGCACATATTTGTTAAAAAACATAAAGAGAAAGCTGGCAATTCTCTATTACTCCATATGAAAAAAAAAAACCCAAACAACAAAAACCAAGAAGTATTTAAACACCACTGAGCTGCATATTATTTCAGAGCAAGATGACAACATTCATACCCAGTGCTACTCAGGAAAAGACATGCAATACGAGAAACTGTGAGTACTGAGATTCCAGTTTGCTTTGCTATTTGTTTCTCAAGTATAGATGTATAATCCAAAGATTCCCTTTAGAGTTCACTTTGTAAGAGCTATATGCACTCTGTTTCCATGGTGTAATTCTCAATTTTTTGGATAAAACATTACACATTCTATAGGTCTTTAGACTATCATTACTGTCTCAAAACAAAGTTAAGTGCCTTGTGGAACACACACCTACACACTTTTTTTGCCACACATTGGCAAATAGGCTAAGTTAGGAAGAGACCACAGGAGTGTCCTGCTCACACTACCCCTTGTTTTCCTGCCTGGGCTATGACCCAGAGAAGCTCCTGGGCCTCACCAGCCCCAGTCTGTATCACTGCAAGGGGTTACATACATGCTTTAAAAGAATTAATCTTCTCATTTATCTGTTTCCTCTTATTTTGCAGAACTTTTGAAAGAGCAAAGTTAGGATGACATCTGAGCATGCACACAAAAAGAGTTTTGTCACCCCTGAAAAACTTTGGACATACCTATCCATGTCTTCCATAAAAAACAGCTATTCTTTGAATACATTTACTCCAAGTCACAACAAAGACAGTAAGAGCTCTGGTGAATTTGCAAAAGCATCTCACCCCAAGCACAGGTCCTCTTGCCACATGGTCTGAGGCATGTCACATGTTTTTCCAGATTTCAGCAACACACCAATGTTTTATTTGTATAGATAAAGTTATCTAGATATGACATATGAAGAGAAGAGAGCTTTCAAAAAAACAAGTCTTTAGCAAACGTAAGTCTTTGAAACACATTTTCACTTTTTTTTTTTTTTTTTTTTTTTAAGAAAAGAAGACCACCTATGGCAGAAAATGGCTGAGGATTTAACAGTGTATGCAAACCCCCTTAGAGAGAACTCACCACCTTTCTTGTGTTAGACAACTCTATTCTGAAATGTTACCTGCTTGGGAAACCTGATTGCTTGAATTGCCATGTGCTAAGTAAGCTCATCCAAAACAGCTTTAAACAACCAAAAAAAGCTGTAAGATGTATGTTTCTAGCCAGTCAGCAAAAACAGCAACCGGAAAGTGACATTAACACTTCATCACAAGCACACACATACACATATCAACTCATACTGATGAGGCTTGACAGCTATGAACTCTCATAATTTTACAATTGTAAAGCAGAAAAGCTGAATGCACAAAATTGCTCTGCACACAAAATATTCTACAAGTGCTTGTGGAAGCCTTGTATCACTGTAATACTATAGCAACTTAAACATTAGTTTCAACACTATAATTTCTCTTTTACATTTTCTGTGAAGTCTTTCACTCCAATTCTGTTCACAATACCCCTGGAAGCTTCATTTCAGTCTGCAGCAGAAAAATTAATAAAAACCTACAAAATCCTGGGGCACATAATTAAATCTATTGTTTAGATGTGAGCAATTACAAAGTTTTCCATATATAACACAATTGAACATTATGTTATTAAATCCAGAGATCTATCTGGAACAATAATTAACAGTATGCAAGCCAGACTGGAACACAAGTGAATTGAATTTAGCCACAGTATGCATCTGACTAACTTGAAGGGAAATCATACATCAGATTTCAGTTCCTTAGTGCTTTGAAATCTACTTTAGCTATCACCAGGTGTCCTGTTTTGGGCCAGGATAGAGATAATTTCCTGTCTCGTAATTTTGCTTTCAGCTAAATCTCCTGTAAGTAGCTGCACTTGCTGAAATTAACAGCAAGTTTCTCAGTCAGTGTCTGCTTCTGGGACTGATAACACTCGGTCTTAATAGTTAGGGCTTGAGAATGGCACGCAGAACCAAGGCCACTGCTCGGTTCTGAGGAACATCTTGTGCTCTGGAAAGAGAAAAGGAATAAGGAGGTCACACCTGCAGCCCTCCTCTAGGAGAAGTGGGCAAGATAAATGACCAAAATTGACCAGAGTATTCCATCCCACACACATCATACCTGGTAAAAATTTGAAGGATCACAAAAGTCAAACCCTTCCTTGGGCCTCCCTCTTCACCCTTCTTCAGCTGTTCCTGTTTGCTGCATCATCCTAGGAGGGCTTCCTTCCTGTTCCTCCTCTCCCTGCATCCCCCCTCCTCCCCATCAAAGGTGGTGCTTGTTGAAGCTCAGCAGGGATGAATTTGCTGTCTCAAGGGCAGGGTTTTCTAAACACCAGGTATCCAAGCTTCCCATTTCCCATGTGATCCTAAGGCAAGAAGCCTCACTGGAGGGTCTGTCTTTTGCTAACAAGACTGAAGACTGGCTGTGATAGGTGGTTGGAAATTTGTAGAGCTCTGGCCCTTTCACCCATCTTTGGGAAAGAAAGATATGTAAACACTAAAACTTTAGACATGGTATTGAGTGTGTATACCATATCCCTTATCATGCACCAGCCTCAGGGAAAATTAAAAGGTAAAATGGACTGTTAAAAAATACCTTAAAGGCAATGGGTGGTGGAACCTTTAAAAATTGAGACAAGCACTTGGCACAAGCCACTTGGTTAGTTAACACCAAGGGTTCCATCAGTCAAACTGGTCCTGCTCAGTCAGCCCTTCTACATACAGTAGATGGGGACGAAGTGCCTGTGGTGCATGAAAAGAATCTGCTACAGAAAACAGTTTGGTTTTTTCCTGACTCAGGCAAAGGTAGACCTTTTGTGGGGTTGCTTTCACTCAAGGGCCTGAAGACACTTGGTGGGTGATAATGGAAGATGGAGAAGTACAATGTGTACCTCAAGGGAATCTAATGCTAGGTGAGAATACCTAATTTTTGCCTGACTAACTCAGCTGGTAGAGCATGATACTCTCAGGGTCGTGGGTTTGAGAGTATGGGATAGAATACTCTGGACAATACTGGTCATTTATCTTGCCTGCTCATCCCTAAAGGAGGGCTGCAGCTGTGACCTCCTTACTCCTTTTCTCTTTCTGGAGCATAAGATGTTCCTCAGAACCAAGCAGTGGCCTTGGTTCTGCACATCATTGTCAAGCTGTAATTTATAAACACCAAGCATTATCAGTCCTAGAAGCAGACACTGGCTGAGAAACATGCTGTTTATTTCAGCAAGTGCAGCTTGCAGCTTACAAGAGACTCAGCTGAAAGCAAAATTACAAGACAGGAAATTAGATCTATCCTGGCCCAAACCAGGACATTCCACCCCTTATTCCATACCATTTGCATCATACACAGTATAAATCTGAGGGATCATGAGGGTCAAACCTTTCCTTTGGCCTTCTTCTTCACCCTTCTTCACCTGTCCCTGTTTGCTTCAGCATCCTGGGAGGATTCCATCTGTTCCTCTCCCTGTGGTCCTGATCCGTGCCAGCCTGAATCTGTGTGTTCCTGCCTCCAGCTCCCGACTGCTGCTGACTCCAGGATTCCAGCCTGGACTTTCCCAGGGCTGCCCTGCAGCCTCGGGGGTGACGTGAGAGTTACTGGGGAAGATGGGGGAGGAATGTAGGATCATTTTTCCATATATTTAGTAATTTTTCCTTTTTATCATTACTGTTTCATTAAAGCTGTGTAGTTTATTTTCCAACCCATAAGTCTCTCTCCTTTCTTTCTCTCTCCTTTCTTTATCAGGGAGGGGGATTAACTGAGAGCATCTCTCACTCAGTTAATCATTATCCCAGCTTTGACACGAGGGTATAAAATTCTGTGGTAGAAACAGCAGACATGTGTCAGCAGCAGGCTTCCCAAACCACATCAGCTCAGACAAACCCTATGATTACAGGGAGTTGATTTGAATTTCTGCTCCCAGTTTGAAAACTGTTTACAATGGCTCTTAAATATCTCTATAAACTGAACTGACACAATAACTAAAGAAACTTGAACACATCACACAACTTTCTTGCTGAGACTGGAAATGTCACCACTCTTTGGAAAACAAATAACAGAATACTAGGACCACACCATGTTTTTGCTCAGCATCATTTTTAATTCTCCACTTTAAATATTCTATTTAACTACTTCTGGTTTTGAAGAAACAAATTCATCCTTGTTTCAAGTTCACAGAAGCTCATTCCCATTTCATCTACTGCAGCACACAAACCAGTGTAAAAGCATACGAATTTAAAAAGTAACGATTTATCTGATGAACGTACCCTTTAATAAATTTTTATAAAATATTATTATATTTACAATTTTTGCAGCCAATTGAAAACAGAAATTATTTCCTGCCTATGCAAATTATCTCTACTTGTTTTTAATAGGGGTCTAAAGCAGATAAGCAAGTATTTTGCAAAAGTCTTGTTTTGCAAGACATTTTTTTAGTAAAGTAACTAATTATATAAACTGAACATCTGAAAAAGTCAGTTTCCAGTTCCACAGAATCTGAGCACACTGATGATGATGAGTGTGCAGTAAATGATGAAGACAATACAACAGGCACAGGATAAAAAAATCCCAGTTCCTTCACTTCCTGTACATGGCCCTGACTCCTCCAGGCCTACACTTGCCTCCTTTAAAAAAAAAAAATTGGAGCTGGGAGGAACCTCCACCACACAAAATGCCAGACTTCTGTTAATAGTAAATAGATCTAGAACTAACAGAGTTATTGTGCTCTCAAAAGTATTTTTCTCCCTTCCAATTCCTACCTTACTGAAAACTAAAATTTAAACTTCAACATGAAACACCATTCAGTATTCTCCATTTTTAGGCAGCCTAGATCTCAGAAGTTTCTAAAGATGATCAAGAAGAAAGAGACAGAGATCTTTTAAGAATAGGGCTGATAATGTGTTAAAGCACCAGAGAAGGCAAGTGTTCTCATCAGAAAAGGAACAGACCCTTCCCACTACCTTTTAACACTAAAGTCTTGCCTACACAAAAAAAAGTTGAAGCCATCCATCTGCTGCCAGAGGAAGGTTAAATGATATTATGACCCAAAGAGAAGTAAGCTGAGCCCTGGGGAGCATCACTTGTGACTGGACACCAACTGGATTAAACTCCACTCATCACAACTCTCTGGACTCAGCCATCCAGCCAATTTTTCATCCAGCTAAGCATGCACCCGTCCAAGACACGAGTAACAAGTTTAATCAGGAAAATGCTGTGGAAAACCGTGTCAAAGGCTATACTAAATTCTGAATAGACAACATCTACACCCTTTTTGTTGGTCACTAAGCAGGTCACTTTGTCATAGAAGTAGATATGGTTTGTCAAGCAGGACCTACCTTTCCTAAGCCCATGCTGACTGGGCACAATTGGCTCGTTGTCCTGTACATGCCATGTGATGGCAACGCAAGAAGCTCAGCTCCATAACCTTCCCTGGCAGGAGGGTGAGACTGACAGGCCTGTAGTTTTCTGGATCCTAATTCCAGCAATTCTTGCAGATATCCATCACATTTTCTCACCTCCTATCACACTGACCACGAGTCAACTGACCTCCCTGGTTAGCTAGGACTGCTAATAAAATGATGGAAAGGGGATTTGTGAGTGCCTCCACCTCCCTCAGTACCTTTGGGTGTATCTTTCCCAGCCTCATTGATTTCTGTATGTCTAAGTCGTGCAGCAGGTCACCAACCACCTCCTCTTGGATTATGGAGGCTCCATTCTGCTCCATCTCCATCTCTTCCACCTTAGGGGGCTGGGTACTCAGTGAACAACTAGTCCTACTACTAAAGACTGAGGCATAGAAGGCATTAAGTACCTCAGTCTCTTCCTCAAGTATTTGGTCTGCCTCTTCATCCTGGATGAGAGGGCTATAACAGATTCCCACTGCCTCTCCTGCCTTGCTTATCTGTTCCAAAGAGTTTGCAGCCATCCATTGCAGCACTGCAGCTGAGTCATCCCACCATGCTTCCATGATAGCAACTATATCATAGTTTTCTACCTGCACAACATCCTCCAGCTCCTCCCGTTTGTTGCCCATGCTGTGTGCAGTTGGGATGTTGCTCCTGACACCTGTCTGAGGGAAGAAGTTCTAATTTCTATCTGATCATTCTCAGGCACTTCCATAGTTTTTATGGAAGTTTGTATAGTCTTTGCTGTCACATGGCTCTTCATCCTATCTCCACTGAGACATCAGACCAAAGGCCCCTGATAGCACACTACAGATATTGGTGTACCAACCCCAGAATTATCTATAGCAACTCCGTCCTTATCCCTTTCCACCTTCAAATTTACTTTAAAGCTCAATAAATGACACCCGCTAACTCTTGTGCAAAAATTCTTTTCCCCCTTTGAGTCAGCTGTATCCTATCTGTCACCAGCAGGCCTGGTGTTGTGTGGACTGAGCCATGACCAAAAAACCCAAAGTCCTGCTGGTAACACCAGGCTCCAGGCCAGATATTGATATGTTGGCTCTCCCTGCAACTGGTGGGATAGAGAACACTAGTTGTGCTCTCAATCCCTTTGCCAGTCATCCCAAGGTACTAAAGTCTCTCTTGATTGTCACTGGGCTTCTTGCAGTAACTTCACTGCTGCCTACCTGAAAAAACAATAATGGATAAATAACCTGAAGGCAGTACCAGGGCAGGAAGCTTACACTTAAAACTTTAACCTGGGCCCCACAGAAGCAAATATCAAAGAAGTGGGTCTGGCATCCATGTGTGGCCTACTGTATCCTTCAGATGGGAGATGACAACGATTTGTCTTTTTCTTTACAGAGGCAGTTTCACTGCAGGGCACAGGCTGACTGAAACTTGGTGAGATCTCCAGGCTGGATGAACCCTCATCCCCGTTTTTTTTTTGTGGTGCCACTTGCAGAGCCTCATTCCTGTTGCCAGGGCACCAGAGATGATGGGGCAGACACAGAGGAGATGCTGCTGCTGTGCTGGGCAGGAACCTCTACCTAGTGCACCCAGTCCCTTAAGTCACTGTGTTCAGCCAGGCAGAGAGAGAGTAGGGGATCCTCCATATGTATCCTGCCTGCCTGCTGGGCCTCTGGCAGGGAAGGCAAGGTGTGCCTAAGCATCATAAGTGCAAGTCCTGCAACAGCTAAGCTAAGGAAATCTGGGGTCCTCTTTCACTGTGCTGTGATTTCACACAGGTTACTTCTGGTTTTATTAGCGTCCATAATACTAGTGTATTATGGACTGCAAATCTAAGTAGTGGCTGGATAATCTATAATTTTGACAAATTAAATTATTGCTCTAGTAATTAAGTCATAGTTACTAAGAAAATCCATTTACAACGAATGAAACTTAAACAGTATAAAAGTAATGTCAAAGAATAACAATATTTAAGACCAACACTAAAATATAGTTTCAAACTCTGTTATAAGTACAGTCATTAAAAATTAATCTTTACTAAATCTTAGCAGCTGGCTGGATGTAACTAACAATTTTTCTTCTCTGTGTAAAAGAGCAGAACTGCCTCAGAGAGTAAAGTGGAAAAACACTGTCTGTCCAGTGACAAATTCTGGATGCAAATGGTATTTTTACACTAGTGACCTTTTCATAGTAATGTAAACTATGTATTTCTCTCTATTTAAATAAAGGGGGATTAGAATCTATACTACAAAACAAACAAACAAAAAAAAACCCAAACCAAACCAAAATCAAAAGACCCCACACACAAACAACCCCGCCGTTGCTCCCACACACACACATAGAAAAAAAAATAGGCCAGGAAGCCAAATACTCTTTCCATCTTCTTCAGTTGCCATTAGCAGTGTAATAAAGAACAGCAGAAGAAAGCTAAAAAGTATGATTCTCTAAGCTGCAAGGCATGGCTAACTTTGGGGTAAGTAATAATGTCTCAAGCTCCAATCAAAAAGAGAGTAAGCACTATTATGACCAAAAATCCTTGGATTTTCCTCCTCTGCCTACACATGAAGACTTCACCCAACCTTTCTGGTTGAGACTGTCTTATTCAGCTGTATTCCTGGTTTGTGTTGCAGTCTTAAAGCAGTTTATCTTTGATATGAGACAGAAGATGTCTCAGCCAAGAATCAAGGCTGAGAAAGCTCTGTAGCTACGGAAACTTTTGAGTCACATATACCCCCTGATTTCATAGTATAACATGCCCTTAAAAATGGATCACTGCCTAGCAACTGTAACACTAGCTACTGAAAATAATAAATTTAACAATCCCTCCCCACCTCTGCCTTCATCCTAGAAAAATAAAAGCTTCAAATCCAACAGCTCCTATTTCAATTGTTATTTTGAGTAGACTTACATTTTACTACATGGGTTTTGACAATAAATTCTTCTTTCATAACTTGAAATTACACTGTGAAGTAGTAGTTTTCTAGAAGTTTCTAGAACTTCTCCCCTCAGAAAGGTGTCAGGATTAACATCAGAACTTTTTCTAGAAAGGCTTTAAAAAGGCAAAATGTTACGATGTGGAGATTTTCCTCAGACTGAGGAGGAATGAGGAAGACAGAGACGAGTAAACTAAATTGCTGTAGTATTTGATTATGGTGGGCATACCAGCCCTTTTCCATCAAATTCTCACCATTCAAAACAACTGAATTAGCACTTTCTAGCTGCCATACCATAAGATTATTTTCAAGGACATTATATATGTCTGGATTACACTACTGAAAAGGTTTTAAGTAGTAGACAATTTGTTTCTCTATTCTGAAAGACAAGAAATCACAACCCATATATGTTTTGACTCACAGAAATTAGGTAAGCAAGAGCAGGTAACAGCTGTAGGCTATCAAAACATTGTGAAGCAACAGTGAAATCCCACTAACAAAATTTCATTTAAAGGTATATAAAGTTACACAAAAAACCCCAAATCAAAGGAAAAAAAAATCACGGTTTCAAGCTGAAAGACTCTTGGAATTAAATGCTACTTCAATAGATTTGAGACTGTATCAACATAACTAACTCTCAGGGGAAAAAAAAAATCAGAAGAAACAAAAACTATAGAACAAAGCAACAGATGCATAGAAGGTAGAAGAAGGAATGCACAGAGGTAGATTACAGGAGACTGAAATTAATTTTTTTTTCCTCCTCTACAAGTACAGCTTTCTCTTCTACTGTATTTTTCATTACCATTCAAGCCCAATTGCATCTTCAAGTCATTAAGTTCTAGTAACACCTGTATATCCATTAACTTGTTCTGTTCCAAGGACAAGCTGCTGATCCAGTCCACAATTTAAAAAAAAGCAAAAAAACAATGCCTACACTGCACAGACCAGCTCACAATTTTCCAAAGCCTTGAAGGAAAACCAATCTGCCACTTTCTTTTTTTAATGGATTTGCAGCTGTGTTACAGCCCTATACTTCAAAGACAACTCTAATGTCCTCTCCATAACCACATTTACTTCCTAAGTATAGTCCTGACTGATTAGACAAAAAACTTACAAGCACATTTATGACTGTTTTGACCCTTCTGGAATGCTGTGGCCACTTGTCAGCACCAGAGTGGATGCATCACTAGGCACTACACACCATATTTTCAGCTACCAGAGGCCAGTTTGGCTAAGCCAGCACCTACCTCTACTTGATGGGCCCCATCAGACAGGTCTGCCTCTTCCAGGCTCCCTAAAAGCAAAGTTTTTTCAAGCCCAAAACATTAACAATTCCTGCACCTTCAGTGACAGGGAAGCAAGATATACCTTGTGCTCCTCCCCAGAGCAGATGAGAGAAGGGTTAGTTACTCAAACAGGGAGGAAATCAGCATCATTCTCTTTTCTCTGCACTGAGGAAGATCTTGACTGAGACCTACTTTTCAGCACAAGCACGTTTCTGTTAGTGGAACTGGCTGCTCCAAGGAAACTACACATGAAATCTGCTTCCCAGACCTAATTAAACCCTTAATGAAGGCTGGCATTTCTCCACATCTGCAGCTCAGAAAAAAACTTGAAAAGTATTAGTAATTGCACTATACAGAGCTCAGCGTCCTCAGATCTGTCTCTCACAAAGGCAGCTTCCTCAGAAATTACAGTCTGAGCAAGGGAGATGGGAGCAATGCCTGGCTACAGCCACAGGGGTTTCATGAGGTTAAGACAAAATAAATCTATTGATGCTAATCAAATTAACCAGATCACACACTACTGCCAGATCACAAAACCCAAAACCAGATGCATTCTGTCAAAACCAGAAAGCTTTCCATACACTTGGCAGTCAATACCCACTAGGAAAACAAATTTAGCAGAAAAAATTACACAAAAGAGAGTTCAGAAGAAAACAAAGAAAATCAACTGAAGTCACCCAAAGATTTTTCATATCTCTATACAACACTTACAGCTAGAAACTCCATACAAACACATCCAAGTCAATTAAAACACACAGACAATGAGAAAGAAGGATATAGTGTAACAGCACTCAAAGATGTATTCATAAGCAAAACAGAACATAAGTAAAAGATTTTCTAAACACATGCAGAGTAGCAGGTCTCTTCTTTTAAAATTATTTCTCTCTCATTCTCACAGTGCTTTTGTCCCCCTTCCAAACAGAACTCACTTAAAAAAAAAAATCAGACATCTCACAGTTCTTTAAAAGTTGGCAACTTTGTCATTTCATATAGCAATACTTAAAATAATTTTATTATGCATTCTTAACCTTATCAAATATTTTTAAAATATTAACACTTCTACACAGTAGAATCATAGAGAGAAGCAGCAATTAAAAAAAGCAGTTGTAATGCAACATACATTGCATATTAATAAAATTATAGGAAGAACAAATCATACAATCTTGAAATGTTTCATTCCTTGAAATAAATAAAATATTTAAATATTAATCTATTAACTTTTTTCTCCTTTTTGCTTGCAGACAGAGAGTAAATGGCTCCTTTCACTTAATTGCAGAAGTGATTATTGAGTTAATATATTTCAAAGACTCTGACAAGCCTTTCTGACCAGGAAATGGAAGCCCTAATTACTTTTCTCTCTTATGTTTTATAAAGAGAAAATTAATGTACCATGGAATCTAGATAAGAGGGACTCCATAATGGCAGATAATAGTATATTTAAAGTTATTCTGCTTTATCTCTTTATTCCTTCTCAAGGAAGGATCATCCCTCATGCAATACATTATCTTTCTCTTCTGACATCCAAGTTTAAGTGCAGTATTTAAGGTTCCGTTCATCTCTCTCCGTTTAGGTGTTCAAACTAAAGTAAAAGCCATGTTGGTCTTGTCTCTGCTATCCATCAGGCAAAGGAATGATTTGGACCTCATTCCAAATATCTACCTTTGAATAAATGATATTATAAGCATGCATAGACTAATTTAATTTTTCTTTGCTATACTACAGCATAATTTTGGTTTTAATTTCTTAAATTCAGTATAAAAAGTGCTTAGGATGAGATGTCTCTCACAGACACCTGTTTTAAAATGAAAGTAGGAAACCACTGAAAAGTTTTTAAATATGGAAGTTGATTTTATTCTCCAAGTTAGTTTTAGGACTGACTTATTACTCTTGCAAAAAAAGGCAACACATTAGAGTCAATGCTTTTCACTAAATCTATGTCCAAGGTTTGCTTTCATTTTCTTTGCATGTACCACCTGTCTTTGTATTTTTGGCCCTTAAAATTATTTTTAATAAATGTATTAAGAATCATAACAAAACTACATAAGCTATTAAGAAAAACAAAAAATATTTGGGGGAGAAAATGAGGAAAACTGGTATCTAATTTCTTTAAAAGGTATTGAGAAATTCCATTTTTTACTCCTGAATGTATTGTGAATTCCATTCTCTAGGATCATCAGACATCAACTAAGATTTACCTGGTGGTGCTGAATCTCGTCAAAGAATTAGGTTACTTAATCTAATTCAGTTTGAAATGGACTTCTGAATGACTGTTATTTTAGACTGGAACTGTTTACTGAACATACAGCTCCAGCATCTTTGCAGGCATGCAACCTTTTCTAACCAAAAGACTGTAACTTACATGTAACTTTATTTGAAGACACAATTAACATACTCTTATGTATCAGGATGTCATGGGTTGACCTTGGCTGAACATCAGGTGCCCACCAAAGCTGCTCTAACACTCCCACTCCTCAGCTGGACAGGAGGAGAAAAGCAGGACAAAAGGTTTGTAGGTAGAAATAAGGACAAGGAGCTCACTGACCAATTGCCATCAGCGGCAAAACATTGAATTTATTACCAACCAAATCAGAGAAAGGTAATGAAAAATAAAAGTAAATTTTAAAATACCTTTTCCCCCATCCTTCCCTTCTTCCTGAGCTCAGGTTAGCTCCTGACATTTCTACTTTCTTTCTGCAGCAAAGCAGAGACAGGGGGACATGGAATAGGGGTTGCAGTCAGCTCAGCACATGCTGCCTCTGTTGCTCCTTCTTCCTCAGGGGGAAGAACTCCTTACACTCTTCCCCTGCTCCATTCTGGGTCCCCCAGAGGATCACAAGTCCTTCCAGGAAATCTGCTCCAACACGGGCTCCTCTCTTCACAGGGCCACAGTCCCTGCTAGGAGCCTGCTCCAGTGTAGGCACCTTTGTGGGCTGCAGGTGGTTATCTGCTCCAGCATTAACCTACAGGGGCTGCAGGATGATACCCTGCCTCACCACTGTCTTCACCATGAGCTTCAGGGGAATCTCTGCTCCAGCTCCTGGAGCATCTCTTCATCCTCCTTCACTGACCTCGGTGTCTGCAGAGTTGTTTCTCTCACATGTTCTCAGTCCTCTCTTTTGTCTGTTGCTCCACAGCCAAGCAGAGGGTTTTTTTCCCCTTCTTAAATATATTAGCACAGAGGTGCTAAAACCACTGCTAAGCCAGCAGCAAGTGAGTTTTGGAGCGAGTTTGAACCAGCTCTGTAGGAAGCTTTTAGCATCTTGTCACAGAAGCCACTCCTATAGCTCCTCCTCGCCTCCCCTCCAAAAACCTGGCCACACAAACACACAGGGTACAAGACTACAGTATTTATGGCCAAGAAGGCACTTTCCACTACTAGATGAATAAAAGAGCTTTCTGACTCACTTCTTTTATGTTGTCATTCCTGAAAGGTAAGCACTAATCTGCTTTCATGTACACAGATTTTTTCTGAGGACCAAATGAACCAGTGAATGATCTTGGCTGACTTCCTACATACTATAGGCAAAGAAAAATTCATCTGTAACTCTAAAGCAACTCTATTGAGATGATGTTCTGTTTCCACGCTCCTAAGCAGACTAAACACTAACTACTCTCTAAAAAATTTGTAATAGTGCAAGCAAGATGAGGCTTTAGCATGGCTGAATGACTCTTCCACTCATACAAGCACAAAATTACGACCTTCTGTCCTGGTTCAGGCCAGGATAGAGATAATTTTCTGTCTTGTAATTTTGCTTTCAGCTGAGTCTCTTGTAAGTGGCTGTACTTGCTGAAATTAACAGCAAGTCAGTGCCTGCTTCTAAGACTGATAATGTTCAATGTTTATAGCTATGGCTTGACAATGGTGTGCAGAACCAAGGCCACTGCTTGGTTCTAAGGAACATCTTGTACTCTGGAAAGAGAAAAGGAGTAAAGAGGTCACACCTGCAGCCCTTCTTTAGGGAGGACCGGACAGAATAAATGACCAGAATTGACCAAACAGAGTATTCCATCCCATACACGTCATACTTGGTATAAATTTGAGGGATCATGAGGGTCAAACCCCGGCATCCTGGGAGGATTCCGTCCATTCCTCTGCCTGTGGTCCTGATCCCTGCCAGCCTGAATCTGTGTGTTCCTGCCTCCAGCTCCCAACTGCTGCTGACCCCAGGATTCCAGCCTGGACTTTCCCAGGGCTGCCCTGCAGCCTCAGGGGTGACATGAGAGTTACCAGGGAAGATGGGGGAGGAACGTGGGATCATTTTTCCGTATATTTGTATATATTTAGTAATTTTTCCTTTTTATCAATACTGTTTCATTAAAGCTGTGTAGTTTATTTTCCAGCCCATAAGTCTCTCTCCCTTATTCTCTCTCCTTTCTTTATCAAGGAGAGGAGGGGGATTAAAAGAGAGCATCTGTCATTCAGTTAATTGCCAGCCCAGCGTTAAACCGTGACTGACACTTTCAGAAAAGCCCTGGGGCTGTCCTCATAAAAGCCCCTGCAAGCCTTAATATGGCATTTTAATTTGCAGAAAGGGTCTCATCTTACACCTCCCAACACTGTAAGTAAATTTACCTCTGGAAAAAAATTGCTTCAAGTAATCAGAAAACTTAACAAAATGCAGAAATATCCAACAGACAAAATTCACCTCTGCTCTCATACACAGACTGAGCTTTAGGCAGAATAAACATCTGCTTTTCCATCCACTGGGAACACTTTTTAATAGATGGATAGTTAAATGCATAAACTTGTTTCAGGAAAAAATGGGAGTAATGTGTGAATCTGTATTCAGACTAGGAACAGCCAGCATAAGGTGAGACAGGCATTTCAACACATGCAGGAAAAATTGCAGGACAGTAGATCAGAGAGTGGCAATGAATGAAATTATGACGTTCCACTGAGGTGGATCAGACTGTTCAGATTTCCTGCAAACTTCCCAACTAGGAGTTTAATGGAGCAAAGATGCAACAGAGGGACAAACTCCAGCATCACAAAATCTCTAACTTTCACATGGAAAGGAATCTCACAATGTCCTGCAATGCTGCTCTCTGGGCATGTCTTTGCAAACCCAGCATATCTGACTCTAAGTTAGCCACAGCCACAAAAATGAGAACTTCTGGAAAAGCAGACACACCCGCAAAAGCTCTAAGGCAGAGGCAAGCATTCATAATCTTCCTCTTAAAAGCAGGTTACAAAAAACCCAAGGGTAAAAATATCTTCTCCTTGCATAGCTCAAACTGGACTGGTCTTTGAATACCCAAGTGTGATGCCAGAGCATATAAACCAATTGCTAAGTATTTAAATCAAATGGTCTGGTAGCAAGCAGTAAACATTCTTCATCAGTTATATTAGTGTGCAAACTCACCAGGAGAATGCAAATTAGTACATATTAGGCTGATTATTTTCTAAAGGGAATGGTGCGTAAATAGAAATGGGAACACTGAAAAGTAGAAAAAGCAATAGAAAACTGTGCAGTTAAACTATGACCCTCAATTCCTTTATCAAGTATAGAAATGGACCTAAACAACAGCAACAAAACAAGATTCAAACTCTTGCATATGATCCCAAGTACATCAGAAGAAACATGTGCAAAGCAAAACACACCTTATGTAAGTATCTAGCAAAGTTGAAAATGCAAAATATATAAACCTAACAAAACAGAAAAAAAACACCAAAAACCAAAAACCAATGAAAAAAACCACTGTAATGACAGGAAAACTGCTACATTATAAACAATAACACTGAAAACCCCTTTCCTCCCTAAAGATGCAAAAGAAAAACCATTAATTCTTTGTCTTACAGTGTTTAGTTCCGCATGGTTTGGGAATAATTCAGGTAACCCAATACGTTCAGAAGCTGAAATACAGGATTTTTTTTCAACTTACAGGAGTAATGGCATACAGACAAACATGTTAAAGGGCTCATCTGGGAAACCTGAATATTACAGAAAATGAAAAAAAAAAATAAATCAGCAAACCCACTAGTTCATATCAAGGCACAACAAAGCAGAGTCAGTTGCAGAGTCAACAAGTTTAGGGCTGATAATCCATACCTAGTGAGAAGAACTAAACCATCAGAAAAATATAAAAGGAATCTAAGCAAAAGGGAACTGGTTGGAACCACATGGAGAACGACACTGATTTGAGTGGCCACAAAATGCAGCAGCCAAAGGCCACCAAGCAGTGCCAATACAGTGTCTCCATTGGCTCATCCATGGCAAGCATCCATTCCCACACATTGCCCATAGGTCCCAGAGGGGTCAGCTTTGCTGGTTAGCAGGATCTACAGCACAACTGCCCACATTTTCACCCCAGACCCCTTCCTGCATTTTGGAAAACGCATCTGTAGCTGTAACCCTTTGCTGCCTGTTTTGCCCAGAGGAATCTTACCTTCTCAAAATAACAGTATTTAAGAAATATAAAAACAATCTTCCTCTGTTCCCTCTCCCCCAAAATGTCAGGCAATTCTTCCTATGTATGCACACATATGGAGAAAGATGGGTCCCTTTTTGTAGCTGTGGGGATAGAAGTCCATGTGCAGACCAACATCTAGAGCACCAGCTGGTATAAGGGCACTGCCAACCAGAAACCTAAGCACTCTCATGATGACATTGAAGGGCCATCTGCAAAGCACATTAGCTTTCCCAGATTTTTGTTCTATTTTTTTGCAATAAATCACTTTTTTTTTACACTTTTTGGTCACAAGGCCTACAATTCTCCTGTCACAGCATGAAAAGCCCCCACCTAGAGTTTCAGGCAGATGTACTGCTCTTCCGTGGCAAACGCCAAAAGCAACTACCCAGTGTCACCTAAATGCACACAAGGCTACCACAACACTTCAGCTGTGCACTGCCCTAACTGCTTCTAGGCTCTAAGGTTCTGAGAAAAAACACTTGCCAAATCTGAGTCATAATTTAAGAAGAAACTACATCACTTGCTACCCAGAGGTAACTACCACTGTTGCAAGGAGTGGACAGGGCTGCCCTAGCCTGGACACAGCTGGTTCCAGATGGTTCCCCATGGGGCACGGCCCTGCCCCACAGGGCCTTGGGGAAAGCATATTTAGGAAAGGGTAAAAAACACTGCATGGTAGGGAGAAGCGAGGAAAAATATGTCCTGCAGACAACAAGCTGGGTGGAGAAGAAGGGAAGAATAAATAATAAATTGATATAAAATAAATTATAAACTGTTATTATATACTGTAACATTATTTTTATAAACAAAATTTGCAGTTTATTAAGACAGTTTAAAGAGAAATATTTTCATGTTGTTGTTATGTTTTGAGTGTCTTTTCATTACTAGTGTAGAAAATCGCTGGTGCAGCTTGCAGATCATTGATATATTCACGCAACTTAAGCAAACTAGCAATCTCCTTGACTAAAACCCACATACTTACTTCTTATTCTTATCTTTCCAACATGTGATACCTGGTGCACTGAAGTTAAGACAGTATACTAAACTCCCAGAAATAAATGTTATCCAGTTTACAAGAGGAAATTACCTTCGCCTTCAAATCCATCCCTGAACAGTTCTACCTTCCTTTTGACAAGAGGTTATTATTCTATGAGTGTGTATTATTTCAGCAAAAGGAAAAACTAAAACAAAACCAAATCAAAGCACTTCCGAAAAGCTTGAACAAGAAACAGTAAGGTTTCTAGGACACCTCAGAGTAGCGTTGTAGCGACAGATCCCTGCACGTTTCTGTCTTCAAACATCTCATTGCAGAAAATTCTTTCAGGTCTCTCTTATTCAAGTAGGTGGAGCAAAAAAGAATAAACTGCAGTGACCACCCAATTAACCTGCAGAGCACAGACTGAGAACATGAACATAACAGCATTTCCCCTGCTCTCATGCTCTGAAGCATGGCTGAAGACAACAGACATACTTGGAAGCACCCATGTGAAGGCTACTGCCTAAGGCTTGTTTTCAAAAGCAATTTACAGAACTTGCAGGATTTCAAACAAACCTGTAGAATTTTTCTCTGTAATATTACAAAACCTTGCTTCAAAGAGTTTACTTCTCTTTCTACTGTCTTCTTTGGGGACCTTCCTACCCTATGCAACCTAGTCGCTTGGTAGTAATGACACTGCCAGGGATAGCTATAACAGATCAGAAATATTTCATGTCTAGGAGATAAAGTAGTCAAAGACTCAGGTGGCTCCCTCTTCAAACCCCAAGTCAAGTGAGAAAAAACAAGGGGCCAATACATAACTGGAAATTAACACCTGACTGCACATACAACATCCACAGAAGGGTTTTAATTTTCTCAACTGAGAAAGACTGCTTGGCAAAGGAAGGGTGGCCCAAAAAATGAAGAGATGGAGAAGCTGCTCAGAATACTAGCTCAGCAACAGCAAAAAAAGGCCTCAAACTAGTTTCTGAAGGAACTAATGGGAAAGGCTCCAACAGATTAAGATAATAATAACTTTGTCTTAGAACTGACTCTAGGAATCAGTCAAAAATGGGAGCAGGATTAAGGAAGAAAAGAAGACAGAATGCCAAAACATAGCTCATGATTTCCCCACATATGTCAGAAATACCACAGTATGTCACACCCAGCACCTGTAAACTTTGTAGGGCAACTATGAACAACTGTAATAGTGACATAGAAGGTGACAGCTTCCTTATGAAGGACAACCATGGGAAAAATAAGAGTAACAAAGAGTGACAGGGTTTGATATCGTGCTTTAGAAATAGTGCATATATTCTGAAATTCAAGAAAAGATCACAGAAGCACAGAATGGCTAGGGTGGAAAGGACTTTAGAGATCATCTAGTTAAAACCCCTCTGCCATGGGCAGGGACACCTCCCACTAGACCAGGTTGCTCAAGGCCCCATTCGACATGGCCTTGAACACTGCCAGGGATGGGGCAGCCACAAACCTCTCTGGGCAACCTGGGACAATGTCTCACCACCCTCACACCAAAGAATTTCCTCCTAATATTTAATATAAATCTTCCTTCTTCAACATTTAAACCACTACCCCTTGTCCTCTCACAACACTATCATGTAAAAAGCCCTACCCCAGCTTTCTTGTAAGCCCCCTTCAGATATTAGAAAAGTCACTATAGGGTCACCTCACAGCCTCCTCTTCTCCAGGCAGAACAACACCAACTTCCTCAGCCTGTCTTCATAGGGGAGGTGCTCCAGCCCTCTGATCATTTTTGTGGCTCTCCTCTGGACATGTTCAAGGAGCTCTGTGTCCTTCTTACGTTGAGGACTCCAGAACTGGACACAGTACCCCAGGTGGGGTCTCACAGGAGCAGAGTAGAGGGGAAAAATCACCTCCTTTGACCAACTGTCTATGCTTCTTTTGATACAGCCCAGTACACAGATGGCTTTCTGGGCTGCAAGAGCATATTGACAGCTCATGTTAAACTTCTGGTCCATCACATCCCCCAGGTCCTTCTTCTCAGGCCTGTCTTTAGTCTTTGCTCCTCCCAAATGTATTAATGCATGGGATTGCCTCTACCCAGGTGCTGAACCTTATACTTGGCCTTGCTGACCTTTATGCAGTTTGCACAAGACCACTTCTCAAGCCTGCCCGTGTTCCTCTGGATGCCATCCCTTCCCTTTACTGTGTTGACTTCACAATGCAATTTGCTGTCATCAGCAAACTCACTGAGGGTGCATTCAGTTCCAGTGTCCATGTCACCAACAAAGATATTAAGCAGCACTGCTGAGATTACTGACCCTGGTCACGCATCTCTATTTCACCACAACTCTTTGGGTGCAACCATCCAGCCAGTTCATAATCCAACAAGTGGTCAAACCTGTACAGTTCCACTTTAGAGATTAAAATGTCCTGGGGGGTAGTGTTGAATGTGTTGCACAGGTCCAGGCATAAGATAAAAGAGTAGATTGTAGTTAAGAAAAAAGGCAGGGATGAAAACAAGAAATGCAGTAGTACAGGTGAAACAGATTTGCAAATTTTGAAGCAAACAAAGACATTTTTTCTTAATTAGTTATCTCAACTACCCAAAAGATGGTAAAATCCAAGAAACTATTAAATTGGGCACTGTGTGAGAAAGTGATGCAAAGCAGTGAATAGAAATATGGGAGGAACTTTGATGCTTAGGAAAGTCTAGAAGGTGACCAGAAATGGATATGTTGCTCTGACTAAACAGGGAGGATTTAGTGTTGAAAATCAATATGTGATAGATGATTGCATGATAATCACAAAACAACGAAACAATGACATTTAGCATTGTCAAAACAGCAGGATTTTGAGTGTAACAGGATGTGGATAACAGACTTAGGAGCAACACAGACAAAGAACAAAGATTTACAAGATGCTTAGAATACAAGGCCTCTGAGTAAAGATTGAAGGAAATGAGTTTGGAAATCAAGGAGTCAGGAGACTGAAGGAAATGAGTTGCCTAAAAAGGCAACTAAAATACTGAGAGCTGATTTTAGGGAAAAACAAAACAAAGCAAGGAAACAAACAAAACAAACACACTATTGTAACTTTAAAGGATAATGAAGTTTTAAGACTGATTACTTCTGAAGGCCATGGAATCTCTTGTCTCCTTATCTGGACACCTAAGAATGGATCAGAAAAATATCTAATCAAGGATGATTTAAGTGATTCATCATACCTGTATACAGAGGAATGAACTGGATTAATGGCTGGAAAAACCTTCTGGCCCCTTTACTTCCACATTAGTGATAAGCAGATTTCACAGCAGTAGTTCTTGCTTATTAAAATGTTTACAGACGTCTTTAAGGCAAGAAAATCAAAGGATTCAGCTCTACATCTTTCATGAAGGCACTCATTTATTTCCAAGTAAATTGAACAGAAAGACTTCAGTAGGAAATTAATTGTATGTAAAAGAAATTGTGAGTAATAGGTCAAACTGGAGCACAAAGCCCCATAACAGCTAAGGTCCTTGTAAGGAACCATGGCAGCCCACTGCAGGAATTTGAAAAACAAGTTACCCTCCTGCTCTGCCATGTGCTCCAGCACATACTATATAAGAACCTGATCATGATGACCTGAATCTGGGCAGAGATCAAGGGGTAAAATAGCATAATTATAACTAGGAACTGAAGAATTATAAACCAAGTCCAAACACTCTAAGCTTGCAGCAGTAGGTGAATTTTGGGCTGCCAAGCCACTCACACTGAGACAATCCAGTTGCTAACGCTACATAAGGCCTACATTGCCTGTGTGAAATATGAAATGTGGGTATAAATGTAGTAAAATGTCAAAAGGAACCAATGTCAAACACTTACGAGAGGCCTGTTTCCTTGGAAAGAGACAAGGAGGTGCAAAGCCAATGAAAACCTTGGCCCAGACTAAGCAAGAATTTGAGAATAAAATAACACATAGGGAATAAAATGCAAAATCAAATGGAGAAAAAAGCAAGGTGGGTCTTCCAAGGTGATAAGGCTGGAGGAAATCCCCTTTGATGACATGCAGGACTCTCATCATGCTTACCATCGTGAGATTTGGGTGATGGCGGGAAATAGATTTAAACCTCATTTCTTAGAAGATGTAATTTAGTAGTAATCACCCATATGATTCCTTAGAATCCACGATCTGTAAAACTGTAAATTGGTACATTTGGTTGCCTAGTGTATAGATTATTTTGCATAAACTATTTTCGTACTCCACCTATTAACTTTTACAACTGCTCATTAATCAATACTCATCTTAATAGCTCACATCAGCTGAGTTTTAAGTCTCTGTTCTAAAGGGGGAATGTCAAACCTAGGCAGGAACAGGAATGTATCTATATAGCAATTATTTCTGATGTTCTCATATGATGCAAAAGTGAGATTTTGTGATAAAGTCTCACCCTCAAAGCAGCACAGAGAGAAAATGGCAGGGAAAAAGCTCAAATAATACACTGCCCTAGCTACCCATCCTGGGAGCCATCAGCCCATCAAAGCCCCATCTCCACAAGCCCAGAGGAGCACAGGGACATACAGTGGTAGACAGGAACCCAAACCACAGACTCCTAAGGAGGTAACATCCTGCCTGGGCCCCTCCCAGAGCAACCTACATGTGCAGATGTGAAACCCACCAAGAGGAGTGCTTGGGAGCTGGAACAGCTTATGGAAAAAGGAGCAGGATGAGGTCCCTGATGGTGCCTGTGCATGTGTGAGGGGGCTGTGTCACCACTTGATCTGCATGGGTAAGGTACATGTGGTGTTCACATGTGCACTGTACATGTGTCTACTGGCAACACTTAAGCACTTTCTATGATAAACTTTGTGCTGGTGTTTCAAGTTAGTAATAATTTCACCATTTTTGTACTGAGATGGAAAGGGATGCTCCAAATATGAAATTCTTATCTCATTTAGTTTCCCTACCTATAGCAAGCAAATAGCATGACACAGAAATTTATTAAGCTACTCGACTGCAGTGAAAAATAGGCAGAGCCCAAGCACATGAAACAGCAGTAATTAAATCAAACATATCTCAAGCACATTAATTATATGTGATATGAATTTTTCACTGCAAGTTTAATCAGGCATAATGCATCTGACAGACATTTAAATATCTATAAAGAGGGACTGTGAATTTAACTGTAAAATCTATCACCAAATTCTCTGTGCACCCTGACAGAAATACAGAAGATTAGGAAAAGAATTATTTTATTTCCATTAAAACAAATGGACAGCACTTGGAGAGTGCCAAGGTATGCTTATGAGACAGTGAGAACATGTTACAAATGGAGTGAATTGAGTCACTCTTTGTGATGCAAGATCATAAGGTACTCCAACAAGTCAATAGCTGGTAGCAAGATGAAGTGGTTCTGCTCTTTGTTTGAAACTGATGCTAAGTTTTCCATCTGAATTTTTCAGTTCATATGGACAGTCCCATTTGCTGTAGCCTCACTGAAGTGAACAGACTCCAGGAAGAAGTCAAATTACTTGTAAATGTACCTACATAGTATGGGAAATACTTCTAAGGCCAGAAAACAATTCAGCAGTTTCAAAGCACAGCAGTTCCATTCCACTCCATCACCACAAGGCAGACCCAGATTCTCTTCAGAAAGCTCACAGGGAAAGACACAGACTGATCCCCTTAATCCACATATGCTGCCTATCTATTCTTGAAACTACTTTGCAAGGAAAACTGACGGTGGCTTCAATGAGAGCTTTAGAAGTGGTTGCAGGTTTTGGCACCTGCTACAAAATATGTGAACCCCAGTTCTTTTTCCTTTAAAAATTGCTTGGAAAAAGTGACATGTAATTATTATTCTGGTAGAATTTAATAATGGCATTTTATTAAGCCTGCTCAACTCAGCAGAGTGGGGTGACAAAGCCTAAAAAAACTTCCATAAATAAGTTTTATATTAACAAGACCACCTTACAATTCATATAAAAAGACTACATTATCTTTAAAACAGGATTTAAAGCCCTGTAATATCTCACATATGATGGCCTCAACACAATGGCCCGCTTAATTTTTTTTAATTTTATCAGGGTTTAACATCACTTGTTCTAAGCAATTTATTTTCTAATACCATGGACAGTGGGGGAGACAAGCTTAAGAGAGTTTGTTCTCAGAGAAAAGGATCAGATATTTCCTTCGAAATGGTAATCACATGTATCAGTCCCATCTTCTCAGATAACTACATAATCCCATGGGATTAGATTTTGGTGGAACCATAACAAGCAGGATACCAGCTGGCTTTCTGAAACACAGACTGCTGTTTCACAAGGCAAATTTGTGCACTGCCCTCCAGTGATGGCATATGATCAACAGGTTATCATTTGCATGCTTACTTTCTCAGCAGACAATCCCAGAGCTGAATGCATATGGAGAAATGGAAAGCAACTTATATTTCAACTATCAAAGATCGAAAGTTCAGGCACACTAGCAAGCTGACTGAGTGCAGTGCAAAGACAAACATTAAAATTTTACAAGGCCAAGCTTATCCAATTCACATTCCTCAAATGCAGCTGAGAGACAAAAAACCCCTCCCTCCATCTGTAAATTTCAGACACATTGACTTCAGTCATGCAAGCTGGACCTCAAAGTCCAGGCTGAAAACCAAGGAAGTTCCTGTGTATGCACAAAAGGATCTGTTCCTGTGGTCCTCCCGTTGACTCAGAGTCCACTGGGGACTGCACTTTACATTGCACAGCATCTAGCTCTACATGAGGCAAACTAGTCAGCCAAAAAAAAGTAATTTTTTACAGCTGATTTGAAGTATATCTTCACAACAAACTTAAGACCTGTCCTGGGAAGACTGGAAAAGTACTTGAACACTGGCAGTCTGAAATATTTTAATGTGAACCAGATTAAGCATATCACTGTGAAAGATACCATCAAGGTTTCTTTCTTCTCCTTCTTGGCTTTAACTTCAGAAGTACAGTAAGGGTTGTTTCTCTGAATACAAGTGTTGTTTTGCCCTTCTGTTCTAATTTATATGTACAAGTTCAGAATTGAACAAAAACCCCTAAATGATCTAAGTTTAAACTTTGGATAAGAGGAATACAGAACTTGGGGGAAAAAAAAAAAAAAAAAAAAAGTGAAAACCTTTGAGGACCTGTAAGACCAGGATAATAAATATAATAAATAAAGATATAATTTAGAGGAATGAAATATCTAATTTCATTGATTTAATCATTTAGACTGTTTGGTTTCTGCATATTTCTAATGTCCTTTATACCAGTGCATTTGAAGATTTATTGCTTTACAACTAGACAGTAGCTTTAAATGTTATAAATACGTCTCTTATGAGCCCAGAGGGCAGTCAATATGCTCCTTCATGCATTCGCCAAGGAGAAATAACAAACTGGCACAGAGACAAGGCACAAGGCTACAACTAGGCCAAACCTTCTAGCTCCTTGCAAGAAGGGTCTATGAAACCCAAAATTTACCTTAACAAAATAAAAACCCGAGAAGTTGGAAGTGAAAAAACCCAACCTTTTTAGAGTTAAAGTATGATGTTGGTAAAAGGACAAATAAGTATAAAAAATACTAGACAAGAAACAAGTTGTTTTTGCAGTGGCTTTCAAGTGAGAGTTCCAGTGGAACCAATGAAAAAATGTCAACTGTAGCTGTTCTTAAAAAAACAGCATTTTATGTACAGGAAAAATTGGGACATCAGACACTTATGAAAACACACCAAATTGCTGAAGCATGGTGTTTCTATATAATTTTTCTGGCCTTCCTGTTTGCTCTTCTAAAATCTAAAACCTTTGTTCTTGAATTAACTTTCATTGTGCTCAGCACTATCCCAAACTCCACAATATTGTGGTCACTGCAAGCAAGATATCACAGAGGTTTTCTTGGTTAGTGAGTAATAAGTCCAGCTGGGCCCCATTCCTGGTGGGCACATCCAACGTTTGTGTGAGGAAGCAGTCTTCTACACATTCCAGAAACTTGACTGGTGTCAGGTGAGCTGCAGTGCTGTTCTTCCAAAAAACTTTTATTAAAGAGAAGGTTTTGTTGACCCCAAGCTTTCCTGATCCATCTGAGTTATCACTTCATTGGTTACATAGTCTTGGTTTGAATGCTTACTGTAAGGTCACCCTTAAAGATGACCCCTCTGATTTTCACCCAGAGGCATTCAATAGGGCTACCTCAATTACCATAGCTGACTTCTATAAATTCAGCGTTTTCTTTAACATAGGGTGTGACTCTTCTACCTCTTTTCCTCTTCCTGTCTTTATGGAACAGCCTATAGCCTTCTATCAAAACTCCCCAGCTGTGTGGATCATTCCACCATGTTTCAGTTATTCCTCTGATATCATAACTATCTGACTGGGCACAGAGATCCAGTTCCTTCTGTTTATTCCTAGGACTGCAAGTGTATACGTACACTTCAGGAGGCTGACCATTGGCTTCACATTTAAAGAGACTGCTGAGGCATAGTTTAACAGGCATTTAGCTAATCAACATTTTTACAACATGCAACTTAGTGCTTCACTAATAAAAGGCATGTCAGGAGCTAGCTTTTCATCATTTTCAGCAAACAACTATTGCAGGCAAAACAATCTTGACTCGGGAAATTTTACTTCATTTCACCTATGGCCCATTAACACAAACTTCTGATTACTGATTTAAGTATCGAGAAAAAAAAAAAACCACTCAAGGAAGACATTTTGTCTCCCTTCTCCAGGCTCAACTTCAGCCCAGCACTTTTCCTCACCCTTTTTTGCTTCGGTTTCTCTCTTTTTTTACCACGTGACACTTCGTGCTTCCCAGTTCCTATGATTAAGTCATAGGCAATGTAGGAGGCTGAAGGCAGTGTTGTTTGCTTTCTTTCTGCTGTTCCTTGCTTCCTAGTTGTCTTCCCGCACTGCTGCTGGCTTCTGATTAATTTCCTTCCCTCCAGCTTGAGCTCCTCCATGGGCTGTCAGAGGTGTCTCTGCCTGGTGTGTGTCCTCCAAGACCTGTGATCTCTTGGGTCAAGAAGCCCCAGCCTGGGCTGCTGGGAGCTGTAGTCCTTTGGGAGTCACATTGGTCCCATGTGGGTCATGTCCTTCCACCAGTACAACTCCAGCCCGATGTCTCTGTTCCTCCTCCCTTCCAGCAGCTCCTCTCTTAGATAAGTTTAAGCAGCAATGATAAGTGCCTCCCTGACTTGCTGAGGGTTTGGCGCACAAAGGGTTTCTTTCATGAGTTTTAGACCTGGCTAGAAGTGGCTGATTGGATGTATTTGGGTTTTGTGCTACGGTTTTGGTAGCAGAAAGGCTTCAGGGAGTGGCTTCTCTGAGAAGACAGCAGGGGTTGCCCCATGCCATGTAACAGAGCAACCCATGAAGGAGTGCGGGCCATGGGAGGGATCCCCATTCTGGAGCAGGGGAACCATGGGAGAAGGAAGAAGCAGCAGAGATGTTGCAGACTGACTGCAGTCTCCCATGTTTCCCATTCCCCTGCATTGCACAGGCTCAGGAGAAGGCAGAGGACTCATGAATGAAGGAGTGAAGTTGAGCCAGGAAAGAAGGGAGTAGGGGAAAAGTGGTTTAGTTTTGTGTTTGTTTCTCACCGTCCTCCTCTACTGTAAATTGGCAATAAATTAAATTAATTTTTTTTCCAATCTATTCTGTTTTACAGATGACAGCACCTGATAGGATAAAGACTTTACTACTCTTTATCTCAATTCACGAGCTATTTCACCTCACTTTCTCTGTCCTGTTGAGGATCATCAGTGTGAGAGCAGCTGGGTGGGCAGCTGGCAACAAGCCAAGCTCAAACCCACCACACTCAGTCACGGTCTCTACAGAGCTGCTCTATGTTTCCTTTTGTGCCCTCCTGTTTCACTGTCAGGGGCTCTGCAACCCCTGGAGCACAGCTCAGCCTTTTTCCCATTAAAATTTAATCAGGTTCCTGTTGTTCGGTTCCCCTGAACAGCAGCCTTGCCCTCCAACATATCAACTAGTTGTGTGGTGTTGTTTGCTAAAACTTATCGAAGTATCTTTTGTCCTCTGCTCTGGATTATTAAACACAAGTCCCCAGCATACATCTCTCAGATACCCCTCTTGATATTGGCCTCTAGACAGCACATGAACCAGCACAACCTCTAAACCATCCACAATTACCCATCTGGATTTCCTCCCTAACTGTTGCATAAGAGAATATTGTAGGAGACAATGTCAAAACTAGTAGCTAGAGTCAAGGTAAGTTACACCTGCTGATTTCCCATTTTCAGTAGTCCTGGCCATTTTATTATAGGAAACAATCAGGTGGGTCAGGCATGATCCACCCTTGATCAATCCATGTTGACTGCCTCCTCCCTCATGTGCCCAGAAATGTGTTCTTACAAGACTCACTCCAACCTTTTTCCAGGGAGAGAGATAGGCTAATCAGAGTGTAGTTTCTTTGATTGATGTTTTCTTTTGAAGATGGGTGCAACATTTACCTTTTTGAAGCTGAGAGAAATATTTCTCAGCCTGAATGACCCTTCAAAGATGTCAGAACAGTAGCACAAATCCTTCCAGAATAAAATCTGATTTCTGGAACACAGGCAGTATAAGTTACTTCTGTAGTCAGTAACCACTCAAAACTAAAAATAAGATCGAAAATGGTTGTACCTGAATCAGAATAATTCCTGATTGCTCCTTTTTAGCACTCATTGACTTTGTTTTGGTTTGACATATTTTTGTTTTGGTTTGACATATTATTGTTTTGCATTTGTACAGTAAAATAAACTTAATTCCAACTTTAAACACTTTCCTAAATTTAACTATACCACACTAGACAGTAAGATGTACTAAAGTACAATTTGGATTGAAATTCAACAATCAGAAATGCTGAGATAAACTAGTTATGTTTCCCATTCATTTATATTGAGGCCTCTGTAATACTACAAAAAGAGGCATAGGATAAGAGTCTGAGTAGAATGGGTTTGTATATCATATTTGAAAGGTAGTAGCTAACATATTGCAGTTCACTCTTCCTTCATAAGCAATTTCCATTTGTGCTCTCTCAGGCATACTGTTCCATTTGTGACATGAACCAAATTATATTGCTATTCTCAATTACTCAGAGATATGACAGTATTTCGTACCCAACCAATCTCCTTGGTTTTTTTTCATTTCCTCTGGGAATTGTCTTGGACATTTTCCCTAATGTAGATTCACTCAGTAAGCAAAAAGAGACCAGTGCTGGTTTTAGATAACACCCAGGAAAAATGAGCAACAGCAACATCAGACTCCAGAACTGATAACTCCAAGCTTCAGTTGTGGCTTTGACAGTAATAATTTGCAGAAATCTACTCTTGTTTTAAATTGTATCACAGAACTTGCATTCAGAGGAAGCAAGGAAACCATCAAGAAACAAGCCATAATCACAGCTCACAGAGTAAATGTGCCCACTCCTGATTTATGCTCCCCCATAAATCAAAGACTTGTCAGACTACTGACCACACAGTATCCCTGCCAGGAGAAAATACTTCAGGTATGACAAGTGTAGAGGCTTCAGATTCTGAGGGAGAAAAAGAGGCTCAGACAATCTGAACTTCCTGGGATTTCACATCAACCTGTGAAAAGCAAGAAAGCCAGATGCCTTCCACTCCACCTACATACTACCCAAAAAAAATGCTCGAGTGTGTTAAAATTTCTAACCAACATGGGAGACATCTAGTATTCAATATAGAATACAGACTAACAGGTCTTAAACACTAGTGAACAAGCAGCCATAACACTGCATTTACAGCACTCACTTAAAACCATGAACTCTAAACACACCTTCTTTTCAGATGCCTCCTGAAGATACGGCGTAAGATTTCAGTTCAGCATCTAAATTATATACTGGAAATCACCAGGTAGAATTTTGATAAAGCCACTGATACTCTCCAAAACACAGACATGGTTCATTTCTTGTCTACTACAGATTACAGATGAAATCTTATCGGTACAAAGGGGAAAAAAATGGATGGAATCAAGAGCTATGAACGTAGTAATAAAATCAGGACAGTAGATATTGTAATAGTCTTTCTGTGAGCACTTGAGATTACTGTTTCATAAATTAAAACAATTCTGGTTTAAACTAAAAGAAGCTCAAATCCCTATGGCTTTCTATTCCTTGTCTTCTAAACCATTTTCTGTAGTAACAAACTTATTTTTAACACCTTGAGAAATCCTTAGCAGACAAGAAACAGAAAGATCTAAAACCAGTCCAGAGCTACGTAAGCAAGAGTTACCAAATACTCACAGCTGTCTAGTCAACTGGCAACAGCCAAATTTACATAGGAGTTCAGCTTGTTTTCTTCTCAAATAAAAAGACATTATCTCATTACCTGACCACAATTTCTTTAAAAATTAATGACTTTATTTATTTTTGAGGTCTCTACTCAAATTTGGATGTAACTAACTAGCAAGAGTACTGATGGGATAAAAACCACAAAAAAACGCCAAAAACAGGCTTGTGAAAATCGCTCTACTTTTTTACAACATCAAGTTGGGAAGAAAAAATAAAAAGGAGGGGGGGGAGGAGGGGAATGTTTAAATCCCCTCTAGTAGAGTGATTTTACGCCTTTGTCTACAAAAACAATCAAACCACAGAGTTATGTGACAGCTTACTGAGAACTCTGCAATCACTAAGCTGTACCATGAGATGCTGCCTGACACAGTCTTAACAATCTCCTTGCCCCTGAAGTCAGCATTTTCAGTGCCCTGTAAGGACCCTCTTTTCTTTGTTCTAAACAGTCCCCACTTGTTAGTAGGGATTCTCTGTTCATGGTGTTGCCTGTGCACCTACAGGCTTCCAGTATTCTGCTTCAGACTCTCTCCAGCACAGTGTGCCAAACAGGATACACCATTTCAGCCCTCACTGAGCATCCTTCATGCCTCCCATAAGGCAATATTCCTGTTCTCTCTTTACAGCAATTGCCTTTCAGTAAATATGTGGCTCTGACAACCCACCTTATACTGTCATTAGCTGCAACCCCCACAGAGGTTCCTGTTCCCTCACAGCAGCACCATGCACCTTTCTCTAGCCCCTGCTGAAGAGCACCTTCCTTCTCCTTCCCTCTCCCCATCCCCTGAAGACTCATCACAATTATTTTTCTGTCTTCCAACACCCTGGTGAGTCTTCCCAGGATGTTGCATCTCTAGTTTTCACACCAGTAATGAAAATGTTCAGTACTGCTGACAAAATCCTGCAAAATCCACACTGATGCAGGCTTTCATTTCGACAATGACTTGCCAGATTCCTCTCTGTAGTTTGCATAATATGTCTTACAGCATAGAGTAAAATGAACCTCACACGATGCATAAAGTGGAATCCTCCCCTTCCCTCTCTTCACTGTCACTGAAACAAATCAATAAAACTAGGCCAGAAGTGTATCAGGAAACCTTCTGCAAAGAGAAGGAAAATATTACACTTAAAATTATATTTTAAAACCCCCCCACAAAAAAAGCTTACTTGACTTGCTGTAAAAAGATGCATTTGCACCTCACACCAAAGGAAAAAAACATCCAAGTATTGCCAAAATTGTCAAAACAGTTAAGAGTCTTTGAACAATTATGACTCAGAAAGCAGAACAAAAAATGTAGATGGCAACAGATTAAGAAAATCTTACATTGATAAAATAAAAATAAATTTTAAAAACTATTTACAAATGAAAAAAAAAGTAACTTACTGTAGTTAGATTCTTTCTTGCATCTTTAACCTGCTTTTCAAAATAAATCTCTCAGTTCAGCGCTGACAAAGAACACATACATCTCCTTAAGCTACTTAACCTTGTTACACAGTTCACAACCTCTGAAAGCACAGTGTCATACCAATGTAAGGCCCATGTGGTTTCACACAATGCTAAACATGGCACAACCTGATGCATCCTGTTTTAAAACTCCTACAGAATGAACCGTCCTTTCACTATAAAAACTCACAGAGCTCCGGTTACGAAGAGATAAAAATCCCTTATTAGGCCACTAACCAACAAATTTTCACCTGTGGAAGATGTCAGAAAACCAGGCCAAAGTGTATCAGTTCAAGTTTAGCCCAACTACCCTGCCACAGCATACATAACTGCTTCCGCACTCCAGCTGTAAAAAACCCATAAAAACGGTGTGTAAAACAACCAAAGGGCATTCTTGACTCCTGTAATGTAATAAGATAATGTAGTTCCACCTCCTACATGAACAATAACTCACTAGTATCCTTGCTAGCAGTGGCTAGAAAAATAAAGAAAATCTTCTGAGATCCTAACAAGCTTTGTGTTCAATCTCAAGTTTGGCATTACACTCCTAACAAAACAGATCAGAAAACACACTCCCCCCAAAGGTAAACAGTTTCTGTAGCAACCATGCCATTTCCAAGATGGCAGAGTTCTTCCACAGTATGAGTAATTACACATACAGAACAAAAATACCATGGCATTGTAGAAAAAGGACAATAAATCATGCTGGCATTTTGCTGTAAGGTGGATCAAAATGCTAGTGAGAGACATAACCAGTTATCACTACTCTGCAGAGAATAAAAAACATCCACTGTGTTTTCATCTGTCAATTTAGATAATAATATCCAAGATATTTCTATTGTATTTCTATTATATTAATATAGAAAACAAAATTTTAAAATAATACTTTTTAAAAAGTCAAAATGTTATTCCTTTCCACTAAGCTATGCTAATATATTAATTTTGATGGCTTGATTTGTTTTATGGTGGTGAAGAGATCATACATTAAACCAGCCTGCTGTCTAGCAAACCTGTTTATAGCTGATTTGTCTTCCTCTCCATAACCCACTATTTTTCACTGTACAGCAGCAGTGGCACATCTACTGCTGCTGGCAGGGATTCAAAATTATTTCAAATGTCTATTAAAAAATGTCAATAGAAAATACTTTTGAGCACAAGTCTGATTAACACTAAGTTCTATATTCCACGGTAACAGAAAATATTCTCCTGAACAGCATATTAATTTGTACAAAAATGTGCAAATAAAAATATTACTAACTGCATTATCTTATGAGAGGTCACTGCAACTGCATGATTACAAGTGCTGAAACCACCAAAAGCCATATAAGAGTTCTAATAATCTCCTTCAGTAGTTGTTTATCAAATTAATCACAATTCACAACTTTCTGTGAGAAAGAAAAAGGGGAATAAAAAAGGAAAAAGTAGTCATGGTCTAATATACAGTGTATTCAGAATTGCAAAAGAAATTTTATTTTTTAAAAGCAAAATGTTTTAAATCCATTATGAGTACATGAATCCAAAACCTATACTTTATACAACATTAACCCTTTAAAATTTCATAAAAAAACCAAACTATCACAAGTGTTCACCAAAGCCACAACCAAGAAAGAACTTCTTTTAAAATAAACACCAGATAAATGTTTATTTATCTATATGTGAGCAGTTTTGTGGAGAGACTATCACATATGAGAAGTATAAATAATGCTTTTATACAAGTTGATACTACTGAAACAAAAATGCATAGACATTATTAAAGCTTCATTAAAGATTTAATATATTATGTTGTAATTTTCAATTACCATTTAGCAAGAAGAAACAAAAGAACCACGCAAGCTTGTAAGATTTACAGTCTGTGCACAATATCACACAAACTCCCCCCTCCCACTCTGTGATGAAGCAGCCTGGAAGGCAGGTTCTTTTATTAGGTTAATAACCCACAAAAAATATGTTAAAGTGATTAAACTTTTATTTATTTCTCATCCTTAACTTTTTAGCTACTGGGCAAGTTTAAACTTACTTTATGAGCCTCAAAGACAGTAAGCTTCCTTTAAGCTTGCTTGTTCAGCCTCCCAGGAGGGGCAAGGTGAGAAGTCTGTCAGTGTGGGCATGACCAGGACAGCAGCTCACCAGCCTTCCACCTAATCTTATCCTCAGCCTCTTCTCCTTCTCGACCAAATTCATGGCTTTCCTGGGAGATGTGTAGTAAGGATATAGGGAGTAGGACAAGAAAGTAACAGAGTAGTAAAAGAAAGGCAGACTCATTAAAGCCTTATGAAAATCAGGCTCCTTGTGTGCTTGTGCTTGTTAATCCTTTACAGGCTTTCTTCCCCAAAGCACCAAGGGAACTGCAGTTCTGTTGCTGTCTGTAGTACCTCACACAGACCCCCAGTGCTAGACTCTCTTCATTTAAACAGTCCTGGCTTTGGATCCCACCCAGTTCCCAGGCCATCTCACAGAAGCTCTTCTCCATTGCAGCACTACCACATCCATGCTTAAAATTTTGCACCCATCTGTCACTTACAAGGTGGCCTTGTTGATAACTATGAGACCTGTCTGTCCCTTCCACAGCTTCCCCATGAAGCTTAACCTCATCAACTACAAGTTGAGTATAAGATAGTCTACAAAAATGTTCAAACATGATACTACCCAAAAGTTTATCTCCTTCCCAGTCTGTACAGAATCAATTTCTTCAATAGATGATGCTCCTGCTTGGCTTTGCTGTGGCACTGATTTCTTCCAAATATGGCAACCTGCCCACTGAACTTTACTGGGTTCTGACAATACTATCAGATGAGAACAAATTGTGAGAGAAAACAAACGATTAAACATAGGAGCAATTGCACAAGTACCTCTCAAATACAGAAATGCAGAGCTAGTAGTGGCAATTCCTTGAAGAGCCATTTTCCCAAGGAGAAGTTAAAAATACAGCCAGAAAACAAGGTTAAAGACTGGCTTTTCAATCCCAAAAATGTATGTTGGATTTCATTACTGGCTGGATTTTGTTACTGGCTTTTGTGTTAACCCAAACATTCTGTCACTCTGGAAAAAAAGACTGAAGAATCCTGCACAGTGAACACTCATGATCCTTATTAATGGGAGAAAAACTGTCTAAATTGTGTGGAAACTTGGAAATAAATTAATAACACACTAAAGTGTGTTTGGGTAAGTTCTATACATCTTCTAAAAAAATGCATCCACACTGTTAAAGGTAGGCAATTTAAAACAATCTTTTACATGGAAACTACAATACATCTATTGATTTAGAGTATTTCTTCACCTTATCTGCATTACTACAAAGATAATCTGTCTAGAAAACTATTTTTTTTAATTCCCTCAAACTTCATAAACCTGTACATTGAAGGGGAACCATTTTTACCTGCTCATAACAAAATACCTTAGTAACACAAAAATTGCTTTAAAACAGAGTCCAAATTGGCTAGTTTCTGGTTTGGGCTGTGGGGTGTTTGCTGGTGGTAGATTTTGTTTATTTGTTTGTTTTTACCATATTGCCCAATAAGCTCCTAAAAAAAAAAAAAAAAAAAAAAAAAAAAAAGAAAAAGGAAAAGCCAAACAAAGAAGCTCTTCAGTTTTGAGCTCACCAGCTCATCAAGAAGTTGAAAGCATCATTAATAATCCAAGATATTCTGTTTTTTTAAAGAGTGCAAGCCTGTCTAGAATACAGCACACAGATTACAATGAGAAAAATAAAAATAAATTTTAAAAAAAGAGTTAAACAGAAATGTGGAAACTCTGGTAGCAAAATTGCTTCCAAATAGAATGTAGGCATGTCTTCCAGAGATGTCCATAACACCTCAGTGCCACCTCAGCTCACATGTGCCTTTGAGAATGACAAACACATGGACTGAATACTAAGTATAAACCTGCAGCTGATTCTAAATAAATGTAACTCATCAAAATTTAATACAGCTTTGTGTCAGTGATAGGATTACAGTAGAACTACAGATTTAAATCAGATGCCTTTGGACTGCTGTTTCCTCACTTAAAATACTATTTCTTCTATATTACAGGAGCAAGTGAAAAATCATTGGGACTCGGCTAGTTATGCTGGAAGCAGATCAGTGAGACCTGGTAAGTCCAGGGATCTTTGAAACTAGTTTCTATTTCCTACTTATGCACTTATATTTTAAAATTCCCAAGGATTTGAAATCCTGGCATCCCCAGGCAGAAAATACCACAAATGAATTCAGAAAGAACATTGTTACTTTCACTAATTTCCACCTCAAAGATTATGGATGTCACGGCTCAAAAGCATGGCCTCAGCTACTTTCCAGGGCTTCCACAATGCTACACTCTGCTAGCCTATACCTTTCTCAGTAAACACCAGTATATTCATCTCTGTGGGGTGTTTCTAGGAACTATTCTAGAGCAAGTAGTTAGTGAAAATGTAAACAAAAGCATGCAACCTAATAACTATTACTAAAATTTTTAGAAGTGCTATTTTAAAGAAAAAAAGGCCATCACCCACTTGTAGTGAGGATTACTGTTTCATTATTTCTATCCTTAGTCTCCCAACACTGAAGTAGTAATGTCACCTCACCTTAATGATTTTTCAGTTTGTTGTTTTGGGGTTTTTTTGGGTTTGGGTTTTTTTTCATTGTGCTACATAGAAAGAAAGAATTAGAAGGGCACTTGGAAATCTTTTTCATTTCCAGGTATTTGTAGCATTATTCACATTATACAAATACAAGTTAAAATTTTGCACAAACCACAGGGAAATTAACAAAAAATAATGGAAGACTGTGAACTGTCTTAATAGCAAGTCCAAGGCTTAAAAGAGTAGTAATATAATTATATGTTCTGAATGTACTGAACATATAAAATCAGTGTTATTCTGATGGTCTGCTGGACCATGAAATATTTGCAAGTAAAATACATTCAAGGAATCCAGAAATTCAGTGAAATGCAGCACAAGAATTTTCTCAGTTCTGAGTAGCACTGAAACCACAACAGCAGTTCCACACAATTGCAATCACACCATTTGCAATCAGAATCTCACCACTCAGTGGAGGCAGGATTGATGCTTAATTATTGCTTTTTGATTCTGCACTACTATGGATCGTGATTGCTCAACAGGCACACTGCCTGCTTTGTGTGTTGAAGGTATTACAGTGATAGGTAAAATGAGTAAATGTGGGTGCATGACAAAGAATGCCATAAAATCACAGAGACAGCAACAGTCTCTAGAAAAAATCCATCTTCATTTATTAATGAGCATTTGCCACAATGCCAGATTTTAAGAGCAGAGGAAACCAGGTTTGGAGAAAAGAAACGATGAGAATCCTTGGGCCTACAATGGGGAAGCAAGGAGAGAAGATATTCTGAAACAGCAAAAAGCATTTGTAATCATATAATCTACTTCATCTTTGCAGCAACCAAGGTTTGTGCACACACAGCACCTTCTGATAGCCAGCTGTGGCAATCAAAGACACCTCAGCTAGAAATGACAGTTTCCCTGGGAGTAAAATACTCTGCCACCAGGACTTAAAAAACTCTTTCTTTATACATATTAACCCTCAAATCCTATAAATAATTTCCAAACATATTCCCTAGAAGTGTTTCAGTTTATACAGCATTATTATCACTGTTTTTCCTAACTTTTAGAATATACTTCTCAGTTTTATCACTCTCAAAAAGATCAACTAATCCTCTACCCATGCTGTACACCATTTCATTGAGGGTACTTGTACAGCATTACTATTTTTCTCTCCAGCTCTTTTTACCCAGAGCCTGTATTGCACTCTGTCTGCCACCCACTGTGCATGTATCTGATCCTTACAAGTAAGTTGATTTCTCTGCAGATTTTAGTACTGTATTTTAAGGGAGGAAAAGCAAGTAGCACAAACTGTGGTCACATTTGGAATTACATTGAAGACAGACACATGTACAGGACACACCTGACCAAAACATCACACTTGCAAAGGAATAAAAAAAAATCACTACAAAGCACAGCCATATGTGATTACACTATGATCAATAGTGAGACAGGTGATACTGACTCACCAATAACTTCTGATCTTCTTTTGCAAGGATCAAAGACACTAATGTTCACTCCTAAACTGTACTGTACTTCAGTCAAACTTTAAATGTCAACCTAAAGCAGCTGACCACCAGAAGAGTCACAGAATGGTGCTTCAAGAGTAAAACTAAAACAGACAAAATTTAGCACGTCACCAAATGGTTGTTCTGATAGAAAAATAAAAGAAAACAAAACACTATCAGAAAACTACATCTGGTGACAAACAAAAAAACAAAAGAAAAGAAAATCTGCTTATTCAAGGATGACGTCATCCTGGATCATGAAAAGCAAAGCCACATCAAAATCCCTCAGAAAGGGATTATTCAAGTTAAGGATTTGTCTGTACAGTACTGACAATGCCCTTGCACCATTGAGTATTCATTTCTCCAAAACCATATCTTTTCTCACTCCCTGGAAGACTATTTCACAGTCTAGTAGTCCCCTGCGTTAAGCTGTTTTTTCCAACACTTAGTTCTTTGTGTATCTTGCCCCATCATTCAAACTTAAGCCCTCTGCCACGCATAGCTTTGTTTCCTGCTGTTTCAGCCAGGGCTTTTCAATTAAGAAAATTACTTCCGTTTATTAACAAAAGGGAGATAACATTTCAGTCCTCTCCAATTATGAGGCATAATTCCTACACTTGGAATAGCTCTTTGTTATTTATTTTGAGACAAACAGCCCATGCTCTAAGAGATGCTCAGGCACAGACCAAAGGTTTACAGTTCTTTTAAAGCAAAGAGCTTCAATAGTAAATTAAGCTACCAAAACGGAAACTTGCAATTAAGTTTCTAACATTATTGTTAACCCAGTCCCTGTGTTCCTTGCTGTTTCTCTTCAATAGATCAAAAATTGGCAGAGAAAAAAACATTCTTCTCATATAAGGCATTCAAAACCACTAACCTTGGGCTTCTGTCATGTCTGAATTCAAAGAGTTGAACAAAAAAACAAGGTTTTATTGATGTCAAAACCTGATGTGATTTTCACAGGGTAGACTAATGCAATTTCTGCTCAAAAGTACTGTAACTCTTTTCTTCATAGCATAAGGTTTACCGAGTAAAATTGAGAAAGTTTCCTTCTGAAATCCATTTATTCCTGATTAATAAAACCACACAAACGCTCATAGAAGGCTGCCACTATCACTGCAGCAACAATGGGTAACTTCCTTTGCTTACCAATCACTGTGTAAGTTCCAGGTACTTGATATGCAGACAATAACAAGAAAAACTGTGTCCGCATCCATCACACCAAGGCCTTCTTTTTCTGTAATTCACTGAGCATTTTTACTAGTCTGGTAAAAGAACAACCCTAGGTACCGGTATAGGTGGGGAACTGATCTGTAGTGTAGAGAAAAGGAACCTGGGGATGCTGGTGGATGGGATGACCATGAGCCAGCAATGTGTCCTTGTGGCCAAGAAGGCCAGTGGCATCCTGGGGTGCATTAGAAGGGGGGTGGTTAGTAGGTTGAGAGAGGTTCTCCTCCACCTCTACTCTGCCCTGGTGAGGCCACATCTGGAATATTGTGTCCAGTTCTGGGCCCCTCAGTTCAAGAAGGAACAGGAACTGCTTGAGAGAGTCCAGTGCAGAGTGACCATGATGAAGGGAGTGGAGCATCTCCCTTATGAGGAAAGGCTGAGGGAGCTAAATCTCTTTGGCTTGGAGGAGACTGAGGGGCAACCTCCTTAGAAACATATTAGAACTCTGAAAAGGGCAAAAAGGACAGAGCCAGGCTCTTCTCACTGATGTCCAACAGCAGGACAAGGAGCAACAAATGCAAGTTGGATCAAAGGACATTCTGTGTTAAAAAAAGGAAAACCTTTTCACCATGAGGGTGGCAGAGCACTGGCACAGGCTGCCCAGTGAGGTTGTGGCGTCTCCTTCCCTTGAGATATTCAGTACCTACCTGGACAGGTTCCTGTGTGACCAACTTCAGATCACCCTGTTCTGGCAGGGGGGTTGGACTCCATAATGCCTCGAGGTCCCTTCCAAACCCTAACATTCTGTGATTCCGTGAAAATAAATCCAGATGGCATCTGATCAACCCACGTACAGGTACCACCCCAAGAATACATTCAGCACTAATTAAAAATAAAATAAAATAAAATAAAATAAATTATATATATATATGTATATGTATAGGTATATATGTACATATCTATATATAAAATTAAGAAAAAATTATTTCTTTGGCCATAAATTCATCAGGCCACGGAAAATGGAATGGCTTTCCGCAAGTCTAGAGCACCAGATATGCAAAATCATAACCACCCTCTGCATGAAGATACAAAGATGTATTTGGATGCTGTGAGCTACTGGCTCCAAACTGTCGACTGTGAAGGCGTTTCTATCACAATGGTGAAGCATGTGCCAATTTTTAAGCTCTAAGGTTTTCACATTAACCCAGTCCATGATTCTGCTGTAATTTCCAGTAGAGCCATCTTTTTTCTGAAACATATTTTCTAGATTAAATGCAGACCCAGGCATGAACTCTCTCCCCAGGTGTCTTCCACAGGTTCAACAGATCCTTTGCAAAGGCTTTTTTTCTAGCCTCAGTCCCTTGCAGACAAAAAACACACAATTGAATCATTACTTTTTCTTGGGAATATGTCGCACAAATTGGGACCTCACGAATGGGATTACATTTAGAAGAGGAAGAATTAGCCTTCTAAGGCAAAGAAGAAAAGTGGAAAACATGATGACATAACGTACAAACCAGATACAGATGGGAGGGAAGAGAAAAAAGATTATTAAGTCCTCACCACAAATAAATCAAAGGCATTTAAAATACACAGTACCCAAATAAAACCTAGAACAGATATGCACTAGATGCAGGATAAAATGTGTACCTGAGATTACCTTCCAGCTCTTGTCACAAGTGCAGTGTATGTGACAATGGAGATTCAGGATGTTAGTGCCATGTCTCAAAAAAAGAAATTAAGTTTTCACGTGCTACACTTAAGGATAGAAAAAAATGAAATTATAACTAGCACACAGGAAGGTTTCCTTTAAGGTACCTGGGGCTGAGACTGAAGAATCTGTGATCATAATGATAACCCCGGAAATACTAAAAAAATCACAGACAAAAACTGGCAACAATACTAGCACCATCTCATAAAATGCAAATTGAAATTGGTAGATTTTCATTCCACATTTGATTCTAATACTTAAATGCCTCCTTACAAGTGGAAGTGTCAAAAATCTTATCAATTCTCTGTTTCAGTGCTTGGTAAGCTACAAACATCAGCAAGAACAGATGCAGGACCCACTAAAAGAGAATTCAGAAAATGAATGTGGGGAAAGGGTATCACAGCTGATAAGCAACAGAACAAAAGACTAAACTTCTAAGGCCTTAGTCACTCCTTAGAAGAAAATGGCTTCTAGATTTACACACTTGAAGATTAGCATGTTGATCCATGCATTCGCTCTTTAAACAGGTCTGCAGCCAGAAGATTGGCTCATTGGATAATAAATGCATGGTGGAAATCTTCACAGGGATTCCTCTTTCTTAGTAAAAAAAGTTTATATTTCATGAACATGACTCTTAAATAGATGTGGTCATGGGATCTTATCAGGTACAGCAGCAGGTACTTCTTGTACTGTACACTAAGTCCTTGTTATGCATTTGGCACTGGCTTGCTTGCAGCAAGCATGAGATAATTAACGTGCTGTGTCACCAAAATGTCACCAGAAGAATATCCAAAGTCTCTTCCCTGCTTCTCTTCTCTTCTCTAAAAAGGATGTAATTTTTAAAGAGCAATGACAGGTCCCAATATGGAAAATCCTTTGTTAATAATTATTTGCTTACCAAAGCAGAGTCTGTGCTCCAACTACTTTAGTCAAGACTAATGATAAAATGTGGTCTTGATCTTGAAATAGTTTACAAGGCTGTAACGCCACAGTGCCTCCAAGGTTTCACGATGGGCTGGTTTGACCTGGCTGAACACAGAACTATGCACAACAGAAAGTCTCAGGCAAGTTGGATTTGTTTTTTCCTAAATAACCCACTCCTGACACCAACCTTATGAAAGCTCCCCTGACACTGCTTTAACAGGTGACTGAAACTTTTCCCCATTTACAATTGCCCGATTGGTCCTCCTAGGAGAAAAAAAACCAACAAACTAGACCCCTCCCTTTCCTGTACGCTTCCCCTTACATACACGTCCCCTGTAGACTATTTACACTGAACAGATTGACCACAAGGCCCTTTCCTTGTTAGGTGGCACCAGAGGAAAATGGCTGGGTTTCCAGGAAAGCTGCAGCAACAGACCACTGCCTTCCATTGAGTGACTCTTCTCCGCAAGCAGTCTTCCTCCCAAAAACCCATCAGCATATTTCAGCCATGTCTCCCATGCTCATCAAATGAAGCATGAATAAGAGGTGACTGCACAGCACACCAATTCATACTTGAAAGATGGGATAACTTAAAATGTGCACTTCTCTCCCTAGCATGAAACCCTCTTGAGGTATCAGGTGAAGACACAGGAAATCCACCCAAAGACTTCATCGGATTCTACTCAAAGCCACTAAAGCTGTGAGTTTTATCCAGAACCAGGTATGGCCACTATTCAGCACTTCATTACATCTGAAATGCCAGTGCCAAAAGGATGCCACAGGGGTTTTTATGCAACTATGCTGTAATAATTGTGAGAGATACTGCAAAAGGCCATGAAGCCACAAGATCCCTGCAATGTACAGGAGAGGAGAAGTCTTCAGCAGACAAAGTAAATTAAATTACAGTAGATATGCACTTAGTTGGAAGAGGCTAGTCCTCAAGTTTTTCTCCACATAACTGAAGTGCTGTTTCTTAATAAAAAAAGAACTCTTACCTTACTGCTGCTTGTGCTACGCTGTTATCTGGAGTGTTTTCTAGTGTATGGAGAGTATTTATATGAGCCTGCAACAAAGTGCCTGTGGATGCCACTACTTACAAGATCATAATACAGAGTTTAATATTGCAGAGCAAAAATGGAGTTGTCAGCTGCTCAGGTTTCAACAGTGACATGCTGGGAAGGAAAAAAAAATAAAATTGTCTATATACCTTTGGACCTCTACTGAAGAAGTCTTCATCTTCTGGAAAGCCTTGAAGAAAAAATATCTTCAATAGAATACGAATCTGCATACCAGAAATGTGTCATTAAAAAATTGCCTTTGCACAAAAAGGCTGTTCAGTGCAGTTTAAGTCCTAGAGAATCAGTAGAAGGCAATAATTTCTGGAGCAGAGAACTTACTACCTTTTTGAAAACTGAATATATGAATACCACCTGCATAAAGGCTAGGCTTGTGCTTATAATATTTACATTTAATATTTACTCATGAAAAATGCCTGCCTTAGGCAAGACTTTAAACTAGGGATAAGCAATCAAATCTAATTATCACAATTATGATTTTTAAAAAAACTAATTATCATAAGGCTGTAGTTAAAACTCTAAAGGCTGTACGCTGAAGCCAATAGAGAGCCACAGCAAGGAATTACAGCACAGTCCCCTCGGACAGATGGCCAGCTCCTTGCCAAGGAGGTATCCAGATCCAACCTTTTTCCCACAATCCTCGCAGCTCTAGCATGGTCCTGCACAAAGAAGCTTTCCAAGGACTTTGGCATTTTCTCATTATTATGAAATGAAATCAAGCATGCCAACATCTGAATGATGTCACAGCAATCTCATGAGTGGATTATATTAACCATTTATCATCACAGGAAGGTAATTCTTGGGCAAGAGCAGAACCCTAAGTTCATCCCCACCCTGAGACACAATGTACAACAGCTGTGGGGATCAAAAATGCACATGAAGTTTGTAGAAAGAGTATGTAAAATGTCCGCAGAAGATCCAATGGAATTACAAAGCTACAGATTGTTTTTATACTGACTCTTTTATTTAACACAAGTTTCTGTCAGATCACTACAAAATTACAGGGTAGATTTTCATCATGAAGTAAAAGGAAACAGCACCACACATAAATAATAGGAAAGCTGATTAATATTTCTTACATTTTTCAAAAATAGTGCTCCAATTTTTAAACTGTTCCAACACGTTCCAAAACATGTTTTCTAAATTTATGGACATTACTCTTCTCCCTTTTGATCATATTAAAAATCCAGTTAAAAAAAAATAAAATCATCACTTCATTGATCAAGCTAATGGAGGAAATACACTTCCATTTCAGCTCTTTCCTGGGTAGAATGACTATGTTAAAAGCTAACACCCATCAGGAGGCAGTCACTGTTCCTCTCACACAGGAGGGGAACTCTTCGCCCCTACACTCCCGTCACCCCATGAGCTCAGACGGGTGAGGAGGAGAGCAGGTGGGAGGAGGTGGGAGGAAGGCTTGCATCTCAACAGGGTGGTGAGCAAAACCTGCACACGTTTGTATCTGAAACCCAGGAGAGGCAAGGCGCTTTGGCTGCAGAGCATCATGCTTTATTAAGCCAAGAGCTACAAACATGGCATGTGCAGCCCTCATCTTAGTCACCCGATTTGAGCAGAGCTTAGATCAGATGGCATTTAGGGATCCTTTCCAACTCAAGTTACTCTGTCACTATAAAAAAGATGGTGTGAGAAAGCTGTTAAAAAAAGAGAAGAAAAAAACCTCTCAGCTCCCCACACACAACACATAAAATGTACCCATTTCCTTTTACAAGAGTGGAGGCAGTACCTGTCCTAACAAAATTTACCTAAGAATGCCATCTTATAGAAAACTACTTCTTTTGCCTCTTCTTTGGATCTGAAGAGTGTCAGCCAAAGCATTCTGCTTATGTTAGCCTGGGGAAGATCTAAAGCAAGAGATCATACCCTCTGCTTCTTCCCCCTGCTCTGGCAAGACTTTTATTAGATACTACTCTCAGCTGTTCTTTTAAAAATGCTTTTCTAATTTAAGTTAATTTAGTGTAAAGAAGAGTTATATTTAAGATTTCCAAAGCACCAGGATTTTAAATGTGATCAAAATTCCATACAAATAGAAACTATATACATACATATTAATGGTAACACTGTCACCAAGAATCACAACTTATATGTCAGAATAAATAAAGAAATCCATGAATAACATCCAGTCATGTTAAGAAAAAAAGCCACACTTGTGCATGTTTTACGTCTTCCATCATGTCCTGACTTTTTTCCTGCTCTTTCTGTGTAGAAATAGCTTCTTTTCTCCAGCTCTTAAGCTGTTGCTCACTCACCAATTTTTTATGAAAAATGTTTCTTGAAAAAAAAATAAAATCTGAATGGTCACCAAAAGAGGAATGAGTAGAAACTTTTCCTGAGTAGAAAGTTTTCCTCTTCTCACAAGTGAACAATGATTGGACTAGAAGAAAGGACCTGAAGTTGGACCAGGGGAGGTTTAGACTAGATATTAGGAAGGATTTCTTTACTGAGAGAGTAGCTAGGCAAGGGAACGGGCTGCCCTGGAAGTTGGTGGAGTCACCTGGTGGTATTTTAAAACTCTGTAGAGGAGGCACTTCAGGACATGTGCTAGTGGATGATAGAGATATTGATGTATCTATTTTAACTGGGAGTAGAGGGGAACTTGACAGGTGGGCACAGTGATCTTAGAGATCTTTTCCAATTGTGACAGTTCTGTGATTCTTTGAAAAGGGAAAATAATTGCAGAGAATCAAAATTAATTATCTAGATCAATGCCAAACCTGCACCTCCTAGATGCTGAACTACCTCAATGACACATACAGAGAAAGGCAGTTCTTCCCCTTATATATAGCGCCAGTATGGAAAAAAATAAACAATGAGTTAAGGTAGGGTAGTTGCTGAATGGCCCATGAAGTTTTGCAGACTTCATGGCTCTGCTTGTCCTGGCATTTTCCTGATTCGTGCACATCATTTTTTAAAGAGTTTAAATGTTTTCAAAAGAGTTTAAAGTTTGAATACAAAATTGAGCACGGATGTTCCTGATGTACAAAAAAGGATGCCATGGGGGTTGAGAAGAGTTTAATTAGTCAAAAACGAAAATTAACACTAAAAGGATTCAGCATACCTTCCAGGGGTGTGCTGCTCATCTGTTACATTCACCCACAGACTTCTCATGAAGTGTCTTTTAATGAGCTATCACTCCATGTGCTCTCACATTTGCCTCAGATGGGTGACATGGTGGTCACCCTCTTACGGGTAGTAATTTTTATTGAAGTGCTTATTAAAAAGAAAGAAGCAAGTATTGCTTAGTTCCTGCCTTATGAGCAATATATTGACAGACAAAATATATAACCCATACTGGACTTCATGGGGAAGAGGGTACATGCCTAGAAAAAAAAGTAAATTTAAAGACTCTAATTTTTTTCAGCATTCTAAAATAATTTCCTAAACTTCACAGAATGCGTCCTCCTCCTTTCACTAAGCAATAGGAAAACAGGGGCAGTCTACCTCAATGAGATTATTTACTGTTTTAAATACTTCTAATCAATTTCTTTCACTAATTTCCTTGATGATGTAGAGAAGCCCCCTGCTTACCCAAAAACAGTTGCTTCAATGGACAATGGACACTTCTGCTAGTAATGGGTACTTCTGCAACTAGAACAAAGCACAGAAAACACTCTGTAGGACATGATCCTGCAAGGACAACAGGATGGACCAGGTAAGATGCTCATTTCCAAACAGCAGCTTCCTGTCCGCTCTTTGGAAAAAGATTTGCACTCATATAACCACACCTCCTCCCATATCAAGAAGGACCTTCTCCAGCAGAAAGGATCTAGTGGGAAAGTAATGTCCTGGGGTCCTAGCATACTCTCAGCTAAGTCCTCTGCCATCCACAGCTGTCACATACCCACTGCATATATTTCTTCAGAATTAGAACAGTTACTACTACCATTATTTGCCCCTGCATGTGAAAGAAGCAAATAAAGATGTTTCCCTAAGCCACTCCACTGAAGCAGAAAAAAATACAGCTATTTTGGAACAACAGAGTCTACTGCAGTGGAAACAGAAAAATACTATCACCTTGCTCTGAGCAGCTGGCATATCAATCAATACTACCAAGAAAAACCAATCTTTTTTCGAAAACCTTTAACCTTTATACAGTAGGTATGACACACTGTCTATTAGAAATAAATGAGCAGGGGGTTGCTAGCTAGACCTCTCATTAAGCAGGAATACTAACCTTCTGTGAAACTAGAAAAACACATTAAAAAATGAATTACTGGAACATCAAGGCTTGACTTAAATCTACAGTAATAGGATCTTGTTCAAAGTGAAGCTTTGCTGCCTATGGACAACATGTATTAAACTCTCTGAAAAACCTCTAAGTTTTTTACTATTAATTATCTGAATGTGAGAGAAAAGGTCTGGTTCTTCTAACTCATAATACAATTTGTGTGCCCAGGGAAAAAAAATGTTGAATCTGGTTTGAAATATGTAGGCCACGAGATGCAAGCTAGAAGGTTTTGTTTAACTTTCCCTTCATTTTGTCTCTTTGATGACTCTCAAGTTTATTTTCCAATTTATTTTTTTAATGTGACCATTAATTTTTTATATTAAGCCTGAACTCCCATACATGCAGTAACAGCACAGATGCAACATAGCGTGTATTTCCCCAGACACCTTTCCTGGATTTACTATTTGTTTATTCCTGATTTTGTTTGCCATGAACACTATCCCACACTGAGAAAACCTAAAGCCAAACAACAAAACCACTGCAAATTACTACCCATGTTTGCCTGTGAAAAATACAAAATAAGAAGCTGAACAGGAGATTCCAGTTCTTTGCAGCCACAGATCTTTCGTGTCAGCTGTAGAGCCAGTAGACACCACTTACAAAAAGAAAAGGCTAACTACATTTTGAAGATGCACATGATCCTCATACTGCAGGCTTTTTAAGTTTAAGATCATAAGCATTGTATATGACTGTGGCTTAAAATGGTGTCAAAGAATTCAGAAGCCAGTTCCTGGTGCAATTAAAATCCATTCAAATCTCACACAAAAAGTTCATGCACATGGTTAGTATTGTTTATTAAACAGATGACAGAAACTTCATCCTCAAAATTAGGCAGTCTCTGATTTATATTATTATGGACTCTTTACATCCAGATAGAGCAAATAAGATGTTGAGTCTTATCTCCAAAAATCTATCCCCACCTTCTCTGCCCCTCAATAATAAGGGCATGATGGGCTACATCAAGATTTTCACCTATGGCGTCCACCTGGCCACCATATCCAGCATTACAAAATTTCTTTCAAAGCCTTCCTATGGTTTAAACACATGAAGACAGTTTTCACAAATAAAGAACTGGGAATTACTTACACTCATCGTAACACAAAAGGACTTGCAAACTTATCATACACACATGATTGCAAATTAATTATTAACTCAAGAAATTGTGAAATGGATTTTATATTAAGTAACCAAAAAGAGTCACATTAAAAAGCTTTGGTGTCTCTACCTCCTCTACAATGCACCAAAACTATATTTTCCACCTAGCTAGATGTACCAAACCAACTTCCCAGTATTCTTAGATTTTATAACCAAAGGGTTAATCTGTGAATACCTTCATTTTAACAGTATTTCAAAAGGCTGGCCTTGCATCTGCTAGAAGACAGACCAATAGCCAGAAAATGTGCTATTTTAAGTGAGGACAATGCATTAGTGTAAGATGAAAGTATCGCTTCAAGCTACAACTAGGAATGTCCAAGAAAACTTGGACCAATGAATTGTATGATTCATACCACACAGCCAACCTTGAGCTGCCATTACTTTGTAGAATTCAGTTTGACCTAAAAGCTCATAAACCTCTCATTCTCAAACCACATTTTCCAAGGAATACAAGCAGTCTTTCTCTCACTCTGAAACAGCATTTCTGAGCAGCCTCCAGTTCCCCTTCCGCCCTCCCCCCCGCCCACATTAGAGTGCAAGGTGAAAATGCATCTTACTTTTAGTTATCTGCATAAAATGGAGCACCTAAAAAAAAAAAACATTCTATGCCACCCTCAGTGTTTGGGAAAATCAGGCATCACGTGCTCGGTTCAGCCATGGGCTGCAAAGGCAGGTGCAGCTGGTCCAGATTTTAACAGCAATGCAGCAGAAGCTGGGGTACAGCGACTGGAATATTTTCCAGGGCAAGGTGGTTGTGACCCCATGGGGCACCATCGCAGAGCAGATGCAAAACTGCACTCACCTGGATGCACTCTTATCAGCTGGTGTAACGTGATGCATGTTAAAGACAACAAAAATGCTACATGTCTGCCCTACACCCACATTAGCTCACTCTTAATATATGCAGAGTCAGGCAAACATCTCTGCCTTCTCGTTCCTCAGCAGCTATGAAAACAGCCAGATCTGCAACACACTCCCTAAAGCAAACGGCATTTCCACAGCCCAAAAAATGCTAAAACAGGAGAATGCAAAAAGCTGTTTCAGTTTACCAGCCTAGGCCCAAGTTCCCATCTCTCTCAAAGAGCTGATCTGTAGATGATGGCAATAAAACAAGTGCTCCTATTAACACTGATCTTTCCAGAAAGCAATTGCAGCACATACGGTTGCACTGACCGTGACTGTGATTTAGGGAATCGCTACATCAAACTGCTTTTCCTGGAAGAAAAGACAAAGACACCTTCCCTTTCCTGAAAGTATGACGAGGTGGTAGCAGATGTCACCTCGGCCCCTGCCCGGGGATGAAGCGCCGAACGAGAGCAACTCGCTGAACCCCACAGAAAGGATGAGAAGGTCCAGGCCCCCTTGGGTTTCCTTCGGAAAACCGGGAGGCGGCCAGGGATGCCAGGAGCACCTCCCGCAGGAGGGGGCTTTGCTCCCCGTCCTCCTGGGGCCGTGACCACTCCATCGGCGACGGCAAAACCTCCAAACACACACACACACACCCCCAGCCCCCATTTCTCCTCTCTCTTTTCACCACAGAAAAGATGCGCCTTGTGGGGAAAATACTGAAAAAAAAAAAGGGAAAAAAAAAGAAAAAAAAAAAAAGAAAGAAAAAAAAAAAACCACACCAAAAAACCAAACCCAAACCAACAAACTAGTGCGTTAGGGTGCGCGGAGCCCCGCGCACCTCACCAAGACGAAATAATACATTCAAACAGATAAATATCAAGGAAACAACGCAGCCGCCCGCCGGAGGCTGCTGGAGCAGAGGCGTTCGCGTACGTGGCGATGCCGCTTCCCCGCTTCTCCCGGTTCGGGGCAGGTGCCGAGCCGCCCCCACACCCCTGCAGCCGCACAAGGGCCGCCGCAGCCCCCCGCCGCTCCCCGCTGCCGGCAGCCACCGCGATGGCGGGAGCCATCCTGCCGCTACCCCCGGCCGGACACACGCTCCGACCGCTCCCGGGCCCGCCGGCCTCTCCCCCTCGCCACCCAACGAGGACCGGGGGACCGGACCCCACCCCAGCCCCGCCAAACTCCCGCTCCCGGCCGCGGATCCCTCCGCACCTCAGCAGGCAGGGCGGCTCCGGCGGGGGCGACAGCGCAGCGCGGGGCGGAAAGCCCGGCAGCCACCCGCTCCTCCCGCTGCCACCATCTTCCTCCTGCCGCCGCCAGCACCGCCCGGCCCGGCCCGGCCCCTCCTGACGCACCGCCCTCCCCGCGTCAGTGCGGCCTCCACCTCCGCACCTCCCTCTTTGAGAGAGATGGCGGGGGCAGCGGAGGGGCCGGGGTAAGGGAGCAGCAGCCCCGCGGGTCCGGGTGAAGGCAGCTCCGTCATGGGCAGGAGGAGGCCCAGCAGAGCCTTTGCCTCGCTCCTTCCCCACAAGCCTTGGGTCGCCCCGGGAGAGGGAAGGAGGTTGACACCGCGGAGCTGCAAGGTGGATGTTAGGAAGGTGTTAGGTAGGCATCAGGAAGACATCCTTTGGCGTGAGAGTGGTGAGGCGCTAGGATAGGGTGCCTGGGGAAGCTGTGGCTGCCCCCTCCCTGGCAGTGTTCAAGGCCAGGTTGGATGGGGCTTGGAGTGACCTTGGTCTAGTGGGAGGTGTCCCTGCACATGCAGGGGGCTTGGGACGAAATGATCTTTAAGGTCCCTTCCAACCCCAACCAATGTATGTTTCACTTATGTGCGGTGCATCCTCTCAGGAGCTGGCAGCTGGCCATGGGCATCCTTCATGGCTGCAGGGAAGACCCAGCTGTGGTGCTGCACACTCAACCCAAGCATGCAAGCATCCCATATGTAGGTGTTTGCCACTGTAAAGGTTTTACCAGTGCCTATTTCTTGAAGGAGGGCTGCTTACTGCTTCTCCGTGCTGCTGCTCCCTGCAGCTCAGTGGTTCCACATTTGAGAGAGCTGGGGGTGTTCAGCCTGGAGAAGAGGAGGCTCAGGGGAGACCTCATCGCTCTCTACAACTCCCTGAAAGGAGGCTGTAGTGAGGTGGGAGTTGGACTCTTTTCCCAGACGACTTTCAACAAGACAAGAGGACACAGTCTTAAGTTGTGTCAGGGGAGATTTAGGTTAGATATTAGAAAGAATTTCTTCACGGAGAGGGTGATCAGGCAATGGAATGGTCTGCCCGGTGAGGTGGTGGATTCTCCGTCCCTGGAGACATTTAAAAAAAGACTGGATGTGGCACTCAGTGCCATGGTCTAGCAACTGCTCCGGTGGGTCAAGGGTTGGACTTGATGATCTCTGAGGTCCCTTCCAACCCGGCTAATTCTATGATTCTATAATTCTATGATTCTATGTACTAACAAAATCTGAAATTCCTCAAGAGAGTGTCCCACGTTTTATGGTATTTAAATCATTATGGCTGGACAGTCATAACCAAGCTAAACTGTTAGAAGAAATAGACTTTTTTTATTCACAGTCAGATTAATATCTAATTGGTTTTCTATTTTTCAAAAATGCTTAACAGCTATTGCAAAGATGTAGTATTTGCAACCTAATTCTGTATATTTTGACAGTGTTGTAATTTTTTCTCTTCAAAGAAAACATCTGTGAATTGCTTGTGCATTCTCCACTCTCGTAAGTAATCTATACAGATAAAGTACAGATAAAGATAACATGGTGTTAGTTGAAAAGTTAGTTAGTTAGTTATTGTTGAAAAAGAAGGGAAAAGCTGCCTGAGAAGATGGAGACTCCCTTTTCACAAGGAGTCACATGGAAAAGCTGTGGGCAATTGGTGAAAGTTACCCCTGGAGAGTTCCCATGTGAAAATCAGAAGAAAATTTTTCACCATGAGAACAGTTGGACACTGTAATAATCTCCCCAGGGAAGTGGTGGATTCTCCAACATGACACTTTTAAGACTCAGATTGACAAGGTGCTGAGCCACTGCATCTAAGCCACGCTCCTACTAGGTTGATCCTTGAGGTCCCTGCTAACCTGGCATTCGATGCAATTAATAAAATACGAGTGACTTTCATTGCTCAGACAACTGCTTCCAAAATCCTTCCCTCTATTTAAGCGGGAGATTTGACCAGATGACCTCTAGGGGTCCCTCCCGACCTTCCTTAGTCTGTTACATTCTTTCAACTGCAAAAGCCTAGTAATAGTTTGCATGACTGCTAAATGGTATCCAAGAAAAGTTCCATATCCTAAATACACTCTTCTTCCAGAGCTCCATTTTACCCCATTTGTTTCACAGCTCATCATGACAACTCTTCTAGCGCACAAGTCGTCTCTGAGCCTGAAGTGATGCTTCTAATGCAACAGTACTAATGTGCTGCATTAACATCAACCTTTAGGATCTTTTGTTTTCAACCTGACCACCAGGATTTAGTCAATTTTTCTCTCTTTCAACTGCAATCAGAACGGTGGGAATCTCAGACTGATTGTTTTTGAGGTAAAGCTTTCCTTTCTTCAGCAAAAAATTGTTTTAGTTCTTTCTGAAAATACAGGGAAAAAATTGTAAAATCACACTTATGTGAAACTAACTTCTTGGACAAATATTATCTGCCCTTTTCAAACTGACCATTCCACATTTAAATATAGCAAACAATGCCTGACTGAAAAAAAATAGTATCAAAAGCCCCAAGACATCTACAGCATTTGCAAATGAAGTAATGCTGTGGATGAATCTATGCAATCTGCTGGACATTACATTATAACCTTGTGAGGGTGACAGTTTACTAAGTAATGCAAATTAGCCAGCTTCTGACATAGTCAGACACTCTTGCTATGTAAATAATATTATAAATAGTTCTCCTTCCTCTGTTTCAGTTTAAAGAGCATTTGCATTGTCTCATGTGTCAATGTCTTTTAGGGCTTGGTACCCCTCCAGTGACCAAGACATGCTTGTCTTAGGGGAAAATGGGTGTAAACAGATCTTTCTTCCCAGAATTCCTGCACCAGCTTGCACCAGTCTTGCTGCCTCACGGAGGGCTTATGATTATATTTGCTGCTCAGGGCTGCTATAGAGGTAGAAAGGCAGACAGAAATTGTCAGATTTTAGGGAGCCCTCATTCCCCTCTGTTGCAGTATAAGCACAGGGCTCCTCTGGGGTTTCATGGACAGATTCATATGAGGTTTCTGAATCTGCTCCACAACACCACACTCTGCCTTTTTTCTTGTAATATTTCAGGGTCATTTGGCACAAGATCCTGTTTAAGTAGTGGCAAAGCTTTTCTCTCTCACAGGGAAGAGCCTGGCTCAGGTTTTGTATGGACATCTTCTTAGCCTGGATATTTCAAAGGGGAAGAAGTCAGGCTGAGGGCTTCTCTTTTCAGGAAAAGAAACCAAACTATGCTCTCTGCAGTACGTTAGTTGGATTCAGCATGTCTACATTACACACCTATTTATATGCCTATTAGCACAGATTAGTGCTTGACCATGGCAGTTCAGACACTGTACTGCTATGTTAGTCTGCTAATCTAGTCAGATGTACATCTCTTCAGGAATTGGACATCGTAATGATCTTAGATCTGTGACTTGCTACTTTCAGCCTTGGGCTACAGTTAAAACAGATGTTAAAACAGAGAGCATTTTGTTGGACTGACAGTGTCCTATCTCCATCTGCTGCCAGGTCTTAGGTGAGGAAAAGCAAGGCGGTGCTGAATAGCTAAAACAGCTCTCAAAGGCTGAAAAGACCACTGCAAGCTTGACATTGCTTTAAGGTCAGCTAGCTCAAGATCCACGAGGAACAGAAATGAATGCTTTTTTACTGTCTGAAAGCTTGGAATTATGGCTTTCACATGTCAGGAAGCATTAATATCTGACTAGTGGTGTGTGAGTTATCTGTTGCTAGAAGTATGTGGGTGGTTTCAGAGATGTGTGGTGGCACTGAATTAGGTGGCTTTCAGAAATTGAAATGTTTTAAAATTCTGGGACTGGACCACTGAACTGAAGGAAGGCAGTTTCATGAGTAAAAGCCTCTAGGCTCAGCCACCTTATCTTTATTAGCATGGTCTAAAATAGCTAAGTCAGGAGTATGGAATCCAACCTATGGTTTTCAAGCCTAGATGTCACCAGTATTCTCAATTATTCTGACTTCCCATACCTGTAAGATTTAACTGTGTGAGTCTGCACGCAGTCTGTAACTTATTAGCAGCACTACAAACACTTTTAGGTTCCAGAGGCATTTTCCTTCATAAAGTGATTTCTAATGTCAGGTAAAACATATCTTCAAGCATTTCTGCATGTTAGACAAGTGGACAAGGAAGATGCCTGGCTTTTTCTTTATCACCGGAGTAGCTGTAGTCTTTAAGGTAGTACTGGAAAATCACAAAGGCTTTATTCTGTAATTGTTTTCTCTACCTTTTCATTGATACATCTTATGACACACCAGAAAGATAGGTTCTAATTAATCAGGATTCAATATCCCTTAAGGTCTCTTAGTGCTGGTTCAAGTACTGGTCACTCCTCAAAAAAAAGTTAAATGCAGATTTATACAAATCTTTTTTTCTGACAATTCCCATCATGCCACCAGCCAGGCAGAGCCTTTGGAGCAGGCATCCCTCTTATTAGTAGAGAAAACATTGCTTCTGCTGGGTTGCAAGTATTATAGCATGACCACTCAGAGCCTGTTAAAACAGGTTGTCCCTTTTCTAATGTTATCACAATCTGAGGGAACTAGCTATGCTTTGAAGCATTCACTTTGCCTGAGGGATCATATACTAAATATTTAATTAAAGTTATAAAGAATTCAACCTTATCTAAGATGAGGCCTTAATATTAGGAAAAAGACTTAGACACAAAATAAAGAAAATCTTAAAGATAAAAAAGAAATTTTTAAAAGGCTTGAGATATAATAAAAAGAAACAAATAATCAGTCAGGAATCATCCATAAGGATAATATCCATATAATTCCATTGAAGCAGAGAATTTTGAAAGTTTGGAAACATGCTAAATTAATATAGTCTAACCAAAAATTACTTTCATTTTACTATCCCCTTTTTTACACACTCCAGAGAATTTTGCTTCACTCTTCCCCCACTCTAGTGAATCAGTCACTTTTTCATACTATTTCTACAGGGTTTTGGGTCATAAGCATGTACAAACAATAAAGTTGGTAGTGGTTCCTTGCACAGAACTGTGGAATAAACCAGAGCTATATATTTCTCTAAAAAGCTGTAACAATTTAAAGGCAATTTGAGAAAACCTCCTTCATAATACAGATTATAATATACTTTCAGATTGTGACATGAACACCCTAGAATTTTAATTTTGTCAGTGATGCAAAACGAAATGTATTTTCCAGGTAAAGCAGTCAGAAGTATTGGTATAGTGAGTATAAAGCACCTTACTTTCTAATCTGATTGATTATGATTTTCTATGTAAAATACCAATTTTCATACTGTTTGGTTGTTTTTGATCAAAGAAGCAGAGCAGTTTTTGAACTGAACATGAAATTTACCTGAGCAAATTAGTTCAGAGAGAATATCTTGCACTTACCACAAGGAGGAGACCTTCAGAAGACACTTTGATTTGCCATACCTCACACTTCTCCTCATTTACCTTCCTAAGCAGCATTTTGAGGGGCTGACCTGCTAGCAGCATCCTGGCTGTTTGCAGCTGCTGGAACCAGGAGCAGAGGTTTGTGAATCACTGCAGCAACCACAGGCATTGCTGCTGTCTCCCTGGGGCTGAGTGCTAGGAAGGCATTTTCCAGGCAAGAGAGAAGAAATAAGATCTTGCTAAAAATTTAAAAATTACTTTTCTTTGCCTTCACCAGCCCCCCCCTGCCCCCCTGCCACATGCACATTTTCCTTCTGAGTATCTTTTGTGTTATGCTTATTAAAAAGGACATTTCAATGTCACTTGTATTTCTCCAATTTCCCATTTCCTGGGCCTTTTATTCAGACCTGAATTATTTCCCTCAGCAATCTCCATCAGCACACTGCCAACATGAGCCAAATAGCATAATAGAATCACAGAATCATAGAATAATTTGGGTTGGAAGGGACCTCTAAAAGTCATCTAGTCCAGCCCCCCTTCACCACTACTGGTTTTATCTGTTAATTGATGTGCTTACGAGATCTCCACAGTGGATGGAACTATTCAACACTACCTTGCTTTTCCTCACCTAAGACCTGGCAGCAGATGGAGATGGGACACTGTCAGTCCAACAAAATGCCCTTCTCCAACAGTGACCCTGCAGAGCCCTCACCTGCCATTCAGATTCACCTGTACAGGTGAGAAAAGTTAAGACAGATGTTCTGGACAGTGTGTCTTCTAGCATTATGATTTTGCCAATAGCTTCACCTCCATTTAATCTTTCCATTACAATGCAGTTTCTGAGGTCTCTCAGGGAGAGAGATGTGAGAGTTAAAAACCTAATTCAGAGATGGCAGCAGCATTGTGTAGTTTGCAAGTGTGAAAGAGGTGCAGGACTTGACAGGGTCAGGGGCTGTTCCATCTGTTGGTGACAGAGGTGAAGCCTCTAGCAAAAGGCACTTGCAGGGGGCATGGAGAGCTTGCTCTACATAATGTGAAAATATTAAAATTATTTTTTTCTCGATGGGGATTTTTTTTCTTCTGGTAATTTTCACAACAAGCCAAATGGTACCCTAAGTGGTGGGTTCATTTCTGAAGTCACGTACCTCCAGCACTGCATGCGATGCCATAGAAACAAGTCATAGCATCAGCCCTGCTGCTTGGCAAAAACAAGCTATAGAATTAGGCTCAGCTCCAGGTTTTTAATACATGTCCTCCCGCCTGCAATTTCAGGTTTTAAATTAACAACTTGGCACCGGTATCCTTCATGATAGTTTTGTTTTTGCATTTCAGACAGTGGGAGGTACTTCAGCTGAGGCATTTTCACTGTTAGCCCCAAGTCTAAGAGACAGAGGATGGAGAGACTCCCTGTAAAGGATCAGAGGTACTGACTGCCTCCTGCTAAACCATCTACTGGACCCAGCAGAACACCTGCATGTGTGTTTCAGAACATGCTGCAAGTCTTATTTTTTCAAGGTGAGATTTGCAACAGATATAAGGAGTGAATTTTTTCCATATCTTCTTTGAAGCACGTAATGTCACAAAAAAATGTAGCACCTTGTACCACACCTGCTGTTAGAGAACTCTGTAACTGTTCACATCTTAGGCATCACCACACTCTCTGGCAGGACTGCAAGTGCCTGTGAAATTGCATTTTTTTTCTTTTGTTTCATTTTAAAGTGGCCACTAATTGTATTGTGTCCTCTTTTTAAGTGTTGGCTTTATGGTAACTTTGTGACAACTGGGCCTTGCTGATCAGAGAAATGTAGTATAGGCCTGAAGGAGACATATTTTTGTCCTTTTCTAGGTTGATATGGTGCCATTTTGTAGTAGCTGGGGTGGTGCCCCAGGGCTGTCTCCTATGAGAAGCTGATGAAAGCTCCTCCAGCTTCAAAAAGTCTGGGCCTGCCTCTGGTTAATGCTGAAGCCATCAGTGGCAATGGTTATTCCTCAGCAATTAACATATTCAACAAGGGGAAATATGGTTATAAGAGTTCAGGGCAGAGGAGAGTAGGAGGAGGGAGCAACACAAGGAGGAGTGGGCAGGACCAGAAGAGGAGAGCAGAGATACTAGAAAAGTGAGACCAAGGTCAGTGAGCAAGGAGAGGAAGAAGGTGCCTTGGACAGAGGTTTTTCCCTACAACCCGTGGTGAGAAGGCAGGCTATGCCCCTGCATCCCATGGAAGAGCAGGGTGGAGCAGTCCCTCAGGGACAAGGGTGCAGCAGTTGTGAAGCATTCTGTGAAGGATCCCATTGGAGCAGTTGTGGACTTGCAGCCAGTGAAGGATCACAGAGCAGGTATTGTGGACCTGCAGCCATGGAGGACCATAATTGGAGAGTGGAACACTTATAATACTTGTCTTGACCCCTATGAGGTTCTAGGTGGATTTCCTCCTTGCCACCTTGAATTGGGGGAGAGGGAGTGAGTGGCTACATGGTCCTTTGCTATCGGTCAGGCTCAAATCATGAGATGTACAAAGCTCAGTGAATACACGAAAACAAAACTGAAAACCCAGCATAGCCTAATTTAGTACAAAACAGTGAGTGAATCATCCAGGTGTGTGCCTGCATTCAGTACACAGGAAGAAATATAAGAATTAAAAAGTCAACTATTTTTACTGAAATAGAAAGCAATTGAAATTGAAAGAGTTAGCAGACTCAGCACAAGACAAGCTGTCATAAAAGAAGTCACAGATACTTGTAGGGTTTAATGACACATAGAGCTGGATAATAAAGCCTTGTGGAAAACAGAAATCGTCTTCATGTTCTCTGAGAACACAGAGGAACAGACTAAATGAAACAATAGTCTGCCTAGACTTGTGCATATGCTAATATTTGCATTCATTTGAATTATAAGAGCTATTAATGTATCTGAAGTCTGTTAAAACACATTTTAAGGTGGCAGTGAAGCACAGAGATAACTTCTAAATGTTAAGTGTGTTACTTTGCTGAAAATGGAACATACTCCATATCAAAGTAAATTAATTCAGGAGGAGGCATGTTTCTTTAAGTCATCTTCAGTTATGTCTGTTATGTTCATAGAGAAAGATCCTCTTGTACCATCCATTTGTAAAAATTTCACTTAGTGGGGGACTATGCATAAATGCTAGTCACTCAATGGCTGCAACAAACAAGATGTAAAATCCAGTAGAACTGAAGGATGCTATATTTCATGCAAATTTCCTCTTCACTAACATTTATTTCCTCTTGCAAAATAAAGATTGCTGGATGTCAGACTTAAAGATTGCTGTAATTTGGAAAGGTGAAGAGAGTGGGTGGCACCAGTTGGTAAAAGTGCTCTGTGGATGGCTAATTGAGAAAGATTCTGCCCTTAGCATATGAACCAAGTTAAGCTGAAAGACAAGCTTATGCTGTTGACAAAGAAATGAGGTCGTCTGATTACTTTGGTGAGTAAATTTCATCCCTGCTCAAAATAGGTAAGTAGATATATAGTGTGTGTGCTAAACATTAGAGGGATTGTGTAAGATGTGATGTATGTCAGGTGCTCTTTATAGAAAGGCCTCACATTTTACAAAGCAGGATCAAAAGTAATGGCTATTTTTCTAATCTTTAGTTTTTAGCTTTACTCTGTTAATAACCTGCATATAAAACATGAGCAGTATTGCTTTACTTCACAGGAAAATGGAGAAAACTAAATAAAATGGAATAAAAGCACAAACAGCTGGTTCATTGTCCTTAAACAAAATATCAGATCCTATATATCAAATATCAATATCAAAATACTATTCATTCCAATATTAAGTTAAACTGTTTGTAGACTCCCTGAGGATAGAGATGCCATCCATGGTGATGTTGAGCATGATAACACAAAGTATTAAAGTGCTGGCACTCCAAGGATCAGCACCTGTAAGACCAAAGAAGTGTTTTCCTTTCTCTATCATTTTGGTCATTAATAATATGCTTTAATGTAACAAACCAGACCTTTCATAACATGTGGCATGACTTAAACTCTTCAGAATGAACGACACAGCAGCCTGGTGCTAAACACAGAAGAAATCCTCTCCTATAATTTCATCGAAACTAACAACTGCAATAACAAATCCCTCCTGGTTTTGTGCCATGACATACTGCTTAGCAGATCTGAATATCACATATTGTATATAAAACACTTTATTTGCCTTAGTATGGTCATACTCCCTATTCCTCATTGAACTTCGAGTGTTGTAGGAAAAAACAACCCAAACCAACCACACAAAAAACAACCACCACCACCAAACAAACAAAAAACCTCCAAAGACTGTATTTACTAGTCTAGAAAATAACAGAGAGAAAAGAAGTATAACAGTATCTTGCAAACCAGTTGCCATACAGGGAGGTGTAATGAAGACTCCACTGACACAGTAAGACTCTCAGACACACTCAGCATAAAGTAACCTTTAGCCTCCCAGTTCAAGAGGGACAGGGACTTAACCTGAGAGAGTACAGCAGAGGGCTACAAGGACGATTAAGAGGGTGGAACACCTGCCTTATGAAGAAAGGCTGAGAGACCTGGGGCTTTTTAGTCTAGAGAGGAGAAAACTGACAAGGGATCTAATTAAAGTGTACAAATATACGAGCACTGGGCATCAGGAAGGGAGGGACAACCTCTTCTCATTTGTGCCCTGTGGCAGAATGAGAGGCAATGGATTCAAGAGAAAGCACAGGAAGTTACATCTCAACATGAAGAAGAATTTGTTTACTGTAAGTATGGTTTACTGAGCCCTGGAACAGGCTCCCCGTAGAGGCTGTGGATTCCTCTTTCTGGAGACTTTCAAGAACATCTGGATGCACTTCTGAGTGAGTTGTCCTTGTCTTGGTTCTGCTCTGGCAGGGAGGTTGTATTCAATGATCTTCAGAGTTTCCTTTCAACCCCTGAAACTCAGTGATTCTTCACAGAATGAACAAATCAGGCTTAAGAACTTTTTACAAGCAGGTTCTTGGCCCACTCCCTGCATTGGTAAGGCAGATTTCTCAATCCACATGATTATTCTAATTTGTGGTAGTGAGTCCATCATACTTTCAATGAGACATAAAGACTTAAATAACTCAGAAGGCTTCTCCTCATCCTCTCCTTTGCCCTCCAGGTTTATGGGAAAATATGCTTTATATTTCTGTATCCCAACCTCTAATTGGAGAGAGCTGGAGATACATACCCTCCTTTCTTTTTTCAGTGTCCAGAGTCATCAACAGTAGTTCCAGTGCTGCTTTCTTCTAGATCCTACAGGTGATCTGAGAATTTTCACCCAAGTGCTGGCAAGTTCCCAGTGGTTAGTGCTGTTAGCAGAGATAGCAGAGCTGACATTTCCCCAGTTCATTTTCCATCTCCTGAACATGACTCAGCAGTAAGCTATTCCATGCAATGTACCTGTCAGCATTTTCAGTCTGCCTTCCTATTTAAAGTTAACCAGGTGGTATCCATTTCAGTAATGCAAGTACATTCTTTCTCACACAAGATTTTGGCTCTCATAATTGAAGACCTACTGCTGACTGAGAAAAACTGAAGTCTTGGTAAATGAGAAAGTGAATTCATCTATTTGAATTTCGAATCTCCATAGTAGCTTCTAAGAAACCACTTCTCACCTCTGCCACCCACTCTCTTCTCCGATTCCTCAGTTAGAGCAGTAGTTGCAGTTTTCCCTGTAAGATGGTGCAACCACAGATGGAGCATCTGGAAGCATATTTTAGTTCCAAATCACTGCTAAACCAAAGACTGTGTTTGCTGGGCCTAAGGTAAACGATATATCTGTTAATTCTTAAGGCTTTTTGAACGCTTTTCCATTTCCACTCACGCCAAAAAGGGTTCAGAAAGACTAAAGCTGTTATGGGATGATGATGAATTCCACTGAAGCAAGGCTTTAAACTTCCCTGAAAACAGGCAGCCTGCTTTGTGCAAGGGTATGTAGGAGAGAACCTTTTCTCCACTAAGGGTATTCCAAGAAATGAACTAACAGATACAGTGGCAAGAATCAGACCTCACGAGGTCTGATTGCCACAGGCAATTTGTCAAGTTGCAGCTGATGAAGATGCAAGCCCAAAGGACTGGGATGCCCAAGGGGGTCAGTGGAGCTGTGGAGACTGATGAAAGAAAGTGCAGGAGTGGGAATGGGGAGGAATAAAGCAGTGGTGGACAGCAAGAAATACAAAAGGATGCAAAGTAGGGCCAGACAATACTTTGTAAGGACAGGAGTTATGCACGGAGAGGAAGGTTCTTATTTACTTTTTTCTCAGAAAAAGCCATACTGCCCTTCAGTAGTGATGCCACCCAAACAAGGAAAGAAATAAAGGTCAGAAGACTATCAGTGGCTACTGAATTTTCATGGCTCCACTGATCTGTCTGTAGCTCTGAAAAACCACCTTGGCTAAAACATACAAACTCCTACACAGGTAAACATGTATACAGAGATGTGCTAACCTGAAGTGACACTACAGAACTAGGATGCCTCACAGTTGTACTTTACTTCATGCTTGTACATTTCTAATTAAAGATGTATGCTTTTAGCTTTAAGGTGGATAACAAAAGTAAACAGCTGGGCTGATCTTTCTCTTTCTGCCTTCTACTTGGTGTGACTTTGTAATCGCTGATTGCCATGGAGATCACCAGCTACCCCTTCAGAGACATCACTTCTGTTTAAACGTGTAAGCTTATATGGAGAAAATATGACCTTTGAAGCCCCACTGAAGCTGCAGTTGAGTCTTTGTTATCCATATTGTCCTTTGAGCTGTAAGCCAGTGGCAAAGGTTACTTCAAGCAAAAGAAATATTGATAATACAGGGCACGTCAGAGTTGAGATAGCATATATGCAAGAGAAACAAACTTCTTCCCTTGCAAGTATCCCACCTCAAATGTTAAAGACATGCTTTCCCTCAGAAGGCTGCTTCCTTCCCTTAGACACTGCTTTCCTAGCTTGTCAGTGTTCTCAGATACACCTCATAAATTACTAAAGTTTAGCCAAATGACAAAATTTCTTGTGTCATGCTTTTTTCATGCTGTCCCCACCAACTTACCCATCTCAACAGATATTTCTTAACAACATTTCCACTTCCTTTTTTTTTTTTTTTACTTCTCTATCAGATACTGCAGAATAGTAGTTCTACAAGGTGCTTCAAGTTACAAAGGAAGAGGTGAATCCATGGCTTTCCTTTCCAAAGGTGTAGCAACACCAAACAGACGGCAGGCAAACAGCGAGGTACAAACCTCTGAGAAACCAGGCAATCCACCACAGCCTTCTGGCACCCAGCAAACAAGTTCTAGAGGCCTTCATATGTATATTAGTTGCTGGAGACAAAAAAAAAAATTACTAAAAGCGGAAAACAGTGGAAGATTTGAAGCTCTATACCAGAGAACAAAAAAATATTACGAAGTGCAAGTAGAACAGAATGACCATACAGAAGCATCATATTTTTAATTTCTTTTTGTATGTGTTACAAGCTCATTACTTTGTAAGTGTATCTCCTGATCAAGACACCAGGGTGACAAAACAATTCAAGACACATTTAAGTAAACTTCAGAATAACTGAATCTATGATTCCAGTCATGCACTGTAAAATACCTAAAATATACAACAGTTTATAACTTCATCTGAAGATTTATTGTGGTATTAACTCAAATCTATGAAAGATACCAACATTTGCTAGGAAGGATATATGTTGGTAAACAATAAAATTGGGAGTCCAGGGTAAAGTACATTGTCAGAGAAAACAGAGTTTTTTTAAGGAGATGAAAAGTTTATTTTAAAACTGCCAACATTTAACAAAAATGATTTTACACTATTTTCCATATTCTACAGAAATACAATAACCTACAGCTGTGCTTAGTCCATTCTGCCACTAATGCATATAAAAACAAATCTGCTAATAAATAAGTGAAAAAACTATTTACCAACCACCACGACTAAAATTGTACCTGTAAATTTTTGAACACATCTGCATAGAAGTTAGGACTCTGGGGTACTTTTTTTTTTTCTTTTTAATATATTTTGAACTACTAAGATATGTAAAAATTTAATTAACATGCAAAACAAAATATTTGAGATAAACAAGGTAAAACTCAGTGTGCACAACTGAAAAGCAATGCTAGGATACCCCCCTTTGTTTCTAACTACATGTCAGAAAACTGAATGATTTATATGGTGGAATTTCAACTGCTGTTCACAGTGAAATTAATTTATAACAATGAAAATATATAGCTGGTTAGATTTCAGTGAAGAGGGATTAAAGGCTTGGAGAAAACTACCTAGTACTAGATAGCAACAATCATTGTAGAACATCTCAAATCAACATTAAACAGATGCATTTTAAAAAGAAAATCAGCTGTTACCTAAGCATTTGTGAGACAACAGGGTACAAAGATGCAGTTTAACGTTCCACCATAAATTTATATAGCACGCTTGGAGAACAGTAAAACTGAAGTAATTCACTATTGATTAAGACTTTCTCCCTTCAATATTTCATCAATTGCCACATAGCATGTAAAAGCTTGCCATTCATCCCTAATACATGGCATAAAACTCCAGCATTGACCTATACCTTATTGTTATGAAATAGTTCCCAACCTACTGTGTTACCTCAGTTTACACACAGGTATATTGTATGAACCTTTTTTCCACTACAAAAAAAAATGGGAGGAGAGGGGAGCAAGAAGAGGAAGAGAAGGAAAGATAAACAAAAAGAAGAAATACAACAGGAAACACAGAAAAAAAAAATAAAAAAGAGAAATTAAAGAGAACATAAAGAGAAAAAAGCTTTCTTAATTATTGATATCCTGTAATACCCATATTTCTCTCTAGCTGCCCTTTAAAATCTATAACATTCCACAGCATTAACAGTGCTATAGAATACATGCTACCCCAATGCCTTTTTCCTTCAAGCCATAAGTATGTCCATTACAATAAACAAAGAAGTCACTTACAATCCATCACACTAAAAGTGTAAAAGCTACCATGTAGTGGCAGCATGGCCTGATCCTGTGTCAGTGAACTGATTTTAACAGATGTAAAAATCACGCACTTAGAACAAAAAGAAATTATCAGATCCAGAAAATTATTTCTGCACAAGGACCCTGGAGGATTTATGACTTGCTAATCTTAAGGTTTCTGATTTAATGGACCCCCCAAATTAAGTAAACTAAGATTGTACATATCGACTTAGCACTTCCTTTCAAATTCTTTCTACCTTCTGTCCTAGCAGCTAGTAAGATAAAATGAAAAATACCCTGTATGAGCAGAACATGTCCTTGCTTTTTTTAAGTTTTGCATTTAAGACTATGAGCAATATTTTTGGTAATGTCCTCTGATTTTAGGTGCTCATTTTGGAACATTTGGAATAAATCACATTGTCTAGGAGGAGAGAGGAAAGGTGTTAGCTTTTTCAGATAAACTGAGCCCTTTAGGCAGAGGCTCTCAAATGCAGTAACTCAAAATCAGAAGCCATTCAAACTTATAAGTAACTTTGCCAATATTTGTTAACGTAATTTGTTTTTATAAAAAGAACATGAAGATTATGAAAATAACGTACCAAAAAGACTGCTTGTTCTTTGTACTCAAGAACTTCATGCAAAATATTCCCATTTGTTACTTCCTGGAGGACTCCTGGAAGGCATTCCCCATGTAGGACACTGGTTGTGGTAAGTTATAATGAAATCTGTGTCACTGCCTAAGTGAGTCTAAAACATTGTTAGCAAACTCTGAAGTATGAGTTAACATCACATACTGGCTTCTCAGTAACAGATCTGACTTACTGGCTTTGATTGTGTCAGATGCAGCTGAATCACATTTGTTTCCTGACTAAGCTTCAATTTGTAGTCTTAGAATTATGAAAAGAGCATCTCATGAAAATTATCTGCCTTTCACAATCTTTCTAGAAAAATAAGCTGATTTTATTCATTAGTTTCCCATTTCCAACAGAATGTTTTTTGACTGAACTATTCACTAGTTTCTTGTCCCTAAATAACAATATAATTATTAGCTGGTAATTTTTTTTCAAGAAACCATTTGGTCTTTGACAGTCGTATTTAATTTTATTTTAGGATTTTTCCTTCCATGACAAACTGTAAATTCCTGCAAAATACAAAGTGTTTTTTTCTTAAGTTGTTGAAGCTGGCATGAATGCAGTGAAAGACAATTTTTTAAAGCTGTGCAAAGCTGCCTGCAATTTGAAATGCTGAAGAGGAAATTACGTGGGAGATTTTGCCTTTTGCATTGAACTTTACACATAAATGCAGCTCTCCCATCCATCCACCCACCATGCATATATGCACACTTATTGTGGGAGAATAAATATAGATAATTTATTTACAGATTAGCTCTCTGTTGATGACCAAAAAAAGAAAACAACTCCTCTCTGAGAAGAATTCATCCTATGACAAAGTAAATCACATGAAAAACAAACTTAGTGCTTTACATTCACTGTCCTGTAAAACACTGGTCATGTATCACATTACTTTCCAGTGTCTTACTGTCCTGTCATACTTTCTGCTACAGAACCTTGCATTTATCGAATTCATGTGCAGTGTAAATTTACATAAAATTTAGAGTGGTCACAAATATGTATCTGAAAAGTTTTAATTGAAAAAGAAATTGCAAAATATAAAAACAAACTGTATTTCTACCTAAAATGAAAGCTGTGACAATTAAATATTTTCCTTTATCTCGATAAAATAAACATTTTGCCCTACACAGAGCAGTTCTTTGATGGACAAGACAGTTTCACAAAATTAGTGTTTAATGGCTCACTTAAATACTGTAGTGCTGTTGTAACACTGGATCTTAATGCTACTTAAAACCATTTAAGACATGTAATAAAGCTACAGACTACATCCCCAAGCACACTTTTCCAGATGACTTCCCAGTTTTAAATGTAGCCACTGGAACTGGAACAAAAGGGTATGAACACAGTAAGTATAAATAGATTTTGTCTTGTAAAAAATCACTCTGGTACCTTGTATGATTTATGTGGGTTTTTTTTTTTTAATAACAGGGTATACTCTGTTAAATAAAACCACATTTCTATACTCATTCTACACAGTCATTCAGAAAAGTCTTACTGTACTAGTGATGTACCAATTTTATAACTTTATGCACAACAAATGTATAGGAATACCTCACCCAATAAAAGCAATTTATTTCACTGTAACTCTATTCTGCTCAGAAAGTATCCTGCAAAGAAAACATGCACCTTGCTATTCGTTCTCCCTGCCCCCATCTATACAGCATGATTAACAGCAGTTAATTCCATACAGTGCAGATAATGATGCTTAATAAACTAGTTTCATTAAGAGTTCTGCTCTTCAGAATAGCTGTATTGTACATAAAACATCTGCCAGCTATGATCGATTAAAAGCTTTTGCAACTCTAGCATTCAGCCTCATAGTGAAAAGTTTTTTTTTTAAAAAAACTACATAAGATCAACACAGATACTGTAAAAACCTTCCCCATCAGGGAAACCAAGATCTGTTAGACACTATATGTCCTATTAAATAGCACAAGGGAAATCAAAGAAAGCCAGCAGCTGTCAGAAGCATCCTGCAAGACATCAATTTAAGATATAGAATTACAATATAATGCACATGAGATGGTAAGGTCTAGTGTGAATCATTAGCTACAGTATTAGCTTAGGGGTAGATATTAAAGACTATGCTAGACAAAAAAATTAAAAGCTAGTTATTAACATGCGTAGCATCTGTTGTTTTTTGCAGGTTTTTTTGTTTTATTTTGTTTTTTTTCTTTGTGTTTTTGTTTTTTTTTTAAATCAATAATTATAAACTGTAAAAACACCCTAATTCACTACAATAGACTATGCCCTGAGAAGTAACATTACACACTAGGTAATAGCCACTAAGGAGTGTCAGGTCTATAACTCAAAAGCATTAGCTGTTTATAAGGAATTTATTGGAAGCACATATTTCCTCCATATTTTAGCAATATATTGCTTCTTCAGAAAAAAAGACTAATGAAAGTTAATGCTAATTCTAGTTTTCCCAACTTTAACTACAAGATGATTTTTTTTCTGTCTTGCTCTAAACTCTCCTGGGGAAACTAGATGGCTTCAGATAAAGCTCTTTCTTTTCACCTCTGAATGAGGCTGTAGGTCTACCATGAGGTTAGAAAAAAAACTGAGCCTGATGAACTCCACTTAAGGACATCAATCAGAGCACTTTTAGGGAGGTAGTCAGTTATCTAAACAGGAAGTGAGGCCACCTCATCAAAACTTTGCTACATTCTTCTTTGCTAGTTGGATGAACAAAGACATGGGGAAGGAAGAACATCTCTGTGTACACAGGAAAAAAAGGAAAATTATCTTAGTGACACTGAGAGCTTCTTTTGAAACTAACTTGAATGTTAAGTGCATTTGAGAACAGATGAGTTACCCTCTTTCCTATATATCTGACATTAATAAAACAGTAAGATCTAATTGTAAATACTTCTCATCACCAAATGACTACAGACCAAACATGCCTCTAGAAGTCACATCTACATCACTCCACTACTTCTTTTTCCAAAATTGCTATAGAAGATGTAACTCGGGAGTAGTGGGTATCTTTCCCCACATTGTAAGTGCAATGATTCATTTCCTACAAAATTAGAAATAAAGACTAAGGAATATTCTTCCCTCACAGAAGGCAAAACAAAGCTAAGCAAACCACGTTGTCCAGAAAAGCAATCATCAAGTCTCTTAAGACTCACCACTTACATAGACGAACAAAACCTGACTACTAGAGAGTTAACTACATGTTATTCTGAAAAAGCATGCTTGTTTGGTCTGGCCATGTAGACAAGTCTTTCCAAAACCTTTGTTTCTGCTCAGGAATATATGGTACTGTTTTGAAAATTCATTATTATTAGTTAGGAAAAAGCCTCACTCCCATCCACAAAGACTAGCTGTACATTCTAATTAAGCAGCACTGACACAAAATTGGAAATGCTAGAATTTTGATTATCAGGCAGACTCTAAGATTTTTCACAATATTGTCACCTTGCTTATTTCTCTTTAAACAAGTTCTGTGTAACATATGTAATCAAACAGTATAAACGGACGATTTATAGCTAGAGCAATGTTCCAAAAATAACGTTATATGTGTTTGTTATTGTGGCTATCTTTAGTGCTGCATTTGTTGCTCCAGTGAGTGTAACACACCAGATAAACCAAATGCAGGTAAAATAAGTTAATATATTTAGCAGCAGCAAATTCAGTCCCTTAAAAATGTCATTCCTTCTATTCTAATTTCTGTAGTTTCCAATTACATTTGTTCCTCAAACCCCATTTTTATTAGCACTAAGAAATTTCTACAAAGCCTACTCCAGCAAACAAGAAGAATTTGCCTCCATTCAAACAACACATATTACAACATAAGTAAGATAAGTAAGAAGATAAGTAAAGATGCTGAACTTTGAAAATGTTTACAGATATACATAATTTAATTTTACATTTGAAGGAACTTAGGAGAGTGGGAGCCTTGTATTTTGTATTTTCTGTTGGACACTTTCTCTGCAAGAACGCTCACTGACTACATTACAATCCACTGATCACTGAACAACTGAAAAACATTACTTAAGTAGCTGTACACAGTAACTTTGATGCATGCATATACCAATGGCCTGAAGCCATTGTTTTTTTCAAGTAGTGCCCAGATGTGACTCTGCAGTAATACTGAATGGTTAGACAGGTATGTCCCAAAGATCACAGTTCCAGAACATCACACCATTTTGAGCTTAATGCAATTTGTTGAAAGTATCTCTTCAATCATTTCATGTAATTCAGGACAGTGACAGCTTGAAGTAATTTAGTTTTGTATTTTCTTCTTTCATATAACTTATATTGTTACCATGAAAAAATTAAAGGTCTATTTTGACAACTTATTGTTTGCATTTCTTTCAAAGGAGAAGATATGACTTGTTTCAAGTTACATTTCTTGCTTAGTTTCCTCTATGACAGAGTCTGGTATGCAAACAGTTCTAAATATAACTATTCACTCTGGATTAAGAAAAAAAGATTGGAGTACTTCCATCAGGATTAGGCTTTAAAAACCCATAATTAAGAGTCATGTTACAGCCATCAGTGTTTTGTGAAAATACTAGAAAACATCAGCACCATTTCTAGTCAGTGCTCTTAAAGCATCTTCCAAGCATGAAAATACAATGCAACTCCATTCAGTTACACAGGACTAAATTTTGTCTTACTATGTGTCCATAATTTGTTGACATGAATAGGAACTGCAGTTCCTTGATTTCCAGTGTTTATTATGGAGATTGTAAAATTCAATAGCACAATACTTCCACAATCTTGCTCTAAATAAAACTATCCAATTAAAACTACAGATTACAGTCTGTAAGAAACATATAATGAGTTTCAAGTCAGATTCTAATAAAAATCTTTTCATCTAAAAAACTTCAACCACTCCAGTGCATGATGAGGTATCTCCTCCTTTCCATAGCTCAAGAAATATTCCCACTTAATATTCCGCTCCTGCTGCTTATTATTTTTCTCATGAACAGGTAATTTTTGCCAAGATACACAGATCCTGGAACTATGCTACTAACTGTCTAAGTAATCTAGAACCAATAACATAATCCTTAATAGATTGCCAGCTGAATTCACACTTTCCAGGTTCATACTAGTCATTAATAGTATAGTGCTAATGAAGCTGACTCAAACTACTGCACATGCTTTAATGCATATTTCCTACTCAAAGAACACCAGGTCATCTGGAATGGATAAAAGTTCTTGCATAAGTTCTTAAATTCAGACTCCCAATTGTACCTGAACCTACCCATTTGTCAGTTATCACAGAGACAACAATGTACAACAAAATAATCCTCTCAAGCCATTCCCACGCCTCCTTCACACATTCATTATGTTCTTCTGCAAGTAAAACAATGAAGCAAGACAGGATCACAGAGCACCTCAAAACAAATGGCCATGTATTATGTCCCTAGCTACATAGAGGCAGGTGTGGAGGCCCATTTAGACAATGCTTTGCCATGGGGTTGCTCAAGCCTAGGTTACTCTTATCTAGACACTGTAAACAGAGGAGTGAGTGTACACTTAGAAATGTCTGCTAGCTACTCTGTGCCTGAAATGAGTTATGAACATACTCTCTAACACTAGAGGTGCTCTATTTTAATTCTGAAATGCAAGAGTAACCACCATCCATCAAATTAATTAGAACTGTTGGATTTTCACATTTTGATGTGAAATGATACTTTTTGAGCAGGTTACCTGTTTCTTTTCTCCCTCACTGTTGCTCTCTGCCCAACAGAAACAGCAGCTTCAAACTTATCACAGTCAAGAGGCACTTTGGGCAGGAAAAATATACAGCAATTTTGGCAAAGACTCTAGCTTGAAAATCTAATCCCCTCAGTGAATAGTCTGTTTGGAACAGAGGCAATGTTGCTATTGTACAAACATTTTACAGTTGTACAATGTTTATCCCCTGGGTCTTTGTACCAGTACAATTCCACTAACGTAAAAAATCCCTTATATAGACAAGTTCTAAGGAAATGACAAAATAAACCATTCACATTTAATGTCACTGGAATATAAATGTGTTTTAAATTCCCTTAAATTACAGTTATGTAAACAAAGATGTATGGTTGAAGAAGTGCTTTTAAGGAAAATTCAAAAGAAAAAAACCCCAAAGACTGAAGCTCTGCAAAACAACAGAAGTGAAGAGATAGCTGCCTTCTGCTGTTGGATTTTGTCTGTTTGTTTTGGGGGTTTTTGTGGTTTTGTTTGTTTCTTTTAATTGTATGAATTTTAATGACCAGTCAGAAGAATTAATTTTACACCAATTGTCTATCGGACTTGCAAGGTCTTGGTTAAGTACAAGTTACCACTGTGTGATTTAGCAGGCTGAGATTCTTCAGTGTATGTAATACATTCAGAAATGTGTATTAAGTGTCATTAATTCTGAATTGTTGAAATAAAATAAATAAATAAATAAATAGTAGGAAATAAAGGTAAAGTAGTCTGTTCTAACAGAAGTATTTCCAGCTGTATCTCTGACTGTGAGTGTGAATGCGTGTGTTTGAACTATTCTCTGTCACATCTTCCTGCATCTGCTTCTCAGGATGGTAACTTCATAAACTTTCCTATCAAACCCATATGGCAACTAATACATTAACAAACCCAGCTACAACAGTAAAAGGCCTGGCTCCAGTGCTATTACTGGAGCTGTGAGAAAGAAACACTGCAGTCTGGTGTTCTACCAATGGTTGCAAACACAAAAGTAGTAGCACACACTGAATATAGTCTGAATCCAGTAAGGTATTATCAGGATGCCACTATAATAAAGAGGTACAACCTCCAAACAGGTTTAGTTGATACTGAAAGCTTCCCCCTATTCTTTTTCCAGATGCTCTTTCAAAACAGACACTGTTTCAAAAGCAATTCATACTTTTTTTTTTTCTTTTTTTTCTTTTGATGATTCAAAGCCTACCTTAATGCAGAAGTTGAGAAACAAGAAAATGGCATGGTAGAAAACTGACGCAGTGATTCCTTAAAAAGATTAACAAACTGCATTTAAGTAACACAAAGATACACCAGTTCTTTAATAAATAAAGTGACAGAATTCTACCCTAAATATGAACTTTAGAACTGACCAATAGAAGAGTGAGAAACACAGGTTAGCTAACACTTGCAACCAAGACATGCATTTGTGTCCGAAAAGAGAATATTGCACTGAAAGAAAAATCCTGAAGGCTTTAAATGTTTCCTTCACTGACTTAAAAAAGTAACTAACCATTTCCTGTAAGCGGTAGCAAACCTAGCTTGGTCAGCATCCCTGCAAGTTGATAATACTTTATCAATGAACTGGTATTCCATTTCTGGACCAAGAGAGTCCTGCATAGGAGCACGCTTCAGACGTTTTGTTTCTTGGGTATAACCTTGTTTGCTGCTGGATTCATTCAAACCATCGACATCCATTGCTTGTGCCACGTGACTTGTCGCAGGACTGCAGTGGGAAAAATTCTGAATTTCATCACTGCTGTCCACAGATGGTATTACCACACTCAGAAGAGGAAGTCTGCTGCTTAGGTAGTGCTGAAGGTAGAACACACGCTTTCTTCAGAGGAAAAGGAATAAAAAAAAGAAATGAAAGTTATGTACTGAAGATAATATGCTGTTGCTGCTCAACTGCCTCAGTTTATTTGCCATTCCCACCAGATTCCCTCTAAGACACAAACTTTCTTGTCACTGCAAAAAGGGCTTCAGTTTCACTATGGAAAATCTGCTGTTACTTATCAGGCACATACACCCAGCAAAGCAAAGCAGAGGTCTTCTGCAGCTGATCCACCTTCTGCCTGTCTTTTGCCCCTCAAACATTTCAAATGTGAGGAGGCTCATTAACAGTGTCTGGTGCCTCTTGTGCAAACTACAGGGACAAGTGAAGTTAGTGACAACAAGATATTTAAGCCAAATCAAATTTCCCATTCAATAGCTCTGATTATGCTCCTTAATGTTTTCCAAAGGCTTAAGATACGGCAGCTTAGAAATCTTTCATCGAGTGCTACCTTTTAAAATCAGAACCACAATTTGTCTGGAAACATCGGGCAAAGAACAGCCCACACTCTTTTGACCAAGCCCTCTTACCTATGACACCACAAGGTCTCATGCCCTGGGTAAGTATCAATCAGTTCAGTGCAGAGCTCCAACTCTTCCTCTAAATAGCGGGGGAGATCCACACTCTGCTCCTCCGTGCAGCCAGCTTCTGCTCCTGCACTCTCCTCCTTTGGATGGCTAGGGTTTTGCTCATTTAGCATTTGATTTTGTACCAATACGTTATTATCAGTCATAGTTCTGCCTATCAAGGACTTGAGTAAGAACTGGCGGTAATGAAATCCACTGTGGTCTGAGACATGCATGGACACCCAGTATTTAGTGGATGAAAGTTCATCAAGGAGAATCTGAAACAAAAAGCAGCAATAACTATCAGCCAGTATAAAGGAGGAATTTATCACTACTCTGTTCTGTATTAAGCTAATCTCTCCTGTTGATTTCAGCCACCATTGTAATGGTTTAAGAACACAGTCAGAAAAATTAAGTCACTGAGCCTTTTCCATTGTGTGCTTACAAGTTTCTTAGCATGCCTGCACAAAAGAAATTACACTTCTTCCTACCTCAAAAAAGGCAGTTGTCTCAGCAACCTTCCCACAGGGTAAGGGGGGAAAAAAACCCCAAATCACTTCTGATAAGAAATCAGCAGTGTTTTGACAACCTCAGAATGGTTAGGGATAAAGGCTATTTAGGGAAGGCAGAGATAGAGGGTACATCAAACTACATGGATATTAGTTAGATGTATTTTAACTTTTGCTCAGTACATCATGGGTATCAGAGAGTGGGTGAGTTGCTTAAAAAATATTTAAAGTAATTTATACATTCATTTTTTCATTTTTCAGGGAAAAAATGTCAACCACTAACATTATATTCAGTGGCCTAGAGCCTGTGGCTAACAAAACTGTTTGTCCATTATGGAATTGCTTGACTTGATAATTGGTGAACTCCCAGAAAGGCTTTCACAATAACTTTGGTAAATACAGTACAGCTGTATTTGTAGCACTGCTTGCACCTATGAATATTTCACTTAATTCTGTAAGGTTTTAAACCTTCAAACTTTATTTCAAGGAAGACAGGAAAGTTTGGCTACTGGAAAAATCTTTTATTTTACTTTCTCTATTAGAACTGATGGTCAAGAAAGATCAAACCTACCTTTTTAATTTACTTCTAGAGACTTTGCATACAACCTAAATGGTGTATTCTCGCTTTTGATTTATTTTTCTAAGATACCTACTTCACTTAATGTGACTGGCTGATGCAAACCAACTTTCAATGGGACCTCTTTCTCTTTTCTCCTTCAGCACAAGAGGCACAGCCTCCCACAAAGAAAACTGCAGAATTACACAAGGCTGGTTATACATCTTCTGTGGTGCATGTGTTCTAAAAGTTATTAGAGCAAATACAAACAAGGTGAATGGTGCCTTCTACCCAAGAGACTCAACACGACATACCAACATCATCTTATCACAGACCAGTAAACTGGTTCCTATTACAGACCAGTAAACTGAAGGCACTATTAAATAACAGCTCACACAGAGGATTCTTAAGGGGACTAAAGCTCCTTATCTCGAATTCTTCACTTTAAACCACAAGATCAGCTGCTATCTGCTCAGCAGAATTGATCTTACTGTTTTAAATTTATGAACATTAAAATTTAAAAGCCTATTAAAACCAACTAACGTTGGTTGGCTCAAGGACTACATCAGAAAAGTCAGACTAATCTTTATTAATCTGAAACTGATACTACTACGCACACTATAACCAACTTAGAACTTGGAATTATATGATTCCTTTACTTGATTTGTTTGTAAGCTTCAAAGTTACAGATGGCTATTGTAATTATGCATTTTAACTCTCTGCACAAAGCAAACAGAAAGATTCCCAGCATCACTCCTTAGCTGAACTAGAAACCCTCTTTAAGAAAGAGACACTGATTGTCATTAAACCTCTTCAGATCTACAAAAAAACAAGCCTCGCCTCTAGGAACACCGGAGTAAGAGCAGATGCTTCAAAAAAACAGGTGTTAGCCAGAGAACACCTGAATTCCAACATACATTCTTACTTACCAAGCCAGTTTTCTCCATTTCTACAACAAATAGCACAAGCTCTTTATCATTCTTCTGTGAAGCAAAGATGAAATGATAGGAAAACATCTCTCCTCCCTACTCTGGATGGGCTCTCACAAAGGGCTGCCTTCTGTCTTTAGTGGTGAGTTGAACACCATGAACCTGGAGTTCTGCTCCAGAACACGAGATAACCACTCAGTGACCTCTGTGTTAACCTCTGGGTTTGCACTCTGTCTTATACTCTCCCTGACCAACCATAACATGCTGTCAAAAGACAATGCTGGAACTCAGAAACTAGTTACAAACACTACTATGCTTTCTTTGGAATTCCCACTGTCTCTACTTAATCCTTCAATATTCTAAGACCACAGATAAGCTGAATATGGTTATCAAAACAAGACATTTCATTATATTATCAAAATATTACATCATACATTATCTTTTGCATCATTGGGAATTTCAAGATTAGTACTTGAGGAATTATTTTCAGTTGCCCCTTTCTTATTTCATCCCACACAGTCGCATTTTTCTTCCTGCCACAAGTTCATTAACACTCAATACCAACAGATAAACAGAGCATTATACATGGGAAAGAATATCTGTTCTTTCTGCTGAGCAGAACCTGCCTACACTGACAAGAAAAATGCAGACATAATCGCTGAAATAGTTCGCATGTTTTTTTAAAATGTTCTTATCTACCCGTGCTAACTTAATACTTTATTCTTCATTTACATCATAGGATCTGCTTGGCAAACCAGTATTTTTAATTTTTTTAACTTTTTCAGACAAGGAAATTTAAATACTTTATTTACTATTTTATTATACCTTGGCAGTCAGCTTTCCCAAATGCTGTAAAACCCAGATGCGATGGGACCAGGCATTGTAGTTGCTTGGATATCTCCCAGCAGCTTCAGAGCAGACATTCATTTCCTCCTGCACTAGCTGGTGAATTCTCTCCACAGGTGCTGCTCCCAAGTTTCCTTTAGTCACAAGACTAGGCAATGAGTTTTCCTGAATTAGTTGTTGCAGCACCCATCGTCTGGTTAAGGGATGTATGGAGTTGATGGTGAGAGGGAAATTTAAAAAAAAAAACAAACATCTTTTCATTTATATAGATCAATCAAATCTTTCTGATATTTCAATTATCTGAACTACACTGTAACTAGATGAGAAGTAGTAAACATAACCATCTGAATTCCTCTACCAAAAACTATGACTTTATGATAACACTCCAAAATAATTTAACTCCAACTGTACTTCTTCGTTCACTCATTTTAAGTGATCGTGGATAGTGACAGCATATTACAAGGAAAGAGAAGAAAACAGCAAATTCATGGAAAAAACTCAAGAAATGTGTTCTGAGATTTCTAACAAGCATCTCTTTCAGACTTGTAGAGCACTAAATTCGAGAACTCAAAATTAAACAAAAAAGTGATTCAAGAAAGAAATTAACTCTGTATTTTTTACATCTGCCAGTAATGCACAGAGTAAGACAGAATAATTTCTGTGCATCACCAGCAGAAATAACGTGCAAAAGACTTAGAGTCTCTGAGGCTGTAGGTAAAACCAAAACAAATGTTTTTACTGCTGAATTATATATATTTGACTTGAAGTCACCAAGGTAAGCAGAAATACCTACATGTAATTTTACATTGGATGGACTTTGAGAGTATTTTAGCTATATTTTTAGATAAGTATTTTGAGACATGTCTCCATGCTGTGGAAAATGTGCATCTGCAGATCCTACACAAAAAAGTTCTAAAGAATGGGCCACAGATGCATAGACATCCACACAGCAGCATGTGTCAAGAGAACTGCAATGGGCTTGTGTGGAATGCTTTGGAAAGTTGGCCATCCTCTGCTCTGTGACACACAAATTGTTTGGTTTTTTACTGGTCTACCCTTTCAAAACTGTTACTTTCAGAAATGCTGGCTAAAAGAAATCAATAAATTAAAAAAAAAAAAAATTTTTTTTCTTTTAAAAAGCAACTCTATTATGCAATTAATATATAAAAAAGCATTAAAAAAAAAACCCAGTTAAGCCAACCACCATTAAAACATTTGCTTTTTCTCACATTTGAAAGCATATTATTCTTGTCCACTAGCATTTTTTAATTTACATTGTGTCTTTTTCTCTGATTTATGTAACAGATTTAAAGACTTAAGCTTTTAAAAGACAATACTAAAGATAACTAGTGATAATGTAATTTTAAAATTGCATTTCTCAGCAGAAATGACAAGAAGTGATCTGAAGCTACTGTTCATACACCAACTTCCTATATATAATTTGTTCTAATTAATAATGAACAGCCAAAGAAACCATCATCTTTGGTTCTGTGTAACTTTATTTCATGAAATGTAATAATTTTGAAGACTTAATTTTGCTTTTTAAAAATATCTTTGATCCAAACACCACCATGTAGTATTTTTTCACTTCAATCAGCAGATCTGCGAGAAATGGGAAATTCTAAGTATGCCTAGGCATGAAAGCTATATGAGTAGAGTCATTCCTTTAACAGAAGAAAAGTACTATTTCATTAACCCTACTAAGCAAGGAATCAACAGAAATCAAGTAGGTGCTTATAAGTTTAATGCCTAGGAGTGCTGCATTTCTTACATCCTAGGTTGACTCAGAATTTTAAGTTCATGCATTCAATACAGAAGAGTTACCAGTAACTCCCTCTTCTAAAAATTTGAATGTTACCAGGACAACTGAAGCTTAATTTATAGTTTTGATAGAGTATGAAACCCCTTATGGGCTTTCAACTTCATGGTTTTCCTAATGCTGGACAGGTGGGCATGTGAAATGCAAATATTGTGAACTAGTTTCTAATGTGTTACAAGAAAACCTCGTTGGATGTCTAAAAAAAGATGAGTTATCCTGTGAAAAACATGTAACGAAAAAAAAAATTGAAAAAATCATGCACATACTAAGATTTTTTTGATTTTTAAAAAAAATAAAGTTGAGCAATAGATCTATGCTTCACTTCACTGTACTATAGGCATTGTATGTACACTCAGTCCTGCTGAGATGGTCAGCTTTGTTCATTTGATTTATCCTGGAGTTATCCTGTAAAAAAATGTACTTCGTTATTCTAATATTTAGTAGTAGTGATGTAATGACACTGCTTAAGGTAGAAAGCATACAAACAAATTCACCAAACCAAAAAGACCAGTATTAGAATGGAAAAGAACTCAAGTTTGGTAATAAAGATTAGGTTTTACAGATTCTTGTCTTAGTGTAATGCCTATGTGTAAGGAATACAGTAGTAAGATGAAAGAGGGAAAACCCCATGATACTTAAAGGCTTACTACAGACAGAATCAGAACACTCACTCTGAGAATTTTAGTTGCCACAAATGTGACAAATGTCTAAGAAAATTTGTATCACCTCAATTTAAAAATATGCTACAAAAATGTATATTATTTTCATTCTAAATGTAAAATATGGAGAGGTATTTTCAAAAGCCAGAGCACAGCATTTTACAATGATTGACTCAAAGAATCAGCTATATTTCTATATGTCCTGCTTTATCTATGGCACTGCTTAACCCAAGCATAGGAAAAAAAAAAAAAAGTAGGAAAAACAGGGATTTAATATAAGGCAAGGGAAACAAACCTATGAATCCATGTTTCTGGACTCTTTGGAAACTTTGTTAGTGCCAGTTTTCCAAGATGCAAATCTTTAAGCGGATTTAAAGTGCCAGACAGTATTAATTCTTTCCTACAAAAGATAAAATAGATTTGTATGAATAAAAGAAGTAACTCAAAAATAGAACACATTCCCAGTAACAAATAGCATGGCATTTCCTTGGTATCGTAATAGAACTTCACAGCCTAACTACAAGGGTTTGAAATTCTTTAGTGAATTAACCCATTGCACTCATGCCATACATATGTGCACCCTATTCAACAAGGCCAAAAAAAAAAAAAAAAACAGATCAAAGAGCATTATCTTAATCTGAACACAAACAACCCATTGACTCCCCAAATGGCCACAAAATTACTGAGTCAACTGTATTTGTACGTGGCTCTCCATCACATTTTCTGTTACTAAACAGAAAGCCAAGGAACTTGGACTACATGTAATGCTTGTTGAAAATAATGTTGCTTTTATCTGCACTCTCAGAAAGCACCTTAATTACACAAGCAGCTTTTTCTTTTTGTCTTTGCAACAGGGCGTGCCAAAAGGGTCACATATATGACTAAACATTTCTTCTTGAAATTAATCCTTTAGATGATTTTGTACATCTGAAAAGTTACTTTAACACACAGACTCCCTTCACAGCACACATTTATTTTTAGTTTTTAAATATGGCTCAAGATACAGTACCACAGATTTAGAAAGAGGTGGGAAATATTTCTGTTTATAATGTGTTCCAAACTTAACAGAAATACTGAAACCATTACATTTACTTACTTGTAAAACAACTTTTGGTTTAAAAGCATATAAGATCTAGCCCTAACCAGACTGAGGGTTCATCCAGTGTAACCCTTTTTCCAAAGTATCTCTGATACAGACAGAGCAAAGTAAAGATCCAGAAAAAACAAGAGGGAGGGGGAGGAGAGGGAAAAGGGGACAGGGAGGAAATACACCCTGAAAAAGCTGCTATCCAGTAAGAGGGCAAAAGTTCTTTGCAGTCTGACACAGAACACATAATGTGATTCTGAAGTTAAGGCTGACACAGAAATGGACACATTCCTTTACTGTATGCATGTATTGTAATTTTCTGTCTGATCTGGAAGATTTCGGTAGGAAACTGACTCCACCTGGTAGCTAGGTTTGTGTTGCTTCAATTATACTGAATACCCACAGTCAGAAGTCAATGGTGGCAAGACTAACAGCAAGCAACATGTTATTTCAGATTCAAGAAAATAGACACAAGCCTAAACCCTTCTTCTGCTACTGAACAGCTAGGTCAACAAATCCTTAAAGAAGTTTTGCCTCCAGTGAAGTAATTACTGTTCCTAGTGAAGCCAGGACAGACTGTTTGCAGAGATCAGAATCTGGGAAGTTTGTTTTTACTTGAATTAAAGTCCAGCATGCTTCAGACTGGATTCTTTTACCAGCTGCTCAAGAGCAAATCCAGGTATACCAGCCAGGAGAAGCAGACTGACCAGACTGTTTGGAGCCAGTGTGCTGATTTTGGCAAAGCAGAAAAGAGAAAGATTTAGAGAATGTCAGCACTGGAGACAGGTGGAATAATTGCCCTACTACTGCAGTGCAAAAGGTAACATTTTGGTGAAAGTAATTTTCCACATAGACAAAGAAAAGCAGCATAGATCAGACTATCATTCAGAACAAATGCATCTACGTATTTAATGAACATTTAGTTTATCAGGCCAACTACCTCCCAAAACCTAAACTTTTGGTGAAAGAATTGCTCTTCATATATTAAAGCATTAACTACAAGTAAGTAGGCCCACACATATTTACTCTTAAAGTAAACTTAATTATTACAAAAGTTGAGGAACATTACAGGTAAGACTAAATTTCACTGCTGTAGCAGAAGAGCAGGTTTTAGTTTCATAGACTTTCAAATGAGAGGTACTGCTATCCACAGGTAAGGGACTTTAATCAAAAGTGTGACTGAAGTATCATACAGACCCAAAGAAAACTCTTTCAAGCTCTTTCAGAAAATATCTGTCTCAGAACTTACAATTTTTAACTCACTTTTTTTTGGCCAGGTGGACCACATAAATTTTCAGCCTTCAGAATTCTATCTCTCATAAAGAACAATATGAAATAATTTTGATCTGTCACAGTTTTGATGACATCCTCGAAATCACTGTTACCCGATAGGAAAAACTTTGAATTTTCAGTGCCTTGTCGAAAGCCCTCATGTCTTTTGACTTTCCATCAACTGCATGTGTCAGCAAGAACAAAAACATCTGACAATTCCTTTATAACCGCCTACACAAAGATTTTGGTCAATTCAGCTTAGGAGATTTTTCACCTTCTAAAAACATAGGGTAACTGAAATTCTGCTTTAAAATCTAGATATCCTGTTGCCCATTCAGTATAACAAAGATTTCCCTCTGAGTTCTACAACGCAACACATCTCCTGATCTTTCACATGTCTTCCTATACCATACAATTAGCTCTTGCTCAGTTCTCATGCTCAGCCTCTGCCCTTCTCTGGCTTCCCAGACACTTCTGATTAAAATAAATGACACATGTATGCAAGCATATTACAATTGTTCAGAACAGCTCCAAAGTCAAGGTATACTATCTACCTCTTCTTAGTAGGTAACACATTTGAAGTTTTATGTTCTCCTGTGCTTAATTAACCAGATATAACCTTTTTCTGATTATCAGCTGAACTGAAAAGCTCATTTGCCTTCCACACCTCCACAGTGTTCTTGCTCTGTTAAGTCCTATATCTTCATGTTCAGTGCTATTGAGTCAATCACACTCTCTGAAGCTCTCAGTAGGGAATTCAACATTGGAAAAAAAGAGATTATTCCAACCTAAAATGAAAGAGCAACTACATGCTACAGGAAACACTCCAAATGTGCAGGGCTGCTATTCAGTAAATAACTACTACAATTTTTAGTTTTTAGGCTGCTGACAGTTTCTGATGGTTTTTTTCCCTTAAAATAATGCAGTGAATTTGTGTGCAGAGAACATAAGATAAATCTGGTGCAGTAAACATCCTCTGAGCAAGATAAGATACAATTATCCCCCTATAGATTTATCAAGTTCTGCAGGTAGAGTGTAAGTCCCACAGAATAATATTCCACTTTATACTAGCTCAGAATAAGGATTTACCTCCAGCATCTCTGCAGAACTCTGTCTGTCCTCTGTGACTGTATATGCCTCCTGGTCTGGCTAGCATGACCTGTAATTTACTGCAGCAGGAATTCCACTGAACAGAAGCTGAAACACTGTGCCAGTTAAGTGCCTACTCTTCAAAAGAGCAAACTCTCAGTAGAAGCCTAAAGCAATGCAGGGTCAGATTCAGCGAAGCTGTCCCTTGTTTAGAACAGGCTTGGTAGCAAACTCCACAGCTGCTGACTGACTGGTAGAAGAACAGCAGCTTCTCCCTGAATGCTAAAAGGAGCTTCAAAGACAGACCACCAAGCAGATCAATGGCCAAGAATGTGGGGAGCAATTTGTACACTTCAGTATACCATCAACACCATAAGAGAAAATGATCCTCATCCATGTTCTTCAACATTTTTAATTCCATTCACAACTTTGAACTGCTCATCTTATGTACATAACATCAAATTCTTTCAGCTGTCAGGCAGAAAAAAAGGCAGATTGATAAGGATCGATGCATTTTCCACAAAACCTATGACAAAAACCTGGATTCATTTTTAACAATGACAAGATTACGTTATTGTATCTGTATTACTTACAAATCCTCTTAACTTCATTTTATCACTTGAAAGCTACTCAAGCTATTTATTTTGATGGCAGCAAAGCCCTTTGCTATAATTTTTGTCTTCCTTTCTGGTACCTGAGATGAACTCCCCCACCAGTGGAAAAAAAAAAAAAAAAAAAAAAAAAAAAAGAAAGGAAATCTTTCTGATATCATTTGCTGAGTGCAACATACCTCACATTCCAAGCAGTGGTGAAGTCAGGGTTCAACAGCAGCAGGGTACATGTGATATCTATCAGTTCTGAAACAAGTGAACAAAAGACACAAAGATTAGTAATCATCTGCAAACAGCAGAGCTCTCTCTGCACTCCTTTACTCCCTGTCCTTCCTGCAGATGTATCGTCCCCATGCTGGTGCACCCACAGATACCTCCATTTCATTTACAAAAAATGCCTTAGTTTAAAAGGAAGCAATATCTGCCATACCTTCTCTTTTCATTGTTTAAAATAATAGACTTCTGTTTTTCTAACACCTCACATCTAAGCTTGCACCTGGAAATTTCTGACCTCTACCTGTACTGTGATAATCAAACATAGAGTATGTCCTCAGCAAGGGACAGCCACTGCATGGAATCTTTGAGCACTCTGTGATTTAAATTGCAGACATCTTGTATACATCATGAACAGTGGATTCTCCAAAGAAGAATCCAATGATTTTAAAATAACGTAGTACCACAAAAAAATATAACCTAACTATTCCAGTACAAGCCTGAGTTGCAGAGAGCTGCCATGTGCTATACTGTTACAAAAAATACACATAGTATAAAAAACTAAAAAATAAGCCACCATAACCATGAATTGGGATCAAAAAATAACTCTGCTATCTTAACTGCAAAGGGAACACCTAAAATATATTATGAAGTGGCAGCTTTGCTCCTGACTGAGATCTTACAGCCAATTCAGAACATTTGTTTGCATCCCTGCTTAAGGACTGCACAGACTATAGATTTATTTATTACACTTATTTTTAATGATGACTGCCGAGAATGGAAGAGAATTTCAACGTAACCTGGTCTTTCCCTTTGCACTCACTCCTCTGCACCACTTGAGCAGTTTTCAGTCCCCCCCAGGTAACAGTGGGGGCATTTCCAGGTAAGTTTGTGATACTAAGGGCTGTCTCTGCACTGGTTCCCTTAACCTCTGCTCTCAGGACACCCATCAGTTCAGTTAACTTCTCCCTTAATCATATTTCTTAAAATTACATGCTAATTTTGCAACTGAGTAGGAAGAAACTTTTATTGGAACTGAAAGTGATTACTCAGGCTTTTACTGACAAGAAAGTTTGGCTACATTCTCTCCCATCACCTGGCATTTAACATACTAAATAGCTTGTACTTCTCCAGGCGATTTCTGGCAAAGAAGTAGCAGTTTATTACTGTTTAAGGAAAAGAAGGGGCAAAAAGGTATCTCATGGAACTTGATCTCTGGTTCGCACAGTTAATGTAACTGCAAACCAAAAGTTTAAAAAGTCACAGACAAAATTCAACAATAAGGGAGAATATTTATGTCCAACAAAGTAATTTAGTGTTTTCCATCATGTTTCCACTTTTGAGGAACATGTTATGCCATCATATAATGCAGGTGAAAAAAAAAATAAAAAAATTCTTCAGTGTATTCCATTGTGCACTAAGTGGTTATGGAAATTACCTGAAGGACCTACCTTAACTTTCTATCTTCACAAGTCTTAGTTGGGAATTTTGAACAATGAGAGATTTCTTTTAAAGCCCTCTTTTTCTGCCAAGGAAAGAATATTTCTCATTTGCAGAAAGCTTCTTTCTAATTTGCTGTGTAAATATGCAAAGTTTCTTCTTTGATTTACCCAATCCCTGGACCAGCAAAGTATATCAATACTTACGTAATTTTAGATAGATGAATTGCACAATTCAAATATCCAGGATTACTCACATATATAGAATTAAATGTCTAAGTGTTTTGCGGACTACTGTTTCAATTTTACATTCAAAAACTTCACAAGCAACATTTAACAAAACACCAGTTAAAAATTTTCATTTGTCGTTGCCTCTTAGAGGTTTTCCATTTGACCTTCTCAAATACTGGTAATTATATTTTCAAAATCTCTCAGTTTGACAGATCATAAATACACATGATTAAAGGCTCTGAACTTTCTGCTATTTATTATCTTGTGTCACGAACAGTACACACAATCTGCCTCTCAAAATGCAGTAGACCAAGAGCAAGTAGCAACTCTTTCAGGTTAACATAAATCTTCTTTATATCAAACTCACAGTACCTACTACATACCAACTAAGTTTCTTAAAGAGAGAAAAAAAAAAAAGCAGGAATGATGGAGGTTTGTTGCTAACACAAAGCACAGCTGCAAACCTTTATTAAGTTAATTGCATTTTTACCCCATTCAGCCAACTTTCTCTCCTTTCTACCTGGCAATTACTGGAAACAGAGCAACAACAACTGAAAACTCCTCCAAAACAAAAAAACACAAACATTTTGATACCAGCTCATCCCCTAGACAAGAGAGCCACACACATTTTAAACTTGCTTTAAGATGTATTTAATCTAGACTGCCAGCAAATAGCTGGTTTAATACAACTTTTGAAACATATTATGAAAAGTTCAGTGCACCAAATCTAGGTCTATTGATGCTTCCCATGGTGAACTGCTTTTCCAGCTGCCTACTACTTTGGCAAGAGGTCAGCAGACTGTGTTGTAAGGCTCTAATTCTCAGTCATGAGAAGAATCAACAGAAGATGTGCAGTGAAGGAGATGTCTGCAGGAATTTTGTCTACATGAGGGAAAAGTAAATGAAATTGCAGTGCAGGAGAAGACGACAGAGATGCAGCAAAATGCAGAAACAAATAACAGGATTAGTGGCAGTTCAGAATTGTCATAAAAAATTCTGAACTTTTGAGCACTGGATTTTCTAAATGCAATATTATTTTCCGTAATTAGTAGGTACTAATAGTGTATATACTATGGTTTACAATACACATTGAGGAAAAGCTTATTAGAGCCTAGTTCAATCTTTCAAATTAAAAATAGTTTTCCTTGTCTACATGAGTTCACTCAAGCCAATATAGTTTATCCTATGAAGTCATGATTTTCAGATAATGAATATTTTGTTAATGTTGTTCTGGAACAGCACCAGTTGAGCCCAGTTCAACATCAGCTTGTTATTTTTTTCCATTTTGACTATTTTCCTGTTACAGAAATTCACTTTACACTGAACATTACCAAAGGAAAGAAGCCAACAAGAGGAAAATCTCATAACCAGTTCCTCCATGTCATGTTCTTTGTCGCTCTGTGCAACAAGTAACAATAGCACTTTCTGCTGGATACATTTTAAACAAACTATAGCATCACAGATGATCACAACCTACATGTACTTTTGTACCTGAAAGTCTCCCCAGCTGCAAGAGGAGAAAAACGACAGTATGTTTTTAACATATGGTTGTAAAATAATATGGCTGTATCCGGATTTCAATTCTTTCTAAGTGTATCACATGAAGATGTACTTTTCAGAAGAGTGTTTTAAAAGTGGAAGCACAGATTTAAGGGAAGTAAGGACATTCTGGGCATTCTCACCAAACATTGTGTAAAAGAGAAGTACTTTGTAGCAACTTCAGAAGACTGTCTTGTGATAATACAAATAATATGTATTCATGAATTAAAATAGATTGGACAAAGGATAAAAACAGACAGTAAAATTACAATTTCTAAGCTATAACAGCAGCAAAAAGAGAAACAGTCATGATTCTGAAATCCGGGCATTCAAAAGAAACTATAACCAAAAATCTGTCACAGTAAACCATCAATGACTGATTATATAAAGTACTTCCTTCCTTGAGGATTCTGCCAGAAAAATACCAGCCACCATATCTGATAGCAGATGCTTGAATCAGCACCCTGCTTTTCTTCTCTCTCCTATTTAAAATGGCTTATAGTAGTTTGAATAACACAAAAGAGGTAACAAAATATTACATTTGCAACCCCTGTTTATTACAAGCATCAATAGATTATGCAATTGAGTTCTACAGCAGTAATAGATAAAACCTCTCTCTTCACTACATTCAGAAGAAAACAATTATCTTGCCAAACTCCAAGCCTGCACTTTTGTCTACAAAAAGGAATTTGGAGAAAAATTCTTGAGGGTATCTGAAATGCACACGAAATGTAAGAACTCTTGATAGAATATGCCTATTTACATTATTACATTAGAGATAATTCTGTAAATCCCCTTAAGGAAGAATTCCACCTTCATTCTCTCCACCACTGCAGTATAATTTCTCCTCAAATTTCCTGTCAAATGTGAAACTGTATTATCATAAAACACTAAACTCTATAAACTGTACCTTGCTTTGCAAACAGGTTATTTAAATGGAGGTCCTGGTCACATTTTACAGTACTGAAACAAAACTTCAACTGAACTGACAAATCTGTAGATTACTTATTCTCAAACAGTTTTAGCTGACTTTTGTAATTGCAGGAACAAAGTAAAAGAGAGTATTGTTTCCAAGAGAAGAAACAACATCTCAAACAACAGTAATTTAAACTTCAAGCCACCTCAGTACTCAGCACCATGATCTGCACTTTGAACAGAAGGGTTTGCAAAGCTTTGTCTGGGAAGGCAGTGGACACTCTTCAAGCAGTGGGTGCATCACACCATCCCAGTGGAATTGGCACATGCCAAAGAGCACCTGGACCAGCGTGGGGCACAGAGCTGAGTGTCAGCATATAAGCACCCAGAGGCCCTTTAGCTAATAGCTATCAGTGGTCTCCAGCCTCCCAACACAAGAGTTACACAAATCTCAGTGGTCTGCATTTTGCCTTGAAATACCAAGCTTTTGTCAACCAGACAGTCTTAAAGGGAAAACTTTTCTGTAACATTTTAGACCAAAAAGTCTCCCTGCAGAAGATCTGCAGCATAATGGAATTATTTCTCACTAATTCCTACCTCAGACCTGAAAAAAAGCAGAGCAATGAGAACCACTGGTCACAGTGGTTTCTCTCTTTAAATGCTAAAATTTGTTTCTGGCTCCATGTTAGAGGAAGCATGATTTATTTTCCTTATATTAAAGTTCTCCTAATTGAATTTTCTAATAATATGCATTATAAATTCTGAATTTGGAGTAAGATCACAATCACTGGTTTATTTAAGAAGTGAATGCATCAGCATCAACTTGGTGGCTGCTACCAGAGAATCACAAAATCACAGAATGTTATGGGTTGGAAGGGACCTTTAGAGATCATCTAGTTCAATCCCCCTGCCAAAGAAGGATCACCTGGGGAAGGCCACACAAAAATGCATTCCAGGCAGCTTTTGACAGTGTCCAGAAAAGGAGATTCCACAACCTCCCTGGGCAGCCTGTCCCAGGGTTCCATCATCCTCACAGTAAAGAATCTGTTCCTTCTCACGTTGAGATGGAACTTCCTATGTTCTAGCTTAAACCCATTATTCCTTGTCCTATCACTGGGCACCAATGCAAAGAGATTGGCCTCATCCTCCTGACACCCACTCCTCAGGTATTTATAGACATTAATAAGATCCCCTCTTATCCTTCTTTTCTCAAGGCCAAACAGCACCAATTATCTCAGTCTTTCTTCACAGGAGAGATGTCCAAGTCCCTTAATCATACTTGTAGCTCTCCACTGAACTCTCTCCAGTAGGTCTCTTTCCCTTTTGAACTGGGAAGTCCCAAACTGGATACAGTATTCCAGGTGTGGTCACACCAGGGCAAAGTAGAGGGGGAGGAGAACCTCCCTAGGTCTGCTGGACACACTATCAAAAAGATGCAGGTCTTAACTAAGTCCATCCATAAACTACAGAGATCAAGTAAGAAATGGAAGTTACTTATGTTAGAAACACACATGCCCTAGGAATAAAAGTCTTTCAAAAATGTCTGTACTGGGAAAGAATATCCAAGAAAATAAATCATGTGAAAATAAAAAAAGGCAATTTTCCTAGCTAATCACAGAATGATGCAACAAAAAAGCCCTGTTATATAAAAATAAAATACAGACAACAGGTCAGTCATTCTCATCAACACATGAACATGCTTTAAATTAAGCTGCTCTTTTGAATGGAGAATTAACTACAAGGATCAAGCCAGTGTTTGTTATTTTGACACCACACAAGGTACACAGCCAGCACTAGAAGATTGTATGTTGCCAGTGAAATGGGGTCTTCTTTATCATGCTCTAGCTTGCAATAGGCTAAAAAGTTCCTATGTTTGACCTCTCCCCATCCACTAGAAGGCAAGCACATTCACGTTCACATTATGAATCTTCTCTGCCATTTAATGACACTCCTTTCAAAATAGCTGAGTTATACATCCACTTGTTTGCAGTAAAGAATTAAAGTATGTTTAATAACTCTAGAGTCTGCACTCAGGCAAACAAAAGTAGGCAAGATTCATTGTCTTAAGTGTGCTTTCTTGACAGGATACCCTAGAGACCTCAATCTTCTTTCTCCATATCGTCCCTGAATGCAAAAGCTTAAGTACACATCAGGGACTTGATTAACACCATTTGACTGTCCTTATGCTTTAATGAGGGTAAGTGCACAGATGGCTCCATCCACCTGCGGTGAACAGACTATAGTAATGGAAAATTAAAGAAGATGAAAGTAAATGGCATTCGTATCAAGAAAAATGACCTCTTTTCCTGATCCACACAGACCTACTCTCGAAACCTATCTGTTCAAGATGGTACTGCATGTTAGTTACATGATGAATAGACACTAAAGTTTGCAGCAGCTGTCTGTGAGCATCCCACGATTTAATACATAACTTAACTAACTCATCAAGCAACCAAGGAGATTGCTTGATACAAAACTGCTACAGATACAATTAACACAACTCATTGAATGGTGGCTGTTGGGAACGTTCCAGGAGGGGAAGGTAGTGTGGGACAGTCATTTGAAAGGACAATGGACAAAGCCAGTGCTTTATGGATTAGATTAGCTTAATGCAAACAAACAAAAAAAAATTAATATATAGTAACAAATATATAGCCAAACTGAAACCCAGGTGCATGTGAGATGCTAAAGATCAGAACTGTGTGAGATCATAGGGTCTTCTTCAACAGAAAAGATACCCTTCTTGCTAGGGCATAAAACCCTGAAAAATATCATAGTCGGCAGAAGGTACTAGAAGGAATCCTGAAAAAGAATATGAACAAACACCAGAAGTAACACACTGAGATAAGCCTAGAATAAGAACATTTTTATGCTGATTGCTATTTAGAAGAGACCTGAAACCGTGACCAAAAAAATTACTTCCTTAAACTATTAACCTTTTTCATTCTTAACTCTGAACAGGACACATTGTAAACGAGTATCTATTATGTCACATTTTTCATAATTATTTTTAAAAATCCAAAATAGACAACACATACTACAGTATGTTATATGCAAGAAAACAAATTTAAAAACAAACTAAAAAAAAAAAATGAAAAGGAAATAAAGCTTCACAGTTAAAACTCTTAACGATTTCTGAACATACATCTGAAAAACACTGCACTTGTTTCTTACTTTATACCCATGTATCACCACAGTTTTACTTCTAACTCAGTAAACCAGGATGAAATTCCTTATGTAAAGACTGACTATCATCACTTCCCTGCATCAATCCCCCACAAGTCATCTCCCTCTAACCCTTTCAGGTTGTGTAAGAGTGAACTAATTTACATTTTCAACTAAGCAATCCTAGAATTTATATAGGTTGACAAGATGCACAATCCTGTCCTCCCCGAAAGTTCTTTCAGAACAGGTTAAACTAGCTTTATGGGGACAATGTAGCATCAAAAATGGTAAATTAATTGGATGAGTGAATGAGTGCACTCTTAGCAAGTCTGCAGATGACACTGAGTTGGGAGGGAGTGTTGGTATCCTTGAGAGTATGAAGGCTCTACAAAGGGACCTGGGCAGGCTGGATTGATGGGCCGAGGCCAACTGTGTGAGATTCAACAAGGCTAAGTGTCAGGTCCTTCAGCTGGATCACAAAGACCCCATGCAACACTACAGGTTTGGGGAAGAGTGACCTGGAAAGCTGCCCAGAGGAAAAGGACCTGAGGGTGCTGGTTGACAGCCTGCTGAACATTAAGCCAGCAGTGTGCCCAGCTGGCCTGCAGCACCCTGGCTACTATCAGCAATGGTGTGGGCAACAGGTCTACAGAAGTGATTGTCTCCCCCAGTACTCTGCACTGGCAAGGCAGCTCCTCTGAATGATGTGTTCAGTTTTGGGCACCCCACTACAAGAAAGACATCAAGGTGCCGAAACACGTTTAGAGAAGGGAGACAAAGCTGGTGAAGGGTGTGGAGAACAAGTCTTAGAAGTGACTGAAGTAACTGGTGTTGTTCAGCCTGGAGAAGGAGGCTGAACCTTATGGCTCTCTACAATTGCCTGAAAGGAGGTGGGTGTAGGTTGGACTGGATAAGAGGAAATGGCTTCCAGTTGTGCCATGGGATGTTTACTTTGGAAGTGAGGAAAAATTTATCCATTCAAAGAGTTGTTAAGCAATTGACAGGCTGCCCAGGGAAGCTGTTAAGTCATCATCTCTGGCAATACTTAAGAGATGTGTAGATGTAGTGCTTAGGGACATAGTGGAGTGGGGACTTGGAAGTGTTAGGTTAATGGTTGGACTCAAGGGTCTTTTCCAACCTAAATGATTTTAAGGTAAATAAAAACGTTTATTAAGAATCTGACAAGCTATTCTCCAACTGGGTAACTTACCATCTTTGTTCAGCCATTGTTTCCTTTGTCTGTAGAGGAGAAGTTTATTGTGGACATACGGCAAAAGGAACTTGACACACCAGCTCTCCACACCGAGCTTGTTTTCTACCAGGATGATAGGGCTCCGGTTATATCTGGCTTCAGGGCAGGGTATTAATCCAATTTCATCTCTATTAAAATTAAAACAGAAAGAAATATAATTAAACTTATTTCCAGTAGACAGCAATAATTTTTCTCAAGAGAGTGGGAAGCAGCAATGCTGGCCACACAGTCATTCCACCATCTTTGCCACATTTTAACTAGAATCTGTATTTGTTATCAAGAATTCACTTTCTTGAAGGATGGTAGGAATGACAAAATCTGCTTTCAGAAAGCCATCCTCTTCAAAAATCACATGGTATATTAACTTGGCAAAAAAAAATTATTTAAACCTGTTTAAGGTATGAATAAAAATTTCAGTTGAGGAAAAAAAGTAAATTAATTTTTCTTCTGTACAATTTATTTGAACACAATAACAAAGCCAGTTGTGGTTTTGAGTTAGGTGCCACTACAAAAATTCTGTACTGGTTTCCTAATGCTGAGTGAGGAAAAACTGGAAATATTTTAAGACTTGCTGAAGAGTCTGGAAGTAACAGTCAGATGAACCAGAATAAATTAAAAATCCTTCAGTAGCTGTCTAAGAAAATTCCTTTCGATGATTCTGGCTCTTCTCATCTTAAGATGTATTTCCCAAATATCCTGAACAAGAAAGGAGAAAGGTCCCTTTGCCCCTTTTTTTGTTTTTTTTTGTTTTTTTTTTATTTTTCGTTAATCACCTAAGCAGTTTAACTCAGCTGCACTAACACAAGCATCCATGGCTTTGTGATGGAGATGCAACAAAGCTGTTAACAACTGCTACTGAAGGGAAACAAAACAAGTTAAGCAGTGACTTGTGGAAAACCACTCTACAACTTGGAAAGTTATAGAGAGGGGTATGTTTATTCAGCGCTGGGCCCACTAGAGGATAATTCCTCTGAAATCCATGCACACCAGTCTAGCAGTCAGGGTTTTGTTATGTACACTGAATTTTTACATATTCATTAGATTTTGCAATATGCCTATATATATGCATCACCTACTCCTGCTTCATATTAAAATCAGTCCCAAGAGGTCATTTTCATGATCTTCTCCTTCCTGTGCTTGTGTAGTGTCTCCTGGTGGTGGTCGTGGGGATGAAGTAAAAATGAAGCAAAGGTCTTTATCTGAGTAAACTTTCACCTCTTCTGCTGGCATGTGCATTTCTTCAGTCTTCAGCCAAGACAATGTGTTCTGCTTCTTATCTCAAGGTTGCTATACTTATCAGTTTAGCACATAAATTCCTCTTATAAGGTGATGACAACCTAAACAATTTCTTAGTTTCTATTAAACAAGCATTCCATGTTAGCTTCTATCAGGTCATTGTGACCCCTAGATAATTACTAGCAGGCATTTTACCCTTACATTAGTATTAAGAGGCACCACACTGACCCAAAGTCACCAAGGTGTGCCTGCAGCAACATGACAAGGTTCTCTGAAACAGAAGATAAGAAAATCAAAAGTCGCGAGTTTCCACGTATATACTTCCACATGTCCTATATTTCCTTTTACCACCAAGGGAAAAACCTAAGACCCAGAGGCCAGTCTGATTAAATGGCTACTTTGTATGAGAGGCTTTAATCAAGTCTTAAAAAAAAATAGTATGTACACAACAATTTATACCAGCAAACAAAGCAGAAAAAACTCAGCTGCTTATTTGCAAAGGATCATATCACATGTTAGCTTTTTCCTCAGCTTTACCTAGCATGCAGGGATGTTGGAAGAAGCAGCTTCTTAAAAAAACAGGTTGTCAAGCATTCCCACTTCTTTAGACAGAAAACAACATTATTTTTTACTTTCCATTACAAATGATTTCTCCAGCAGCTCCTATTTAGTGAAAAATTTTGCTGCTGAAGAGGGAGATTCTCAGACCCAAGGGAGGAAAAAAAAAAGATCTCTTGTGATTTCAGATAGAAAGAAAATCCTCCATCTTAAATTTTCCCAATACAAGTTCTACAGATACACCCTAAGTTTTAAGTTCACAAGCTCTACTCAATAACCTTAAATTAATTCCGTTAATGGACAGCCTGAGTGTACCAATTTAGTTCTGTATCCTCGTTGCATTACTACTGAAGTAATCAAAATGTCACTGTGTGATTTTTTAAGAATGTATTTGCTTATGAAGGAAATTATTTAATCTTCCATACATGAAAAGCCACAAAGAGCACAAGTAACTCGAGGTAAGTTATTTGAAGATCACTTGGCTCTGTCTCCAAAGACACACCCAGGTCCCTTACCAATCCCTGGTGATCTAAGAACACAGAGAAGAAAACCAACATTTTCCTACTGTACCAACTGCAAATAATGGGTATCAAAGCAAGATCCTCATCTCAGCTACTCCACTCAACACATAGTTAAGCTGTTCAGGAAGCCAGTCAGCTTTGACCCAGTCTAGACTCTAGTCCTTTGGCAAACTTTGTCTGGTCTTGCATGAAGGGAGATACAGGTCCCCACCTGAAGCAAGGATGCATTCACTTACTGCTTTGGTGATTATCTCCATGAATTAGCACAAGAATTTTCTAAATAGTACATCAAAAGAAAATAGCATAGAAAGGAAAAAACAAACAAAGAAACAAAAAACCCAAACAACCCAACATATGTCTTCACCTTTGCTTCTTAACAGATACAAGAAGTCTGACTTGGGTGAGCTAAGTTTCACAACACTGCTTTAAACATGTCAAAATGGCAGACAGATATGGTTTGCACCCCAGCTCAAGTCCACACTCACCTAGTCAGAATTGGCAGACCACTGCATAATGAAATTCACCAAGACACAGAGCAACAAAAAAATTGGTTTTGTGGTAACAACTCAGTTTTTGCTAAGATACAAAACAGGAGTAGTCACTAGTAGAAATGTTGTCTCCAACACCTGGGTATTGTTTCTGATAATGTGTTGTTTAGAAATTTTATGTTGCATTCAGTTCTCAAGATGCAACAGAACTCAAGTTGCAAAATGTCAGGATAGCATATTTATCCAATGTAGGGTGCATATTCCACAGCCAAAAAAAAAAAATTCAAACCATCTGAAGGTCCTGAAGGCTGCTTCTGAAGGCCCTCTCAGACCTGCATACGGAGCAAGTAATGGTGCAGGTCTGCCAGCCCAGGAGACGCTGCTTGAGAACTTCTCTAGCCCCTGATCCCTTGTGTACCCAAAGAACGCCTCTGGAGCAGGACTCTCACGCAGACACCACTGAATTACTGCTTGTAAAATGAGGAAACTGAAGCACCCTTCATCCTGTGCAAACTGCCTCTGGCCCTGTGATGGAAGACAAGCCTGTTCATATGACAGGATTGCCCAAACTAATTGCAGCATGGATGATGCCTACACTTATGTCTAGTGATGGGTGCAAGCTGCTCACAGTACTAAAGGAAACACCAATTCAGGGCTAGTGTTTGTAATTTATCTCCCTGTTTGACATTGTGTCTTGAATTTTAGGAGTTATTTGGTGTTTTTACATTTATTTTCCTCAAGGCAAGCACCACAGTCACAATGGAAAAACTGCATGAATTATCTCCCTATTTACAGAGTACCACACTGGGTTCACATTCCTAAAATGCACCAACGATGCAACCAGAACTTAGTAAAAGATTTTAGCTGGGTTGTCATAAAGCCTGAAGCCATAACAGAGCCAAGACTCAAGATGTGCAAAATGAGACCCAGAAGACCATGGAGCTGCACAATCCACACGTGGTCCACAGCCCAAAGCTTAGCTGTGTACTGACAACCTGCTGCAAGACCTGCTTCCAGACCAGTCTGCTGACTCAGCTATTCAATAGCTCTCCCCAAAGTAAACCCTAGAAAACCTACTTTAAACTTGAAAAAAAAATGATGATACAAAAAAGTTCCTTTTTCATAAAACTGTAGTACAAAGTACTGCTAGGGAAGGAGGCTTTTCTTGTGATGTTATCATGACAGGTCTTCAGTTTTGGGTACTCCATGTGAAGGTACCCAAATTCTTCAATTTCTTCTCCAATTTTTTTCAGGAAGATCATCTTTAAAATAACCCAAACTCTCCCCACATTATTAGACAGAGGATATTACAAAGTGGCTGGGAGATCTAAATGAGGTACAATTGGTAGATACAACACTACTACAATTCTACTGACAATAAGAACTAGACCTGAGCAGTTTAATGTTTCTGCTATTATAATAAGTCTTTAATACTGGAACAGAATGCAGAGCAGGCATACTTAAAAAGTGTACATTTTCACATTAAAATAAGTCTCATGAAGTGCCTACATGGCTAATGAATTTACAACATTTGAAAAGCAGGGAATAAAGAGCTGAAACTTTTTTTTTCCTTATTGTGCGGTGCAGTATATTCACCTGATTCTTAGAATTTCAAATTACAAATTAACTTCCATGTTGTAATTAATCATTATCTTAGTGGTACAACTTTCATAAATGAAAGACAGGTAATATATTAACGAAATCCAAAGTACTACTAGCCAGTATTTGCTTCTAAAGAATCTATAAATAAGACTTCTTCACTTTCAAGGACTTTCCTTTTTCTTTGACATATTAATCTCCACTTGATTTGATATTTCTGCTGCATTAACAAAGTTCTGCACTGGTGATGCCTTTCACAAAGTAGCAGCAAATTGTTTTTACTTGCCATTGTTATATTTGTAAGCATCAATGCTGCACAAAGATATGAAACTATCTAAAGAAAGGAACACTGGCAAAACAAATTTTGGATTTGGCTAGAGTAAAAGCTCAAGGAAGTTTATTTCTGAACCCCCTGCAGAGAAATTTGCAGTCACACCAGGAGAAACCTTGATTCAGAGTATCCAATCTAACAAAACGAAGTGTCCCATCTTTACTACAATAAGAATGTGATGGATTTAGTCAGAAAAAATTACCAGAGCTACAGTGACATAAATGATTCTTGGCAAACTATAAATACCATCCTCAGATTTTGCACACAAATGCTAGGCAACCATCTAAGAGTTAATTTTTCCAATTACATCCATCAAATTAACACACTGTTAATAATAACTAAGTCTAATTCTGTTTGACTTCACATCCAGAAGAACAGCAAAGTTAAAAAAGCAAGTATACATTTATGTGTAATTATACTGCTGGTGATCCATTCAGTTCCAGTGGGACAGTTCATGTATATGACTTTATCAGCAACTATGCTTGTAGCTAGGGTAAAAACATCTTCCAGTAAATGTCCTAGCTGTACAAAACTGAAAACTATCATGCTGACACAGTTATCCAACTGAAGAAAATTGATTTATCAGAGAGATAAGGCAAAAATAACTGTGTTGCTATTGTATAGTAAGCTCGGCTTTAAAAAATGAAGTATTGCTGCAGATTTAATTTAGAGCAAACAAAACCAGAAACAACCCAACATCTTATTTAGTCTAAAACTGTATTTTTATGTTATTTTTAGTGCTGTCCAAAGAAAACATCCCCTTTAAAAACCTACAAAACCAGGAACCATCCAGAACAAAACATCCATTCTTACAGATGCCAAGCAAATAGTCAAGGACTAGGAATAACAAATGCTGGAAGAAAGGCAAGTAGGGGGTAACAGTACAAGATGTGAATAGGAACATCATACATGTGGCAGATCCCTTATTTTCAGTGGAGCCAAGTGAACACAATATAAAATAATCCAGTCCTGGATCTGTGACACAAACAGACCTCTCAGTTCAAGAGGATAACAGGGACAGCAGCTGGTTACAACTGTTTTGGTCACCATCAAGAAGACAAGATGTCTCCAGGATACATGAAAACATCTGGACAGCATGAGTGGAGTGCAGCCTGGTCCTCTAGAGGCAGAGAGACTTCGTAGCAAAGGACCTGTGGTCTACAAAGGCCACGCACAGTCCCACTTCAGTTACTGCAGTTCGGAATTCCAGCAGACAGAATTCCCACTTTTTCTCCTTTCGGTGCTAAACCAAAAGCTCCTGCTTCCTCACCCAAAGCATGACACAGTGCATCAGTCTCAGAGCACATAACTCTTGCAGCCTACTTCCATCTCTGAGACTGCATCTATGAAATAAAGCAGCAAGAGCAACGCATTCTTCAGAAATACAGCCCTGAAGTTTGCTACCAATAAACAATTATGGTGAAGGACGAGGAAGTAATTAGAATCACAATGCTCATTCACAAATGCTAGCTGTTTACAGCACAATATGCCTCACAAACTAAAAATGAAGCTTCATGGCAAAACACAGTAATTTTTTTTTTAATCAGCATCCATATGCCGTATTTTAAAACCTGGCCACCCACACAAGTCGCTTACTACATTTATAGAAACATGAGGGTATTCATTTTAATCCTCTTTTTTAAGCCAAGGATAAATTACAAGCCTGTAAATTTTTCCTATGTACTTGCTTAGCATACCATTTTCTGGAGCAGATTAATAGGCCACCACCTCAGAGACTGCAGCATTTCTGATCAACACAAATACACCATACTTGGGCTATGAAGTCATTATCCATTATGGGGTACCTCATTTCCCATAACCAATGTGGAGTTTACCTAAGTAGATAGAAATGCTTCCCTGAATAGCTAGTGTCTAAAAAACCCAACAACAACAACAAAAAAAAAGCAAACCAAAAAAGGATGGGGAAGGACACAGATAAATAGGATGTAACTAAATCGTGATCTCAGAGCTGGTCAGCAATGGAACTGAAATTAAATTGCAGACCATCTGATGCCCAGATGGTTAGAAAAACCTGATTCTCACAAGACAGCAGGCTGTATTTAGACTTTAGACAGATATTTCGTTAGGCTTCTTCAACACAGCACACAATGAAAAACACTGGCAACCATGAGCCCTGACAGGGTTCATCCATGAGCACTGAGAGAGCTGGGTGATGTTGTTGCTAAACCACTCTCCACCATTTTTGAAAAATCATGGAAAACTGGAGAGGTGCCTGAAGACTGGAAGGAAGCTAATGTCACTGCAGTCTTCCACAGGGGTAAGAAGAAGACCCAGTCAACTACAGACCAGTCAGCCTTTCCTCCATCCCTGGAAACGTGATGGAGCGGCTCATTCTGGAGGCCATCTCTAACCACTTAGATGAAAGAAAGGTTATAAGGTGTAGCCAGCATAGATTTACTATGGGAAAGTCACGATTAACCAATTTGATAGCATTTTATGATGGCAAAACCAGATGGTTAGATGAGGGAGGGCAGCTGATGTCATCTAACTTGGCCTCAGCAAGGCTTCTGACACTGCCCCTCTCGATATCCTCACAAGAAAACTTGAGAAATGTGGATTGGACAGTTGGGCAGTAAGATGGATTAGGGACTGTCTGAAAGACAGAGCTCCAAGAGTTGTGGTCAGTGGGGCTGAATCAGGCTGGAGATCAGTGACCAGGGGTGTCCCCCAGGGACCAGTGCTGGGTCCAGTCTTATTCCATATATTCCTCAGTGACCTGGACAAGGGGATAGAGTGTTATCATCAGCAAGTTCCCTGGTAATACAAAACTGGTATTGGTTGACACACCAGAGGGCTGTGCTGCCACCCAGTGTGACCTGGACAGGTTGCAGACCTGGGTGGGGAGAAAGCAAATAAAATTCAAGTTTTAGGGGCAAGTGTAAGGCACTCCAACTGGGGAGGAACAACCCCATAAACCAGTACAGGTTTGGGGTTGACCTTCTGGAAAGCAGCTCTGGAGACAAAGACCTGGTACTCATGGTGGACAACTGGCTCACCAAGAGCCAACATGTGCCCTGGTAGCCAAGAGGGCCAATGCCATCCTGGGGTGCATTAAGAAGAGTGTGGCCAACAAGTTGAGGGAGGTCATCCTCCCCCTCTACTTTGCTCTGGTGAGGTCTCACCTGGAGTGTTGTGTGGAGTTCTAGGCTTTCCAATTCAAGAAGGACAAAGATCTGCTGGAGAGAGTCCAGCACAGGACTCTTATCACTAAGATGATGAAGGGACTGGAGCATCTGCCCTATGAGGAAAGGCTGAGAGAGCTTGGGTTGTTTACCTTAGAGAAAAGGAGGCTGGGGGGAGGGGTCTTATCAATGTTTATAAAAATCTAAAGGGTGGGTGTCAGGAGAATGGGTCTGGACCCTTCTTTGTGGTGTCCAGTGACAGAACAACAGGTAATGGACACAAACAGGCACACAAGAGATTTAAACTAAATATGAGAAAATATGTCTTCACTCTGAGGGTAACACAACACTAGAATAGACTGCCCAGGGAAGTTGTGGGGCATTCAAGACCCACCTGGACGTATTCCTCTCAAACCAGCTCTAGGGGATGGATCCTGCTCTAGCAGGGAGGGTTGGACCAGATGATCCTCAGAGGTTCCTTCAAACCCATTACAGTTCTGTGACATTAACAGATCCAGATTTGAAGGTGGCATTCATCAAACTGCACCATTTGTACAAGGATGGTGTTCAGCAGGCTTCAGTCCGGGACATGCTTCCCCCAGCACTCACACTCAGCCTCGGAGCCCCCAGGACCCTGCTGCCTCCCGCGACCCATCCCTATAGGCAAGGGAAAATCCCACCTCGAGCACGCCATGAGTTAACGCTGCCAAACCTCACACACAAGCAGGGTTAATTTAATAATTTATCCTTAGAAAGATACCGATCACTTCCCCATCTTGGCATCCTTGCCGGTTTTCCATCACCCAGCACAGGCTACTGACGGAGCTGTTTTTCCCCGCCGCAGCCGTAGGGGCTCACCCGGAGCTCGGGCCCGGTCCGACACCCGGGCCCACGGGAGTGACTCCCAACTCCCGGCGGCGCTATGCGGGAGCAAACGGGTCAGTGGGAGAGGACAGAAGGTACGCGGCATCAGCGGTCTGCCCCGATGGACCGCAGGTTCCATGGAAGCCGCCCGGCGCCGTCCCTCCCGCCGGCAGGCCGTGGTGCCCGGGGAGGTGAGGCGCTGAAGCCCCCGCGGCCCCTCACGGCCGTGACCTTGGGCCCGGCAGCCGGCCCCGACAGGCACCGCTATGCAGCGAGCGGCCCGCCGCACCTCCGGACGCCGAACCCCCGCCCGCCTGCTCGAAGGCGAGGGAGAAGGGGCCGCCGCCGGCCGAGGAGCAGCCACGGGGCTGAGGAGCGGCAGCGCTCCCGGCTCCGGCTCCGGCCCCGGCCCCGGCCCGACCCCGGCCCCCACACCGCTCACATGTGGGGGTTCCGCTGGAAGGCGTTGCGAATGTCCTTCACCACCCGCTGCACCAGTACCGCCACCTCCTCCGGCGACTCGGCCATCTTCCACCTCCTCCTCCGCCACCGGCCGCGCCGGGCCGGGCCAAGCCGGGCGGGCAGAGCGCTTCCGGGTCAGCGGCCCGCCGGGTACCGGGCGGGTGGGTTCGGGCCTCCCGCCCGCCTCAGCCCCTCCCGGAGGTGTGGAACGCAGGCGGTCCCGCCTCCTTCCTCAGAAAGAGTTCCGGTACCGGCCGGTGCCTGTGGTTGGGAAATGTCCCCGGCCGTTGCGCAAGTGAGGGGGATTTCATCACAGCTCGAGTCCTGTGTCCAGTTCTGGGCCCCTCAGTTCAGGAAGGAGATTGAGGTCCTGGAGCAGGTCCAAAGGAGGGCAACCAGGCTGGTGAAGGGACTCCAGCACAAGTCCTGTGAGGAGAGGCTGAGGGAGCTGGGGGTGTTCAGCCTGGAGAAGAGGAGGCTCAGGGGAGACCTCATCGCTCTCTACAACTCCCTGAAAGGAGGCTGGAGCCAGGGGGGGGTTGGGCTCTTCTCCCAGGCAACTATCAGCAAGACAAGAGGGCATGGGCTTAAGCTCTGTCAGGGGAGGTTTAGGTTCGACATTAGAAAGAATTTCTTTACGCAGAGGGTGATCAGACATTGGAATGGGCTGCCCAGGGAAGTAGTGGATTCTCCATCCCTGGAGACATTTAAAAAGAGACTGGATGTGGCACTCAGTGCCATGGTCTGGTAACTGCAGCGGTAGTGGATCAAGGGTTGGACTCTGAGGTCCCTTCCAACCCAGCCGGTTCTGTGATTCTGATTCTATGATTCTATGATCCTCCTGGGGGCCGGGCCGGGCCGTGCCGGCGGCAGACGGCATCTTCTGCCGGGGAAAGCGGCGGGACTTGCTGGCCAGCAGCCGCAGGGGGTGTGTGGGGGCGGCCCGTAGACCTCCTCGTTAACGGGGCCCGAGCTCTCCCTCCCTCGGCGGTCTCGGGTGTCGGTGCAGCTCGGTGAGGCCGGGCCGGGTCCCGCAGGGGCTGAGGAGGCTCCCGCTGGGGTGCAGCCGGCAGAGGGCGAGCGCCGCCCGCGCTGTCACCGGCCTGTCCGGCCCACACTGCGCGTCCTTCCCTCTGCCGTTCTCCTGTTTGACAGGTAAACAAGCAAAAGCGGCAGCAGTGATTAATTTATATATTAAACGAGCAGATTATACCTGAGTTGTTTTGTTCCTCTTTCTAGATGTTAAGCAACGTACCTTTAGAGGGACTTTCTACAAGGTATGTAGTGATAGGACAAAGAGGAATGGTTTTAAGCTGAAAAGGGATAGATTTAGATTAGATAGTCAGAATTATTTACTGTGAGGGTGGTAAGACACTGGAACAGTTGCACAGGGTAGCTGTGGATGCCACATCCCTGGATGTGTTCAAGACCAGGTTGGACGGGGATTCGACCAACCTAGTCTGGTGAGAAGTGTCTTTACCCATGGAAGGGGGTTGGAACTAGGTGATCTCTAAGGTCCATTCCAACCCAAATTATGTTCTGATTCTGTGATTTAAAAGATAAGCACACATGTATAGATGCCCCTGAGTTTGAAGAGATGGGTGCACTTATCTGCAGGTGGAATGTGAAGAGCCTGTTACTGAAACATAACTGCTCTATCTGGTTATCATTTAGAAGATAATGTATTATTCCAGACCAAGTTGTTTTGCAACTCATTAACTACATGTAATTTAGTTGTCTCTCGTTTGAAAGCTTGTGGTGCCATCATCATCATCTTTTTTGTCATGTTTTTCCCACCACCAGGAAGGCCTGGTAGACCCACTCTGTATTTTTCTTCAGAAAGACAATGAAAGAAGGAGACACGATCTGGACAGAGGAAGGGCTCGGTCCAGTATATGTATACAAGAGCAAGTAGGAGGGTGGATTTCCCTTATAGAGACACTGAATGTGTCCTCATGTTGAAGCTGCTGATTGTTTGCTGAAATTTGTAAGTAAACTACCCTTAAAGCAGAGATATGTTTCATGTTGGCTTTTGCCCTTGTGGTAGTGTCCTGGTTTCACTGGAAGGGACTTGCAGTCCAGCCACGGAGGGCAGCCCATTAGTAACCCCAAGCTCACCAGGGATCTTATGTGGGGGCAGCTGACCCAAGCTAAGGAGTTTATTCCATAGTACTTATCTCATGCTTATTACAAAAAGAGAGCACGTGCTGAGAGGTGCAGAGTGCTTTTTCATGGAGGCCTGCTACTTCCTCTGCTACTCCTGAGGACAATGCTGAGTATAAATTTATGTACGTTATGTTGGTGTCTGTATTAGTTTAGTTATTTCATTAAATCCTTTTGTATTTCAATCCATGGGTCTTCTTCCTGCTTTCTCTGCTGAGGAGGTGTCATTGAGTGTGAGATCAGACTGCTTTGGTTTAGTACTGGATATAGACTAAATGAAGGCAATGAGATGTCCTGTTTGTTTAGATATGACAATTATAAACATAGAGGTGAAACAGTGTATTGATGCAGTATCAGCGTTAAAAGCTGAAGATTTGGGGGAAACCTCTTCAGCAGTGACTGCTGAAAGGTATTTTCCTGTTTTTTTATATTGTTTTCTATATATCCCCTTGAATAATATTTTTAGGGGCTTACACATATCTCTTTAACCTTGCTGTTATATTTTCCTACTTTATTTTTGTTTTCACTTACTATGAATGCAGGCTTAGACTCGTATTTCTCTGGCTGGAGTTGAGGTAGTGCCACGTACCCTGAACTAGAATCCAGGATTTCTTGTATTCCCAATTCCTGTGACTTTTACCTTCTTGACTGTGGGCTGGCTACTTGGATATAATTTACTTAGATAGTCTAAGCAAGGCTCTCAATGATGTCAGGTGGAAAGCCACTATAATTGCAGAATTCTGAACAGAACAGCAAAAGATATGCAGCACACATTGTGTTAGCAGTGCTGGTGAAGTGGACTTGCCAAAATTTGAGGATTCTGATGAAAAAAACATTGTTAGAATAACTATGTAAACACTGATTCCACATAGGTTTCCTTTTCCTTTCAGTTGTCGTTTTTACTCTGGTGCATGCCCAGAAAAAAAGGATGTGGTAATATGAGATGGGTCTAAAATACAGTCTTCAGAGTACTGAAGAATTGGTCTCCTTTTGTTTGGAAAATGAACAGTGCTTTAATTATGATTTGGGCTTTAACTCAGTATTTTTTTTTCCTTAATCAATGAGGGGAAGAAAAGAGCCCATAAAGTCATATGGCAGTTGAAATGTTATTTGTTGTATTAAAAGACTGTACTCTTTTACAACTCTGGGACTCTACAGATTTATTTGAGGTTTCAGTGTGTTAAACTCCAAATTAGAAAACTAATTAGATATGGGAGATTTTATGAGGCCTTTTTAATAGCCCATATATCAAGTGGAAAAAAATTAGACTAAATAATCCTGGTTTCAGGTAACCTGGTTATCTGGCTGGTAGGTTTTCATTTGCCTTATATACTGTACAGACACTTTGGTGATGTACAATGTCTGACATTATTGAACCAAGCTGATGCATTCTGGATGTCAAGTAAGAAAAAAATACAAATATGCGGGAAGGTATTACAACTCTTGGTGGACACTTTTAGCTGAAAAATCAAAACTGTTTTTTTCAAAATAACTTTGTTATGTTCAGTGTAACCCAGGATTTTTAATTTATGCCCATCTGCCTTGCCAGCTTTATGTAGTTGACAGCATACCTTTTTCAGCTTTCTGACATTTCACTTTGTCCTGTGCAATTTGTTTAGAGGAGAGGTTTGTTTCAGATTTGTTAGAAGCAGAAAATTTACCTTGAGTCAGGTGATACAGTGAATGAAATATTTCCAGATGTATATGAAATTTGAATTCTGTAAAGAGGCTATTGTGAATTAGACCTAAAAGGAACACATTTAAAATGTCATTAATCATATGCAAAGTTCTGCTCTGAAAATGCTGAAAATTGTTACAAAACTACTTGTGTACTTACAAGTTGTAAAAGCAGTTAGAGTAGTGTCATTCACTGACAATACACTGTGGATGATTGCATAAATGCCTTTTGAAGAAGACTGAATATTAAATTGTTATTTAAATAGGATAATGTATTTAAATTGTACCTTATGTCAAATCTATTAGCAGGCATTGGAATTAGTATTTCACAAGATAGTGTGCAGTAGCTTTTGAAAGTGATTTTTGAGTTGTCACCTACACTTTCTATAATTTTTGAATTATTATAATAAATTATTTCAGAAAATATTCTTGTATTATATTTCACAAAGAGCATATGAATAAACTGTACAAAATACACCGTAATTAGATAACCTAAGTATTCTATATCTTATCCACATAAAAATTTCCCTGGGTAATCCATTCCTGTGACATCTGGAGAAACCTCAAAATCATGGAAACAATTTGATTGAGGTAGTTCTTCTGTGATGAGTACAGAATAACGTAGCCTTTTATCTATCTAAAGTGATATAGCAAGCTTCTGTTACATTAATTTTCCTTTAATAAATAACTAATATATTAGAATAATTCAATTTAGATTCAGTTCACCAAGTATGAAATATAATTGCTAATATCTTCATGACCACCTTTGTGAAATCTGTGTGATCATCTTGGGTTGTTTGGTGCCCCTCAGCTCTTGTGATTTGTTACAGCTTTTTTGGACAAGCCCAATTGACTTTCATATTATGGATTTAAGCATCATGTTTTGCACATAAAACCCCTCACAGTTGGTAGGAATTGATGTATGCTTTAGGAAGGTGGAAACAAGTGCAAGGTAACACAGACATGTCAATCTTAGCACTTGCCAATGACCTAAAATGTTTCTAAATAGGTCACAGTGCTTGTGACAAGGGAATTGTGCCATCACTCTCCTTGCTTTGCTGCTTATTCCAGTGATCATCTGGGAGTCTGACAGCTGTGGTACAAATGCAGGAAGGCACGGTACATTTATTCATAAAGCAGAAAGTATCAGTCTTCAGACTTTTCAGTGATGTTTCTTAAATGTGAAAAAATATGCTGTGAATATGTATAGTTCTATGTTTAGCAGTTCTGCATACGTTTGCTTTTCATGCCCAGCAAGCAGGGCAGTTGTCGTAGTCTGTGATGGGTATGCCTCCTCTTGACTGAGAGATTCCTCACCTTGTGTCTGATAGGCCTATAATGAGAGATGTTCTAAAAGTTTATTGTACATAAGGTAATTTTTTGACATGTAGTAAGTATTGTATTGTTTATCACTGTTTAATCATTGTTTTGTAAGACCTTTGGTTCTTGGTAGCTCTCCCACAACACTGCTACAGTGCTGCTCAGACATTGCCAGTTCTGTTTTTTCTGCAAGAAAGCTAGTTCATATGAAAAATTAATGTAAAGTTATTACCACATAAAAATTTAATATTATAATTTAGTATTTTTACTGCCATAATTTTTTATTATAATGGGTTCTTAACACGGAATATGGTGTGGCTTAGTTCATCATGTGCAAACATGGTCCTCAAATGCATAGAAGGGAAAAGGAACAAAAGCAAACTTTACAGTAAAATGTGCTGAAAAGTTCTGGATAAAAAGTTTCTCAGAAATGTTTCATATATTCTACAGTTTAGGTAAAACAGACTTTATTTGTAGATACTAGTTTATCTGTGTTTCTCCAAATAGTTTCTCTTCTCTTCTTATTAGAAGTAAATGCAATTCATATGCCCACAAAAAAAAAAAAATCTTGTATATGCTGAATTATTCAGTGTCTTTTGTTACATAGTGTGAAATTATGTAACAACTGAAGCTACTTTGATTTAGATTCTAGAGTAATCTCAGGGAAAAAATTGCCAAAATCTTCTAGTTGTGCTTTATTGATATATATTTAGTATGAAGAAAGTCTTCCTAATACTTTTAGTAATGTAAAAAATTTTTTTCAAACAAATCTGTATATTTATTTTAACTTATTTTAATTAAGACCTACAGTTGATCTGGAGCAGTTCCTGCAGCACTTCTAAATTTTTTTTCAAACAAAACTGTATATTTATTTTAGTTAAGATCTACAGTTGATCTGGAGCAGTTCCTGCAGCACTTCTAAATGAATGCTACCAAGTGGTTTGAATACCATCTAGTCTGTCAACAGAGCCAGAGGGCTTTTTTAGCAGAAACTGGTTACAACATGCACTTGAATTGGTAAGCCATGCACAGTCAACAGAACCAATTGCTGAAAGCCTGTCACCTTATTTTTCCTTTTTTAAAATGTAATTTATTTGTTGTCATTTCTCTGAAGGGAAGATAATAGTTTTTAATGCTAGGTGCATACTTTCGATTTTAACAGAGTTAAAATATGCCCATGTATTTTTTAAGCAGCATTCAATTCTGAAAAGTGAATATTCAATAATAAATTGTAGTATTTTTCTCTAGAGATCCTATAACGGAGTGTTTGTGTAGCCTTAGCCTTCCCATTTTTTAAGGGGAAAGTAAGTTGTTGCTACTTTTAATGCAAATAACTACTGCAGTAAGTGGCTTGTGGCATGCTGAGAAGTGTAGCCCTGGCAGGAGCCTTCTCAGGTCCCGCAGGGAAAGGACTTTGCTGTGCTTCCTAACAGGGACTTGGCAGATGGGGAAGCTGAAGTTGAATTCATTATATGTCACTGGACTTGCACAAGAAGTTGCCATAGGACGAGGTGAAGTTCATGTGTTTACAGCTTTAAACCAGTGATTTTTTTGTTGTTTGGGAGTTGTTTTGCTTTTTCCCAATGTGTGTGATAGTCTTGCTGGACTCTCTAAACACTGAAGTTTAACTACATGCTTTGTGCTTGCAGAGGTACTCGTTGCATGGCAAAATCTTCTGAATTAATTTGCTGTTATTCATCACTTGTTTTATAGCTGGAACTAGAAGAAGCTAGTTCACAGACTTCTTGTAGAATGCTCAGCAGTTCAGACTAGGGACTATCCTTTATCGGGGAATATGTGACTGCCTTCATCATATAAACCTAAGCAGTAGTTAGAGCCTTACCTTCAGTGACTGCCACTGATCTCAAGATGTGAGGCAAACTACCACCAGTGTTTGTAATATCCTGGCTGCTCATGCTGGTTGCAACTGTCAGTGCATTTCATCAGCTTTTTAACATTTTTTTGTCTTCTTGTCGCGATTGCGTCTTAAATCTCTGCACTGAACCGTAGGCTGTCATCTCCTGGTGAATGATGGTAACAGCAAATATTAGCCTTCTCTGGAATTTGTGTGATTTATTTTTATTCTGAATCTTTGCCTTGCTCACAGTCTAATGTTAGCCTGCCCCAGTGCTACTGAATGTGTTCTCTTAGACCAAACTGGCAGTCCCTCTACCAACTTTCTCAATTTCTTCCTCCCTCTCGGGTGTTTCTTCCAATCTCAAAACTGCATAATGGTAAAGAGGGAGGAGGCAGTAAGCAATTCAGGGAATTGACGTAAGCATTCAGAGAACTGGATTCAGAGAACTCCAGGGAAGTGAAAAGACAGGTTTGACCCTCATGATCCCTTGTTTTGTGTATAACCCTCAGAAGATTTAGTTTAAAAACCCTCAGGTCTTCCCTTGAACCCTTATAAATTGTTTTTAATCTCTGCCTGGATCAGGTGTAGGCTCTCATTTCTCTTTTCCAGGAAATTAACCAGCTCACTATTGGATAAGAGGAACATGGGTCAAGGCAATCCCAAACAAAAATGCTGGCTGGGCAGACAATAGATTGAGAGCAACCCTGAGGACAACTCAGGAGTGCTGGCTGATAAGTAGCTCAACAGGAGCTGCAAGTGTGCACTTGCAGCCTAGAAAGGCAACCTTATCCTGGGCTGCATCAAAATATGGGTGGCTAGCAGGTCAACAGAAGTGATTCTCCCCCTCTATTCTTCTCCCATGAGACCTCAACTGGAGTATTGTGTCCAGTACTGGAGACCCCATCATATGAAGGGCATAGAGCTGTTCAAGTGAGCCCAGAGGTGAGATACAAATATAATTAGAAGACTGAAGCACCTGTCCTACAAAGAAGAAGCTGAGGTTGAGAACGATGGTGTTGTTCAGCATGGAGAAAAGAAGGCTCTGGGGAGACCTTATAGTGGCCTTCTCATACCTGAAATGGGCCTACAGCAAAGCTGGGAAGGGACATTTTACAAGTACAAGTACATGACAGGGAGGAACTGTTTAAAGATGTAGGAAGGTAATTTTACGTTCAATTTTAGAAAGAAGTTCTTTAGTGTGATTGTGGATGCCCCCTCCTTGGAAGTGTTCAAGGCCAGGTTGGATGGGGCTTTCATGTTCTGGCCCATGGCAGGGGGTTTGGAACTAGATGATCTTTAAGGTCCCTTCCAACCCAAATGACTCTGAACTCATTCTCTACCACTGAGCTTACACCATGTCAGTGACTGGATTCTGCCCGTCTTCAGCTGCAGATTTTCTCAGATGGGTAATTTTGCATCATCTTCCTTTGTTGTCTTTTTCTCCCCTTTTCCTCAGTAGTGGATCAAGGGTTGGACTTGATGATCTCTGAGGTCCCTTCCAACCCAGCCAGTTCTATGATTCTGTGATTCTGTTCTATAAGGTTGTAAACCTATGTGTGAACATGTTGATAGGCAAGCAAACAGTATTACTTTGCCCAAGGAATTAGGAAAGTTGTCTCTCATCATTTCCACTATGAAAACTTCTTGCAGTGTTTTCATATTTTCATCAAGGTTGTCTAAAAGAAAAAAAAATGAAAACGTAACTAGGAATAGATTGCTAATTAGCAGGGTGATATTTTTTGCTGTTTACCTTTTTAAGGGAAGAGGGAGTGAAATCTGAACTTTATTGACATATGTAAGATTGAGTGCAATGTCATAAAATGCACAGAATTAAAGATGAGGCTGCCACTCAGTTCATCACTCCTGTCTTTGTTAAATATACTTTTAGAAAATGAAAATAGCTGTGCTGTTATTCTCTTCAGAATGTTGTGTAAGAGATGTTCAGATTCTCTTGTATACAGAAGAGTTTGTGAATGTCATGGTTCAACGCTGGGCTGGCAGTTAACCAAATAACAGATGCTCTCTATTAATCCCTCTCCCCTCCCTAATAAAGAAAGGAGAGAGAATAGCAGAGAGAGGCTTATGGGTTGGAAACCAAACTACACAGCTTTAATGAAACACTAGTGTAAAAAAGGAAAAATTATTAAAGATATAAAAATATGCAGAGAAGCCAATACCGCATTTCTCCCCTTCTCCCACAGTAACTCTCACGTCACCCCCAAGGCTGCAGGGCAGCCCTGGGAAAGTCCAGGCTGGACTCCTGGAGTCAGCAGCAGTCGGGAGCTGGAGGCAGGAACACACAGATTCAGGCTGGCACGGATCAGGACCACAGGCAGAGGAATGGATGGAATCCTCCCAGGATGCTGAAGCAAACAGGAGCAGTCAAAGGATGAAGACAGGCTGAAGTAAGGGGAACAGGTTTGACCCTCGTGATCCCTCAAATTTATTCCAAGTATGACGCATATGGGATGGAATACTCTGTTTGGTCAGTATTGGTCATTTATCTTGCCCACTTCTTCCTAAAGGGGAGTTGCAGGTGTGACCTCCATATGCTTCTCTTTCTGGAGCACAAGATGTTCCTGAGAACCAAGCAGTGGCCTTGGCTCTGCACACCATTCTCAAGCTGTAACCAAGCGTTATCAGTCCTAGAAGCAGACACTGACTGAGAAACTTGCTGTTAATTTCAGCAAGTGCAGCTACTGACAAGAGACTGCTGGAAGCTAAGTGACTGATGTCACTTAGTAAGTGTCAGATAATGTGGGCTACCACTCTGCTTGTAATAGAAATTTCTGCTCTTAGTAGATAAATAGATGACTCAAGGAAAAAAGTGAGTGGAAATTTTTTTTTTTTGCTGTTTCTAGAAAGAGTTGATTCAAGACTTATTTTTCTGGCACTTTAAATAATATTGACTCAGTATAATAAAATTAAGACTGTTGGGACTTTGTTCTCTGCTTTTTGCATTCTGTTTGTAGCTTTGGGCATATATTCAGACGACAGTGATACTCTCAGACATCATGTGTTCCAGGCCTTGACCGCTTTGGTGACCTCCCCTTGATGCTCCATTGTGTTGGGTTTTTTCTTGTTCTGAGGAGCACAAAGTTGGACACAGTACTCCAAATATGTCTTCAAAGAGCAGAACATTCCATCTGATTCAGCTTCTTGAACTTCTTTAGTAAAATGTCCCAAATAATTTCAACGTTAAATGGCGTTTTCTTCCAGTGCCGTTACCAAACAGATTGAGACACACATGAGTAACATCTACCCTCTTTTGTGTGAAAGGTGTTTTTTTTAAAATCAAGATTTCAGCTTGTGAATCCGCAGCCTTCGCAAGTCAGATAATTTGGTTTAGATTAAATGCTCAAGAGAGGAAGAAAACTGTGTATATATAAACTTGTGTTTTGTGAAATTGCTTCTCAAATAAAGCTTATTCCAGGATTTTTTTAATGTCTTCCCTCACTCCCCCCTCCGTGACTAACATTACCTCTGTAAGATTTTCAAAATACATTTACTTGATAGAAGTTAACAATTTTATTTAAGTGTAATGCAGGTAGGTCTCAATTAGTTCAATCAAGCTACATAATGTAAAAACATCTATAAGGAGAGGGCTAACAAGAATAATGACTTTAACCTCTGAAGCCTTCAGGCCGTGCACTACTCAGCCCTAGTACTATCAAGTTAAATTGCCATATCACATTATGCATCTATTAACATGTTTGCTTACTACTTATAATAAAATTGACATGTTTACTTATTACTTATTAACAAAGTTTACTTTGAATTGAGGACTTGTTCCTCCATACTGCAAGTGGTGAAATTACATTTTTAATTAAATGGGTGGTAAAACCCATAGGACGATGAATGGGTGAAGTCTTGTTTTTATTTTAAAGGCTGGGAAGTAAGTAAAGGAATTCTTGGAAACATGTCTGTGTTTTTGTTATCTGCAGCTGCTGTTTCAGTTTGCATCCTTTTCAGTTACACTTTTGTAGTGCACACCTCTGTGAGGTCTGCTTTTAGCTTTGATTAATGAAACATACATTTCCATGGCATTTAGGTTTGGTTTATTCAGTAGACATAACATTTAAATGTGCACTTTCCATTGAGAAGTTAAATGCATATTCACTTTCATTAAACTAGGCAGCTTGTCTCCTTTATACAAAAGATTAAAGATGTATTCATTCTATGGCTAGTCATGTGGTGTGTGCAGAAGGCAAGGCTTTTCAAATGTAGCAGACTTTGTCCATTTTCTGGGTCAGATCTGCTGGCACACAGGAATGCCATTAAGGGAAAATGAGAAACAGGCATACATCACTCCAGAGTGGCTCAGCAGACCTCTACTCACAGGATATTATATAGAAAGAAATGAAAAGCATATGATAAACAATTAATTGAATAAGGGTATTTGTATAGGAATCTGTCTCTACGAAGCTGTAATCAGCCATGCTGCAGTTTCAAAGCAACAATTCTGAGAGTATCTTGTGGATTTTTTTTGTTCAGAGTTACTCTGTGGATCTCTTGAGTAAATTAAGGGTCAAATGCTGATAGAGTTCTATTATTTGTTGATGTTTTTATTATTTGAAATGTGTTAAGACAAAAAATGTCAGGCTTGAACTTGGAGTACTGTGTCCAGTTCTGGAGCCCCCAGCACAAGAAGTCACTCTTGGAGTCCAGAGGAGGGCTATGAAGATGATCAGAGAGCTGGAGCACCTCTTCCATGAAGACAGGCTTAGAAAGTTGGGATTGTTCATCCTGAAAAAGAGAAAGCTCTGGGGAGACTTCATAGCAGCCTTCCAGTACTTGAAGTGACCTGTGGGAAAGCTTAGGAGGGACTTTTTACAAGGGGATGTACTGGTAAAATGAGGATGAATGGCTTTAAACTGGAAGAGAGTGGATTTAAGCTAGACATTAGGAATAAAGTCTTCGGTGTGAGGGTAGTGAGACACTGGAAGAAGTTGCCTGAGGAAGTTGTGGCTACCCTCTGCCTAGAAGTTCAAGGCCAGGTTGGATGTGGCTTTGAGGAACCTGGTCTAGTGGGGAAGTGTCTCTGCCCACGGAGGGAAGCTGGAACTGGATGATCTTTAAGGTCCCTTCCAGCACAAGCCACGTTATAATTCTATTATTTCCTGCATTCTCTCTTTGTTAAATCCCACTAATATTCTGCTGTTTCTAAATATGAAACAGAAGAAACCATGTAGCTGTCTTCCACTGCAATAGCAATTCTTACTGCAGTTATAGAAAACTGATTTATGTTATATTCTAACCTCATTTTTCAAGCCTTTTTGGACTTGAGCTTAACAGTGTTATGAGGTTGAGGTTTTTGGAGTGAGTCTTCATTGCTTTCAGAAGCAGTAATTCAAAGCTTTGATTTTGCAATGAAAATACTAAATGCTACTTTAATGCAGTCTCCAGAATAAAAGTGAAAAATTAGAAGGCTTTTATTGTAAAAAGCACTTTGACTTCACATATTTGATAATAATGTCCTGAGTTTGACTGTGGCTGCTGGAAAATTATTTGATGTGATGACAAGATGATCACTTCTAAACATACAGAAGCCTGTCCTTAGGCACTAGGGGGTGCAATAAAACCTCATTTCTGATGTTTTCTGAGGCTTGAGCTACCTTGGATGGATGGATGGATGGATGGATGGATGGATAGACAGACAGACAGATAGATACTCACTCCTCTATGTTCTTGTACTAAGAAAATGCCATGGCTGAAATACACTCCTCATAATGAGAATGTTCTCTAGAATAGTACCTGTTGACTTCCAGTATGGGATGATGTTTGCATCTTAGTCTCAAAAGCAAAGAGACAAGATAATACACAATATTTTGTATGTGGCCCAGGGAAGTTCCTGAACTGAAATAAATTTTTGTGTATTTTTCTGCACCAGATATTTTTAGTCAGAGGCTTTAATAGTAGGCTTATTCATCAATGAATGAAGCAATGATGAATATGTTATCTGAAATAGTGCTTTTCCCATGTGTTTAGGAACTGTACGGGTATGCATAGGGTATGCTCACCAGAAACATAGTCTGCCACTGATCCCTGTTGATCTTCACTCAAATAACAACTGAGTTTGGTGCATAGTATTGACCTGGGTCCTAAGCAGTGTGGGTGAAAAGCCACACTTAGTTGTTGAGGGAGGGCCCAGAAACAGTGAGCTGACAGCAGCCACAGTAGTGTGAGAAGGATGCAATAAATGATGAAAGGATAAGTTACAGCATGTGCTTTAAGGGCTGTTGTGGTACTGATGCACATTCTAGAACATTCTGATGGAAAATTTAGTATGTACCGTTGCAGAAAATAGCAGTCAACATCACGCTACTGCTAAAATAAACTCCACATGGTTTCTTCAATACAGAAATTTATAGTATTGAAATAATTTTACTTATATTATTGAGCTCTTATTATTTATATTATTGAACTCATGGCCTGGCTGCTGGCTGCTCACTGGTACTCACGTGCACACAGATTACCTGAGGTTGGAAGAGACCTCTGGAGGTCAAGTTCTCCAACCACCTGCTCAACCAGGAACACTTACAGCCAGTTGCCCAAGGCCATGTCCAGGAAGCTTTTGAAGATCTCCAGGGACTGAGACTCCACAACCTCCCTGGGCAACCTGTGCCAGGGTTTCCTGATGCTCAGAGGGAACCTCCTGTTGTTCTGCTTGAGCACGGTGCCTCTGCTCCTGTGACTGGGGACCACAGGGAGTCAGAGCCTGGCTCTGTCCTTTTTGCACCCTCCCTTCAGGTATTGGTCCACATGAATGAGATCTCCCCTGGACAGTCCCAGCTGTCTCAGCCTTTCCTCAGAGGAGAGAGACTCCAGACCCTTAGCCATCCCTGTGGCCCATTTCTGGGTTCTCTCCAGTATGCCCCCCGTTTCCCTTTGGTACTTGGCGGCCCAGAACTGGACACAGTGCTCCAGGTGTGGCCTCACCCGTGGTGTGTAGAGAGGAAGGCTCATTTCCCTGTCTCCCTTTGTCTGCAGGCAGCACTCCTACTGATGCAGCCCAGGATGCTGCTGAGGTTTTTTGGGTTGGTTTTTTTTACCCTCCGGACAAAGGCACATTGCTGGCTCATGATCCACTCAGTGTCTGCCAGGATTTCCAGGTCCTGTTCTGTGAGGCTGCTTTATAGTTTGGTAGACCTCAGCAGGTACTGGTGCATGGGGTTGTACCTCCCCCATAACAGAACTGTACACTTCTCACTGAGCTTCACAAGGTTAATGTCACTCATTTCTCCAGCATTCATTATTAAGAGGTGGAGATCCCTTCCTTCTTTCAGGAAATGTGGTAAAATGACAAAAATACTTCTCAAGTTATAGAATGCAACATTTTCCATAGAAATTCCATCAGATTTCAGCTTACTTCACCAGAAGATGTACATATCAATTAGGAAGAGAGATTGTTGACAAACAAAGAACTAGTTAAATACTTAGTGAGATAATGCATACTGAAGATTATACGAATTTGTTTGGCTGGTTTTTGTACCCTCTTCAGCTGTGGCAAAAGGAACAATGTTTTGTTACAGATACCCACTGCTAAGTCTCCAGAAACAACCATCCCTGGGTGCAGGAACTAATGTGCATCTCAAAAAACATCCTCTAAATCTCTTTGATTCAAATCAGTTCTCTGTTAGTAATTGTTTACTATTGAAACATTTCTTCATACCAGATGGAATGCAGTAATTCTGACAACCCAAACTAATTGCTTTATTCTCAGGAAACTGAGAGAAAGCTTTTTATGCTGTAGACCTGGTTTCTCAGGATGTCATCCAGATCACTTTAAAGTAGTAAAGATTTTAATTTTTCAGGTAAAACTTTACAGGTACAGAATATGGTAGACCATAAGCAGTGCAGGAAAAAAAAAAAAAAAGTTTGGAAAGATTATAACAAAGCTTGACATAGTGTAGCTCAGAACTGATTTTTAATCTGCTTTTGCTGTCAGTATGTATAAATTTCCCTTCCAAGACTAGAAAAAAAAGCAGTAAGAAACAGAAAAAAGATATTGACTCCCAAGCTGATTCCTTCTGATACTTGTGCTAGAAAAGCATAGTTGAAATAAAGAACTTAGATTCTAGAGCGCAAGGTACAGCTTGCAGAGAGAGGGCCCATGTGTGTATTTTAGTCCCTTGTTCTTTTGGTGTAGATACAGTTTGAGGCTACCCAAACTTCATAACTGGGTATCAGCAATCAAATATTCTGGTGCAACTCTTGCCAGAGTTGACATGGTATCTTACATTGCATTTTACAAACAAAACTAGTTTTTTTGGTTGATTGGTTGGTTTGGGTTTTTTTTTTCCTTGAAGCCACTCTCATTTAGGTTAAAGAGCTGTCAGTGTGCTATTTGCAACTCTTGGTTGCCCAGTATAGTTCTTAAGTATGACTCTATACCCATACTGCAAAAAATCCTGCTAGTCTAAATGTAAAAGACCTACTACTGTGACAGTAAAAAATATAGATATAATAAAAATATAGCATAGCCAAATATAGCCATGCGACTCTGAATGACTGAAATAAAGACATGAATGGTGATGACTGTTTTAACTCATTTTAGGAAATGTAAGCTTTCTAACTGGGGGAGGGGAGGGCATTTTACATGCTGGATCTTTCAAACTTTTGATGAAAATATGCATATATCCAAACTGCTGAGAAGGATTCTGTTATATTTGGGTATTATTCTGTAACATTTTGTTCTATTTCCCAAATCCATAAACGTCATTCAAAACTTTTTAGCCTGGTGAAGTATAGCTGACTGTGGAGAACAGGGGAACTGCTTGTGTGATTGCTATTTACACCCATAAGACTATTTTTATGTGTGGCTATAGCTTTGTGGTATCATTGATGTAGGTAAAACAAGCCTGTTTAAGGTACTATGGAGCTGTTATTTAAAATAACACATACCTCACCAAGATGAGTCATGTAGTGGTTTCTCAATTTAAAATGCATAGGTCAATTTACTCAATTGTGGAAGAATTTTGTCTTGAATCCCCTTTTTGCTGGGGCAAAATCAGGGTTCCTGGAACTCATGAGAGTGTGTACTGAAAAAAATGCAGCAAAGTACTTTGAGAGCTTTTCCTGTTTTTTGTGTGGGGAAGGAGGGTTTCCCCTGAATTGCACTCATATTAAATAAAAACATATGGTACACATACAATATGTTTTATGTCTAAATGAAAACACTCCAACTACTTACCTAAGGCTGTGAAATAGCTTTTTGGTATCTATTTGAAAGTCCATGGGAGAGACATCTTGGACTATCTGATTGTTCAAGCATATTAGTGATTACTTCGGGTGTCAAAGAACAAGTAAATGCTGCATTTTATCTCTATGCACTGCCTTATTAAGAAAACATATATTTTTTTTCAAAAAGCAGTAGCAGATTTAATTGATACAGGTAGCCTTGGGGATTCATAGATGAAAAATAAAGCTTAGTCACAGACTACAGTGATCCACAGTACCTGTACAGACCTACTGAAGAGCATGAATTACTAGCTTGGACATCTTTAGGTAATTGTGTAGCTTTCTGTCTTGATTGCCAGTGTCAGTTAAAAAAGCAGAAATGGAGAGTCCCATAATCCATGTGGAGTATTTGATCAACTGAGCTGAGTCTATAGTGTCTTTTATAAGATGTCTTCTCAAGAGTCTGCATTCAGTTTTGAGCCTCCAGCATAACAAAGATACTGATGAACCTGAATACAGCAAGGCCCACCAAGGTGAGAGGAGGCTGGAGGGCAGCCTCTGGGAGCAAGGGTTGGTGGAGATGGGTTTGTTCAGCCAGGAGAAGAGGTGGTTTGGGGGGACTGAATAATTTATGTTGAGAAGGAGGTGTCTGAGAAGACAGGCACTCTCTGCTGAGTTGCACAAACAGGAGAGAGGGACCCTAAACTGAAACAGAGGAAGTTGTAACTGCATATAAGAGAAAAAAAATCACTCTGGGGGATAATAAAGTAGTGGAAAATGTGTCCCAGAGAAATTGCGTAATTAGTCTCAGGAGGTTTTAAAAACCTAAGTAAATAAAGCCCAGACCTTTCTAATCTGAATTCAGTATTGACTCATCTTTGAGCAAGAGGCTGAATTTCTGATATCCCTTCCAGCTTGAGTGATTGTACGTCCTGTATGATGAGAGAAGAAAGGTTTCCACAGACAGAAATATTTCACTTTGTTATGCTTTTCTCCGTCTGAGCAAAAATTGGAGCTGCCAAAAAAGGTGTTATGAAAATTGTAAAAGACTTTAAGTTTCATATCTGAGTCTATGTACTAGATTCCACTGCATCTAATAAACTTAAAATTTGACATTAGAGCTGTTATCTGATTAATAAAGCTGTCAGAAATTGTCTTGGATGTCTGCTATAACTGGCATAGCCTTACTTTTTTACTTTTGTTAGTTCTCTGTATTTGCTTCCACTATAATTGTTGTAGAATTGGATTTTCAGCCTTTCTTGTAAATCTCTTTTCATAATTTTGAGCTAGGAGCCAAAACAATTGAATTAGTTCATCTCGCAGTTAAACACCAGATCAGTTTCAGATTCCTTTGACAATTATATTAGGAGCACCAGCTTAAATTTGAAGGATGTATATCTTATGAGTATTGTCATCTTTGTCTTAAAACTATTATGACTATTGATACAGTCTTTTCAAATGCTATACAAGTAATTTCACTGAAGCCAACTGTGTTACAAAGTTTTATCTTAGCTGGGAATCTGCAGACATAAATAAAATTGGTTATCATTAGACTGCTGTCAAAATTTCATTTTCTTCTTAATTAAAAGGTAGTAAATCCTGAATGTCCCAATCATTAGAAAACTTCAAGAAACTGTAGAAAATGTTATAAAATGCAGGATTGCTTGCTGTGTTTACCTAAATGGATACCTTTGAGGCTGGACTGTGCCTGACCCCATTCATCTGTAAAAGCCAGCAAGAACTTATCTTGTTAGGTTTCTTCAGCTGCAGCCAGCCACAAATATTGGCTTACTAGGAAAGAATTTTCAAAACACATTTTTTTGAAACAATGTAGTCTTGCTTTTCCTTCTTTTAATCTCTCAGGGTTTGGGTTTGGTTTTTATTTCTGTTTGGTTTGGTGTTTGGGATTTTTCTTTTTTTTTTTTTTTTTTTGTTAGTGCTGTAATCATGGTAACACCATGGGACCAATTTGTAACCGAAGCCAGATAAGTTTGTTTTTTTTCTTTTTTTTTTTTTTTTTTTTTTTTAACTCCACTGTCTCATTTTAGAACAAAATGGGGATACCTAGGAGTTGGGTCAATGTGATAAGCAGTAAAATCGTTCTCATTTTGCACCCAGCAGATAGAATCTTTCCAGGACTTTTTAGGAAGGTTTTTTTTCAGTGATTTTGATTTTTTTAATATGCCAATGGCTTAAGCTCAGTTCTCTAGAATTAAAATAACAATAGCCCCTAGCCCACTCTGAGTTACAAATTGTAGGTTTTGTTTGGGGATTTTCATATGAACATTTTATTGTGCTGTTCCTTGGCTTATTTCTCTCTCTGAGACTGAAACCTGAAAGAAAACATTCTGCCATCAATAACTGTGATAAGGTAGGACTTGAATTTTGATATATCTGGAGATATAAAAGCAGTATGCAAGTTCTCTCATTCTTTTCTCATTGCAATATTTTGTGTGTGGAGCCACTGTGCAGCACTGCACTCATACAAAACCAAGAGAGGTCTAAATGTGATTGTGTCAGTCCTGGATGTCTTCCAGACACAGAAACCTAAATAGCTTAAGTTTCCATCAAAACAGCATAACATTATAAGTGGAAGGTTTTTTTATCCTTTCTGCTGCTGAATATTATCTGTCTAATTACAGTCAAAAGTACCCTCATGTATTAAATATTTCCTTCCGTAGCTTATAAACCAAGCAAAAACCAAAGAAAACAGTAAGAAGCATACATCTTATTACTATTAGTTTGTATGGGATTTCTTATAGTTAAGTAAAATACCTTTCTTATTTTCATAGGTGGCTCTTGTAAAGTCACATTTAGACTCTTGTCATGGCAAAGACTGTATTTTTAGGGCTTTATCCTACTTTTCAATAAAGTTGTTAGGTATTAAGCTGGTTAAAGTCTGCTTTGCAAACAATATAGACAAAAGAGAAAGTAAATTTGAGTCAGCATAATGCAACTTCTGTATGTAAAGTACATGGAGCTTAAAATCATATGCATGTCTCATTTTCCTGTCACTCCTTTTCTTCCTTCAGAAACACAGAATGTGCTAATCCTGTTGGAACATCCTGGTAGCAGAACTGCCACTCAATTCATTGTGGTGAATCAGACATGCCAGGAGAGACAGCTGATGTTTCTGCTCTTGAAAATATTCTCTCACAAAAAGATGAATACTAACCTGAGAGCCAGGTCTTACGTTCTGTTTGCTCAGCAGTCACACAGAGCAGCAGGAAAAAAAGATCAAAGCTAATCAGGTGCACCTCAGCATTGGTATCTTCCTAACTTCTACATAGGCATTTAATGTAAAAGGAGTTAGGTACAAACTAACAAGGTATGTGAAGGCTTTTGGCGCAGACCTTATTTTACTTCCTTTAAAACTAGTGCATCTCCAATAAAAGCTTCAACAGGATCAGTTGTAGGTCATCACAAGTGCTTTTGAAAATCCTAACTTATATGTTAATTTCAGCAATTCATAGCTGAAGAGTGTTATAGAAAACAGTATATTTAAGAGAATGGTTGCCCTTTTAGTGATGGTGTTGTTTTAGCTGTGGTGAGTTAAGGACAGACAGGAGAAAAAGTATATATGGAAGTCATGTCTCTAATTAGTCCAAGTAATTTAACAGAAAAAATAGATGAACTTTTAAGTGTGTGAGCACTTTCTTGAGGTAATTTTCGTAACAGAAAATTTAGAAGAGCAGATGTTAACTGTTGTAGGATTACATAGTATATTTAGGGAGCAAAAGGAAGTTTTCAGACCTATAAGTTTTAACATAGAACTTGCAAATTCCTGATGAAAATAATTTAGAACACCAACCGAATGTCTTTTCATCATCTGTTTAAGCCTATTGATGACTGCTATGCTTCTGGGTCAGTTATTCCTTGTTTATCACAGAATGGTTTGGGTTGGATGGGACCTTAAAGATCATCTAGTTCCAGCTCCCCTCCATGGGCAGGGACACCTTCCACTGGGATGCTTAAATCCCCATCTACCCTGGCTTTGAACACTTCCAGAGAGGGGGTAGCCATGGCTTTTCTGGGTAACCTGTACCAGTGTTTCACTACCCTCTCACCAAAGAATTTCTTCCTAATGTCTAACCTAAATCTACCCTCTTTCATCTTAAAACCATTACCCCTTGTCCTATCAGTACACAACCTTGTAAAAAGTCCCTAACCAGCTTTCCTGGGGGTTTCCTCCAGGTACTGAAAGGCTACTATAAGGTCTCCCCAGAGCCTTATCTTCTCCAGACTGAATAACCCCAACTCTCTCTGTCTGCTTGCACAGGAGAGGTGCTCCAGCCCTCTGATCATCTTCATGGCCCTTCTCTGGATCTGCTCCAACAGCTCCATGTCCTTCCTGTGATGGGGACTCCAGAACTGGATGCAGTACTCCAGGTGGGGTCTCACAAGAGCAGAGTGGAGGGGGAGAATCACTGGCCACCCATCTTTTGATGCAGCCCAGGATAAGGTTGGTTTTCTGGACTGCAAGTGCACACTGATGCCTCATGTTGAGCTTCTCATTTACCAGCACCCCTAAGGCCTTCTCCTCAGGGCTGTCCTCAATACATTCTCCATTCTATATGTGACTGTGGGTTTAGATCGTCTTTGTTAATGAAGATGATGAAATTAGGTTAATAATTGTATTAATCAGCTGGACAGATTTCAATGAAAAAGTTTAAATGAAAAGAAAGTTCCTGGAACATGGAGTGCCATGAGGGGGAAAACTGAAGACTGTTATCCCTCTTGCAGAAAAAGAAATTATTCTGTGAAACAGCGAAGTCACCAGAGGTTTAGGTAAGACTGTAAAAGATCACAAAGTAAACATATCCTGACTGAACTGTTGTGTTTGGTTACAGCAGAGGTGTGAATTTTGTTTAAAAGACTAATATTTTTTTAATATCTTTCTTTAAAAAGAGGTTGAGAGATAAAAATAGAATGCAACTGTTTTTGCATAAAATTAGGATATTATTATGTAAGTCTTCCTCTAGACTGCAGAGAAGATTCAGTTGCTACAGGTACTGTGGCTGCAGATGTTTTACCATTGATACTTAATAGGTTTAAATTCCCTTTCATGCATTTAGAGCTTAATCACATCACATCTTGCCAGAATATCAATTTATTGATCTTTGTGTTACTGTTAGATTAATGACAGACTTTTAAATCATTAACTGTACAAGGTGGTATGATAAATGAGCATGTAATATAGGTAGAAAATTAAGCAATATTAAGGCTGATGATACTTTGGAGTGTTTTTGTCTCATCAATTTTTTCTTTTTTTTCTGTAGCGTCAGTTAAATTCTCAAAGACTCACTCAAGAGCATTACTAAGTAGCCACGTATTCTTATCTCTGTATCCCTTGAGATCTGATGGTTTTGTGAATTATTTCAGTTCTCAAAGAGCACATCTTTCCAGGGGCTAGTCATGTACTGGCCAGTCCTGTCCTCTGTAATTTAACCAACAAGGCACAAAATTATGTTGATGACTCAACAATCTTAAAGATTTTTTTCCAACCTAAATGATTCTGTAATTCTAAAATGGAAAAGGAACTGACAGCTGAAGTTGCTTCCTGGAATCACATCTGTGGTCACCACAGTGGTGACAAATAGAGAAAGTGAAGCCAGTAACAGGCTTCATATAATCCATATATATGGATTTTCGAGATCTGTGTTTTCTAACAGTCCAGAAGTCGAGGTCTATCACTAGCATTGAAATTCTCTGCAAAATTACTAGAATTAGAGTTCTGTGTTAGCCAGCAGATGCTATATGAATGTGGTGGATAAAACCAGGGGCACAGCAAGGCATTCTTAGATTATGTCTCTTGCTTCAACAGAGGAACACAAGAACATTACCCAATGAAAGATATTGATATGAAAGATATATATATTCAGAAGGCACCAACAGCACTATTTTTTACAGTTGTTCATAGCAGCCCAACACTGAGCCAGCAATTAACTGAAAGAGAGATGCTCTCTATTAATTCCCCTCTCCTCCCTGGTAAAGAAAGGAGAATAAGGGAGACTTACAGGTTGGAAACTAACTTACACAGCTTTAATGAAACAGTAATGATAAAAAAAGGAAAAAAGATTAATTATATACAAATATACAGAAAAACAATACCACATTCCTCCCCCTCTCCCCGAGTAACTCTCACGTCACCCCCGAGGCTGCAGGGCAGCCCTGGGAAAGTCCAGGCTGGAATCCTGGAATCAGCAGCAGTCAGGAGCTGGAGGCAGGAACACACAGATTCAGGCTGGCAGGGATCAGGACCACAGGCAGAGGGATGGACTGAGCTGTCCCAGGACGCCAGCCACAGGCAGAGGAGTAGCAGAAAGAAGGAAGAGAAGAAGAGATTTGACCCTCGTGATCCCTCAAATTTATAGTGAATACGACACATGTGGGATGGAATACTCCATTTGGTCAATTTTGGTCACATGTCTTGTTCACTCCTCCCTAAGAGAGAGTTGCAGGTGTGACCCCTTTACTCCCTTTCTCTTTCTGGAACATAAGATGTTTTCCAGAACTGAGCAGGGGCCTTGGATCTGCATACCATTCTCAAGCCATATCTATACACATTGAGCATTATCAGTCCTAGAAGTAGACACTGACTGAGAAAGTTGCTGTTCATTTCAGCAAGTTCAGCTACTTACGCAAGAGACTTACCTGGAAGCAAAATTACAACCCAGAAAGTTAGCTCTATCCTGGCCCTGATCAGGACACCAATTTTAGGATTTCTCTAGTGTGTTGTGGCACATTCTGTTCTGTTCTACCTTGAGCAGGTATGAGCTCAAGCATCTGGTGAAAGTCATGTTGAGCCTCACACAGTCTAAAAAAGAAAAACCTGTCTTTCAAATTGTGATATATGTCTGGCTAGTTTGCCATAGCAAATATATTATGTTTGCAGAGGTTGTCTCTTACATGAATTAGCGCTGGTGCGGTCCTCACGGGCTTTAAGGCATTTCATACAGGGACACAGTGCTCTAAGTATGCTTGCTTCTTTCTCCATTAAATTGCTTACCAAGACATCTCAGAAAAGTGTGATGTTGTTGACTTCAGATTTTTCAGTGAGTGAAAAATGATTGTAATCTGGTTTAACATTTATTTTGCTCTATTATGCTAAACAAGGCCACTTGGAATAATTCCTATTATACTGGGCTATAATAATATCAGTGTAACAATGCAAAATGTAGCTAAGAGGGCAGAAGACATGTTTCAAACTGGAACTGGTGTTGTGTCTACGTCTCTGTACCTTACTCCTTGCAGCTAACTGAGAAGCACCCTGAGTCCTGGTTACACTGACAGTCTGTGCAGGAACAGCTCTCCTCCAGAAGAAATGCAGGCAGAGAGAAGAGAGAGGTCTCAAAAGCCACCTTTTGAGTCCATTCTTCTGCCTCTGTTCTAATAGACTCCTCATGTTTCATATTTCATCAACAATTGAAACTTAAATATTTGTGGTAATGGCACACAAAACAGAGAATCCATGCAGGTAGATGAGGTGGGTCAGTAGCAACCCAAAACTTTCCATTGCAAACTTAATTTGTCCAGTCTGAGCATCTAGGGGATAAGAAATCCCAATCCTACTGTTGATTGCCTTTTACTATAGAAAGAATATGATTTTAAAAAGAAAGTTTTTCTCTCAAAAGGGTACACTAGAGTTATTAAGCCACATTTGTGCTACACAGTGCAAGAGGTGCAGAACAAAAGAAATTAATAGTGAAAGATTTACTCCCTTCTTTATTTTTCCCTATTGCTATCCCTCCTAATTCAAGACTAAGTGAAAGAAAGTGGTTGTTACTTCAGTAATCTTATTTTTAAATCAACTGAAGAATAGCTCTTAGTTTGCTGGGAAAATCATAACAAAGGAGCAAGCCCTAAAAAAGTTTCTTGAGCTTGAAATATGGTGTATCTGTAAGGGGCTTTTCATTGTTCTGATGGTTTACTGGGTCATGCCTGACCTTTTCAAGTTCTTGCAGATACATTAGCTTCAAGTACGAGCAGAAATGAATAAACACTTATTACATGTAGGAATTATATCCTAGCAGGACTCATTTGAAGAACCAGACCACAGGAATGTGAACTGATAGTTTTTATGTGGGTCATCATAACCTCACTGCAGGCATCTTAGATATCACTGACCTCTCTGTTAATAATTTTAATGTTAATAATGCCAGTTTGACATCTGGCAATAAGGACAAATAAAACTTTCCAAATACTGATATCTGATATTCTTAGCAGCTGCATCAATTAGTGTGATATGGCTGGAACATCTCTCCTGGTGAGTAACATGACTGCTGACTCAGCAAGGCCCTGATGTTCCTCTTGAAGTGCTGGCTGAGGAGACACCTTTTCCTGCAGCTCCATACACAAAGACATTCATGGGCTTTTGTATGGAAGGAGGCTTGACTGTAGTGCAACAGCATTAGAAGCAGTCAGGTGTACAGTTTGTCCTGGGTTTGCCGCCTTCATGGCATGTAAAACAGAGCAGAACCGCTGAGATGTGCATCTGAGTAGGAAAAGAAGTGCAGTAGCTTGTCTACCTTTGTTTTTCTGGAACAATTGCTTCTGCAGGTGAGGTGTTCTTACAGCCAAGGACTATTCAGCATGGACCTGTTCCTTTGGATCTTGTTGATAATACAGGTTTTGTGGAGGAAGCTCATTGGGAGGAACTCCTCTGGTGAGTCATGGGTCTGCAGTACATACCCTTGTTCAGCTGAGGATGGAACACTTGTAAAAATTCCACCACACTCCCAGGCACTCAGTGGTCCCATGGGGATGTTTTGCAGGGAAGACAGTGTGTCTTCTGTCAAGCTCCATCATCTGGGATGCTTCACTGGTTTGGAAGTATGAACCTGAAGCTCTGTTTTCTGCACAAAGCTTCATGTACAAAAGAGCTAGGATTTGCTCCCAATTTCTTCTTTAGATCATCCATGTACTTCTTTGTCTGATGTTTAAATGTTATCTTCAGATGATACCAATATTTCACATGGATTGCCCTAAGATTTTTCAGAGGGTTTCTCATGACCTAGTAATAACTTTCTATTGACACATTGTGGCCTACTGTGTGTAGGAAGAATTACTTCCAAGAAATCTTGTCTCCTAAACCTTCTCCTGTTTCTCTTGCAAGAATTTCTTTTCTGTCTGTGACAGGAATCTGAATTGTTTTGTGCACTGCCCCAAGAGGCAGAGTAAACCATGAGAAGTGGCTGGTTTTTTGCAGGGATAAATCCATAATTGATCCTGATTATAGTATCTGACTGCCACCCAAGAAGAAAGACACATAGCTCCTAGCCCTGGAGATAACAGCCTAGAGGCCACAAATTCTAGGTTTTCAGTGGAGTCTTAAGCATCAAGAAGAAAAAAAACTCTCAGGGACCTAGTTACAGAATGAACTAGTGTGTGAGAAACAAAAGAATATAGGTGAAATTCTTTGACATCTGAGATAGGGCAAGGAAAACTTGTGCAGGGCTGGCAGGGTATTTCAATTCCAAGATCTTTACAAACAGGGAGTACTAATACATGTTGCATGATGTGTGTTTTCTCTCGTGACGTGCAAACCCAGAAGGTAAGTGCATGTCTTTTATGCCTTGTGAAGAGACAGGAAGAATACACCATCAGCATGATGTTTCAGCAAAACTACAGTGGCCGTGTGCTTACTATACCTTTTGGTTTTGTGCATAACTTGCCACCAAAAAAGTAGCAACTATGATCAGGAGCACAAGGACAGTGCAGAACAGGTTCAGGGTGATGGCCATGGAGTGTGGGCTCAGCCATGCTGTTCCACAGGCTGCTAGCCCCCCACAGGACATATAAAAGCCAATCCTCTCCTCTCCCTGCTGGCCTCCAAGCTGTGGTTCTCTCCCTGATGCAGGTGCCAGGGACTGCAGATGCAATAAGTGCTGTGGCAGAGGCCATACTAAGTTTAGACATAGGTGTTGTGTAGCTCTGCCTTGGTCTGACCCTGAGCAGGTGGATGAGTTAACATTCTTGATCTGGCCTGTTGAAGGGAACATGTCTGTAGCTGATTCCTCCTTCTCTTTGCTCTCTCCACTTTCTAGTTAGAACAGAAAATCAGACCTTTTGCTACTCTCTCCTGAGATATCTGTGACAAAAGATTTCACCAGTTTCTCTTAAAAGTGCAACAGCTGTCTTATTAGTTGCCATCTGAACCCATTGCACAAGAAAAGTTCTTGTGCATTTCTATTTAAATTACCAATAATACATATCCTCCAATACAAGGTTAATGTCTAGAAATACTCCACATCTGAAAAATTAGCAACTGCAAAAGACGTGGGTTACAGATTTATTCTTAGTGGACAAAGAAAGGTTAAAAGAACTCTCTGAAGCAGTATGAGATGTCCACTTAGCCCCAGTTCCCCTATCAGTGTTGAAGACAGGGCTGATGTTGACAGGTCACCTATGGAATACAAGGAGGCTAAGTATTCAAGCACTTAACTGAAGACATATTTAGAGCTTTCTAACTTGTTTGTTGATATTGCTGTGAAGGGAAAAGAAAATAACAAATCTGGATGCCCTTTCAGTTAATATTAACCATCTGCCTGATTGATCTACTTCCTTTCTGGCAGCACTTTTACTTTTCTCCTTCTTCTTTTCTTTCTGATTATGAAGCAATCCCCAATGGCATGTTAGAAATCACAACTATAAATGCTGACAGTGTTCTGGGATTAGCTTCAAAGCCTTGTAAAACCCACAACCTTAAATCTAAGTCTGAAACTGGCATAGAGACTGACTCCAAAAGACTATTTTGTGCGCAAGTTGCCCTCTTTTGTGAACACCCTGAAAACTCTTAACACAGGAGTGCTTGTCAAATGCAGATCAAAACTCAGTCTTTGGGGGGAGGGAGTTTGCCAAGGGCCCAGTTGAATTCAGTTCAGTGGCTGGAGATCCACAGTCTCAACTGGTGAAGATGGAAGAGGGCAGAGGTCTTCATATAAATTACTGGTTGCCCTGAAGATAAGCACAAATGGTAAATGGTTGTCACAGCTGTACAGAAACTGATAAGGAGGCAAAGGGAAAAACGTGCAAGGCTGTTTTGTGGATGGGTTAGTGCTCCTGCCTAGAACACCTGACTTCTTTTGCATGTTATTCTACCTGCACTGATTTCATAGGATTTGCTATCTTTTATGTCTGATTGGGTCAGTCTGGAATTGGCCCCATTGCCTCTTGTGTGCATCTTTAACTCACAAAGAAAGCTTAAACTTTTGTATAGGACACGAAATGGGTTTCAAATTACATTTCAGGGACTAGCAGCTGTTTTGCCAACAGCTGAAGTGATACCCTTTGTATCTATATACTTGTGAAAGACAAAGGAGAACAAATTTTCATCTAGTGCTTCAGGGAGGTTGAGGCTATAGTGCAAAATGTGAGTGTCAGACCTGTTTAGGAAAAATGCATACTGAGGTAAAGAAAATAGCATATTCACACAATAATTTATTTTTTAAATAGTGGGGTGTATTCTGAAACTGGAAATCTTTATCCTCTGCTCCGATGTTGAGGATGAGCTTGGATAAAATGCCTTTCATACTAATTTTTTATTGATTTATTCCATATTTGTCCTTTGGATCTTTCTTGGCTGTGCTTCCCAGCCATACTGCTCAGGACATCATTTTTAATCAAAAGCTGTCTATGTTAGGATTTATTGCCTTTTTGCTGCCTTTTCAGTATCACCATCGTTGGATGCCAGAGAATAAAAATTAATACTTTATTACTGTTTCTGGATGTTCCAGTGACTTAACAAAGCATTTTGTTGCTATTGAGACTACTTTTCTATTTCCAGAGTTAAACCACAAAGTAGAATTAAATATTCTCTTTTTTCCCCAGTCTTCAATGATATACATCTTTTCAGTTCACAGCATCGCTAGGTGACTGAAGTCCTTTGTCTGTTTATATTAATACCAAGACAAAGTCTGTTTCTTCTTTCAGTGCAAGCAGAGCTGAGTCATTAGATTCAGTGCAGTTTTTTAAACCAATGTCTGATATTGTTTTGTTTTGTCTTTTTACTTTTTCATCCTTAACACCTCTTGTAGAAAGTAAGTAGATAGAAATATTACCTTATTCTCTCACTTTTTATGACATTCTTTTTTCTACTTACAGGATTCAATGTCTTGTTTTGGCAGACCAGAGCCATCAGTGAAAATACTTAGTTAATATTATTCAGAGACTATTACAAACATTACCAGAGAAATATATCACTATTACAAACTGAAGTAGGCTGATTACTTAATTCTGCCTGTGTCGACATTTCCCGAAGTATGTTGATTGCAGCACTGACAGTTTCGTTATCTGTTTTCATGGAGCAGTCTTGAATCCTCATTGAATTTTATTTAGAGAAATGAACGACTTTTTTTAAAAAACAGGAGATGGTTAAAATGTTGCTATTAGACACAATGTGTGGCCATAACAAAGTCAAATGTCACTTTTTCTCTAGTGTTTGACATGGGGTAATAGAGTTTTTGTTAGTTATGCATATCAAACTTTGGTTTCCAATTCTGACAAACTCATGTGGCTCTTGTTCTGCTTTGAATTAGGAAATTGGGCTTTCTGTTCTACTCTTACTTGGTAATAACACCAACTAAGGAAAGACACCATCCACAAACAAGGAAACAGTACCTGCCTTAATCCTGTGGTCTAAATTCAACAGGACTGATGGTCACCAGCTATTTTACAGCATTATACTTGTATTTTCTTCTTAAACTGAACTTCCTCGTGACATGTAGTTTCACTGGCTTGGGGAGGCTTTCTTCTAGTTTTCATTACTACACCTCGTATCAGAATTAGGATCTACATGTGATTTATATTTCTATGGATTTCTGAAGATTCATTTACTATGTATCTGTCTGTAAAACCAGATGCTTTGTGTTCTTCTGTCCACAAAAGTCTCTGCTTCTGGTAGTTGTTTTGGAAATGCTCTATTTGAAGAAAATTATCAGAGGTAGCTGTTGAGCATGAAGTACTTCAATGAAGAATTTTGTTATGTTTTCTGCAAAATGTCTTTCACACAAAAATGATATCATCTTCTCAGCTCAGCTCAGACTTGTCAGTGTCTTCTCCTGGCATCATATCTTTAAGCATGGTGCACTTTTATTTTAACTCACTTCTATGGCATACTGGATGTTTTATTTCTGACTCTATAGATTCTGTACTTACTGTGACCAAAGCAGTGCCTTCTACAATGGTGAATAACAACTATGATGTCTCCTTTAATACACTTACACAAAACCTAATAGGAAATCACAATGCATAGCTGGGCCAAGACTCATCCTAGGAAAGGAAAATGCAGTGTCTTCAGACCAAGCACAGTGTAAGGGTTTTTTATCCCTGTATTCACAGCAGGGGTGCATTTTATAATTCTTTTCAGGCTGAGAAAGTTGAGCAGACAACCTTGAGCAGGGAGATGATGATACGTGGACGTACTCGAGTGTACAGGAGGACAAGGAGCTAATCTAAGCTTTTTATTTTTACAGGAAATTTGTTCCCTGAAAGGATCCTTTAGTTTAGCTTTGGTGGTTTGGGGCTTGTTTGTTTGGTTGTTGTTTTGGTTTTCTGTTTGTTTTGTGTTGGGGTTTTTTGTGGTTTTTGTTTAGTTGGTTTTTGTATTCTCACCTGCACTTCTGTCCTGTGCATTCTGGAGAGTTTCTACTGAACAGGAGCCTATGAAGACTGCTGTTCAATGTCAGCACTTTGTGCCTTTAAGCCCTTGCCACCCTGTTCCATCAGAGCTCTACACCTGGTGTAAGAAAATACAGTGGTTACTGATTTCTTATGAGTCAGGTTCTGCAGTCCTTGTTTAGGTCCTGATTCTTGTCTTTCTATTTCATTTGGATGGCTCTTTGGCTGACTGGTGTAAGAAAGAATAAATCAAGCTCTGATGGGTTTCCTAAAGCAAAGTGGATAGTGGTTTGCCCAAGTCCATTGTTGTTTGTGTACAAGTTACTATCCATAAAGAATTAGGCCCTTCTAAATGCAACAATCTTTGTTTTCATCAGTGTGAATGAAAATAATAGCCCATAAGGATAAACTCAATTTTACAAGTGCTCACTTGAACCTAATAAAGCATTACTTAAGTTTTTGTAAAAATAACTGTGACATACAAAGAGGTTAGTGATTGTCCTTTAAATGGATACACATAACATAAAGAAGAAATAAGAATGTCACAAGTGTTACATCGCTTTCTCTAGCAATATCTAACTTCGTTGTTGTAAGATGATTATGCAGAAATAACTGGATACAGAGGTACCAAAACCCCTAACAAATGTGCAAACAAATTACATTAGTTGCATGCCAAAGTAATGGAGTGTTGTGTTTTCAGTTTCACAGATGAGGTTGCAATAATAATAAGAATGCTATTCCTGCCACTGAAACTACATTAAGATAAGTGATATCTTTTCCATATCAAAATAACTCTGTAACTGTAATAAAGGTCCTTTACATGTGAAGAACCTCCTATAAAAAATAGCCACAACTTGCTCCTCTGATAGTGAACTAAGTTCACTCCCGAACAGATGAAAATACCATTTGCTGTGTGAATTTTAATAAAAACTTCGTAGTGTTAGTAAGGGTCAAGGGATTTTCTGTTAACCATCATTTGTGGTCTGGAAGCTCTTCAGATCTTAAATCCAGGATGAAACTTGTCTCTTCAACCAAGATAATGAAATTCAAAGGAAAGATCAGTAGCAATGCCTGAAATGTGAAAGTGCAATAATGGCCATTCTATGCAGTAGCCAAAAGATAATCTAGAGAAAAGGAAAGGGTGGTGTAGGTGTGGTGGTCTATAGACAGGCAGGACAGGTAAAAAAATTTTTTTCAACTATATCATTTGACTTATTATGAGAGAAAAATCCCTATTTTCACCTCTGGTATCCACAGAACAGCATGCTCTGTAATCTTAAAAATGTATGAGATGTATAACCCTAATAATTCTTCTGATTTTGACTTCAGTCACAGAAATATAAGCTGCACAGAAAATTCAAATGATTCAGCTTAGAATTTGCTATTTTTTGTCATTAAATATATAGAAATCTGCAAATTAAAATACACTTGTTGCAAATTATAAACATGCTTATCTAAGCATAGGATTTGCCCTCAGCTATTTAATTTACACTTCAGTATAAAAAATAAATAAGACAAATTTAATTCTTTAGAAGTTACCTTCCTTCCTAGTTTCTGTATTGGAAGCTTTGCTGAACAGGAATTAACAAAATATATTTTGTTTCATGGTGTGTTTTAGCTGATAAAGTTCAGCAAGGAGAAGTACAATATCCTGCACCTAGAAGGGCACAACGCCTTTCACCAGTACCTGCTGAGGGCTGCCAAACTAGAAAGCAGCCTCACAGAACAGGACCTGGAAATCCTGGCAGACACTGAGTGGATCATGAGCAATGTGCCTTTGTCCGGAGGGTAAAAAAACCAACCCAAAAAACCTCAGCAGCATCCTGGGCTGCATCAGTAGGAGTGCTGCCTGCAGACAAAGGGAGACAGGGAAATGAGCCTTCCTCTCTACACACCACGGGTGAGGCCACACCTGGAGCACTGTGTCCAGTTCTGGGCTGCCAAGTACCAAAGGGAAATGGGGGGCATACTGGAGAGAACCCAGAAATGGGCCACAGGGATGGCTAAGGGTCTGGAGTCTCTCTCCTCTGAGGAAAGGCTGAGACAGCTGGGACTGTCCAGGGGAGATCTCATTCATGTGGACCAATACCTGAAGGGAGGGTGCAAAAAGAACAGAGCCAGGCTCTGACTCCCTGTGGTCCCCAGTCACAGGAGCAGAGGCACCGTGCTCAAGCAGAACAACAGGAGGTTCCCTCTGAGCATCAGGAAACCCTGGCACAGGTTGCCCAGGGAGGCTGTGGAGTCTCAGTCCCTGGAGATCTTCAAAAGCTTCCTGGACATGGCCTTGGGCAACTGGCTGTAAGTGTTCCTGGTTGAGCAGGTGGTTGGAGAACTTGACCTCCAGAGGTCTCTTCCAACCTCAGGTAATCTGTGATTATGTTATTTTGTGTATAACTCTGTCGATGATTGGGTATTGCCTATGCAAGGCCTCAGCCTTAGCAATAGTAATGCTTACTAACTTAGCAATAGGCCTTAGCCTTGGCAATGGCAATGTTAACTAAATATAGTCACATATAACCATGTATTCAGCAATAACAGTATAGCCATATATAGCCATATGCAGCCATGTATTGCAGGATTTAATGAGTCTACTGTCCTTGAACAGCAGTAGAACTTGAATTTGGCTAAAACTGATCATTAAATTCAGGATGTAATTCCGAGTGTGACAATCCTCTGAAACCGCAAGAGGAGGATCTGTTAGTTTGTAGCCAACCAATAATGAGCTTAGTTTTTGCAATATGTATGAGCTAATTATAATCAATAACCAATCATTTAATGGAAAACATATGTTATGTAACCCTAATAATATAAATATCTGTCTGATGCTCTAATAAAGTTGAGCTTGACAATCATATTGATTGTGTATACAAGTTCCCTTCTTGCGACAAGTGGCGCCCGAACAGGGACCTCACAGAGAAGGTCCTAAGACGATCTTACAGAGAAGGTCGTGGATTGCGTTAAACTGGATGCAAGAAGTTCCGGCCTGGGATGGCAGTACCGGAGACTACCTGTTCGTTGACCCGGAGAGAGGCAACGTCGCTGACCCGGAGAGAGGCAGCACCACTGACCCGGAGAGAGGCAGTGTTCGAGAGGAGTCTGTGAGCCGAAGACGTCGTAAGCCGTTACTGCTAAAAAGCTGTGCGCACAGGTATTAACGCTTTAATTTGTAAAATGGCAAGGCAGGCGACGTATGATGTATTTAAATGCTTTTTAGAAAAGCGAGGAACTAAATTAGATTGGAAAAAAGAATTATTTCCATTATTAGAATATGCAGAACAATTAGGATATTTTAATGACCCCCATGAGGTTTTTGAAAGAGATGAGTGGAAAAAACTAGGACATGATTTGTGGATGCGTGGCATCGATGATGATAAGATTGCCAAAAAACTTGAAAAAATATGGAAGGTAGTGTCTGAACAACTTGATAAACATTTAAATGAACAAAGAGCAGCTCAGGAGGCTCGTACTCGTTTATCAGCAATTGAAAGGGATCCAAATGGAGCGCAACCATTGTATAGGGGTCTAGAAGTAAGCCCAGAAATTCAGGAGGAATTGCGTACTCATAGTGCTGCAGCCGTAGCTAATTTAGGCGGGACTGTTCAAGTCAACCCTGGCGCTCCCCTATTACCCGAGTGAGAGTTGACTGTGCCATTCGACCCTGGGGTTTGGCTGAAAAGTAAAAATTGGGCCGAGAAGCAAAGCCAAAAGTGACTGAAAACACCACTACCACGAGAAGTGCCGGAGGACCCAGAGGGAGACAAACTGGAGAACGTGAGTGAGGAATCTCGGAATGCAGACCCCCCCTTCTCCTGCCCCTCTGCCACGTCTCCCGGCCACTCCACCGCCTCCCCTGACTTCTTCTCCCACCTCTGCCACATGATTTATCTTCTCGACCAGCGTTACCATCAATCTGACCTCCGCTTGCCCTGTCAACACCGAAAATGCCTGCTCAACTAAGGGAACTGCTGAAAAAACTGAAAGAACTGGAAACCAAGGATGAGTATACCCCCTGGAAAATACCCTAGTTTTTGCTCCAGGGAACATCCCGAACAACATTAATCCATTTTTACCTCCTGATCTGTTCCCTGTTCCTGCTCCTACTTCCCTTAACCCTTTAACACCCACTGCTCCACCTCTTCCAGATCCAACTTGGGGAGGGGAGGGGGGTAGGGGGCGGTAGGGGGGGGGGGGTGGGGGGTGTGGATCCTGTAACTAGATGGAAGGGAATTATTATAAATCCTATAGTTGAAGGAGTAAGACAAAAACACAGTCGCGAGAATGAGTGTGCCTTTCGGAGGCTGGGAGTTGCCTTTTCGACTCCCCCACTCCTGCCTCTGCAGCCGTTTCTTGCCCCCCCTCACACGGGAGCACGGCTCAGATACGGTGACCATAAAAGCAGCTGCAGCCTCTGCCCCCACAGACACTGCTGCTGCTGCCCAGAAAGTGAAAAAATTAACTGTTGCATATACTGGGTTAGATGAATAGTTAAACCACTTAGGAAAATGGAGATGGCATAGAGATTCAATTAGACAAGGCTTATCAACTATATTAGTTATTATTGCTTTTGTATTAGTATGTTGTAAGCTTTCATGCAGTCTAAAAAGAAAAAGGGGGAGACTGGGCCTGCTGATATTCGTGTGTTAGGGTATATGACAAGGACCAGCAAAAGTCAGGTATTTAGACAGAGGTCACGTGTATTTCCACCCTAAAGGTACCCTGTGTTTTCCCAGGAAGTGGATCCGACCAGTACCCGCTCCACTGAATCCGGAAGCATAAGCTTGAGAGCAGAGATGGTTATATTAAGTGTTTAACATGTAGAAATTACTGTAGTTTAAGGTTTTGATTGTTTTGTTTAGTATTATTTCCTTTTGTGCCAAGTTAATGACATCGCAATCACCTTTTTATATATTTAGTTGGTGCACATGAAGTACATAAAGATGTTATAAAATGTAAAAAGTTTAACCCTGGTAAGAACCCTCAGAGACCCCAAGACATGTCCCTAAAAGAACAATTCTGCGCAGATTTCACTCACACTTCACCGTTATGAATTTGTAGCTACATTACGAATACTGCAGTTATATCTTAGACCTAAGTCCTTTGTATATCAATTCGGCAACCATGAAGGAATTCAGACTCCATCGTGACGTGAGCCGGTGGGGTTCGGGAACGCCTGTAAGGGGCCCCCCGACTTAATTTCTGTCGGACAGGTCTTCCCTCTCCATCCTTTGGCTTTATGCACTGATGGACACCATACCTCCCTAATACTAAAAAATTTACTGTTGCATTCATAGGTTTGATTAGGTAAAATTCATTGTTCATATTATTAGTGTGTTGTTTATGATAAGTTAGTTAAATAAGATTACGTTGATAAGTTGTTTAAGAAGATATTTCATAGTTGTTTGTATTTGTAAGTTTTGCATGTTTTGTCATTTATATTTTGTTGGTTTATAAGCTAGTGTAACTTTTTCACAGAAGCAGACATGTACTGAACAAGCCATGTTTTGGGAATGCATTAATGAACTTAACCTTGGTGTTATAATAACATCGAGCTAGCTTTATTGGTGGACCTTGCTACTTAGGCTCATTAACTCTTTTTGCTCTGCACTATGTTGAATTAAGACAGCTTGCAAATCAATGTGATTTTATTGTAAAACGTCGACATTTATATTATTTGCTTTGTACTAACTGTGCTGTTAATTTTTCTAGTGATACACCCAGACGTGCTTTAATTCAATTTACAGGTGCTCCAACTTTTGCACGGGCTCTGGAACTGTTTGAATCAGCTGAACAATTACATTTGGCCCATTTGCGGTGGGAATTTGATTGTCTTGTGAAATTTGCTATTGACGTGTCAGAATCTCAAATTATACGTAACTATTGCACGCGATGGATTACGAAACAACGAAAATGATGTATAAATGTCTTGTTTCTGTATTTATCTGTTTTATAGCCTACACTTCAGCTATGCCTATACCTCCACGACAGAATATGTGGATCACTTGGTCTAACAATACTGGTATTACTGATTTTTGTATTGCTATGGATTCTGCTACTGATCCTTTTCGTACTTGCCTAATAGGAATTCCTGGTTTTAATGAGTCTTTGTTTGACAAGTATTCCACCAGAAATTGTACAAAAGATATGTCAGTTGGTGAATGTGCGTTAGCACTAATAGACGGTCTGCATAAAACTTTGCCATGGGACCCACAAGAACTAGAACTATTAGGATCTCAAAGTATAGGAAATGTATCCGGTAACTGGACACCAACTTGCATTAGATTTGGTACTAACAAGTGGCCTGCCAATGCACCAGACATCTCTCCAGGATACCCTTATGGTGCTCATTGGGGTTATTGTGGATACAATGATACCATAAATCCGAATAAAAACCAGGATACAAGAATGTATCCGGTTGGTGATCGTAGCTCTACAAACCCAAAACCAGGTACTTATATTTGGAAAAATGAATCAGCTTATGCTCTGCCTCCAGTAGTATTCTTAATTTGTGGCAATAGAGCCTGGCAAGGTATTCCAAAAGGCATTGTAGGAGGACCCTGCTATTTAGGTTCATTAACTATCTTTGCACCACGCTATGCAGAATTACGCAATATAACATTAACTTTGAATCGTCTCACACCCCGCAATAAGAGAAGCATTGGCGTAGCACCAGATTGCAATGATCATGTGGAGCTTTTGAGTACAGCTGCTAGAACCGCTCTAGCTATATTTATCCCTGGTGCCGCTGCTGGTAATGCATTAAGAGAATTAGCTCGTTTGGCATGTTGGACAGAAAAACAAGCTAACATTACAACGAAAGTTTTGGGAGAATTACTACAAGATCAAACCAGTTTACGACATGCTGTGCTGCAGAATCGTGCTGCCATAGACTTTCTATTGTTAGCTCAAGGCCATGGCTGTCATGATTTTGCAGGAATGTGTTGCATGAATTTGTCAGACCACAGTGAGAGCATTCATGCATCTCTTTCTTATTTGAAAGAACACACTGGTCTAATACAACAGCAAACAAGTTTATTTGGAGATGCATTTACTAATTGGCTATCTATTTTAGGCATTACAGGATGGCTATCATCATTAATCAAATCATTCTGTTATATTGGGATTACAATCTTACTCTTGCTTCTGTTATTGCCTTGCTTATTGCAATGTATTCAACGAATGATGGAAAATACTATTAACCGCTTAGGTATTGAGGCTTATGTATCTCTTAAAGAAAACGGGGTAAATGTCGATGATTGGGTGTTGCCTATGCAAGGCCTCAGCCTTATCAATAGTAATGCTAAGGCAAGGCCTCAGCCTTAGCAATAGTAATGCTAACTAACTTAGCAATAGGCCTTAGCCTTGGCAATGGCAATGTTAACTAAATATAGTCACATATAACCATGTATTCAGCAATAACAGTATAGCCATATATAGCCATATGCAGCCATGTATTGCAGGATTTAATGAGTCTACTGTCCTTGAACAGCAGTAGAACTTGAATTGGGCTAAAACTGATCATTAAATTCAGGATGAAATTCCGAGTGTGACAATCCTCTGAAACCGCAAGAGGAGGATCTGTTAGTTTGTAGCCAACCAATAATGAGCTTAGTTTTTGCAATATGTATGAGCTAATTATAATCAATAACCAATCATTTAATGGAAAACATATGTTATGTAACCCTAATAATATAAATATCTGTCTGATGCTCTAATAAAGTTGAGCTTGACAAATATTGATTGTGTATACAAGTTCCCTTCTTGCGACATAACTCATTCCTAGATTCTTCAACAAAACAGAGCTCAAATCACTCACTTTTGTTTTAAAGACTGATTTTTATGTTATAGTGATGCCTGTAACTGCCATTTAAAAATTCCACATGGTCTCATAATGTATTATGAAATACATAAATTTTTATATGAAAAGCGGTTATGTTAAAGTTAGAGACTAGCAGGAAAGGGAACAATGCAGCAAAGTAGCAGGAGGGTAGGTGAGGCTGATTGCAAAAGATTGTCCAGATAAAATAGCTGTAAACATGAAGGTATTTCACTACAGAATTAACCAACGTGTGTTGATTTTTAAATTTGACATTATAACATGGCCAAGTCTGTGGCTAAGATAGTTTAACTTGTATTGGTTGTATGTAAAAAACATTCACATCAGGACTATTGTCCATCTGCTATTGTTCATAGCTGCTACTGTTGTGGCACAAGTTGCTCTTTCTTGCTGCATCTTTTCCATCAGGGCAGAAATATCTTAATTTCATATTTGTTCAAAAGCCAGTCTGTTTTTCTGCAAACATCATGGTGTGCCAATTATTAATATCACAAGAGACAATTGAGGCTGCTTCCTGTGATTCAACCTCACAAAAACCAGCTGCAGCACAGGCTTGGATTTCTTTGTTCCTGCAGTCTGTCTCATATTCCTCTTCTGTCCCCCATGCACTCATATATGGATTAGACTTCCTTGTCCATCGTTCTGCTTCCTGTTTGTCTCTCTCCCTAACAGTTTTCCTTCAATCTGGCTGTTCCTTGGAGTCTTATGGCATCATTGACCCATGTATGGTGAAACCATGAAGGTGTTTCAAATGCCATAATGATGCCCAGTGAACACAGTTGTGTGCTGCTCCCTCCACCTCCCCAGAGTAAGGCAGCATACTCCTTTACTCAAAATCACTCGTTCTCTGCTCCTGTAGCCTGAGTGACTCTGTGAGCCTATGATTTGCATTCAACAAGACAAGAGGGCATGGACTTAAGTTGTGCTAGGGGAAGTTTAGGTTGGATATTAGAAAGAATTTCTTCACGGAGAGGGTGATCAGACATTGGAATGGGCTGCCCAGGGAAGTAGTGGATTCTCCATCCCTGGAGATATTTAAAAAGAGACTGGATGTGGCACTCAGTGCCATGGGCTGGTAACCACAGCGGTAGTGGATCGAGGGTTGGACTTGATGATCTCTGAGGTCCCTTCCAACCCAGCCAATTCTATGATTCTATGATTCTATGATTCTATGATTTATCTCCCCCATTCAAAAGGTCATCTTTTCTCTACGTAAAATGAAAACCCTCCAGGACAGTCTGAGAGATGGTCAGACCCCAAATACCTTACATGCTAGTGGCAAAGACACTTTTCCAGGAGATAGAATATCCTAGTTCAAATCAGAACAGAGTAGTGAAAGAGTGCTGGACTGAAATACTGCATTTCCCAGGACAAACTTTAAACCTAGTTTGGCAGTCACCTAATTAGGAAGATCAGTTGTGTCCACACTATCTAGTTGGTTTTGCAATGATACTGAGATCTTAGTCTGCAAATTCAACTGCATTGAAAGAATGATTTGACAGCAAAAGATTCACCATGTCTGCATAACAGCTATTTTCTGTATAATGATTAACATACTGAGCTATGTTGATTTTTTCTAGTGAGTTTTCTTAGCATGCACTTCTCCCATCCTGCTTGTAAAACTTTTTAACTAGTGCTGGAGCAGTCTGAGAAGCCTCATCTGAAGTGCTCCAGGATGCACCACTTTTGTCTGTGGATTTTATGGGGTGAGAGGAGCTTCCATATGAGAGGTTTAAATGTAATGCTGGTGATTGACAAGGTGGCTTTCCATTCCTTTGTGTTTTAAGCACAGTACAATACAAATAGTGGCAATACATGCTCTTATCTGCTCTCCCATCTAGTGTGTCAAATCTGTCCCTTCCATGGCCCTTTCAGCCCATGGTTTCACTGCTCTGTACAGGATTATTTGAGCGACACAGTAAGCCTTCATATAACTTGGACTGATGGGCATTATCAATCCATATAATTATTAAACACCAGTTATTTGTCAGTGGGAGTAATGATTTCCAGACCCTCAACCAAATTCACAGCAGTATATACAAGATCAACAGAAAGGTAATTAGGAAGTGAAGGCTGCTATGCTGAGAGCCCAGCTCTCCTTTTCATATCACTAGGTCTGGACAAAGAATTATATGCCACAGTGTGTGGAAAAGCTAACGCTCTGATGGGGAGTAGGGGATTCAGCCTGAGTCTGGAGAAGCTGATGAAATTGTTGGTATGTCATGGTGACAGCTGTCAAATCTGGATCAGAACCCTGCTCTGGAGCTCTGTAGTAGACCACCTCGTGTTGACCCACTGAGTACTTCCTTATTTACTCTGATTTGTCTCTAGCTGGGTACAGAAATTGGACATCATAACCATAAGTCTGTCTATGAACTTTGGCCTTTGGGGGTGATACTGGGCAAACAACAGAAAGAGGCTGTCAGAGTAATCCTGTGCCTGCCAGGTGAGGCACGAAGTTTAGTGGGACTCACAGCATGTCTCAGAGAGAGATCAAGTAACAACTGATGTGTAGAAACTGATGAAAACAGCATCAAGTGGCTTGCTAGTTGCTGAATCCAAAATGTCATGATGCTAGGGCTAAAAATGGAATATTCTTAACCAGATGAGTGCACAACTCAAAGAGAACCCGTATTTTGTAAGCCAGTCATAGGACTCAGTTGGTAACAGCACATTATTGTGGCAGCCTCATACCCTGTGTCATTAATTATTAGTCATTTTCCCCCCTGGACCTTTCCATCTACTGTAATCCTCATCGGCTGCTTTTGTCTCTACATGTTTGCAATGAAGCTGCAGATCTGTCTCATGTTGGCAACCAAGATTTGTTTGCCTACCACAAAATGCAATGATTGGTGCAAAGACCACTACTTACCCATCTGATCATTTTGGCCTGGTGTGAAATACCCAGTGTGCATACACAAACTGTTTGCAGACATTGATCAAACCAGCTGACAGTGCAAACCACAGCCATAAGAAGGGATGTAATTTTGGCTTTTCTTTTTTTGTCTAAGTGAAAAACTTCAGAATAGCCTCATCTGTTTGCTAGCTTTAAAAACAGGAAGAACCTCTGAAGTTCTTAGATTTACTTTTTTTTTTTTTACTGTATTTTTTGTTTAGACATGATTGGTGTGACTCAGTCATTCCTTCTGCCAAGCAGGGAGAATTCATAATGTCCAACAATTGCCCCTAATAACTCCTGGGTAACAAATATTTTAACCTGAGGAGTGCATTTTCTTGCAGATTTTCATAGTGGTAAGGCTTTTTGATTGGAAAGTGAATTGGGGATGACAAAGTGGTGCTGCCTTTTCCATGGAACTTGGCTTTTGAAGACCAGAACATACAGGGAATTTTCTGTATCTTCAGGCTTTTAGACATATATGTCCATTATTTGGATCCTAAACTCCCTTACCTTGAGCTATGTAATGTTTCAGGTTGGGAAGCCTCATTCTACTCACACCAACCACAGGGTAAATCAGGAAGGATCAGACTATGTATAAAACCAGGATATGAAACCCCAGTTGGGCCTTAAATGTTTAAACAGTGTTACAAATATAAAAATCAGTGTTCATTAGCCTGTTTTTTTCTTGCTGAGGAATGAAATGGATAATTCCAAACAATAAACAACCACCTCTATCATCCCTCTCCTTTTTTTATTCCAGCATTTTCCTTTCTCATACCATTGCAGTAACTTCTGCCTTGGAGATTTTAAGCACTACTTGAGTGCTATGAAATTAACAGATCAGAGCAGATTCGTGTAACAGGAGAACAAAAGACCAGTTATCCCTTTAAAACAAGGAGAATGTCAGGATCAATTGGATAGGAGGGAACACTAAGGTGCTCACATTCAGGTTTTTCATCAGGTTAGTAACAAGTTATGGCCTGTAATCAAAGCAAGCTATATATTACAGAGATCTTTCTTTGATGTATGCAATCTGTTGAAATCCTGGCATTTAACTTGAACAGGCTGCAGGGGAACCTTATGGCAATACCTGCCTGTACAGCTTTATATATATATTTATCTTGTGGTTTGTACCTCTATGGTATAAGTCAAACTGAAAAATAAGGAGCAGATGGAGCTGCCTCATTTGGAGGATCATAAAAATGAAGCTGTATGTTTTTGTGGTAACCAGAAATCTCCAGAGTACTCCAGCAAGTACCCTGATTTCCTCTGCTGTTGCAGTCAGATAAAGTATTTTTCACTTTCACATGAATTTCTAAAATTTCAGCCATAGCCTCTCAAATAAAAAGTGCCGTATGTTAGCTCTCATGGCTTTGTGGTGCTTTGGGGTTTTGTTTGGGGTTTTTTGTTTGGGTTTTTTTGTGGGTTTTGTTTTTGTTTTTGTTTTTTTGGTTGGTTGGTTTCCTTTTTGTATTTTTTTAATCTCGTGGGTTTATTATATGATGTTGCAACTGGAATGGTTGTTGTGAACATGTCTTTCCTTTTTATATATATACCCTTGCTCTATTCAGCATGTTTAAAAATAAGAGATGGTGCCAATGCTGGCAAAGAGAAAGCTCTTTACAAAGGTAGGAGGAAATACCAAGCTAAGAGATGGATTACTGCTTACTGCATGACTTCAAGCCTCACCTAATCCTAGCCTGGCAGCCAGGTGAGTGCAGTAACTTTCAGCTGTCCCAAGGCTACAAACACTGACATTGGTATCTGAAGACACAGAAAAGGTCATGACACAGCTGAAGTAGTCCTGGAGGACTCTTAAACAGAGCAACTCTCCTCTCTTAAACAGGGCATTTATGCAGTGTTTGGGGTAGTTATTTTGCCCCTGCCAGGGCAATTCATTACCTTAGTGCCAATTGTACAAAGAAGTCCCTGACAAACCATTTAACAGCAAGCTACAGAACATGAAGATCTACTTCATTCAGTCCTGCAAAACAGGGACTAATGGTTTTAAACAGAACTGAACAAATCTTCCTTTTCTTCTATCTTACTTCCTCTTTTTTCCATTTTCTATCTCTGCACATCTCCTCATATTTGGCTTTCTCCTCTGTTTTCTTTCAAGTTCTGCAAAAGTACTGTCATCTGATGGAGAAACTGACCACAGGGCATTTATTTGTACACAAATAATACTTTACCATGGCAACCCTGTTTTTTTTCATTATGCAGTCCTCTGGACAATGAAGTTGCTTTTTAACATCTGGGCATTCCCCTGCATCTTCTGTAGCTGGTATGTCAAAGAAATATCAAAAAAATAGAGTGTTATTATAGGCACAGAACCAACAGAAAAGAACATCATAGAAAAAGTTTTGTGCAATTTTCAGTGGCTTTTTGGTTTGTTCATGCCTTCAAGGGAGAGTTAGTTATTTTCAAATTGACACTGGTGTTCTTTTGCTCCTGATAGGCCATTTCATGTTTATTTTTACACCTGTAGTGTAGTATCTTGTACAAATAAGCAGGGTTTGCTCTTTCTGGATCATTACAAATTTTTAAATAAAATTTTCTTTTATCTGATCCACCTTGCAGTGTCCAAAGACAAAAATGATGTTTGAATGTTGTTTAAACAAAACAAAACAAAACTTTTCTATTTTCAGAGTTAAAATGTATAGCAGAATACAAGTAGCCTACCTTGGAAAGAATGGGTTAGTTTTGTCAGTTACACATTGCTCCAAGGATCTCATGGTGACATTCAGGTAACTAACCTAGCTTTACCTTTACAAGTCAGCTTTTTTTTTGCTTTTTTTTTCTAAAACAGTTCCTGATTCCAGCTGAGCACTGAGCTACAGCCTTGTCCTGAGCCCAGCTGCAGTCATATGTCTCTGGGCTAAGCAGGATGTTGCTGGCATTTCAGCTCTGAGGTCCTTGATTTCCCTAGCCCTAAACCCAAATCCTATTCTTCTGCAGTGTGGATGATAAACCTCCTTAGTTCAAGGTGTATAATGACCTATTATTCCACCCTGAGCCCACCCTCATCTGCCTCTCTGGGTAGGGCAGCATTCCAATGTTACTCCAACCCTGAGGCTTCTTTCCAGTGCTGACACTAATGCTATGCTTCATTACTGTTGACATGAAAATACCAAACCCCCCAGTTTGGAAACGGATGGAGAAAAGATCATTATACCAATCCCAAATCCTGAGTCAAATCCTCATCATAGCTTTATGGAAATTTGTTTTCATGGGAAGAATTTGCTATTTACTAGTTATAGTTACACTGTCAATCATTATATAAATGCCTGCTCCAGCATGTCATTTTTCATTATACTATAAATCCCACTTGAAATGGAAAAGGCACTTGTGTTGAAATTTATACTACGTATTTGCAAGTAGCCCCTATTCTAAGTTTAAATAAATTAAAACTCATATCTTTACAAACAGCAGCAAGGCTTTTTTATTTAGTCCAGATATGACTAAATTGCAGTAATTGTACATTTATTGTACAGCTTTAGTTGAAACATTTACTATTGTTCTCACCCAATTATCTGAAATACTTGGTAAAATATCTGAACCTTGAAGTAATTCTGTGATTTTGTCCAGGATCTAAAACCTCTTTGAATACGGAGCCCAAAAGACCAAACTATGGCATGTGCATTGTTCTTCTTTCCAAGTTCATTTCATAACTACTCATCTTTAGCAGAGCATATGGTGAGTTCTGCCAGAGAAGACCTCTGCTTTACCTTGTGAACCCAGGGCATCTCCTGTAATGGCTTTTGTCTCTTACTGTCAGAGCACAGGTGATGTAGCTTGGATCTACACGAGGAAACTCCTTTACAAGCATGCATATGGGAGGGTGACTTTTATCAGGATTATCTGCAGTCACCACAACTGTGAGGTTTCCCATCTGACTTTGTTCTCTGGCTCTCCAGCTTTGCAACTGCCTCCTTTTTCCCCACAAGTGGGGTGACCAGCCCATGGCATGAGAGTTGTGGAGACACTCTTGCAGAGCTGCATTCTCTGGCATGGAGGATGGGTATCTTCTTTAGGCTCCTCCACCTGGTCACTTCTACCAGCTGTGAAACTGCAGTGGCTGGCACTCTGCTGACAGAATAGGAAAGACAGAATTGGCTGCTGAAAGCAATATCCTGTGGTCTTCAGAGGCCACACTTGGCTAGCAGGCCATTAACCAGGCGTGTAGCCTGTGTTTAGATACCGTACAGTCCAATCATCTGCTAACTGTCTTGTTTAAAAAACACAATGGAAGTCAGATCTGATAGCTTCTAAAAGACATTAATTAGCTGTAAAACTAATCAGTTTCTGTTAGCTACTTCATTTTTTTCCAAAGAGGAAACTGCAGTTTGCTGGTGGAAGCAAAGTTTTTTACCAAGAAACTCAGATTTAACTCGTTTAGTAACATTACATGCAGGTGTCATTCCTGACTGTTTCTTTTATCCTCTTTGTGAAATCATGGTGATATGCAGCAAGAGCCCACTTCTTTCAAGCAACTGGCTTTCTATTACAGAGAATTAAATAAGGTATCAAAAATGTAATATGTAAAATAAAATTAATAAAATATAGATTGATTCTAAACTAAGAAAGGGATCCTGGTGACTTTTTGTTTTCACTCAGCAAGAAACAGTTAGATTTACTGAGCTGTGACTTCAAGCCCAGACTCTCTTGGTCCTTTTGCATACTATTAGCAGCCTGCATGTTGCAGAATTGTAAAAACAAAAGGTTTCAAAGATTGCTTACTTCAGACATTAACCAAATTTTTATCTAAAGTACACCAGTACTGCCTATTCATATACACAGCAGATTGTCCCATCTCTTGTTGTGGCTCAGCATGACTGCCCTCAGTACCAGCCAATCTCACCAAGGTCAGCTGCAGTACAGTTCCCTTTGCTGAGTCCCAGCAGATGAATCAGCATTGGACTGACTGCAATTTCTAGTAATAAACTCAGGTGCCTCTTCAGATCAGACACCAGCCCTCAGGAAAGCAGAAGTACTGGAAAGGTCCACGGCCTCCATGTGAGCTTTTTGGGTTATCCGTTACCAGAAATAACTGCATAAAAGAGTAAATATACAGAATCAAGACATGCAATGTGGGGACAACATGCCAGACACATGTATTTTGTTAGTACTAAAACATACTAAGCAGTTCAGAGCATTCCAAAATGTTAAAACCATTTCAACAGAATGGGAAAAAGTATCCTCTCAGTCATCCTAAGAAGCATACAGATGGATCTGCTATGCTGATATGTACATGTGGTTAATACCAGAGCTAGCAGTGGTAGGAGCTTTCCCCAGTGCTTCAGCTAGCAGTTGCAGTTTGCTGCTAACAGTGCAATATGACAGCAATTAGAAAAATCAAGTAGAACTGTCAAGGACCTATTCTTGCTCATCCCATTCATGTCTTCTCTAGGTTCCTCAAGGTGGCAGGAGCAGAAACAACCATCACAGTCACCTTCTACCCAGCCTCTCTTTGGTTTTCTCTCAGGAATCAAATTCCTCAGAAAATTCTGGGGAAAAAGGAAAAAAAGAAAAGAAAAGAAAAAACATTACATGTCACCTCTTGGATAACAACACAAAAGGGGAGTTCTGATTTAATTTACTGCATTTTATAGCATAGTACTTTTGTAGAGAAGCAAAGCTTGAAGCATTTTCTGCTTGGAAGTTCAGCCCAAAGGGTCTAACCAGGACTAAGTCCTGGGAAAAACAGATGAATTTTATGCAAAGGCTCCGATAAGGCCAGGTATCAAAACTGAACCAAATATGACTGTATCTATCATTCTGTTAATGTCACTCTGGGATGTAGTGTAGTCATGTCTTTAGAAATGTGGATTTGTATCTTATACTATAAGAGGTCCAGTGAAAGCCAAAGGAAGTATTCCTACAGCATGGCATCCTTCCACAGAATGGAGAAGACAGCATCTGCAGAAACTGGCTCATAAGGAAGATCAGAATCAGTTGGTATTATAAAGCAGTGGAGACAATGGGCAAAAGACATAAAAACTATGGATACTCCAACACAAAGTTAATCTGATCAGATGACCTCAGCTCAAATTATTGGAGTTTTTCACTGAAGATAAAGAGATGCCAGGATTTCTGCCCAATTCAACTTGTAAAGTGCCACACATAATTACAGTACCATTAAAGTATATAAGGCATAAAATAATTACATTAACACATGTCTGTGAGGAGGCTGAAATACAAACACTGAGCTGTGCTACAAGACCTCATTTCCTTGTCCAGCCCTGATGTCCTTTTCCAGCTGAGAACAGACTGGTGTCCAATGTCTGAGGTTAAGTGGAAAGTTTGGATGTGCCTGGGCATGCAATGAGAACTTTTCACAAAGTGTATTTTCCAGGATTTCAAAACAAACACTGGAGAGGAAAGTATCTGTAGCTAGGAGTGCAGAGAATTTGGAAAAGCTCATATTTTAATCGTTGCTCTTCTGCTTCTTTGGTGTTTGAGTTAATCTGGAAATATGAAAGAAAGCAAAATAATATAAGGCAAATTGTTATCTCTGGATCAACTTAAAGCAAGCTGACTTAATTATAGGATTTAAAAAGAGGTGTTACTGGCCTTCTGCCTTATCCTGGATTTCTGCATTCCATGTGTTACAAAGCAAAGAGTATAAATGTGGCTTATCCATTTCACGGTTAGAAATGAACTGGAGAAGTGACTATGGAATTAAACTGCCATTTCTAGAAGGCTTTTTTTTTTATCCTCAAAAAAATAGGGATAATGATTAATAACACTTCTGACATTTGTTTTCACTTGAGAGGTAGCCTGGTTAACATCTGTGTGATTATGTCACTCCCTGACATGAGGAGGACAACATAATTATTTTAGCAGCAGGAAAGGACAAAGTGGAATTTTGGGAACTGTGAGTTAATAAGGTGCAAATTGCTTTTACAAATTCATTATTAAGGAAAGTGTTCTGTCCTGTTCTACATAGTTCTTGGAAGAGTCTACTGTGCCACTCAGATTTTACAACAGTTTCAGGAATTTTTCTTTTTACTCTTCACTGTCTCAAGGCCCTTGCCTGGATATTTGACTTGTTTTGTCTGTCAAAATTTATCTTACCTAGGCTTTCAGGAATTATATGTTATTCTCCTCCAGTTCTTCTAAAGTAATCTGTAAATCTATATTACACTTCAAAAAGTATCTGCCCTCACCACTGGTCTCGTCATTTTAAATATGTTCTCAAATCTCTCCACAAACCCTGCATCTATTGCATTTGCTTTTAACCTTCCAAATACTAATCCCTGTTTACACCTCTGTGCACCTTTTCCCTTTGCCCTTCACAACATCCTACTCACACACATCTCCTACCCCTATGCACACCTCCTACTACTTCCTTGGTTCCTGAGAGGTTACAGCACCTCAAATTGCCAGTTTAATAAGCAGTATGACACAAGACCTGTAAACTTTGGTGGCTGAGGAGCTGCTGCATGTGCAGCTCAGCCATCCCCCCTAAGAGCTGCAACATCTTGAACAGCAGTAAGGAACAGAAGTGAGAGCAGCCACTGCAGCTGTTCTGAGTGAGTGCTTATAGTAGTGATTCCACTGTACTAGTTGGCCATTTGGACCACCAGCTCTTCAAAAGTGGTGCATACTGTAAAATGCACTATGCTTGATTCTGTGGGTACACATTGTGCAAAAATAGGAATTTTTCAAAGCTGCTTGAATATTCAGCTAGCCATCTGCCTTAGTATTGAAATCAATTTACATCAGGTGTGCATATCAGGCTTGAGAAAGTTTGTCTAAAAAAAACCTGCCAAGAGTTTGTCACTCTTTGAAACAGGAAAAAATCAAGTTATTCTAATAAATTAAGTACAGAGATTAGTCATCCAGCTGTCATCACAGCAGATATGTCCTGAAATTACATCATTCAAGATTGAGGATTTTATCTATTAGGCTCTGGAGTGAGAGAGAAACCTAAATCCTAAGTGGCTTTGAATCTTCTTACTGAGCAGGCATTAAAATGAAAATCTGTAACGCCACAAGTCAGATTTGGCAAGTATGCAATGGCTACAGCTTGGACAGGAAAATAATGCAGAATTTCAGTATTTGTAATGTAACATATTAAGTGTTTCTGATTTCTTTGTTATTTCTTATTGTTTGTGTTACCATAGAAATTAGGAACCAAAGTACCTCTATTAAACTGGGCCTCGAGCAAAAACAGAAGTAAAAGTAAACTTTGCCTCTCCCAAAAGTTTTCTGCCTAAGAAAAGTGGATAAAAATAGCCAGTAAATATAAGGAAACAATATGCTATGTTAATAGTTGGACTTGATGATCTTAAAGGTCTTTTCCAACCAATATGATTCTATGATTCTAATTCTGCATTAATTATTTGGACACAGAATACCAGTTTCCAGGCTTTGTCAGTCTTTTACAGGTCTAACTGGAAAAAAAAACCCAACAAAACAAAAACCCGAAAGACACGATCTTTTAAAAAGGAACCTGAAGTAGAACAAGAAGGAGATCAGGTGGAACAGAGAGATGGGAAGAGAGGTGTATGATAGTCAAAACTAAAGAACTGACCGTCTCCATAGCACATAAAGTGCATATGACTGGGAGAAGATCCATTTAGTTTTACCTGATGATTCAGTATAAAAAGAAACTGTCAGCAACACTAATAGAACAAAGGCAGAATAAAGTACTCAGAATGGCTTTTGGAGAAAGCAAAGTATTTCCTTTTGATTTTCTTCAAGTTATGAAATTTCTGTGTAGATCGCTCAGAGTTATTTTGGATCTCTCATTGCATTATAACAAAACATAACAGCATGCAGTATGTCAAGTTTATTTCTTTTCTTCTTCAGCAGTTGGTATCAGCTTTGGTTATCTCAAGTGAAACGTGATCATTATGGAACTGTCAGCCATACCAGAAGGCGAGACTCTAAAAAGACTAAAGCAACAGGATGCAAGAGAGTAAATGTCTTTAGCTGAGGTTTGGATTTGTCCTGTGTCTGAACAAGAAACCATTTTACTGTAGTCCAGCTGACTTGATCCTCAAGAAAATTCTGGTGAGAAGCTACCTAGGGCCATCTGGAAAATGTTGTAATGTGTTTTATTTAATTTAATTTTAAAAAAATCTATCCTCTCCATGTTTGGGGGACTGTGTATTTATGGGGAGTTTGCTCATACTGAGACAGAGATGGGATGGCAGAGCAGACAGAGAGAGCTGTGAAAGTTGAATGAAGATGCTACAAAGACACCATTTCAACTTTTGAGGAGGTAATCTAAAGCAAAATGTGGTGGCTTAAGACCTGTCTAGGTCTGGATGGCTTTTGTGGTCAAACAATCTAATTTGCAGAAAGCTGAAGTCTTAAAATGTCTGTGAGGAGTTTTTGCATCCTACGAGGATCTTTTATCTATAATGTTGAGAATAAATTAAGATAAGGAGTGGAGATAGTACCAGGAAGAAGCTACAGGAAAGAGTGTGCTCCCTAAAAATCGGGAAAAGTGTGCTTAACTGTACATGCATGAGAAACAAGAGTCTTGCAAAAGAAGGAAGGTTGAACTTATCTTTGAAGAAGTTGGTTCTGAAGCATCTAATGTCTCTAAAAGGTGATGATACTCTGCACACCGTATCAAATTTTATTAAGGGAAAGCTGTGTTTTTAAGCAGATAATGCAAAAGAAGCTAAAAGACAGAATTTATGACCAGCCTGTGGCTGGAGAGCAAATTTTGCATTTTGGGATTAGTCAAATGTCTGAGAAGAGCCCAGCTCATCACTGGCATCTCATGCAGACTGCTCTGCAAGAAACTGCCCAAGGAGTCAGTGATGTATAAAACAAAACTGAGTAGAAAATTTGTCGTGAAAGCAGAGCATATGTTGAACTAAAAATGAGCCAAATTCTGGATCTTATCAGGAAAGCACATTCCTTGAAGGAGGAGATGGAATAGGGCAGCCTGGTGGTACAGGAAGATTTTGAGAACTTTTTTAAGGAGATAATACAACTTTTAATAGCGTTCAGAGGAAAGGTGAGGTAGCCCTCTTTTTTGGGATGCTTATATTCTTCCACATTCATTAGAGCCCACATTCATTAGAGCAGAAACTAGAAGAAGGGCTGGCACACTCCTTTTTGTTTTTTTAAATGTCAGATCAAGCTGAAAAAAAACCCAAAACAAAACCAAAATGAGTTTACCCATGCTGGTCAAGATCCCTGGTTTTATTAAAAACCTGTATGCGTTGAACAGATTTCTAAAAGGGGGAAGTTTTTCCATAACCCAACAGCTGTAAATTCTGTGTCCAGACACGTTATGAATACAAGAGAGTACAGGTGAATGACAGAGCAGGGCTTTAGTCTGTTACATGGGCTCAGCTGCAGATTTGGCCCAGAAAAAGGAGAGGCAAGCTTGTCAAGTTTTCAGATGGCACGAGATGGAGGGGTCCAGTGGATGTGCTGTAGTCAGGGCTGCCATTGAAGTGCACCTGAAAAGGGGATGACAAGGGACCCAGGAGATTCAACAAGGGCAAATCTTTTGGCCAGCAGTTGGAAGGCAAGGCATGCAGAGATGCATACTGCCACATCTGATGGGGAGCAGCTCTGGTGCATGAGCCTGGATTCTGATGGATCAGTTGGGAGGAGCTTTGGGGACATTCAGCTGCATCCCCAGCACTAATGAGGGGTGGTGAAGAAAATATCCTTGGCATATGGCAGAAAGCCAAGAGGGAAACAGGGGACATTCAAACCATTCATAAGTAAAAAACATTTTCCCCATAAGGACAACATAGCAATGGAGCCAGGGCCCACTTCTCCTGCCTTGGAGGTTATTAAGCCCCAAATTGATAAGGCCTCTGAGCAGCCTGATCTGATCTGGCTGTGCTCTGGGCAGGGCTTGAAGTGAAGACCTGCTTGCAGTCCCCTCCTGCATTATCCTATAATCCTATGGACTACAGCTCTTGGAGAAACCCAGCAGCTCCTTCCACTTTCTTATCTTTAATAGTGAGGGTCCCCTCTCATGTCCCCAGTGACACCTTTTGTGGTGCAGCAGAAAAGCAGGGTAGGTTGTGGCGGCACAGGATCCCTGGTGGGGTGGGAGCCACTTTGTCTTCTGCAGACAGGTGTGAGTGGGCACCTTACTAATGTGTGCAATACCTGATGGGGGAGTACATCGGATGGAGCCAGGCTCGCCTGCTGGAACCCGGTGACAGCAACAAGGCGGTGGGCACAAGCTGAAACACAGGGAAACCCACTCAAACCTAAGAAGTTTTTACTGTCAGCGGATGATGCACTTCGGCGGGTTGCCCGGAGAGGCGGCTGCACCCCCCCCTCCCCCCCTATCCCACTCCAGCCGCGGCCATCCCGGCCTTCGCCGACCGGCCGGGTCCGACCCCGCTCCCACCCGGGGGTGGGACGGGCCACCCACCCGAGGTACCCACGGGCCCTCCCCGCCCCTGCCCTGCCCTGCCCTGCCCTGCCCTCCAGCCGTCGCCGCTGGCTCCCTGCGCCCCGGCGGGGTGCCGAGGGGCCGCGCTCAGCCCTGCCGAAGCCTCAGCCCCGCCGAAGCCTCCAGACCCGGGCTCGGCCCGGCGCCTCCCGCCCGCTCCCGCCCGCCCCGCCGCCGCCTCCAGCCCCGGTTCCCCCGGCGCGGAAGATGCTGCGGTTCTGCCTCCTCGCCGCGCACGGTAAGCGGCGGCGGGGGACGGGGCGCGGAGTGGGCGCTGCTGCGGAGTCAACGGAGGCCCCCGGCCCATGGCTCCCGGGCCGGCCGGGCCCTGACCGCGGTTCGCTTTATCCTTGCAGCTCTGACGCTCGCCGGGGCCGTCTCCCTTTCCCCGGGGTCGTGTGCCTTTGAGGACAGCACCTGCGGATACGAATGGGACTACGCGCATCTGCCCTGGGCACTGCACGGCGAAGGTAAGGAGCGTTGCGGGGCGCCGGGGGTGCAGGTCCCGCCCGTCCTACAGCCCTGACCCCCGACGGACGGCTGCGGGGGTGAGCAGCCCACCGGGGTTGCTGCTGCTGCTGCTCAGCTCCCGCCGTCGGAGCCCTCCCGTCCGCAGCTCCGCTCTGCGGGTGTCTGTCAGTCCCCCCCCAAGTGACCTGCGGGTGTCAGTCCCCCCCCAAGTGAGCTGCGGGTGTCAGTGCCCCCCCAAGTGAGCTGCGGGTGTCAGTGCCCCCCCAAGTGAGCTGCGGGTGTCAGTCCCCCCCCAAGTGAGCTGCGGGTGTCAGTCCCCCCCCAAGTGAGCTGCGGGTGCTGCGGGGAGGTGTCCGCTCCTCCAGGCGCAGGTCTCTCCGCAGGTTTGGGTAGGGTGCCTTCTTCCTATTTCTTTCACGTTCTCTAGGGCAAAGATGCCTTTTATCGAATCATCCTCTCCCCTTGAAAAAAAAAAAAAAAAAACAAAACAAAAACCAACAAAAAAACCAAAACACAAAACAAAAAACGCATCTGTCAAATTCCTATTGAGTCTTTTCCTGTTAAATATAAATTCCTATTACAATCTTTTCTAAAGTCACTTTGGGTTTTTCAGTTGAAGTGCATGCATTTTCAGGGCAGGGGAAAATCTTTGTGAAGAGTATCTTTACAACATGTTCAGTTAAGGCTTTTCTCTCTTTTATGGTACCAGCAGTTCAACAGTAAAAACATAAGCTTTAATCTTTCAGTAAGTTGTGTAAGACTTTACTGACTGCCATTGAGAGAGAAAACAAAATCCAGTCACCCCAGAGTCCGTGCAGCTGTAACTGCTTTAAATTTTTAGTGTTGGCTCCCGTTTTTGACAGAGTCAATATAAGCAGAACAAAGACTAAACAAAATACAATATGGGTATAACTGTGTAATAAAATAATTTACTTTTGCCTATGTTTTGGCTACAGTGTCAGTCATAAAGTGAAAGTTGTCCTCAAACAGTAAAAGGGACTGTTATTTTCAGCATTTTGAGGCTCTAAATTAGGCACCAAGAATAGTGTATAAGTGAGTATAGATACAAAACAATAGACCCCCCTTATCAGTGTTCTGTTTGAAACTGGCTGGTCCAGTTCTGTTATTCCACTAGTTACTCAGTTGATAATAAAGCTTAGTTAGTTTTTGGTTTTTTTCTTTCCTGATTTGTACCTGTTTCTCACATATGCAGAGTTGTTAATTTTCCAGTTCATCATAAGGGTTTGAGGATGAATGAAGAATTCTAACTTAGACTTGAGAATGTCATTAAAATAAATGCTTTTTCTCGTCTTCTGTTTAAATTTACATATATCTAGATTTTCCTGTATTTTTGAAGGTACTAGTGTAAAATTAGTAATCATCTCTGCTTTCCCAGCTATACCTCTTAATATCATGCCCTCTTAAGCCTCTGGTCTTGGAAGCAGCACTTCCTCCCTGTGATTAACGAAGAGCTAGGTAGTAGTGGTACTGATTCAGCTCTAGGGGACTGTGAGATGCTGGGACTAATGCCTGAAGAAATGAATGTGCATTAGGTTGTGCATGACCATGCTGTGGTGCTTCAAGAAACAGGGAAATTTGATCAGAGACTAGGAGCTGCAGCAGCCTACTTTTTTTGGCCCACAGAACATGATTTTGGTTGTTGTAATTTGCTTTTTCTATGTGACCATAAGCATACCAGTGGCTACACGGCTTCTGTTATTGTAGGTCTTGTTTTTCAGAGATGCATAACTAAACTTTTAGTCTCTGGGAGGGTATGTGGTATACCAGCTCTCTTACTAGGCATAGTTCTGTCAGCATTTCCATTCTAAACAATTTTTCTGCAGTCTATAATTTAATCATACTAAGTTGTTCGTGCAAACCTTTGGTACACAAAGTATTAGCCTCTTTAGAAAGACATTCACAGAACTGTAACTAAATCTAATTGAAAACAGTTTATCCAAATCTATGTAGCAGGTGTGCAAAACCAGGCTTCCCTAGCTGGTCTTACACTCGATTGTCTAGTGAAATCATGTTCCTTTTGACAGCACTGCACCCTGATATTTTCAGGTCAATGTATCTATGTGTGGTAATTTACTGGGACAACAAAGGAAGCTAAGGAGGGCAAGGCAGCTTAGCCTTAATTGTTCCACTTCTTGCATAGCTTCAAAATTTTTTATTATTTTAATATATTTGTAATGCAGCAAATCTCTTATAAAGATTATCTGACATGCAAGTTGTTTCATCTTATAAATCTTTCAATAGTGAGGTCGTGTGCCAAACTGTCAAGATGATGTAAGTATAACAAAGATTCTGCCCAGAAATTTCCACTCCATACTTGAAAGTTTTTTGCCTGGTTGCCAAGGAAGCCAGTGTCTTCTGAAGGGCCAGGCACAGAAAGGAAGTCTGAGGCTCAATTTTGCTTAAGTTAACAGCTATGCATTCCCACTTAATCCAGTACATTTCTAAGGGTCAGATGCTTTTTTTAAAAGGCTCCGGCTTCTCTTGAATATTGTGGTAGTTCTGGGGTAAGAGATTTTTTTGGTGTTTAATTTAAGAATGATTATAAGTTAAATGATTTTGATTTTTTTTTTTTTAGCTGAAGTTTTGATACCTGTAATTGACATTTTAGGGCCCATTTTAGTCAAGTGCAAAAGGAAAATCAAAACAAAATAGTTAGTACTAAAACTGATAGCTGTTTCACTCTTTACTGCCTTGTTGGCGAATCAGGTAAATTAAGTTAGTCTTTGTAGGATACCAGCTCCACAAGGAGCAAATCAGGTGTTTCAGGGCAATGTCTGTCCAGTGGACCTGTGCTACCATAAACTTCTTCATTGAAACCCTTTACAATTCTTGTGCTCTCTCACACGGCTCTGAATTCAGGAACAGGACCATCTAGTATGAACATCACAGCACTCTGTTTAACTGTCATCTTTTTAAGTAGAACATCTGCTGACTCCATGTTTGCATTTTAGAATTACAATAAATTTTATCAGATGATCACCATGCAAAGAAGAATGAAAAATACATAAACAGCAAAGGTTATAAATTTTGTTCAAGCTTGCCTGTGGCTAAGCTCACCCAGATGAAGTTATGGCCCAGGCCATGTAAATACAGCATCATGCTTGAGTCATCATGTTTCCAAATTTGCCTGTTCTGTTTTCAATGTAAGTGGGGAAATCCGATGCAAACATGACATGCTGCATGAAGTGGGTGTTTCTAGGATACCAGCTACACAAAAGAAAATGTTGCTCAGGGAAAGGGCATAATCACATAATCCTACTTCTGAAATCTGATGAGCAGTAAATGACTTTATGTATCATGAATGAATCAGTGATAAGATCTGCAAGCTTTCTGTAACTTGCTGTTACATATAAGCTAAAGTGTCAGTGGTCCATTTGAAGGTCTAGGCATGCTCCTGTAAGTATTCCTTCAGTCATGATGCTTCTCAACAGATAATTTACTTTTAAAATCCAAGTACAGAGTGTATGACAAAGATCAAACTCCTTGGACGAAGCTAGTGCATGAGAAATTTAGAAAGCAGATTTATATTAATCACTACTGTGTTATTTAGAGATAGCTGAGGAGTTCAGATACTGTATTGCTTAGCAGTAAGGTAATTGTACCACAGGTATATTTAGCACGCACTGGTGTCCATTTGAGGTGGGGCATAAAGCTTTGCAGGTACATAGTGACCGCTTTCCACAGGAATTTATTTTTGTGTCACCAGTGTGTCTTGCAAGACCTGCTTCATTCTAATACATACTTTTGAATTTTGTGTGCTAGGATTTCATTGAATAATCTTGAGATTTTTGTTTAACCAAACTGCACATTAATTTCAGAAGTCACATATGCTCTTTAAGTATAAAACAAACTTAAAGAAAGGAAGATGCTTTGTGTAATAAGCAGTAATGCCAAGTAGAGTAATATCTAAAGTCATGTAGACCCACTTGAAATGGCAGTAGGAAACACAGGTTTACTTATATCAGTTGCAGCCATCCTACAGAGTTGGAATATAGTGATTTTTATTTTCCTTGAAATGGTGTCCAGCACAGACCCAGCCATGACCTGACTCATAGGTCCTGAGAACATCCTGCTCATAGTCTTATTATAGATAAGTTTCATTAGACACAATTAACTATGGCATGAATTTTCTGTGACTCTGGACAATGTTTACATTTTTGCCAAGAATATCTGTACAGCATTTTGTGTCTCTATATCTAAGGGTATGTGTTATTCTGAATCTCCATTTTAACAGAGCTACAAATAATGTGCATTTGGGCTGTCAGCTTTAATTAGTACTAATGGACTTTGCTGCACTGCATCTGCTTTCCTGGATTGAAGTATTAGATAAGAAATCTGTCTTTTAGCACTGCAAGCGATAGGGAGGAGAGGTTTTTTAGATTAGCAAGGTACTCCAAAAAGCAAGTGATTGTTGTTAAATGTGACTGTTTATGACCTTTAACACCTCTGTGTTGTCAGATAACTTTCCATGTCAATCTTCTATACTGAGCTTTGTGGCACTGCTAAAACTATAACTGGTAGTTGACACAGCCACATGCATCTGTCTCTTACATTATCACTGTCAGCTTTAAATGTATATTTTTGTGTGCGTCGCTTTCCTTCTAAAATTCTGGAAGTGTGTACTACTTAAAATCTTACTTCTCCAGGGATCTGTTTTAGTAGCATGTATTTCAGAGATTTCTTTGCAATATTCCAAAGGAGATTGACCCTTAAAAAGGAAAATATTTCATTCAGAAGAATAATGTAATAAATTATGATACATATAAAAATAACCTTATCTTCTTAATCTTAAAATGTATTTTCTTTTTTGCTGTATTATTCCAGAACCCTGTTTCTGTGATATGCTCAAAGTGGGGATCCATCAGGTAGCATGGCAAGCAAGTGAGCAAGAAGCATCACTGACAACAGGAAACTGAAGCTTGTCTTTTGGGACATCCTTTTGATAAAGCTGCACCTTCAAATAGCTTTAAGATAGAAAATAATTTCAAGAGACAGGACAGCCATTCCAGGCTGTCAGATAAATGAGCCATGAGAGCAGCAGCATAAGGAATCTCAAATCTAAATATAGCCTGCATGCCATTTAAATAGCTTGTATTTACAGCTGTGCCATATGACCTAAAACTGATCTCTCTTGACCTTAGTTCTCTCATCTCACGTGCTACATCATTTGGCTGTAATATGCAGGGTAATGAAACAGGTAATCACATTTTGTTGCACAGCAAGCGTAGTTGGTGTTGGCTGCGTGCTCTGCGGTGCTCAGCTACAAACCTAATGCAGAGAGAGTGTCACCTCTGCAGCCTCAGTTTTCTGTCCATCTATCTTCAGTACTCTCCTATGCATAGGAAAGTAAGCAATTTGGAAATGTAAGAAAGGTGTAACATTGCTGGCCTTGTATGACCCTTGGATGAAACAAGTGGTCTCTATCACCTTTTTCTGATACCTGCGTAATTGGGAGCAGAGCAGAAGGCTGCACCAGGGAGACTTGCACCTAGAGTACCACAGTGCTCATTTGCTGGCAAGGTTTTCAGCTCAAAAATCCACCCTGCCATGGGATATTAATGGTTGAGGTCTCTCAAGCCTAAACTGGGCATCTTTACATCAAATGCCGTTAGAACTGGCACACTGTGTGTTTTATCTTGACCTGATAATTAAAATGTTTGTAAATGTTTATCTTCTTGGCCAAAATAATTGCATTTGGAGTGATAACAGTCCTTCCTAGTCACTTCCAAGAAAAAAAAAAATTAAAAAAGAAAGGTTGACTCTCACATGTTTCTTGTACTTTTAGACTCTACTGTTCTTGTTTTTCTTTCATCTCTGGTGTAATTTTTTCTGTACACTCCATTTTAACACTCCTCTTTACGTATTCAGCCACTACTCTTCTGTTAGCAATTAATTTCTTGTTATTTTTTTGGTCAGTCTGTTACCAGCAGCTTAATAGTACCATGTGTGAGTAGCATTCACCTTTACTCCAGCCTCTTCCTTGTCTTGCTGATACCAGTAGGAAATCTGACATTTTTCTTGCCTAGGCATTATTTCTGTCCCCGACTTGTGTGCAATAGCATTTTTATTGAACTATGTCCAGAATTGTTATTGGCATACCTTTTGCTCATCTTCAGAAGCAGGTCTTATGCAAGAACAGATGGCCAAGAGCACTTAATGGTCCTGGAAAGTTTCATGCTTGTACATGACAGTTTTTATAAGTCTGGGCTGTCCGTTTGCAGCCGGAGAACAAATGAATCCTAAATTTTTATCTGTGAGTCACTGTGTGAGAGATGAGTTTCAAAGCATTCCTCTCTTCCACAGGATAGTAACAGTCTCGGAAGTATATTTTCACATACAGCTGTTAGTGATTCAGTGCTCAGAGAGTCAACAAGCTATTTTAGTGCATTTTACATCAAGCTCTGGACACTGACCACAGGAAAGGGAGGACAGCTGTTAGAAAATTAATGTTTACTTACTATACCTGCAACTTCCAATAATAGGATGGACTTTTATTTTTGCATGAAAACAGTTGAAAATAGATAATTTACCACTAGAATTTTTTTAAAAAAGTTAAAACTGTAGGAGGGTGAAAGAGCATTTGGTAGTGGTGTCGAAGGTTATATCACCTCTGTCAAGCAAATAACTTGCATGTAATCCCAGCGAAAAACAGATTCTCTCCAGGCAGCAAGGTTTGTTACCAGTGAGGAGGAAAACCTTGTATGATACTCTGCCAGGGATACATCACTGTAAGCCATACTTACTAAAAATTACATTGCATCTTCACATGTCAAAGTGCTGGATGTGTATATGCAAACCAGCTGTGCATCAGTGTAGCTGCCACTCAACATAAGCCATCAGCAGATTTGGACATAACCTGGGCTAGCTTTAATTTATAATGTGATTGCATATGTTGTTTGCACAGCCTATTCAGAGAGACTACAGTCACACCACTGCAGCTTGCACATATTCCCAAGGTAACTGTACCTTGAGTTTGCCTGAAAGGCTGCAGGGATGTGGGCATGCCTCAGTTGAATGCTGGAGGATGAAGTGTAGCTTTCTACCTCAAATCACAGCTGCTTCTGGTGGAGATGGATTGGGCCCAGGACTAGTAGTTTTCTGCTGGTACCTTGTCATCTAATAGGAAATTAAATAATATGTTTTCAGCTTCTGTTATAAATAGGATGGATACTAGGCTTGTAAATATTGTTGAAGTTTGCTAAAATACAAGTGCAAACATGCAAAACCACTTTCTGAAAACAGCTGGAAATATTTTCAGTTTTCTGAAAGAATGAAAGACTTAAATTAATCAAACTTAAGTTTCTTTTCAGAAATTTCAGGGTGTGTGCGTGGCATGAGTTTTTAGTAAAACTGCTTGGAGGCAGTACTTTGTAGTCACTGCACTTATTAAGGTACATATTTAATAATAGTGGAAATCAAGAGCAGAGTCACTTGCAAATTATATTTTTTTGAGGGAAAGGAAAATCCTTTCAGTACAGTAAATTTTCAGTATAAATTTTGGTCAAGATGTAATATGGGTCAGGATTTGTTGGGAGGGAAGATAACTTTGCAGTTGTGCTAAGGGGTCACCACAGATATTTAAGAAGTGTTTTCACTAGTAAAAAAGATTTGTTCACCTTGTATATGGTACACACTGCTCAGAGTTGTAATAGAATTGACCTAAAAATCCACTAGTAGTCTTATTATATAGGATGCTATCAAGTGGAAATCTTTGGAAGCATATTGAAAAAGATACACCAAAACCATTTACAACTAGCTGTCTTATGTTCCTTTTTTTTTGCAGTTCTCAGATTTTCCATCCTCAGCCACTGTGTGCAAAAGCTGTACAAAAAAAGTCTAGTTAGTTTACTGGTGAAACTTATTAAACATGTTCAAACCTTCTACTGTTATGTCTGAAGAAAATACGCTTTAAAGAAAAGATGTGTTTTCCTTTAATCTTGCCAGTTTCACTGGCTTAATATTAATTGGCAGCTCTAATGCTACAGAAAACCAGATAAAAGGCCAGCATAATCATCCATGTAATACATACAGTGCTTTGATTACTTACAAGCCTTTATATCATTTCAACAGTCTACTGCTCCCATTTGAAAGAGGAAGCATCTTTTGACCCATCTTTCCCTGTGGGTCTAGGCAGACAGAGATTCAGGTCTGATTATTATAGTCTTTCTTTGTATGATTATCAAGCCAAAGGCTCTTACAATTTTACATCACACATATTGCCCACCACTTAAAAAATGCTCTTTGATTTTTTCTACACTGTGTGGTTGTAGAAGAAACATTGAATACATTTTTGTGGAAATGTATTCCTACAAAACATTTTACTTCGATCTTTCAAGATCACTATACTGAACAATTCTAGTAGTCTTACATGACTGTGTTGGTGTACTATTGAACATTGTTTTAAGTAGATATATTCTCTGATAAAGTATGAGTTACTAACACTTCTCTCTGTTCTGAAAACCTTGCAACTCCTAAACTGAAAATATCCATGAATCACGAGAATGTCAGCCAAAGTCTTCTAGGAAACAGTCTTCCCAGTTTTCAGTGAGCAAACCACTAAAATACTTAAGGAGGCTGTGTTGTGACTTGATGAGTTTATTCAAGTTTGCTGGGCCACAAACTCAATTTCATATTAAAAAATAAGGAATAGCAATAGGAATGGAAGGGGAGATTACAGCAGTTGTGTACAAAACCGTAGTGAGATGCAAACTTATCCACAAAAGCCATTCTCCATTTTTAAAGCTCTCTTTTCTAAGTTCTCTCTCTCTCTTTTTTTTTTTTTTTTTTTTTTTTTTAATTTTATGTGTATGTGTGTGTGTTACCTTATAACAGTTAATCAATACTGCAAAATCAAAGGTTGAAACAGGCTTCTGTGTGACCATGTAGAGAAGTACGTCTAGCATTGGACCAGACCATTTGTGGCAAAAAGCCGTGCCAAGAGGGTAAGGAAGCCAGACAATCCTACCTGCTCTGTGAATAAGCAGAATATTTCCCTCTTTTCTGGTACACTAATGATCATGTTTTAATGCACTGTACCTAAGCACAAAGTTTAGATAAACTATGTAAATACTTTTCTTCAATGAAGCTTTAAGGCCTTCACAAAGCACTTTCTACCTGCAGCAGAAATCATCAGCTGATGTATACATGAGTCAATTAATTTGTTTAATATAGTTCCCTGACTCAGTTAGATCTTGCAATGAAAATGTAATTGCCCTCTATAGGCCTGTTTTACATTTGCTGAACCATGTTTCTTCCAGGCAGTAACACAGTTTTTTTGTTTTTCAGTAAGTATCATGAACATGACTTGAAGAAGGCAGGTGTCAGCAGCTCGGATGAGTACTCTGTCTGCAACAGGGAACTGTGAAATACAGAAAGCATGCAAATATAATTTTAATGGTTGTCTCTTCTCTCCAGGGTTAGATGATTAGGTTGATGCCTTGCTATGAGAATTCAGGCTAGTGTCATGCATATAGGTAGCTGTTAGGAAAAAAATTAATTTGCATTATGTTGCAGAAGAGTCATCCGTTCTGGGCATCAGTTGAGAATAGCAGGGTGGAAAGGAGCTATAAAAGTCCAGGGGCTATAACAAGGGACATAGATTCTTCATTGCATGGGAAAAGGTATGTCCAAGAAATTGGATTGAAAGGATGATAGGGCAATAAATAATTTTCTGTGTCTAACCTATCTATTAGGCCATACCTTCAGGCGACAGTATTCCTGCCCTCAGGAGAACACACCACAGTCTTTCAGTGTTAAAACGCGTGAGTGCTGCCTTAATTTTTCATTCTTGTATTTTTTGCAGAGTGGTGATTTGGTTTCTAGGGTATTTTCTTTGGAAATCAATAATGCCGACTTTCTTGGAGAGTTACAGGTAGCACTCCAGCTTTTTCCTGACTATTTCCTGTGTTGGCAGGTCTTAGATGGCACAGCTTTATTACAGTGACTGGGCATCATAATATCTCAGCCAGGATATTTTGGTTAGCATCTGTATTTTGAGTTGCCTCTGATATGTTTTCTGTGTTCAGAAATCTCTTTGTTTGTTAAAGTTCATGTACATACTGGGAGGGAAACACACAAATACAATGTTGGAGGATATGGACCTCATCTAGAAATCTAAATGAAAGAAAACATAGTAGGAAAAAGACAATAGCAAAACGTGTTTTCCTTTAAGAAAGTAGTATGTCCCCGCACACTGAGGAGGTGAGAAGTAATGGAGTTAACCAATGAGTTTTGTATTTAAGCATGTTTCTGAGGCAACTGTGACTATTATTATTGGGTTTTTTTAACTGATACTTGCAAAACTGTATTCAGTGAGGTGTCCTTGCTCTGGGAAGGCAAGGCTTCTCATATTGCTCATGGGGAAGGCAATGTGTTGCAGCCAAGGTGTGAGTGAAATAGAAGCAGAGCTGCCCTGTGGTATGGCTGCTGTTTCACTGCATGTGTGCTGGAGGTGAGCACTAGAAATGCCCAAAGGCAAACTTAAAAACTTTTCAAAGGGGAAAAATGTCTCTTTTGGCACTTCAATATAAAGGCACTTTAGCTGAGATCAGTTTAGAAATATGAACTTCAGACTGCTTTTGCTGGAGAACTAACTGGAAATTTAACTGCTGAGGCTGTAGCATTGTACACAACAAGATGTGAATAACAAGGAAGGAGGGTGTCCAGTTTTAATATGAAACTTTTTCAGTATTTTTAGAACATCTTTACATTTCACATACCTGAAAGTTCTGTTTGGGTTTTTTAGAATAGAATTTTCAGGGTCGGAAGGGACCTTTAAGATCATCTTGTTCCAACCCCCCTGCCATGGGCAGGGACACCTCCCACTAGATCAGGTTGCTCAGAGCCTTGTCCAGCCTGGTCTTAAAAACTTCCAAGGATGGGGCTTCCACCACCCCTCTGGGCAACCTCTTTCACTGTCTCACCACCCTCATGGTGAAGAATTTGTTCCTAATATCTAATCTAAATCTACCCTCCTCTAGTTTGAATCCATTCCCCCTAGTCCTATCACTACCTGACTGACATCCTAAAAAGTCCCTCACCAGTTTTTTGTAGACCCCCTTCAGATACTGGAAGGCTACAATAATGTCTCCTTGGAGCCTTCTCCTCTCCAGACTGAATAACCCCAAGACTCTCAAATAACCCATACTCTCTCAAGTCTATTTGACTTCCTATACCTATAAGACCCTCACAGAGAAGCTGATGAAGTGTGGGCTGGATTAGCAGAGCAGAGGTGAAGACTGAAAAATCAGCTGAATGGCCAGGCCCCTCCCAGAGGATGGGGACCAAAGTCTAGTAGGCCAGTCACTAGAGGTATACCTCAGGGGTTGCTATGGGATCTGATCCTGTTCAACATGCTCATTAATAATAATGAGGTGGAGTATACCTTCAGCCAATTTTGATGACAATATAAAACTGAGAGGAGTGACTGATGCATGGGAGGGTAATGCTGGCCTCCAGAATTACCTCAGCAGGCTGAGAAAATGGGCTGACAGGAACCTCATGAAGTTCAACAAGGAGAAGTGCAAAGCCTTACTTCCAAGGAGGGACAGCCCTGTGCCCAAACATACATATGCAGGGGCTTCCTAGTTAGAAAGCAGCCTGGCAGAAAAGGACCTGGAGGTCTTGGTGGATGCCACATTGTAAGTGAGTGGGTAATGTACCCTTGCAGCAAAGTCAGCTAATGATGTCTTATGCTACATTAGGAAGAGTGTTGCCAGCAGGTCAAGAAAAATGATCCTTCCCCTTTGTTCAGCACTGGTGAAACCCCGTCTGGAGGTCTGTGTCCAATTCTGGTCTCCACAGTACAAGTCTCATATGGACATACTGGAGAGATGCCACTGAAGGGACGTGAAGGTGATGAAGAGAGGGGAGATTCTCTCCTATGAGGAAAGGCTGCAAAAGCTGTGATTCTTCAGCCTATAAAAAGAAGGCTCAAGGGGGATTTAGTATTAGAAAACCACAAATACCTGGAGGGAGCACACAAAGAGGATGGAACCAGGATCTTTTCAGTGGTGCCCAGTGACAAAACCGGGCACAGCAGACACAGAGTGAAGCATAGGAGGTTCCCTCTGAACATCAGGATACATTTTTTCATTCTGAGGGTGGCTGGGAGGTGGTGGAGTCTCTATCCTTGAAGATATCTAAAAGCCTCCTAGACATGGTCTTGGGCAGCGGGAGCTAGGTGGGTCTGCTTGAGACAGAGGGGGGTATGGGTGGGGGGATGGACCAGATAGCCTCCAGAAGTCTCCTCCAACCTGTCACATCCTGTGACCTGACCCAGAAGACGGCCAAAGGAGTTTTATCTCCCAGGCCAGGGTTTGCCTTTGAGTGAAAAGTTGCCCTTTGAGAGTAACCAAATGATGATGGCCCCTTCAGACCATCCCTGTACCCCTTCATCATGTTAAAGTGAAACAACACTCAAGGTCTGCAGAATTTGTTCAGGAGTTTGCAAAGGTGGTTTGGTGCCTGCTCCCTGTGGACCAATTCTATTGGCCAGTCCACAATGAAGAACACAAGGATTTCTGGTACTTCCAAGGTATCAATTAAATGGAATAGTCTCATGTATGTGTACTTGGCTGAGCCCATTTGTGTGTATGTGTGTATGAAATCTTGGTACCCTCGTTCAGGAGAAGAAAAGAGTTTGTTGTTGGATGCGTGTTGGATGAAGGATCTGTTAATTGGTGTTAACAGGATGCACATAATTTACTGGTATTTTGGAGGTTTGATTATCATGTAGCTAAAGTTTTCTTATGCTCTTGGCTGCAAGATTTCATGGGAAACAGGCTAAGGCATAGTGCGCTCTGATGCATTTTTGCATAAGGGTCTGTTCTTCATAATTTTCTAGTTTGCTAGTAATTTCCATTTGAAGACCTCTTCTCTTTGGTATGTGCTATTTTACACATGGTTGTTATCCTGAGAAACTTTATCAAAACAGTTCTGCTCCATCTAATCACTCTTGGCAGATCGCTCTGCAAATGAATGTCCTTGACTGAAAATACTATCTCACAGCTGTTTAGCCAAAGTGAGCTGAGTTCAATTAAGGCCATACGACAGATAGTAAATTGGCGTCACTGTTCAGTGAAGTCAGCAGAGATGCAGACATGTAAATGCATGCAGACTTTGAGTTGCTCTCAGCTCCTCAGACTAGCTTCAGGCACGTGATGAAATAGATGTAGATGTCTGTGATGTCTGTCTTGCATCTTGTTTGGGAAACAGAGGCCTTCATTTTCCCAAGCCATGTATCCCCAAGCTGACCTGCAGTTCATTCTCAGTATTTGTTTCTGTTGTCTTCTCTTAGCAAATTCCCTCTTCTCTCCTTCTCCCATGTAGCAGGTGCATAGTGTACAGAGTAGTGTACTCTCTGCCTTACATATGTACACACCTATGGCAAGCACAGAAATTTACACTCTCTGAGTAGGGACTGCAACCAGAAGACCAAGGACCTGGAGACATATTTCCATGTATCATGCCATACTTCCCAATTTTACTGAAACTTTTTCATTCCAGGAAAATTATATTTGAGTACCCAAGTGTCAGGTGATAGCCAATATTGTCATGTATGACCACGGCAAAACAACAGTGAGAATCTGTAGCAGGGCTGAGATAATGTCATTGATTTATATCTTGCATCTATTCAACAGTAAGTAATTTTCCATTATGGAGCCGTACAGTTTGATGCCATGCTTAATGGTTCTGCAGAACACTTTTTCAATACATGCAGCAAGGAAACAAGGAGCTTTTTAGTACTGCTGAAGTTCTGAGCCATAGCATAAGCAGCAGCAGAGTCCCATAGCTGTGAACAAATTGGGAGCCTTCCCTGTAACAGGAAGATCAATGGTTGCATTTTTCCTAACTGTAAACTAACTTGTGATTGTTTAAATTCCTAAGTTCTTGTAAAGCAAAGTAAAAGCTGCCTAGAATGCTAGAGTACTTACACATACACAGTTACAAGCATACTAGCACTTGGATTTTTAAAGTGTACCCGACATAGCAACAATAAACATGTTTAAGAAAACCAGAATGTCTTTATTTTTTTTTTTCCTCTTAGATGGAAACACAGAGGAGGTACACAGTGGGGAAATTATAATGTTCAGTGCACAAACAATGATAAAATCTGTCAGTATGAAGACTAAAGTCTATTTACAAGTCTGTGTCAGTATGCTGGATTGCTTAGCAGCTGCAGCTGCAGCTTCACAGTACTTACTGTCAGCAAGCCAGTTGTTAACATTGTCACGTATTTCCTTAAAAATTTACACATAGCTACATGAATGTTTAATTTTAAGCTATTTCTTACAATATTTCAAGTAGGGTGACCCGTAACATTTTAAATATGGATACATATAGCTAGGGAATGCTAATCTAAGGTGTTGCTCTTTATAAGGTTAGTTGAAGTTCAGTAACAAACAGTTGGAGGTCAAACACATGAATCTTTACTAGTTCCTATATAGTCATCACTGTGTGTTTTAATTTTTAGAAGGCCTTTTGTAGAGGCATTTCTTTCCTGGCCAAGGATACACTTGTGTGCTTAAGTGGAAACATGAGAGGATTTATACCAGTACCAGATTATTCTCTAAATACAGCCACTTCCAGTGCTTATTTTAAATTGTCAAACTGCAGAGTTATTAGGGCAGTAACTGTAGTTTGTTTGGAAAAGGAGAAATTTGCACAGCAAAGTTGTCATATATGGAAATGAGATGAGTGGTTTTGTGTAGCTTGGACCACCACGTGTAGATAAAAAGCAAAGAGCTGTAATCAGGATTTATTTTTATATGAAGAAGCACTCATGATTTTGGAGTAGACTTCATGGTCAGTGGGCACTGAAGCCAAAAATAGAGTTACATGATCAATTACCACTCCCTAGCAGAGGACTACACTAAACTTTTCCTGTGCTAGGTCAGCTAGGTCATTTTCTGTTAGTTAGCCTTTCCAGTCACTTAACTTTTGTGATGTTTCCTTTTGATAGACCATTTAGTGTTTTCTCCTAGTCATGCATCCAGGAGGGAATTTCACTCCTGTGCCTTTAGCCAATCTGCAATCTATTCCACTATTCTTAGCAGAAATAAACTAGATGCTTACTGCAAGATTGCATGTGGCACCCACTTGTTGGCCTGGGTATCTCTGTTTGCTATTCAAGAGTGAAAGTGAGAAAGTAGAGCAATCGCAGTTTCAATATTAAGTCCACAGTCTGAAAATACTAAAAAAATTCTGTGAAAAAAGAAGAAAAGCTTTATCTTTGAAGCTTGCTGGAAAATAGAATTGTTGCCTGCTGAGCATGTGCAGTAGCTTGTGAGACCTTTCCTCGTTTGGTGATTGTAATGTCCAAGTTTATATAGCACCTGCATGACCCTCAGGAAACTGTCTGAAAGGGAAGGGTGGCAGTCTGGAGGGTCCCCAAATTAATGCATTGCTCTAGCCTGATAGAATAAGGCAGTCTGTAAGATCTTTCAGACAGAGAAGTCTGCAGGCTGTACCAGCACACTGGATCTGTGCATTTTATTGATGATTCTACTGACATGTGTCTGAGGAGGCTGCATGATGTGCAAGGGAAATCTGCTGCAAGGGTTCCATTAATGGTCCTGAGGTGATTTGTATTCACTCAGCTACCTGAAGGCTACAAGAAATATAGCCCTGCAAGGGGCATGGATGAGACTGTAGCATAATAGAGGTTGTCTCAAGTCATAAAGATATTAGATAGTTAGACCACAGCAAATCTGTTGAGAAAGGGATGCTAAAGAAGTGAAGGTCAAATGGAAGTCAATATGACCCTTTGAAATTTTATACTTTACCTGGAGTCAAGGCTCCCTTTTCAACCTCTTTAGCTCCTCCAGCATTTTATGGAGGTGGGTTGCCAAATAGCAAACTTTACATTTCTCCCAGAAAGCTGAGAGAATTATCAAAATTATGAAATACCAAACCATGTATCCCAGCTGCTTCTGCTTGCTATCATCTATAGCTAACAATAAGGACCTCATGTCAGCAGTGTCTCTGCAAGCACCCATAACCAAAGATCAGAAAGTTGTGAGGGGGGATGACCAGCTCTGTGGCGACATCAGTAAGCATCAGAAATGAGCTTGAAATGGGTGCTCAGATCCAGACTGCTATTCTGGAGGCATAGTAAGTTAACTTACTATAGCAGGAGGTAAGTATGTTAACCTAGTCCCTGCTCAGATTAAAATTAAACTGATTATATACGTATTACTCCACATAACTGATTTTGCTTATATCTTCAGTGATGACATATTTTTAGTTTCAAGTTAACATTAATTTAGTTAATTGATTTTGAATAGTAATTGTAATTAAGTACAATTACAAATACTCCACCTGCCATAGGCAGGGATATTTCTCATTGCTCAAAGCCCCACCCAATCCAACCTTGAACACTTCAAGGGATAAAGTATCCACAGCTTCTCTGTGCAACCAGTTCCGCTGTCTCACCATCTTCATAATAAAAGGTTTCCTCCTTATGTCCAGCCTAAATCTACCCTCTTTCAGTTTGAAACAATTGCCCCTTGTCACTGGAAGCCCTGGTAAAAAGTATTTTCTCCATCTTTTTTTAAAGCCCCCTTCATATAATGAAACACTACGTTAAGGTCTCTCCGGAGCCTTCTTTTCTTCCAGCTTCTCTTTCAGCCTTTCCTCATAGGAGAGTTGTCTCTGATTTTTTTCATGGCCCTCCTCTGGGCCCACTCCAACAGGTCCATGTCTTTCTTTTGCTGGACACAGCCCAGAGCTAGACACAGTACTCTAGGTTATGTCTTGATGAGAGTGGAGCAGAGGGGCAGAACCACCCCTGCTGAGCTTCTGTTCATACTTCTTTTGGTGCAGCCCAGCATACAAATGGTTTTCTGGGTTGCAAGCACAAATTGATGTCCGTCTCATTTTTCATCCTGTAGTACAGCCAGCAGCACCACCAAGTCCTTCTCTGCAGGGCTGTTTTCAATCCATTCATCCTCCAGTGTGTATTTATACCAGGACTTGCCCTGACTTGTGTGCAAGATCTGTCATTTGGCCTTGTTGAACTTCATGAGGTTTGCAGGGGCAAAGGTTGAGGTCCCTCAGGGTGTCACATCTTCCTCTGAATGAATCAGTGGCACCACTCAGATTGGTATCATCTGCAGACTTGCTGAGGATACACTCAGTCCAGCTGTCTATGTCACTGATGAAAATATTAAACAGCTTGGGTTTTTTACCCCGAGGAACACCACTTATTACTGATTTCTACTCAGACATCGAGCTGTTTTCTGTACCTCTTTTGCCATCAATTGGCCACAGTTTTTTTGTCCACTGAGCAGTTCATCCATCAAATCTCTCTCTCTCTCTTAGTCATAGATTTTTCTCAATATCAGAGAGTTTTTTGAGTTTAAAAAATGGCTTTCAGTTTTGAATATCATAATTAATATTTGACTCATCTTGAGGCTTTGAATTTTATTGAACCTCATTTTTATATTCAGCTATGCTAACATATTTCTTTCATAGCTGGCAAAGAAATATACAAGTCTGTCTGATCAATACAGTTTGGTTGCAGGGGAATTTGCTTTCTGTTTGTTTGCATACTTCATTATTAAGATTATGTCTGTTTCTGTGATTTGTTGGCCGGGTTTCAACATGTTGTAATTCAATGGCAACACTTTTGCTAATACACAATATGACAGTATGCAAACTGAAAGCAAAGTTTCAGCTCTCCTGAAGAGAGAAGAATGTATACTCTTCATTTTAAATTGCTGTTTATTAAAAGGACACCTTGAGGCTGAATTCTAGCACCCAGAAAGGCATTCAAAAAGATGAGGTGTGATTTTATTTGAAAATTCAGTCTGTGGTGTTACAATGGGAAACTCCTTTGTGATTGCTGCCATTGAAGACATAGATGATCATGTTAACCAGACACTGTCAAAGTGTGCTCAGTTGTTTTGTCTCACACTTGTTTTGCTATAACCAGTAACTCCCATAGGAAGGGCATGCATCTTAAGCAAGTGGCCCACAGTTGTTTCTCAATAAGAAAAACTTCCTAAACTAGTTCATTGTCCCATTGAATATCTATGTACCCTTCCTCCCTAAAAAGAATGGACCTACATTTCAGAGGCAAAATGTGCCCAGAAGGAAATTTGGAGGTGAGCTATTTTGTATTTCTTGGAGATTCAGTAAGTGAATATATTATAATGAGCCTTACAGGAGATGCTGCATTTATGTAGTCTGCAGGTGATACTGGCAGCAGCGAGCCCGTGTGCACTGTGCCTGATGAGGAATGTCTTAATCAGTTTTAACCACAAAAATTAGTCAATAGGGAATGGGTGCATCTGCCTCAGATCCTGCACCAGAGGACTCCTTTCCTGCACAAATGGGGTTGCCAACTGCTTTTTGTGGCACATTTCTTTCATGTCAAAGAACAAATGTTAAATGCCAAGAGATCTACATAGAAGTGGAGCAGGTTTCAGTAGCTGCCACTCTTCTGCCTACCACTGACCTTCCCATCTGCAGGACTTTTTGTAATATAGCCATTTCTCATCACCTGGCAGGCAGACACAGCTTTTGCTTCATACAAGACACTTTAGCTTCTGTCTATAGTTGCTACCCAGTGGTCTGTTGGCAATCTCTAAAGCCTTAATTAAACAAACTTTTCAGTTGATACTGTTTTCTTTCTACTTTTATATCTGATGCAGAATTTAAGCCCATGTATACTACTGAATTTGAATTACTTATGCAGGGAGATAGAAAGACATTACTATAGGTTTATTCTCTCTTAGACACCTGAGCTACCCAGTTAGATATTCTTTCAGTAGGGCTCTGTGGTTTTATTTGTCTTCTGACTGGTCTTTGCATGGCCCAGAGATGTAGATGAGGAAAGCAGGTTTAAAATTAATTGTATGCTACTTCTGCTGGAATCACTCTCTATTCCCCTGAAACAGCTTGGTTCATGGATCTGAGAACAGCTGTGAAGCAAAGCCATTTTCCTCCCCAGAGGGTTACAAGGAGAACCAGCCAGGCCAATGTCTCGTGGCCAGTTTCCAGACCATTAATACTCCTACAGCTTGCCTTAAGAGTAGGAAGATTGCAAAGAAACAGTGCCTTTATCTGCACTATGTAAAAGATACTGCAGACTTTGTTATCTTTTTTAAAGCAGATTTAAAAAAAAAAAAAGCCATCATGAAAAAAAAATCCTGTGGAAGATAAAATAAAAGCAAGGAAGTAAAAATGTATATAAATATTCCTGCTTGTTAGCTTTCTTTGTGTTGCATTCTGTATCCCTTGCTCCCTAAAGCAGTATGTGCTTCTTTGCTTTTTAAAAATTTATAGGAAATTTATTTGCCTATTTGCATAATGTGTTTTATTGATTCCCCACATCACTAGCATTTTTCTTCATTAAAAGAAAAGTCAAAATCTATATAGCAAAGTTCTTGTTTGCTGTGTTCTTGTGAAATTACATTTTCCTAAATTCTGAATGTGAAGCTTTTGGCCTTAGGTAGTTGTCATATGTACTAAGTCATCTTGGATCAGCTACTTGCTAGTGTTAGAGACCAGACTTTTGAAGACTGGTGTGTGAGACCCTGTGTTTCCTCCCTTAGAGCAGAACAGTTAGAAGAGTACTGGCTCAGTACTTCGGGTTATTTCAGTATAATGCATTAAAAGGTTCCCAACGGTCATAAATATTTCCCTTGTTTTCCAAGATAAAACTTGGCAAGCAGCTACTCCTGTGGCCTAGTTTACTCTCAGCTTTTGAGGTGTGGAGGAGGAGCAGCAGCTCTAGGAGTTTCACCCTGTCTGTGCTGTGAGTCTTTCTCCTGCTCCACAGTAAAAGCTAGGGACTATGTCAGAAATACTGATAATGTCATTTGTGGTAAATGTCTCTGGTGTGTGAGCTGCAGACCAGCTGTCAATGCTATTTGAGTTTATAGCTTGGTGCTGAGTCAGAATAAACCAATCCTACACCTTCACTTTTAAGAGATGGGTGGTATATATGTGTGAAATTTGAACCCAAAATAAAGGTTGAGGAGCTATGCTTATCACTTATTAAGATTTAATGAGAAGTCACTTGCCCCTGTAATCCCAAAGATGTCCATTGATACTTCTTGGGTGACTACAATAGCAAATTTCTTCAGCGAGCAGTGGGTTTCTCTGCAGAGTAGTAGGAAAAACATCTCAGAGTTGCTGCTGGGACAATTTGAGACTTAAAAATCTGTTTCTTGATACCAGGAACAGTATTGAGTGGGCACGCCACGAACCCGGCTGGTGCTGTCCAGTGCAGAGAGCAGTGTGTGGTGGGGAGGGCTGGCATCCCTCCAGCGCGAGTTCCCGTCTCTGATTTCTCCCTAAAGGCTGCCTGTTTTCTGAAAATACTTCTCCGGCAGATAGGTCACTGTTCCTGGGGAAACTGTAAACATACAGCAAATGTGGTGGGACCAGTGCTGAACATGTTTGTTGATACTGTATGAACTTTGGTAACACCTTCAAATGTTCCGGGATTTGCCTTGTCTCAAATAACTTCTGAATCCTACCTTATGGCAAATGCAACACTAAAAGGCTTTCTCAGAAAAACAGAACCAAAGACTGTTTTTAGAAAGACCACACAAGGTTTGATGGATAGAACAAAGTTCTTTCTGCAGTTTTACTTTCTGCACTTTTTTACTTTTATTTAGAATAAAGACAAGGCACATGCTGTTCAGTAGAGCAATCATCTGTTGACACAGATAGCACAATCAGCTCAGGCAGTGCTCCATGCTGAAAAATGGCAACAGGGGCTGAGAAGGTGTGGTGGGGAGTATCTCTGTGTGGCTTGTTTTACACTCAGTTCTTCCCTGAGCCTCCACCTGTGACCACTGTTGGATAGTAACAGCTAGCTGGGAGGAGGTGGGGTTGGATCATCTGGAGCCTTTTGGGGTCACTTCATTACATTCTGGGCAATAAATCAGGGTGTGTGTTTGCAAGGGAACCTACATTTGCAGGTAGCATTAAGTGCCCAGTGAGATCTGGCAGCCCAAGACCACTTAGGTAAATTAATCTAAGTTGGTTTTTATGGATTTACGTAAACTTGATTAATATCTCTGAGATCACCCTTGAACATGTAGGATATGATGTTACATGAATGAGGCCTAAGAGCCTTAATAATCTGTAAGGTGAAAACTAATGTCAATAAATAATAATGATAATAAAAAGTAATGAGAGCCCATAAGCACTTAATACATGGGGAAGTTTTGACAAGCTTTTACTTACTTTGGCAGTGAAATGGGAGTCAGTGAGGATATCCTGAAGGAAACAGTCTCATGAGCTGGCAGGGCCAGACTGATAGATTTTTTTCCAATGACCAGTTTACATCTCCAGTGTTATTTTTGTCCTGATAAATGTGGCCTACAGCTGAATCAGGGTATGCAAAATGCCCTTGCAAGCAAATGCCTGAGGATAATACTGTATGTTCACTGGAATGACATTGCAGTAAATGCTAGAATTTGCCAAAAGTTTCAGGAGCTTTTAACTTCCAAAGCCATCTAGAAAAAAAAAAAAAAAAAAATAAAAATTTTTTTGAGCCTGTGTGAAGTATAAAGTCTAAGCATCTGTGATGACAAGTGTCCCTGGACAGCTGGGGAGCGTGTGAAGGGGCTGCCTGAAGGAATTTGTTTGTTGACCATTGCCTAGTGAAGGGAAGCTGAGAAGACACCATGACGTGACAGATGTGTGAAGGGTGGATGGGGCCACACAGATGGTGGAGCTTGTGCATATTCTGGGTTGCATCTGATGGCCTGAGGTGAATTCAGATGTACAAGGTCGTTCATCAACATGGGCTTAGTCCTGAGGAAGAATTAGACTGGGTGCTTTAAAACGCGAAGTCCAGGAAAGCTAAAGTGGATCAAAACTCTGCTGATTATGGTCAGCAGCAAGATACTTTGTGGAACCCCAAAACAGTGGTTCCTAAATCTCCTCTGCCTAAACATTTTTGTAACTTTTATTGGCATCCATTTCTTCCTCTTTTAGACTGGAATTTGCACAAGGGTACCAAGTAATCCTTACAAATGTACTTCTGGGTAGTCCAAATGTCTTGCTTGGAGCTGAAGCTCCACAGCTCCATCTCCTTGCAGTGGTACGAGGGACTGCAACTGCTGAGGCAAAGGGGAGGCAGCCATGGGGCACTGGCCCCTCCACACAGAGGCCCACTGTATACTGTAAATTACTTTGAGACCTTATGAATTTTGAGATCAGAGGTAAATTTCTCAAGGTGCAGTTTTACATCATCCCTGTGAAAACTACAAAGTAATTCTTAATGATTACATGCAAGTTTCCAGAGGAAAAACAGAGCAAGTTTTCATTTCTGCCTATTGATTTATAGCAATTCGTAATTTTAAAATTACTCACTCAGCAAAAACTGACAGAAAGTAATAATGGAAGAAGAGAAACTAAGCTCAGAGTAGCTTTGATAGGTGAAATTGCAGGGCTGTAGAGTCCCTTTTGTTTCATTTTGCCATCTATAAGACTTGATGTTTAAGGATTCTCAGCCAGAAGTGATCATGCACATTTGTCAAAAGAAACTCTCTTGCAGGAGCAGTAGGATTATGACCAGAGCCCCTGTACTTAGCTTCCAATGGAAGTACTCTACCATGGAGCATAAATATGTATGATTTGAAGTCTACTTTCTGCTGCAGGGAGGAGGCAGAAATCTGGAATGTAAAATCCTTTTGCAAACATCTCTTGGCATTAGGGATTCGATACCTAATGACTCGGACAGTACAACAGATTATACTTAAAGCTCAGATAGCAAAGATAGATTTCAGGATTAGATGTACACCTACTTTCCATTCCCCCAAAACATCCATAACATGTTTTAGAGATTGCTGTTATCTAACATGGGGTTATTTGTGTAAACCCTTCAAAAACTCCATTCCCCAATTTTGTGGATTTTGGCTCAGTCTGTCTACACTCACATATCCTTAGTTGCTGCCAGCTGCCTGCCAGGCAAGAATAGATGTACAGGGCTGCAAGCCTAGAAGCATCCCTGGTAAATTGAAGCTGCCAGTACTCATCTTTGAAGTGGTTAACTGTCTGATGCAGTTTTTCAGGGTTCCAGTATATTAGCCATAGTCCTGGTGGTTGTGCTGTTCAGTATCAATAGATGTGTTCCTTGGCTTCAGGTTATATGTTTGCAGATTCTGAATCTCCACCACTGCATGTTCCTCATCCAGGATGAAGCTTACTGGGGCAGATGAGTCACTGTGGCTTCTTTCTTGCTTAGAGTGGATTACTCGAGAATAGCCATTGAATAAACACAGCAGCAGCTAAGGGGCTGCAACAGCAGCAGCTGGTGATGAACAAGCTATGAGACAGCAACTTGCAACATCTTTTGGAAACTGATGGTGTGGGAAGTCTGATTCCTGCAGGTGACCTTCTGCCACGGTCAAGGCATGTGGGCATAGCTTACATTTTTTATTTGATCTAATGTAGCTGGGAAAGACATACAAGTGTTTAGGCAGGTGAGCTGACTTTTGGGGTAAAGCTGTAGGCCAAGTGGTTTGGCAGGTGAAGGGAGAGAAGATCCATGCTAAAGAAAAGTTTTTCTTTTGTAATCTTTCACAGAGTGCATCCTCATGATTTGCAGATGTACTCTAGAAGATAAGTTTTTTCTTTTCCCAAGGCCAGTGTTATAGCTTGTCCCAAGAGTCCCCTGCATGCGGTGTGCCTACTTGTGCATCTAAGCAAAGTCATGCTGGGGAGGCTTTTGTCCCTGCTCACCCCATCTCCAAGACTTCTTTGTCCTCTCCCTCCCAGGGCCACTGCTGGCTGGGACCAGAGATTTCCTGCTTCCTTGGCTGAGGACAGGTTTGCTTCAGGGTTTTGCTTAGATGGTGAGCATTCCAGGCTTTTTGTATAACCGCACTGGAGCATACCAAGGAAGTTTCTCAACAGAGAAGACTTTTGTGGCACAAAAACACAATCTTCCAGATTAAAGGAAATCCTGATATGCGGCAACCAAATTGGGTCGGAGCATCTCTTTCAGATCTCTCTCAAACTCTTACTTCCCGTGATTGTGCTTGTCACTCTGATCTGAAGATAAGCATGGTCCCAGAAGGCCTCTCCCTTAGAATACAACAAGAAGTCCCCTGTCTTATAGTCTGGCTCACCAACTTCTTCATTTTAGTTCTCCTCCTTCTCTCGTTCGATCTAGGTTGCAAATCTGAAGGATTTTCTCTTTTAAAAAGTGCCAAAGCTTCATGAAATACAAATGGGTAGGTTTGCCCTGGGCAGGCTGAGACATGCTCAGCACATAATACAAAGCAGAGCTCTTAATATATTACAGGCATATTCTACCACATCCCACCATGTGCATCTGCATAAATAAACGAGCAATGAACAAAGTAAAAAGACAACATAATGTAAGAGGATACTGTAAGAGAGAAATTTTGTATTCTTTCACTGAGGGAAGGCAGCCCTGTGGTGCATTATGCCAGGACAAGCAGCTGTGTTGGAAGAGGTATCATACTGCTTTCCCCTGTGTGCTTGGTCCTGGTGGAAACATGATTTGTCAAAGGGACAGAGCTAGTAAGGAAAGAGATGAGCACTGTGAGCAAGTAGGTGCTTGATGTTTTCTGCTTTATCTGGTTTTTATCTTTAACATTCCCTGTGCACCGGGGACAATGGAAACTTATTTCTGAATAAAGAAGAGGCTTTACTGAATTATTTCTGATTTAGAAATTCACATCAGAGAATGTTGTGTCTCCAGCTCTCACCTGTGTCCTGCTCAAGTATACTAGCTAATAGAAATTGCAGAGATGGCTTTCTAAAAGAGCTGTTGCAAGGAATACCAGAGATACCAGAAGAGAACCTGGCAGTCTTTGCATCAGCAGTTAAAAAGTTGTCAAAATTATGTCGTGAACAGTATGAAAAGGAGAACTGAGTGATAGAACAACAGCTCCCTGGGACTAATGGGTTGGCTGGAACAAGCAGAAAGAAAACTTGAAAAGTGTATAAAAATCTGAGGTCATTGTGGAAGAAAACAAACCCACATGCTTGTGTTTGGAACAAATAGAAGATCTGTTGTAATTAGTTCATGATGTGAGGATCCTGGGACTTCATGAGGGAGAGCAAGAAGAGGACACAGCTGTTGCCAAAAAGCTCTTACAAGCTCAAACATCACCACTTCAGTGAAGCAGCTCCTGTAAATCAGAAACGCAAAACAGCAGCACAAGCTGGACCATTGCCAGGCTTTCACAACCTCACATGCTGAGGGATGGAGGCAGGAAGGCATTGCAAGCACGGTAGTAGCTGCAGTCAGATGCAGCAGTCATAGTGCTTCAGGCCCAATTGTTTTACTTCTTGGGTTTTTGAAAGGTTTCCTAACAGCTGTGTTTTTGGACTTTCTGGGGGAGCAAGGGACGGGGTAGGAGGTGGAGCTGGTAGTTAATCCAAGCCTTCCACTGAGTAAGAAGCCTTTGGAAATTCATGCCCTGGGGCCGGGACACACCAGCTCTCCAGCCTGGTGGCTATGGGGTGCAGAGGGTAAGATGATAAATATCAGAGTGTGGTGGGAGACTTGGATTGTAAAGCAAGGTGAGCAGGAGGGAAAACTGCTAGGGAACTCCTGTTGTCAAGGCTGTCCATCCCACAGGAGGAAGGTGTGTGGCTGCCTGGGCGAACTGCCTGTATGCTCATCACTCCAGGCTGCACTTTTCTATAAAATGCTATTGTTTACAATGAATTCTACTTGGCTTTGTGAAAGTTGCCTGGTAACCCTGTGGTTCCTCCTGCAGAAGCTAAGCAGCACAGGGGCTGATTTAGCAGCCATCCTCGGTTTCCCTCCCTGCCTGGTAAGTGAGGGTGGTTCAGGCAGCTGGCAGTGGCCAGTCAGAGCCCCAGCCTGCCACTGAAGATAGGTAATATCTTTAGGCTTCAGGTGCCCCTAGAGACACAAGAGGGGGAAAAGCCTTGAAAGTAATAGTGAATGTCAGTCATTGCAGACGACAAAGACCATCTCCTGCTTCTCCATTCCTCATCTGTTTTCACAGAGCTGCTCTTCAGAAACTGTGGAGAAGACAAGGAGTTTAAAAATCAAAAAGTTTTTTCTTACAGTGACAACACAAACTGGTCCCAGAATATACCATGCAGTTGTTCTGGTCTGAATCTCACATCTTAACAGAAATAATCTGTGGCTTCATGGGAATGGAAATACCCATTATTCCCTGCAGAGACAAGTAGCTTTAACCATGGCCCCACCCTGGATATTTTGGGACTGAGCATCTACCTTCATTAACATGGACCAGGCTTTGCTTGTTGGCCCCACATGCATAATGCATGCATCTGTCCACTGTGTGGAGAAACTGCTGCTGCAGGTCTCCTGAGGGCCAAGGGCAAGTGCTTAAGCACAGTCTCTCACATGGGTGGACCACTGTTGCCACACTTACCTGTCTGACAGATGAGGCTGGTGAGGGGGCTCTGGGACACACAGGCTGTGGCCCTGGGCAGTGGGCAGATCTCTCCCTCAGGTCCAGCAGTGGTGGTGAGAGGTGATGCTTCCTCCAGCTGCCTGGGATGCACTGCTGCTACCAAGAGATTTTGCTCACCCAGGAGCTCTTGGTGGCTCTTGATACTCACCAGGTCTGGTGACATGGTGTCCAAGGCTGCCCAGAGGGGACAGAAGGGGCAACATGAAACAGAGCTAGACTCTGGCACCCTGCTGGAGTGGCACCACCTGGGGCAAGGGCTGAGTACTTTCTAGCCTGATGCTGCTTAGCTTTTAAGTCTGTGTGCACCAAAACTTCCTGCACAGACTCTGCCTCCAGCAACAGCCCTCTTCTTGTAGGTTGGAAGATCTTAAAGTATTCCAAATTGCATTTACTTCACTGCTCATTAAAATTGCCATTGTAGTTGCAGTTCAGGATGATTATCTAATCCCAGAATAGTGTTGTGCACCGAGGATTTTGTTGTGCAGGATTTTGTGTGCTTGGTCAGTTTGGGGACTTCTTGTACTTTCTTCATGGAATTGTAGGGCAAAAACTTTTCCTCCAATTGAAAATTCATTTGTTCATGCAATGATTTTGCTTTCCCATGACACTGCCTAAAAACATTAAAAAAAACCCACCTCACCCTGTTACTCTTCCTCGTCCCTCCAGAAAGACCTACCAAAATGTGTGGTGACTGTTCCCAATTAGAGGAAGAGTTTTCTTCAGAAAAAACAAACTTTTTATAGATAGTACAAATTCAGCATTGGCCCACACAGTTATATTTTTCAATATAAGTTTCCAGCAAAAAGTGTCCATGGTAGTTGAAATGTTTGGTTTTTACTGAAATGAAATAGAAGGAAAAATGGATTGTTGAGTTTTAATCTTTCCTGTCATGTGCTACCAGCCTTCTCCTAGCTCCACACAAAATCTCATATGAAGTAGAGGGTAGTATTTCTGTGTTCATAGAATGATAGGCTAGTTTGGGCTGGAAGGGACCTTAAAAATCATGTAGTTCCAACCCCCCTGCATGGCCAGGGGCACCTCCCACTAGACCAGGTCATTCCAAGCCCTATCCAACCTGGTCTTGAACACTTCCAGGGATGGGACAGGCACGTCTTCCCTAGGCATCCTGTGCCAGTATCTCACCACCCTCAGCCTAAAGCATCTCTTTCTGAAGTTTAATATAAATCTATCCTCTTCTGGTTTGAAGCCGTTGTCCCTGTCCTATCACTACATGCCCTTGTAAAAAGTCCCTCCCCAGCTTTCCTGTAGGCCCCCCTTCAGGTACTGGAAGGCCTACAGGAAAAGGTCTCTCCAGACCATTTTCCAGGCTGAACAACCCCAAATCTTTCAACCTGTCCTTGTAGGAGGGGTATCCAGCCCTCTCTGATGTGTTCCATGGCCCTCTTCTGGACCCACTCTAACAGGTTGTCCTGGTTTGGGCCAGGATAAAGGTAATTTTCTGTCTTGTAATTTTGCTTTCAGCTAAGTCTCTTGTAAATAGCTGCACTTGCTGAAATTAACAGCAAGTTTCTCAGACAGTGTCTGCTTCTAGGACTGATAACACTCAGTGTTTACAGTTACAGATAGAGAATGGTATGCAGTACCAAGGCCACTGCTTGGTTCTGAAAAAAATCTTGTGGTCTGGAAAGAGAAAGGGAGTAAGGAGGTCACACCTGAAACCCTCCTTTAGGGAGGACCAGACAAGATAGATGGCGAGAATTGACCAAACAGAGTATTCCATCCCATACACGTCATACTACGTATAAATTTGAGGGATCACGAGGGTCAGCCCCTTCTGCCCTCTTCCTTCTTCGCCTTCTTCACCTGTCCCTGTTTGCTTCAGCATCTTGGGAGGATTCTCTCCATTCCTTTGCCTGTGGTCCTGATCCGTGCCAGCCTGAATCTGTGTGTTCCTGCCTCCAGCTTCCGACTGCTGCCGACTCCAGGATTCCAGCCTGGACTTTCCCAGGGCTGCCCTGCAGCATAGGTGGTGATGTGAGAAGTATTGGGGGGGGGGGGTGGAAACATGGTATAATTTTTCTGTATATTTGTATATATTTAATAATTTTTCCTTTTTATCATTACTGTTGCATTAAAGCTGTGTAGTTTAGTTTTGAACCCATAAGTCTCTCCCTTATTCTCTCTCCTTTCTTTATCAAGGAGGGGAGGGGGATTAACAGAGAGCTTCTGTCATTCGATTAATTTCCAGCCCAGCATTAAACCTTGACAGATTTATTGGCACACAATGTGGGGCTTAAGCTAATTAGGTCAATCCCAGTTCAAATTTTGACTAATTTGCCTGAATAGTTTGAATTCCAACTCCAGTGGGAGGATACTGAAATGGCTTTGCTAAGTGGGAGTCAGACCTCTTTCTTTGGAAATTTCACAGGGTTGGAAATTAAACCAATCATGCTGTAGCTTTGGTATTCAAGGTATGTGATACGTGATTTTGTAGCTGGGATTAGTGTTAACATGTGGTTTATTTTTGGTAAGAGCTTCTTAAGAACCCTCGTTGCACTATCGTCTTCAGTACTGACATACATTGTGGTACATGGGTGCAGTAATGTTTCACACAGAGGTAAAAAACTTGGTTTGGGGAATTACACAATGGGAAGTTATACCACTGCATCTTGTTCTGGGCTGATTCCACCAGATTTTAGTAGCAATAGCATTTAGTTTCTGAATCTCCTGGTGGGTGTTGTGTTTCTCATATGTTGGTGAGGACTAAGACAAAAACCACAGTCATGAGAATGAGCCTGCCTTTTCAGAGGCTGAGAGTTGCTCTTTGGAGAGTGAGAGCATCCCCACTCCCCCACTCCTGCCCCCACAGCTGCTTCTCAACCCCCTCACGCAAGGGCACAACTCAGATACGGCCAGTGAGCATCACCAGAGTATCTGCTACACCTGCAGCTGCTGCCTCTGCCCCCACAGACACTGCTGCTGCTGCTCAGAAAGTGAGCCCTGATGCTGGTACTGCTGCTGCTGCAGACACCACAGCCTCTCCCCCTCAGACCACACAGTTACTCCTTGACCCTGGGAGAAAAGTAAGACAGTGGAAATCAGAAATTAGCCTTAACCCTTCGCAGTCTGAATGAGATGGCCAGGTGACAGAGGAAATAAAGGATACGGCCTTTCCTCCTAGAGCAGCTAAAGCAGAGTTATCTGAGGAGGAGGACTCAGAATCAGAAGTATATGTTCAGTCCTATGCCATGAGGGACTTGCATACTCTGAGAAAGGACCAGGTGAACCTGAAGAAAGACCTGAACCACCTCTCAACTTGGTTACTCTGATGCTGGAATGGTGGGCCTGCTACCATAACATTAACTCAGAGAGAAGCCAGGCAGTTGGGATCCCTGGCCAAAGATGTGGGTATTGATCAGGCATTTGGGGAAGAGGCTGGAACCACCAGCCTATGGAGACGACTCTTGTCAGCTGAAAGGGAGAGACATCCCTATAAAGATGAAATGGACTGCCCACAGGTCAAAGCAGCCACACTTTAAAAAACTATTGGGTATCTGAAAGAACTGATCCACGCCTTTTTTTCGCTGGGCATCCCAGAGCTGGACACAGTAATCCAGGTGGGATTTTGTGCAAGTGGAGTAGAGGGGGAGAACCACCTCCTTTAATGTGCCGTCCATGCAGCCCAGCATACAGTTGGGTTTCTGGGCTGCAAGAGCATGTTGCCAGCTCAGAAGGAGCTTCTCATCTGCCAGTACCATCAAGTCCTTCTCCTCAGGGCTGTTCTCAATCCACTCTCTGCCCAGCCTGTACCTGTGGTTGGGTTTGCCCTGTCCCAGGTGCAGAACCTTGCACTTGACATTATTGAACTTCATTACTTTGGCATGGGTCCATCTCTCAGTCCTGTCAAGGTCTGTCAGGACTGCACACACAGCTTGGTGGTGTTGGCAAACTTGCTGAGGGTGCACTCAGTTCCACTGCCAAAGATGGTTTTATAGACTGCCAGTCCCAATACCAACCCCTGAGGAACCCCACTCATCAGTGGTCTCCACTTGTTCTCAAGTCAAACTCTGAACCTTCATCTAAATCTCATCTTTATCCAGGGATAAAATCCATAGGCAAACTTCATTTACTTCATTTACAAAATTATGTGTCTCTAGCTGTATTGTCAATAGAGAGCACCTGTCCTTAGTTTCAATTGCTGACCCAGTAAACCTTGACACTAATATTTCCTGGAGGAGTAAGAAAGTTTAATAGGTGCTAAAAAACAAAGTGCTTTGCTGCTTTTTTTTGTCTGGTTTTTTTTTGTTGTTGTTGTGGGTTTTTGGTGGGGTTTTTTGGTTTTTTTTTTTTGGTAGACTATTAAAAAAAAAAAAAAAAAAAAAAAAAAAAAAGACCTAAAGCCACAGCCTAAAATCCAGACAATGAAATTCCAGAGAAGGTATCAGTAGATCAATTTTTTTGTTCTAAGAAAGCCTGTTAATAATTCTTTCTTGTTTCTGTATGGCAAATCCAGGGAGAATTCTGATGTGACTGATAACTTCAAGACATTTATTTCCTCCAAATTTTCTGTACAAATGAGTGTAAATTCCCATACTTTTTCTGCTTCATATGTCTTTAATACTGTTTCTGTTGGAGTCCACTGCTTATATGCAGTTTTTCTTGTAAAACTGCTGCTGCTGAACTAAGGAAATCTGTGTCAGATACAAACCTCACAATGGTTCAATATGTGGTTATCCTTCCATATTTTTACAGAGGAAATATATATTTGAAAAAGTAGTAATTTTATTTATCCCAATTGTTTGTGGTTTGCATTTTGTCAGTGGAATTCTGTTTAGTTTATTAGCCAATGTCTGGCATTTTGTCTTGTTTGTGTTATTGCAGAGGAAGCAATCAGTGTAGTTGCTGCTCTGTTTTAGGAAAAAGTAGTATTATTGGTCTCAACCTCTCCTTCCCCATAGTCATTGGTATTATACTGCTGACTGTTGGATTGATGCCTATTTGGTAAGTAAGTAAATAAATAAATATAGGTTTGGAAAATTTTGGTGAATGTATCACTGATGGTAACTGAGAGCCTCTTGGGCTCAGCATTTTGCTTGGACATGGAGAAATGTAAATTGAACACATGCTTGGTCCTGTACAGCTTGATGCAATTGTCAAGAAGGCAGTGAAGTAACACAGCAGGTAACAAGTCATTATAGGAATGTGAGTAAAAAATGCATTTCTTGCCATCCTGAGCAGTGAGTGAGGGGTAAGCAAAGTACATCTGAGCGTCCCCTTTTTCACATCTTCTTCTGGCTGTAAGAGTTTACCTTCATCAGGGAAGTGCTAGCTGTTAGCAGTGGAACGTAGTCAGTGGTCCCTGGCTTTCATCATCTGCAAAGAAGCTGCAGTGATGTCTTTATGATAATGGTGAAAACCCCATGCCATCTCCTACAAGTGGAAAGTTCAGCTTTTCTGTGCAAGTAATTGCCAGAAATTTTATACTTGTGTCTCTGTGTCATCAGCCATTTCCTGACATTTTCTGACTATATTTGTTTGCTCTCCTGTGATTTTGAAAGGTAGCCCTCTCTTGATAACTCATGAATGATTGCGCTAAATTATAAGTACTATGGGCATTAAAAGGAGGCGGATTTTGAAAAAAAAAATCATGAGGCATGCAGCAAAATGAAGCTGCATGCTGTATTCTAATGAGATACTTCAGACTACAGTACTGTACATTCATAAAATTCTACACAGGCTGCTAAATATCCTTCTATTACTCCCACAGACAATTGTGGAAAGTTGTCTTTTTCTTTACTCTAAGGAACCCTCTCATTGCATTGGTTTGGTCTAACAATTGCTCAGTGTCCATCCTTGAACTCTGCATTGTGAGACCTTCCTTTATTCAGCAATGGCAAATGTCGTTGCTATTACTGAAATACAGTTGATTAAAAAGGCCATTTAGTCAGTGCCAGCATTCATTGGGAGAAGTTTAACATTAACGTTTTCTGTGCTTGATACTATGGAGTGCCAGGCTCCCTGATCCTAATTAGCGAAGCATTTAAACTTACACATAAAGCTCTCTATCACCATTGATAGCTCTATATCACCCATTGATTTCAGTGAAGCCAGACACACAGTAAATCTTCCAGAAGATGCTCAGATGATTAGCAGGCTGTGAGTGAGAGCAAAGCGTTTCTGGAGACTTAAAAAATAGGTAAAATTAATCTCTTAAAACAAACAAACAAACAAACAAACAAAACAACAAAACCGCAATAACCCCCCCAACACCCAACTAAAAAGAGAGTTCATTATTTTTGCTCTTTGCTCTCATATCATAGTGGGGAATCAGCCCAAGTGAGAGTAAGTGCACTGCAAACAGAGAAAGCAAAGTCAAGTTTACAGTAATGTAATCATCCTGGCGAAATTAAGAGGTTTACTTTCTCTTTTAAATCACTATTTTTGTAAAAGAACCTTAGTCTGTTTATAATTAAATTTCAAATCCAGGCAGCCATCTAAGCCTTATAGCTGGTAATTTGAGGTCTACATGTGAATATCTATTTCTATGTCAACACTAATTTATTTATGGAAAAAAATAAAGTACATTATAAGAAGGGTCTGCTTCCTATGGGCTTTCTTGTGAAGTGCAGACAAAAATAGCTCTGAAATCTAAACGAAAATTGCCAGGCATACATTCTGAATTGTAGGTTTCCTTGTAAAAAAAATTATCCAGATTCAGACTAGCCTAAAAACACAGGTTCTTTGTCTCAACTGGATATTACCACTTTGATCAAATATAAGAAAATACGCGAGAAGCATTAGATTTCTGAGGGAGCCTTTGTGTTTTCCCACTGTCCTCCATGCCTGTGAAAAATCATGTGTGCCTTGCACTAGCACATGCCAGCAAATAAATGCTGTGCATGCTAACTCTTGTGAACTAATTGGATATCTGTATGTAAGTGGATGTTTTCGGCACTCATATTTTACATAGTGGTAGTTTTAAGTATTTGTCAGGCACATTAGGTGCCTATTTTTAAATATTTGTTCCCGAGTTTATTTTTCTTTCTTCTTACTGCTGCTGCAGTAACAAGTCACTTGTACCTAAGCAGTAATTTTGTATATTCCTCAAAGAGACTAAAACCAGACACAGAAGATATAAAGGGAAATTATGGTAAGAAGCAAAAAGAATTCCATTCCATAAAAGGAAAAGAAATGCTGCTTTTCTGTATTTACACAGTCCCTTATACTGCTTAGGGCTGCATTTACCCCCTAAGTAAGTAACAAACATTTATCTTACATCTGTTAAACAAAAATGTACAGTACAAATGGGCCGCTGTGCACAGTGTCTGCAGGTGAGAGAGAGAGCAGATGCAGGGTGATGACACAACATGTATTCCCTGGGGAATCAGATGTTGTCAGAGCTGCTGCCCACTCCTCACATCTTCCCAGGAGTGTATGAAAAAGGACCTTGGGAATCTCATAGATGAGATTGGTACCCGCTGTTTGCTTTTGGGGAGGTAGTGATTTTTCACATTGGAGAAAATACTTTGGAAAAGGCAATAAGGGAGCTCATAGGAAGCAACCTTAGAGTGTCCTGGTAAAGTTGGGGGGCTCAGGAAGGATCTGGCAGGGGAAAGGTGTGTCTTGTGGGCAAGCAGTATATTTAACATCAGTCTGATTCCTGACATGTTCAAATTAAGCAAGTGTTTACATATGTGCAGAAACTGATACAAGTTCTGTTGTCAAGTGAAATGAGATTAAAGAAGAAGATATATACTCTCTGGGGAGAAGATAGGTCTTATGCTCCTGGATGAGCTGTATGAGTCATGACTGACTTGCAGAGTCCCTGACAGCTCTTAGGACTCTTGCTTGCAGCCTGGCTGCTGAGGATTAGTATCACGAATGGGATTTGTCTGATATGCATTATTAAGTTAGGCGTATCATTTGATAGATTGTCTATGGGCTAGTGTTTCAGGCATGAATGTCCTAGCTTGTTTTGTTGAGTTGAAATTTTCTTTCTCTATCTGTTTAGCTTGTTTCTGACATTGCATTCCAGTGCATTTCTGTGACTCCTATATCCCATTTTACTCTCCCAATCTTGTTTTTGATGTGTTAGTAAAGTCTCCAAGACCAGACTTCTGATTCACTGTGATTTATTTACTGTCGCTTCCTTTCTCTATATGTTGTTTCTGTGGCATTTTTTGCCTTTTCCTGTATTTCTAGCTTGTAATCACATTCTTTATTTTGTTTTTGTAGAGAGGTTTATGTTTTTAGGCCATGGTTTTAGGCCATGGTTCTAAAATATCCATCTACACAGTAATACTGAAATAATCTCACTGAGACCACCTGTACGTCTAAATGTAACTTTACATGTAGCACTTTTTTTAATCAGCAGAACTGTACATCCGTTGTATTACTTAAGAGCATCCTTCTAGTTTTCTTGCATGAAACCAGTAATACTTCAGAAGTTTTTGTCTGCAATGTGTTTTTTATGTAGGACATTAAATACTAAATTCTAAAACCGAATTTTAAAAGTTTTCACCTTTAAAACAACTAAGTATTCGTGCAGCATATTCCTGCTTGTGTAAATTATATTGTCAGTCAAATCTTTATACAGCTATTAGTTCTGTTGGCTAATACTTGCTAATCTGCTTTACACTGATACGTCTTTCTCTGAAGATGTACAGTGCTGTTAAAATTGTGAGTAATACTGCTGTGAGACACATGGAGTGACACGTTTGTGTGTACAGTGGGATATCAAAAGGTTAAATGACTTTCTTAATGAATGAGTTCTGTTCTCAATCTCGAGATTTAGCCCCAGAAAAATCATTCCTTTATAAATAAGTACTTCTATCCAGACCTGCAAAAGCGAAGCCTCTGGCATTTATTATTCTGATGTGTGTCTGTTCCCAGGACATTACATTTCTGTGGATACATCTTACAAGGGTGAGAAAGCAGTGCTGTCCAGCCCTGAGCTGTACTCTGAGGAGTGGAGCTGTGTCAGGCTGATTTATCAGATAGCAACAACTTCAGAGACTTCACCTGATCCCACCAGGCTCAACCTGTACCTGAGGCAGGAAGGAGAGAGCTTTGATCGTTTGCTGTGGTCAGCCAAGGAGCCTTCAGATAGCTGGCTCATAGCTAGCCTAGATTTAATGAACAGCACAAAGAGGTACAAGGTAAGTCTGACTTTTTAGAAGATACTGCAAGGCTTTCTGATGCATGCCTTCGGGTGTACAGACTGCCTGTCAAACATTTCCACTCTGGGTCCTGTTTGTGTCTTTCACCTCTTGGACTGGCAGCATCTGAGTCAGTACACCCTTCTGTCCCTAAAATCAGAGGGAAGTGCTGGCTTCAGTCAGGCAGTCGGTGATCTTCCCAGCAAAAGCTAGGAGAGCACGGCTGGCTAAGCCATTCCATGGAGATGCCTCACCTCATGGCAGCCCTGTGGAGCTGCTGGCATCCTGCAGCAGATACATGACCTTCCAGGTCCTGGATCAGCAGCTGTGATCACTTTTTCCTGTCCTCTGTGCCCTTCTGGTTCGAGTCAGATCTAAAAGGAGAGTAATTCTACCCAAAAGCTGTCACATCACATCTCTCTCAATAGCACTCTGTAGAGCCACAGTGGAGGAATCTGAAGCCCCCCCTACTGTTAAATGAAGTGAGGAATTTTTTGTCACATTGTCCTTCGGTGTACTCTCTGTCCTGGAGGAAGGACATAGATTCCATCTTAAAAGCATTCTGCCAAGCTCTTCCAGCAAAAACACCTCCCCTCACAGTAAGGATGGTGAGCTCTGCCCCTCCCCATATACTTCATTTCATGTCCTGTTTATTGTCTTTATATGCCCATGGTGATAAAGGAAATACTTAAACCCTTAAGTTTACAGTTTGCTTTATATTGTGCAGATTGTACTGGAAGGTGAAATGGGACAAGATAAATCCGCTAGTATAGCAGTTTTTGAAATTAAAATAACTCCTGGATATTGTATTGGTAAGTACTCTCTGCTCAGCTCCCATATTTGTTGCATAATAAAAAATGCCATGTTAAAAGTTTTAAAACTGAATTAAAGGTTTGAGTTTAGAAAACAAACGATGTTTCTTTCGGAATGTTTTTCCTTATTGAAAAGTAGACTGCAATATTTGAAACAGTTTTTTTATGCTAAGATTGCCCATGCTAATATGCATTTTAGTGACCCATATCTATGATATATAGACATTTCACATACAGTAATTCGTTCTAAATTTATTTATTGTTCAAGCAGGAACACATGTTTCATTTTCACTAAATTACACTGCTGCAAGTGTAATAGACATAACAACTGCTACATTATCGCTGCTGTCTGCCTGCTCATGCTTCCTGACTCTGCATCTTTCAGGCTGCAGAGTCAAAACTCTGTTGTTATTTACACTTACTGCTATTTGCTAAATAACACAAATGAACTCAAAAAGTCTCAGTAGCAAGGAGGCCAGAACACCCTTTTTTTCTGGTGAGTATGGGTGAAACCCAACTGAATTGTCACAATTCTTTGGGTCTGTAAAGAAAGCAAAGCAACCTCATTACTCCTATGGAATACTAGTCCTGCTTTGCTTCTGTCCATCTGTGATTTACAAGTGGGAGCTCTGGTCTAACAACTTAATGCTATGAGATGGAATTTTAAAAATCTATTTTGATTGGTCCTAAATTTCAGCAGTCCTTCATGGCCAAATAATGAAAAGATAGACCAGACTGAATAGGATGTAAATGAGAATTTTCTCAAAGATTTATCAAAAATTGTGTGTAAATTTGCTGCCATTTATTATAAGTTGTTCAGTTCTGTGTCCATCTGTATAAATATAGGTGTTCTCTGTATTGCCATATGTAAAATAAGGTTAGTGTTTAGCAATAGCCTCTCTTGCAGTTTCTGTAATGAAAATGTGTGCACTGAGCTGGTGGTGTGTGAAATTGCAGAATGTGACTTTGAAGAAAATCATCTTTGTGGCTTCATGAACCGCTGGAACCCCAATGTCAACTGGTTTGTTGGTGGAGGGAACATTCGCAATTCTCAGTCTGTGCTGCCCAGAGACCACACACTTAACAGTGAACTGGGTAAGCAACAAATGTAGAGCAAAATTACAGTGGGAAACTTAAGTCTATGATCCACATGTGACTTTTACTGCAAATTGTTGTGTGAGTTGTTTCTTTTCTCTGGGCATTGGGAGGGGTAAAAATTACTTACGTGAAAAGAGGGAATAGGAAATGTGGGAAATTTGTAGAAGTTCACATAGAGTTTCCTGTAAGATTTATAATAAGGTTGTCATATCATTGCTAGGCTTCAAAATTACTAAAATTAAGGGTAAAAATTTGAGTGGAGAGGGGTAAAATTATTTTTTTCTGTGTATTTTAAAAATATGAGCCACAATGAATTTTAAAAGCTTGTATTTCTGCTTTGTACAGAGGTTTTGTTTCCAGTGGCTGTTGGGCAAGTCTAGTATGAAAACTAAGGAATTGAAGCAAATTTGGAGAAATTGATGTTAAATTGGATAGGTAGGAGGTTTTTTCTTTCAGTCAAATGTGGTGCTGTTAACACAGCTTGTCAGAGCAGAATGCTTTAAAGACTTCAAGGATTTTCAGCACTGACCCTATGTGAAATAATTGTCCCAACCACCTTATGGAGAGGAGAAAATTTTGAATAGTCATAGAAAAGAGTAGGGGGATATCTCAGCTGTTGATGTAGTGCTGTATGAAGTACCACATTGGGTGACAGTCAGGAGATCGTGCTTCTGCAACATGCTGTGTGTCTCAGACAACCTGATAACTGTGATGGTGCAAGGCATCACATCATGAAAAGCAGGGTTGATCCTCTTTCCTTAACTCATACCGCTGTGCCTTTTTATTTATTTCACAATTGTGTGAGTTGAGTACAGAGTGTCAGTCTGGCCCTGTGTCACCCCACAGCACCTAAATACTGGTAAAATTTTGATGGAAGTTTTACCCACCGCAACTTTGACAGCAGACAGTGGCTCTATCTAATAAATAAAGTACTATATATGATAGGAAGCGCTGCCAGCTGGGAGGGTTCTGTTTCATTGTAGCCACAGCTTTTCTTTTTCATACCAAACCTTCACTGCTGACCTCAGACTGAGAAGACCCCAAGAAGTCAAAAGTCACAGAAGTGCCTGATTTTTGCAAGAATTGTGCTTTGAAGGTGCATCAACCAGAGAGATCATAATAAAGTTATGAAATGTGGCAAAACCACAGTGCAGAGAAAAAATGAAGCCCAGAACTTCTCAAGCAAGTACAGCTGATGTGTCACCAGTCCCCTGACAGTGGGGGCAGTCTGGAGGAGACCCAGAGTCAAGCAAGCTCTTTCCACTGGAGAGAAGTGAGAAGTGACATCTCCAGGTCTGAAAATGCTATTAGCTAATTAACGTAGTTGTGTAGGTGCAAACCCAATGGCACAGTTTGCAGTGTCCATGCTGAAGTACCCAGCGTCAGTTTGACGCTTCATTCTCCTCTAAGTTTTCTAATTGTGAAGAACCACATTTTCCTTCTTCAGCTGATACTGTTTGGTGTTGTGTTTCTGGAAGTGCAGAAGAAGAAGAAAAAACACAGATGCAAAGAGTATCTGTGCACATGGTTGCGTTCTTTTAAAATCAAGATAGCTCTCTCAAAATCAAAGTCAAAGAAGCTGTATCCTTTCAAAGTCCTGGAGGTCATATTGGCTGTTGGGGGGTGGTGGTGGTGTATCTACTAATCTGTAGTGCATTTTTATGTTTATTAATATCTCCCAAAAGTCTTTTTAAAGGATCTAATAAAAAAATATAGTCTCTCAGTAGAAATAAAACATTTAGAAACCAATCCTATGTAGGCTGAGTAGAAAGACACAAGCAGTGCAATATGCAGAATAAATATAATTACTGAGTTGTTGAAAGGTAGAAAATTTACTCAGTTGTAACACATTTTTCTGTTTATCTCCCAAAATTCAGAGAGTTTATTACTTTTTTTATTATCAAAGTCTCAAATAAAGACTTAAGAACCAGGGCCTGTTTAGTGGATGAGGAAGAGGCTATGGATGTTGTTTACCTGCTGGACCTTTGTAAAGCCTTCAAGAATATTTCCCAGAGCATTCTCCTGGAGAAACTGGCTATTTATGGCCCAGACTGTAGTGCTTTTTGGTGGGTAAAAAAACTGGCTGGCTGGCCAGGCCCAAAGAGTTGTGGAGAATGGAGTTAAATCCAGTTGGCAGCTGGTTACAAGTGGTGTTCCCCAGGGCTCAGTGCTGGGGCAAGTTCTGTTTAATGTCTTTATCAATGATTCGGATGAGGGGTTAAAGAGCACCCTCAAAGTAAGTTTTCAGATGACACCAACTTGGGCCAGAGTTCTGATCTGCCTGATGATATGAAGGCTCTATAGAGGGACCTGAACAGACTGAATTGATGGGCTGAGGACAGTTGTGTGGGGTTCAACAAGATCAAATGCCAGTCTTGCACTTTGGTCGTAGAACCCCATGCAACACTACAGGCTTGGGGAGGAGAGGCTGGAAATCTGCCCAGAGGAAAAGGACCTGGGGTTGCTGGTTGACAGCCTGCTGAATATGAGCCAGCAGTGTGCCCAGCTGGCCAAGAAAGCCAAGAGCATCCTGGCTTGTATCTTCAATAATGTGGCCAGCAGGAGAAGGGATGTGATTGTCCCCCCAGCACTGGTGAGGCTGCACCTTGAGTGCTGTGTTCAGTTCTGGGACCCTCAGTACAAGAAGGACATTGAGGTGCTGGAGCACTTTGGACTAAAGAAGGGCAATGAAGCTGGTGAATGGTCTGGAGAACAAGTCTTATGAGGAGCATCTGAGGGAACTGAGGTTATTTATTTTGGAAAAGAGTAGTCTGAGGGGGGACCTTATTGCTCTCTACAATTACCTTAAAGGAAGCTGTTGCAAGGTGGGGATGTGTCTCTTTTTTGTAACAACTGGAGGAAATGGCCTCAAGTTGCATCAGAGGAGGTTTAGATTAGATACTAGAAGAAATTTCTTAACTGAAAGGATCATTAAACACTGGAAAAGACTGCCCTGCGTTTAAAAGACATGTAGATGTGGACTTGGTAGGGCTAAGGGGTTGAGAATGTCTGAACTCGATGATCTTGGAAGGTTTTTTCCAACCAGAACTATTCCATAATTCTGTGCATAAAGAACAGACTGACTGCTTTGCTAGTGGTATCTTAGCCAAACAGCTTTGGGTTGTACATAGAAGGAGAGGAGCAAAACCAGAAAGTTCTCTTAGAATTACTAAAATTTTCAGGGCATCAGCCATCATTGTCCAGGTTGTTGAGATACATGTGTAATCCCTGCCCATCTCCTGATACTTCTTGTAAGAGGTGTCCTTTAAAGATCATCCTTATACCAAGTTTCTTTTCTACTTTTAGGTCACTACATGTATGTGGACTCTATTTACATTAAGCATTTTCAGGAAGTAGCCCAGCTAATCTCACCAAAGACCACAGCCCCAATGTCTGGCTGCTTATCTTTTTATTATCAACTTAAGCAGGAGAGTAGCATCGTTTTTACCGTTTACTTGAGAGACATGAGTGGCTTTTATGAAGAGATCTGGAAAACAGACAGTGCACCAAGCACCGACTGGGCTCTAGCAGAAGTTGACTTCAATGCACTGTACCCCAAGGAGGTAAAACAATCATTCCTCTACAGTCCAGTTATGAATTTCACGTTGCCTCAGACAGCGGTGCTGGCTCGGGAACATAGCAGTAGCCATCCAGCAGCTGATAGATGGGCTTAAAGATGCTGGCAATCTGTTCTTTCCTTTTTCCACTCTGTGAGGGTCAAGGAGGAATCACTTTCCATACTGATACTTGATTTTCAGTAAAGATTAGTGAAGTGCTTAAACAAAATACCTTGAGAAGTTGTAGACTTCTGCTACTGTCAGATATTTCCATTCCTACTAAATAATATCCATGTTCCCTTAGACCCACATTTCTGTGACTAGATGATCCATTCTTGAGGGTGCTGAGTATCATAATGTAATGCATGTCTCCCACTGCAAAAGAAAAATTTAACAATTATTTAAACTTTATTTTCTATCTTATACAATCCTGAAACTCATTCTTTCTGTGCGTTCATGAGATAAAGTTCAAACTTGGTCCTAACAGTACAGTATTCTTTAGATGTGAAAAGCCATCTCTCTCTGGTTGCTATACTTAATTTCAAGAGTATCAGAAAGAAACTGAAATTTTGATTCCCATATGTGTACTGAAAAACCTCCAAAGCTTAGAAGATTGAAATAAATATTTTTTATATATGTATAAAAAAATCCAACACACGCATACATATATATATGTGTATAAAAATATCTATGTACACAGACTATATGTATATATATGCATATATGTGTATATACACATTCGCTTATATGTATACATATAGATATACACATATGCACACTTCTAATACTAGGACTGCAAATAAGTTTACTTTCATTCTACTTGCTTTAACTCCACTTAATTAATTTGTTAATTCACTACATGTCTGTGGGTTTTCAGAAATTATTAGGGGTAAAGCTAGTTTTCATTAGATGTTATGTAGTCCTTTTATGCTCTGTAAAGTCAGTGACAGAGACACCCATTTGAACTGTCAGACTTCAAATGGCTTGGGAAAAGAGATTAGATCTGGTAATGCCTCATGGCACTGAATGGTGAGTGAATTACTTATTCAATAAATATAAAGTAACATACAAAGGGAAAACCAGTTCTGGAACTATACGTGGAAATTAATTAAGGATCACTTAGAGCTTGGTGTTACTGCAGTTATTTTTGTGGAAAGATCCATTCAGTGCTTAGCAGCAGTCATAAAGCCAACTGGCATGTTGGAAACTGTGTCAGAACAAACAGCAAAACAGAGGATGTTGCAGCACTACATGAATTCAGAGGGTATCCATGTGGTTCAGCAGAATGTGCAACTCCAGTTAGAAAAGAATATTCTAGAACTACAAGAGGGGTATGGGATTAGCCTAAAGTATGGAGACATTATGCTACTGAAGTAACAGTTTTGAACCTGTAAAAAAACAACTGAAGTAGATTATGGAAAGGGTTTGTGAAGGTCATGAAAGACACAGAAGAGATTAACTGTTCCCTTTTCCTCATAATTCCTGTTGCCACTCCAAATTGTTAATTACCTGGTAACAGTTTTAAAATAAACCAAAGACGATTTTTTTCCTACACTGTGTAACTATAGAACTCACTTCCACAATTTACTATGGATACCATTATCCTGAATCAGTTCAAAAGCTTATTATGCATATTAATGGAGAAGAAAGAATCCACCAGGATGGCAATATGAGGGAAGAAGAGCTGAGAACTTGTCATTGTATTAAGTTCTTTCTGTAGGTGACCCCTGTTGGAAACAAGACATTGGCTATGTGCGCCATTATTCTGCTCTGGGAATTTCTGTGTAATCCAACATAGACATTATTTTGGAAATCACTGTATAGAAATAAGATTAAACCTTGCATGTAATTTTTTCAGTTGCTTCAAGAGGGTCCTCCCCTGTATTTCGTCTGGAAAAGGAATTCCAGGATTCTTCCCTGGGTCTCCAACTTTGGCTCCCATCCCTAGGCAAGACATCACAGGCATTGCTTTCACTGGACAGGCTCTCACTCTTGAAGCTTTTGTCCTTTTATCCTTGTTGTATCCCTGGGGTTGCCTTATGGTTCAGGCTTTTTTTTCAAAGTTTTCCTGTAACTCAGAGTTTTGATACGTTTTTATATTATTTTTTTGATATTGTTTGAGACTTAAGACACTTCCTCAAGAGTCTTAAAGTGGACTGTTCTCCAGTTACTTAAGGAAATGGTGTCCCTTGGGAATGGCTAAATACAAACTTTGTTTAATTTTGTGGCAAACAAAACACAGCAATAGCTTTCCTGGTTCTTAAGTAATTTTTTAAAAGGAAATATTCCCTGCCAGCTCATGCCAAACCATGTGTTTCAGTGTCTGAGCATATTATGAGCAAACAGTAAAACTTAATCTTGTAACAGCAGACTTATAGTTTGCTTTTAGCTCTTTATTCAGATCTGTTCTAGGTAACAGTAATAACTAGGCACCCTTGGAGTTCCAGTCAGTACAGGCTGATCACCCTGAACAGTGGCTTTGCATGGCATCATGAAAGTGGTCTTACTGCATCTCCAAAACTGATATTTCATGAAGCAGCAGAAAAGCTATGTTCCCCTTGATTTTTCCTTGAGCTTGAGTGGGCAAAGATCTGGTGCCAGACTCAGGCACTTATTCACACCCCTACTATGTGATACAACTTAATTTGTCCCAACACCAGAAATGCTGTCTGGGATGCCCCAGAGGCTGTCTGGGACATCTGATTAGGATTCTGTAATATGAAAATATGTACAAAAATTATTGTAATTCATATTGCAGATGAATAACAAACTATTATCATTTCCAGATAATATTTGAAGTTGCTTTCAATAGTGCCAAGGGAGGTTACGTTGCCCTTGATGACATTTCTTTCTCCCCAGTTTACTGCAGCAACCAGACAGGTACGAGTTTTTATTGCTATTTACCTTCCTTGTTCTCCTCTTCTTTGCCCCCCTCTAAACTGTCTGTCAGTATTTCTAATACCTGGGAGTGATGTGCAGATCATGCTACTTTATCAAGTGGCCAGCACCACTGGGCTCTTATTCCTCCTGGTGACAAAACAGCAGATAGATATTAATGCCATTCATTGAATCCAGAAACCAGTCCTTAATGGTTTCTGTCCAAAGCCCTTGCCTTAGGGGTCTGCAACTAGAGCACTGGACTGCATGCTGTATTTGCATTACTCCAACTTCTGAACAAATCACCACTTGCAGGCCTGTTACAGAAAAAGAGGGGGGTTTCCCCAGGTGTGTGATACGAGGAAGAAAATGTCCTGAGCTTTGCATGATTGCTGATGTAGGGAACATGTTCTTCCATGCCACATGCCTTGAGGTGTTCTTCAGAGCCCTAACAGGAGCCTTGCCATCCTGTGTTCACTCTTCCAGGAGGTTTTATTTATCTCAGAGGTAAGTCTATCAGGAATTTAATGCATTTTCACAGCAGCAGAAGTCAGATGAATTCACATTACCTCCTTTGCAGAGGCACTTGGGGCAAAACAATTTTGCCATTTGTGAATCCAGCCACCTGAGCAGCTCTGTACTGGTTGCTTGGGTTTTACTGTAGCACTAACAATAGTCAAAAGTAGATCAGTGGTTTCCCACTAAGCCATTCGTTTGGTCACAAGTTTGAATTTTTTTGCTAGTTTTGCAGTGGTCAAGGAAAAAGATTTTTTTCCCCTTTTTAATGTACATGGAGTCTCTGCTACCTTTACGCAGAATGCTTTACCCATGACTCTTGGCTGAGTACATCTGGGTGTTTCATTAACTCCTCAGTGCCTATTCTATTTTTGGTTTGCAAGAAAAATCCTAGATTATATATGCAGTATGCCAAGGATTGGAGCAGTGTGATCATGTGTTTTTAATATTCAGATGGCTTATATCTGTTGAGGTATGTGATAAATTTTATGGTATTTTCTGCCCCATCTCTGATTTAGTCACATGACTGTGTCCCAAGTTCAGACCTAATCTGACTGGTAAATTTGATAGGTTTGGCTGGAGCTTTTGTCTACTAACTTTGATTTTGAACTTTTGGGAACTTTTATTTCTATTTGAGAAACGAATGCAAATAATTTCCTTTACATTTTGTTGAAAGCTCATCCTGAGACAAGTTAAAAATCAAGAAATCTTTCTCCTTGTAGTCAGTCATGGCAGTATATATTAATTTAATTTAATCTTTTCTTTGTGTTTGTGAAAGTTTAGGTCAACAAAGGTCTCTATGTTAGCCAAACAAAAGGAAAAAGTAATACAGTATTAAACTTGCTCACTAAAGGGTCAGCCTTTAATGCTGAATGGACCTAGTAGTCCTCCAACTGTTTTTTCTTAGCTGGGAAAGTAATGAGTGGAGGACAGGGCCACCTCAGTTTTCACTGTAGAAAGAGAAAGACACATGGACACTTTTTAGATCTGGATTATTTGGGGCTGAAAAGACCACAAGCATTTCCCCAGTGCCAACATTTTTCTTCTGGAGCTGATCACCTGGGTCCCTACCCTTGCCAGGAAGCTCTTCTTAGCCTCTCTGCAGAGGGGTCATTCAGGCCCTGACTCCTGAAGTAGCCAAAATTGCATGGTGGCTTTGGGTTGTTCCCCTCCATCATCTGGTATAAGTAGTCAATGAGGCTATTAAAGAAGTAGAAATGTTTTCCTAAAAGCACCTGTTCACCAGGGGCATTTTTATGGTCTAAAGCAAATACTGACCCATGAATTGCACATCAAAAGTCAAGAGGAATCCATGAGTGGCCTGGGGAGCTTAGCTTAGCTTTTCATCAGCTTCACTATAAATGGTCAGGTTTCTTTGCTGCAGTGCTAAAATGAGTGAGGCATAGCTCCTGAGGTGAGTAGCCACGAGGTGGTACACAAACCAAAAGCTATTTGAGTTACATACTTATGGCATGCATATCCACACACATTATCCATGACTACAAAAGGGATTTTTTTAAGTGTTCCTTAAAAGAATACTACATGTTGTTAGACTGTTATCCCCTTGGAAACTGAAATGAAGATGTGACACCCATGCATGCTCTTGTGCAGACTCATGTTCATTTTGTCCAAATGTCTTTTGGGTGAAGGAGAAGGATGAAAACAAATGCTCTGGATGCCAGTGCATTATGTCCTGAAGCAGGAGTCTCCTCTAAGTATCTGTAGCTTATTTATATTTTGTAGGGTATTTGAAGAAAGTTTCATTCTGGCTCCAGATGGAAAGAAAATAACACCCACGTGTGGCAGAAAACTGATAATCTGAAACCATTGTGACTTTGCACTATATATGTGTAATATATGCATGTACATGCACATCTTCTGTAATGCAAAGAAAGATGAAACAGAGTATACTTTGGCATCCTTGTGCTTTAAATGCCTATTCCTGTTATATTGTGCTCTTTCTAACAGAACATATGCATCTCTCTTTTAGGAACTACTTTCAATCCCACTGAAGCAGGCTGCAATTTTGAGGAAGATCTGTGTAATTTTTACCAGGAGCAAAAAGACGGCCCAGGGTGGACCAGAGTGAAAGTGAAGCGTAATGTGTATAGAGCAGGAGATCACACTACTGGGTTTGGTAAATCAAAGCTCCTTTTCACTAAAAGGATCAAACTGGATATAAATGTTAACTTGTGTCATTTTTCAGTCTGTTAAATAACATCCCTGGCACACTGGTTTGATTGCATCATTGCAACTCCCTGCCATTAAAAATCAGTTTACACTGCTCTGTTCCCTGCTGGGACTCTGTCTGTGACTCCCCATATATACAGGGGCAAGGTCACCTGCTGAATAGTCATGGAGGGCTGTAAATCAGAGTGTATTTACTGATCTGTAGCCACTGAATGGGTGAGTCCACAAAAATATGCAAGCAACTAAAATACTTTGCTTTTAAGAGGAATGGTGGGCTCTTAGCTCTTCCAGGCTTAGGATAATTGGTATTTTTAAGGGAAAACTGGAAAATGTTGTGTACTGAAAGGCCTGCTAATAAGTTCTGAAACTCACACATTTATTTGTGTAGGGTATTCATGGTTCTTATTCATATGTGCTTACATCTCACCTCTTTATCCTTGTTGCAGGGAATAACAGGCCTTGTGCCTGCTCTTTGATATCAGAGGGGTACCCTTCCAACAGCCAGGTTTTCTGTGAGATAATCAGTCCAGAGAATTCTTCAGTGTAAATTTGAGAAGTGTTTATTTCTTATAACTTAGCTATATGCCAGTGTAGCTTGAAGTAACTGGGATGCTTTTAGAAAGATTTTTGTTTGCTTTTGAACAGATTGTGGTAATCTGTTTCCTACCGAAGTCTAATGGAATAACAGAAGTTGCTTTACTAGCAAATCATCTGTGCTAATGGCTTACTAGAAATGTTCAATAATTGTCCTGTCTTGCAGGTTATTACTTATTGGCAAACACAAAGTTTACATCAGAGCCTGGGTACATTGGACGTCTGTATGGCCCAACACTTCCAGGAAACTTGCAGTTTTGTCTGCGTTTTTATTATGCCTTGTATGGGTTTTTCAAAATGAGTGGTACGCTAGCTGTGTATATCTTTGAGGAGAATCATGTTGTTCAAGAAAAAATCTGGTCTGTCTTGGACTCTCCAAGGGGAGTTTGGACTCAAGCTGAAATCTCCTTCAAAAAGCCTATGCCATGCAAGGTAAGAGCCAAATCTTCCCAGTTCCTGGATGGTGATTTTCCTTGCCTCCTCATCCCAAGGTTTTTTGTTATCTGGGGATTATTTCTAACTGAGCTATACCTGTGTCACAATTTAACACTGGCCTGACAATTAAACCGAATGACAGATGCTCTCTATTAATCCCCCTCTCCTCCCTGATAAAGAAAGGAGAGAGAATAAGGGAGAGAGACTTTTGGGCTAGAAACTAAACTACACAACTTTAATGGAACAGTAATGATAATTAGGAAAAAAAATATTACTAAATATATACAAATATACAGGAAAATTGATAGCGTGTTTCCCCCCCCTCCCCCCCAATAACTCTCACATCACCACCGAGGCTGCAGGGCAGCCCTGGGAAAGTCCAGGCTGGACTCCTGGAGTCAGCAGCAGTCGGGAGCTGGAGGCAGAAACACACAGATTCAGGCTGGCAGGGATCAGGACCACAGGCAGACAAATGGATGGAATCCCCCCAGGATGCTGAAGCAAACAGGGACAGATGAAGGATGGGAAGCAGGAAGGCAGGAAGGGGGTTGACCCTCGTGATCCCTCAAATTTATACTGAATATGCCATGTATGGGATGGAATACTGTGTTTGGTCAATTCTGACATCTATCTTGTCTGGTCCTCCCCAAAGGAGGGTTTCAGGTGGGACCTCTTTACTCCTTCTGGAAGGTAAAATGTTCCTCAGAACTGAGCAGTGTCCTTGGCTCTGCATACCAGTCTCTGGCAGTAACTATAAACATCAAGTGTTACCAGTCCTAGAAGTAGACACTGTCTGAGAAACTTGCTGTTAATTTCAGCAAGTGCAATTACTTACTAGAGGCTTAGCTGAAAGCGAAAGTACAAGAGAGAAAATCATCTTTATCCTGGCCCAAACCAGGACAACTTGCAAAGTGAAACAGAGTTCCCCAGGCAGTGCAGTGAGGAGTATTTCTTTGCAGCCTAGCTCCCACAGGTGCCCAAATGAAAGGACTTTGTACCAGGAACAGGTTAGTGTTGCCCTGTGACAGTGTCATCACAGTATTTGTGGAGATTTCACTTGAGAAGCTCTAGTGAGAGCTGGTTATATCTTGGCTGCTCAGCAGGCTCCACATTCACTATTGTTATTTTTTCATTTCCTATGAGTTTTGCATTACTGTACCCAATTATAGATTAATTACTCTCAAAAGTCAAAACTGGTAAATTCTGGTCAAAACTCAGCCAAAGGTTAAAAGTTGAAATAAAAAGTTGATTTAGTTTTAGTCAATGGACTTGAAGTATTTGCAACGTCTGGTTGGCGAGGTCGCTTTGTTACCTCAGCACATTAGTAAGAATAACACCATATTTCACATCATCTCCTGAGTAAGTCCTCAGGCTGCTGTTGTTCTTCACTTCCAGTCGTTTTACAGGGATTGACTTTTACACAAATTTGTTTAAGTGCTACTTCTGTGGTTATCCTGCTTGCTGTAGTATAGTGGGCATATGTAGTATATATATAGTGGGTTTTCTCTACCTGTGAAACATCTGGGGAGGACCAGGTTGTTTATTACTTGATGACACTGAGCTCAATAGGGTTTTTTTCAGAGTGTGACAGTGCTCTGAATATATGAATGAAAGCTAGTCTTGCAACTCCAGGGTTTCTAAATTATAGATAGGCATCTTAAGCATTTTCTGCGCTACAGTTTTTGAAATTACAGTAGTTACTGAGTTTTACTTCTCTTGAGAGAAAATAAATGTTTTTTTTTTAAAGTAAATAAAGTATAAAAGCAAAAGTTCAACAACAAAAATAGTTGCCTACCTGTGTTAAAAGGGAAATTTGCATTTAAAATGTTGGTCCTGATTGTTGGCTAGTGTTTTCTCTCAGATTTCTGATACCTTGAAAATTTGATGGGATTTTTCTGAACATATTTTTATGCAAAAAACCTAATAGAATTTCTAATTCCCCTTCATTTGATATAGAAAAAAGAATGTTATTACTGTCCAGCAAGTGCGTGATAGAAGTGCTCATAGTGTTATCCCAACACTAAGTGTTAGATAACACCTCTCATAGTGTTATCCCAAAATATTTACAGAAAAGTATTTTTCTCTTTTTTTTTTTTAATCATTAAAATGTATTGGTTTAAAAACCAAGCTTCTAACTTAGTTTTGCAACCTCCTGTTTATGATTTTTTTATTCTAAGAAGTTTCATTAGCTTGTGTAGTATAATACACGGTGTGAGTAGTGATGACAGCTAAGCATAAATGTTAAAAATGGTTTATTAGCTTTGGAGGTGGCAGGTTGTTTAGCATCTGACATTTCCATGGAAAACCATTTCCAATATAAATATATGAAGAACTGTATTTATATTTTCCTAGAAATTAGTATGTCTAAAGTACTTCTGAAGGTTCTGGCTTGGAATGGGAGGCTTTTCATGAACTGAATCTATAGTTACTACTCTGTCCACAGGCAGTATCAGATGGGACAGCAGCACAGGGGAGAATGAAGTCGTCAAGGGAATATCCTACCTACCTGCTTCTGAGACTGGAGGTGTTCAGGAGGGAAGAAACCCCGTGCCCTATAGCAGGAGGTTTTATTTGTCTCTGGCAACTTTCAGCAGCCTTCAGTGAGTCAGATGAGAATTCCATGTTGGGAAGGACCATCTAATCCAACCTTTCTAGGATATGAACACAGTTTAGATGTGATGGCCCAGCACTTTGTCAGTCCAAGTCTTAAGTGTCCAGTGTTAGTGAATTCACCACTTCCCTGAAGAGATTATTCCAAAGTCCAACTCTTCTTATAGTGAAATATTCTTTTCTGGTGTCCAATGGGTCTCTCCCCAGAAGTAACTTGCACCCATTACCTCTTGTCTTTTCTATGTGACTCCTTGTAAAAGGGAATCTCCATCTTCTTGGTTAGCCACCCTTTAAGTACTGGAACATCATGAAGAGGTCTCCCTTAAGCCTTCTTTTCTCTCACCCTGTTCTCTCAGCCTTTCACAAGGAATCACAAAATATTAGTTGTTGCTTAACATGCTTGAACTTCCTTGCTCAAGCTTGTGCCCCTTACCTCGTGGTCTGCCAGTGGGCATCACAGAAAAATAGACTGGCCCCATCCTTCTGACACCCACCCTTTAACCATTTGAAAACATTGATAAGATCCCCTCTCAGTCTTCTCCAGAATAAAAAGACACAAGTCCCTCAGACTTTCCTCATAAGAGTAATGTTCTAGTCCCCAAATTATCACCATAGCTTTTTACTGTGCCCTCTCTAGCAATTCCCTGTCTTTCTAGAACCAGGGAGCCCATAACTGGACCCAGTAATTCAGCTGCAGGCTCAACAGGGCATTCTTCCTCCTATTCCCAGTCCTTTGATCATCTTTGCATCCTTCCTCTGCACCCTCTTGAGCTTGTCAGCCTCTTTTTTGTATAGTGGGGACAATTACTGAACAATTTTCCAGATGTGGCCTGACAAGCACTGGGTGGCTAGTGGCTGGTTATGCTCCTGTTGATGCAACCCAGCATCCTGTTGGCTTTCATTGCCACTGCAGCACACTTTTGTTTGCTTATATTGAGACTGTTGACCATCAGGACATCCAGGTCCTTTTCCATAGAGCTACTCTCCATCCAGGTGTAACCCAGTCTGTGCTACACTTCTGGGTTATGTTTTCCCAGTCCTTCAGGTCTTGTGATGAGGATGCCTTCTTTCCCATGGAAACAACTTGCAAAATGCTTTGGTTAAGGAAGCATCCCTCAAACGCCACAAAAAGTGAGATTTATTGGGTTTTCAAGAATGTAGCATGTTATCAGCGTATCATAACTCAGTTATCCCAAATCAGTATATATTTGGGGTGGTGTGAGGGATGAAATTCTACCTTAGCCTTGGTTTAAACCTCTTCTCTCACACTGTCTTTTTTCCTAAAGTGGTAGATTCAATGAGGCTTACAGCAGGGATTAGCTTGCAGCTTTGCATATGTTTTAGATGCTATTGGTACCTAACAAATCATGCACAAGTTATAATGTGCTGAAATTTCTATAGTGGTTTATGGTTTTCACAATGTATGTGTGTGTATGTACACTGTCAGTTTATAAAATATTTCATTAGACAAACAGGACGAGGAAGACAATGGGTGAATTTCTGAAGTATGCTTATGTGGAAAAGTGTATCAAGATGAGATTACAGCTAAGGTAGTATACAAAAGACAAATGATGCTAAAGTTTAAGTGCGTGCTTGTAATAAGGCAAGGGTGAAAACCTGATGTAGTTATGGGTTGCCTTCTTGTACTATTGTACTGTGAACAAGTAGGCTTTAATTAAGTTGCACAGTGAACCTAATTCTGTGTTTTCCTTGCAATCTCATGTCCAACACTCCAACCTTGATACTTTAAGAAGTCCTTTCATACTTTATTTCATTTGTTTCCTCTTTCCCAAGACAACAGAAGGAACTGTGTGGAGGAGCACTGTGTGGCAATGTATAAACACTCAGGTTAGTTATCTGTAAAGATGTATCTGCCTAGGACCTGGTGAAATAGGTAGCAAGGAACACTCAATTCAGTGTTCATCTTCAATGTAAGCCAGAGTTGGAAGTGCATCAGGACACATTTTGCTTGACAACAAGGAGTGGTGGGAATTAGCAAGTCAGAGATTACACTTCAGGCTCTGGAGGGAGAGAGAGAGACAATGAGAGAAAACATGAGAGAAATAAGCTTACTGAAGCTTGACCTCTCTTGTCCTGTCTCCCATAACCTGATCTTGTCTCTCTTGCCTCCTTGCTTAAGCATCTTTTGTCTTGTCTGTCCTGCCCTGTAGGCAGAAACCTGCTCCCAGCCCTGATCTTACTTCTGGCTCCTCAGCTTTGAACAGTACAATGTTTTCCCTCTAAGCCTGTCCATGTCCCGTTCTGTTTGCACTGCTTGGCCCTGTTCTTACAACTTTAGTTTTTCAAAAACTAATGACTTGACAGAAATCACAGTTCTGGCACAAAGACAAAACCCTGACACATTTCACACTCCTACTGCAAAGCTGAGAAGTGCCCAAGCTTTTCAAAGAATTTTTAAAATAGGGGCAAAATAAAACCTTTTTTCCTAGCCTTGTTCTCGGAAATGATGGAACTGTTTTGGCTTAAATCTTCCAAAACAAGCCTGAAGCAAGGACTCAGCATGGAAAATCTGAACTGAAATCATTCAGTCTTGGCAATGTCATACGCAAGTGAAAAACAGTCTTTTAGGAGAGTGAGGTGATCTCAAAACAAGATAGGGCTACCACCTTTCCTCTACTACAGATGTACTGGCTGATGTAGCTATCATATTGTTTCCGGAGATCTATTGTGTCTAGACATGGATGATAAAAAAATCATAGTTTAGCTGATCAAGTTCTTGGTTACTGGGTGTGACTTGGAGATTGGGTCAGTTCCTGTAGAAACAGTAAACAGTCTCCTGGCAGTCCCTTAATGGCCAAGCGAGGCAGTTGTGTTGCTTTGGCCAGCAAGTCCTGAAGGTCATAAGCATTTTGCAGACAGAAACCAATTGTTCTTAAATATCACTATCTATGTCCTTACTCTTTCCTCTGCTATGAATCTGACACCAAAGGCTTTGAAAACAACATAAAATCCATTTTAGGTGTTTTAACTTTGATAACGTATTTTTTGCATCAGGACAATAAAAAGGTTTAGGTTTTCATCCCTTAGTTTGTGTAGTGGTTTTTGCAAGTTCTTTTTGAATTAGCTAACTGAAGTCTGGAACAGATTTTTGGCTTGAGTTCTGTGAGCAGGAAACATGAGGCTTGCCAAGATGTTTTAATATGACACTTTGAAGCTATGACACTGAAAAGGTTAGGTGGGTATGATCTAGCTAAGGAAGTCATATTTTATATATACATATAAGTATGTATGTATGTATGTATATACATACCTACTACATATGGTATATAATGATTGGGAGAAGACAGAAAATTTAAAATCCTGATTTCTCAATTTGTACTTGATGTGCTCAATCTTTTTGTTAGTGTAAGAAGGTATGATTCTATACAGATACAGTATTGCTTTTCTACTCTTAGTGCCCAGGGCAGAAATGTGAGAATAAATGAATAAATAAATTCCTAACATTTATTAAATAAATTAAACTCCTCATGCTTTGTTGTATAAGATTCTTTAAGTGCAGCACAAAAAACCTGAGTCTGAAATATGTGGGTTCTTTTGATCTGATTGAATATACTAAAAATGATCTTCCAGGACAATATATGGCAGGAAAATGTTGGTGCTAATGAAAGAAAAAAATCACATATTGCATGTGTAGCCTGAAGATCCTCACATGCAACAGTGAGCAGCAATCTATATTTTAATATTGTGTGTGTGTCTAAGTGTGGTTGTGTGTATACGTTGCCAGGGAAAGATATTTCTTTTATGAAGTTTGACAACAAAGTCCAAAAACCCATCTTCAAATGAAGGTTTGAGTGCAACTGAGTTGACTTACATCAGTTCTGTTCATTTCTACTAGCCTCGTTCACCATTCTGAAGCTCGGGTGTTCAAAAGCAAACATCTCACGTTGTCCATCCATTCATGCAATTTTTTGCAATGTTACCTAGTTCTGTAGTGTTTGAATACCACTCAGAGTTGGAAAACAAATCCTCAGAAAGGTAGGCAGTGTAAATAGTCCACCCTGCTTCCCTCAGATTAGTCATGGCAGCATTTCTATTCTTTCAGTCTACTTTTATTCCTCTCTGATGGTTTAAGTTTGGTTGGTTGGTTGTTTTTCTCCCTCTTATAAAAAAAAGCCAAGGAAGCTGTTTCACTGAAAAGAGAACAGAGCCATAATAGCAGATTTCTGGAAACCTAGGAATTCCCTCAGGACAGCTGAGGATGTCAGTGTCCTGTATACATTTCTGTGCAAGCAGTATTCTCTAATAGACAGTGCAGTCCAGTGAATATAGATGTGGCATTAACAGGCTGTGGCCTCAGGTTCTTCTGTTACCTTTAAGCTTCTCTTCCATTCTTGGTTTCTGCAATCCATTCGTACTTGAATGGAAAACATTTTCAAAATTTTGTTCAAGTGTCACAAGTTTATATTGCCTATGTTATCCAATTATTTATGTAGAAGCTTTTATAATCCATTATTTTTCCCACAGAAGCTCCTTGTATTTACATGGCAAGAAACATGCCTGGCTAGTGCCATTTTAAGTCAATTTATTTTAAATGACAGAAGCCTGCAGACATTTGAGTTTTGGCTCAATAGCTTGCTTGTGTTGTTGATAAATGAGTTTCTGACTGTTTAAGCCAAAGAAAAGGAAGCCATTTAAAATCTAGTTTAACTAAACTAGTTCAAAATAATTTGGGCTATGCTGATTAGTTTGTATCAAAGAGTCTTGGGACAATCAGAACGATTCTCCCATTTTCTGTGCCTGTGATGGGTCCCTGGCTTCCATGCTTATATGGCTGTGTAGTAGCATAACTGACTGGAAAGTCCATCTCTGTATTTTGTAAAGACATATTGACTGCTTCTTTCATGTCACTCTTCTGTTTCTGGTGCTTGAATTATTTTTTGATATTATAATATTGTGTCACTGTATGGAAATTACAGTAGTTGCTTCTCACCTCAGACTACACTGTTACTGCCTTTCTTCTTTAAGAAACTGATACTAAATATATATATAAGTGACAGACTTGAGTTTTGTGTCTACACCACTTTGTGTGTAGTTTAAGCCTAGTAATATTCAGTCGGATGGAATCAGGTACATCAATTTGCTGCAAAGACGTAGCTTGCTTTAAGACAACATCTGGCTGTTGTCATAGCTTTTCCTTTGTTTTACCAGTCTGTCTCTCTAATTGAGCAAGAGTTGTATTTTCTGTGTTAAACAAGTAGGAAAGAAAATATGCACAACCCATAGGGATCAGGGAGGCATTCTTTCTCCTTTTCTCTGGTTCTTAGTTCATCTCCCTCCAAGCCTCCTTTGACAGACTTTCCTATTAGTCATTCCTTGTATTTCTTGATGGAAGCACCTTATTGCATGTCCTACTCCCTATTCTCCTGCAAAAGCAGGTAAACTCAATTTGGATATGTTTGAAGTTACATCTATTGGTAGAGATACTAAGGTTGAGAAATCCCTTAAACCTCACCCAGTGTTTGCAGAACAACACAGCATGTTTTGGGAAAAGTGAAAATCTTCTTGCTCTACCAGCTGTTCTCATCTGGGGTTGCTCATATAATCCAGGACAAAAACAAAGATCTGATTATTGATACTTTGAGGCTGCAGGCCAGGAACATTGATTAAGCAGTGGAAAATAAACAAACCAATTTCCAGAAATTGGGGCAATTATGTCGAAGAAAACTCCTGCCCTGGCTGTGTTCTGTTACTGAAAATAAAAAAGACATGAGGTGAAAAAAAAGTTTTAATTTTTCCATAACACAGGCAACAACTGCCTGCATTTGATAATGGTTTTAATTTAGCCTCCAAGACAGCAAGCAAGTCTAGGAAGATTTATTACCTAGTTTGAAATAATTAGTATGTTGTTCATCTGTCACGTTTTATGAATAAAGTGTAAGCTAAGCACAAAGATACCCTTTTCTCTTCTCCAAGGCATGACATAACTTCATAAAAATTTCTTTTGGAAGAACTGACCTCGGAAATATTTTCATTCAAAACAAGAACAAACATAGAGCATCATGAGATTAGACTTTCTGAAACTGTAGAAGGATTCAAAGACCTGGTATAGGATGAAAATAAGTAGATGAGTAAATCCAAATTGATACAGTTTTGGTAGGTAAATTTCAAGTAGTCAAAGATGTCCCTTTACGACAAAAAAAAGGACATGTAGGACAAAAGAAGAGGGAGTAAATTTGACCTGTGAATAAAAACATGTTCTAACCTGTTTGCTAAAGCTACACAAAGAATACAACAAAATAAGCTGAGGGGATAGTGAACTATTTCAGTAAATTTGCTCTAGTTAATATTGGAAGCTCCACATTACTAAGCACAAGCTCCCCAACTCCACTCCTATACCATTATAAAGTCTGCTGCTGGCAGCATGTCACTCAACCCCACAAAAAGCAAGTGGAGAATTAGTAACACTAGAGTGGCAGACGACAAAGCTGAACAAGTTTGCTAGGGTCGCTGAAACACATAAGTCCTTTGATTGTGCAAAAGCTTATTGGTTCAATGGCCTTTGAGAGACCAACAGTTATTGTAGCAATGCCTTTGAAATGGAGAGCTTTCTGCAGGATCCAATGGGTAATTACATACCTTGTATGGAACAAATTATTGCAATTTAGGAATAAAGAACTTGATCTTGCTCCCAATGATGTCAGTAGGAAAACATCACTTAACAACATGATTCCACAGTGTGGAAATATTATTTCACAAATAAGGACTGACCTCACCCTCTCATGTGTGGTTTTCTGAAGATTCTTGGGTATAGGACTATAATATGTCTTTAGTTTATTACAAATGTTCACCAGAATGCATTTATTATAAATCTGGTGAATGACGTCCACGCAACGTCAGTATTTATTGTATTCTTTATTCCAAGAGATGCTACCATTTTTTAATAGACTGCACCTGTTTCTTTAGAATGAACTCACGGAGCCAGAACCAATTTCTGTATAGTTAAACCTTAAGGTTATGGGAGCAGTTCTGCAGTGGAAAAAAAAAAAAAAAAAGAAAAAAAAAAAAAAAAAGGCCATTTTTAGGCCACTCCTCAAGTCCACACCTGTAACAGTTTACAAGACAGATAAACACTATTACCAGGACTGGTAGCACTGGATGGAAAACTGATTTGAAAATTACCCCATCCTAGCCAGCCTAACCCATACATACTTCAAAGGCTGCAGTATAGTTATGTCCCCGTCTGTTTTGTAAGCAGATGGGTAAATAAATCCTGCATAATAAAGCAATCTAGCAGAATTCAGTATGACTTTATTGAAGGTTTCCTGAGCCTGGTAAAAGAGAGGATATTAACTGATGCATTAACAAATTGTTTATGCATTAACCTTTGTTTATCTGCATGACACTGTAAGTCAGCATTATCCTTAAATATGTACCTGAGGTATTTACAGTTGTTCCAGAATATTAAACTGGTAGAAGACTCATCTGTCTCTAATCACTAGCTCAGATCTCATCACAAAGGAATTGTTTTGAAAAGCTTCTCCCAAACTATGGTGATAACCCAAATGGTCAGAGACAGTTGGCAGTAGTTAGGCAAAGAAAACTGCAAGCGGTATTTTCACAAAATAAACCTTACTGTGTCATATGTAATTCATATATCTGTGTCAAACTTGGGAGACTGGCAGCTGGAAATTCTAGAGTTTCTTTACATTTTATTCGGTCATCTCATGAATAACTTGTATTTTCCATAGCAGAATTAATGTGTAGTCAAATAAAACACCCTGGACACTATTCTTAGATTAATACTGTGAATTGCTAACTAGTGTGATTAGTGTTTCCAGCCTCCTGCTCAAAGGCAATTATTTAATTTCTGAATAATCCCATTTTATGCAGTAGTTTTATATCATCTTTCTTTGGTTTTGCCATGGCCATTTGGCTATCACTCTGCATTAATCTTTTGAATTTGTTCTTCCATAGATAAAACTTCCTGGTTGTAAGGATAACATAGCTGAGGACATTTGAGCTGTTCACTGTAGGGGTTTTTTTGGAGAAAAGAAAGGCAATAACCTCAGTGACTCATGTATTCTCATACACTAATAAAACCCCTCTAAACTACATATAGAGATACATAATTTGCCTATAAAAGTGAGAAAACATGTTCTGTTGAATGAAAATATACATCTAGACCCCTCTGGATTTGAAATTTCAGTCACTGGCAGTACTAGTAAGTGCCAAAACAAACAGGACTAATAATATTTTTTCAGTAGATGTCAAAAATACTGGCATATTCAGAAAAATCTAAAATTTCATATTCTTAACAGTGCTAGCTTTTGTTAGATACCTGAAATTTCCTTCCTGTATTGCAGGTTGTCTTTGTTAGCTGGTGTAAAAGTTTCTGGGACTGTGGCCTTGTGGCATTGGATGATATATCACTGAGCCTGGGAAGCTGCCAGGATGCTGGTAAGGCCATGTATGTTTGTTGTCCAGCAGCTGCTACCCTCTTTAGTAGAAATTCACTGCATAGTTTCATTTTCCAAGCCTGTCCCACAGCTGCCCTCATCCCACTGTGGTTTCTTTTATTTTCCCCAGTAAGTATTGCCTAAATCCTGTTTTTGCCATAGCATATATACAGCAAAGACTAATTTTCATGCACAGAGGTACCACCTAACTCCTGATTAACTTCACTGACTGCCGTACAGGTAGGTGAGGGCTCCTTTTGGGGCATTACAACTTAAAAAAAAACCAAACAAACAAAAAAACAACAACAAAACAAAACAAAAAACAGCAGTTCTGCTGGGGGGAAAGTAATTTTCAAATGGCTTTCAGGAAACTCGGAATAGACCGAAAAGCATGATTTTCAAAACATATTGCTCTTTTTAATCCAGAAGTACAGTTGTGCAAGCCCAAGACACAGTCCCTTATGTGAGCTGCAGTTCTCTAATGGTGACAGATGAGTCTGACCCTCCTGCCTGTAATGTGAGAACATGAAAGTTTTAAACAAGACTTTACCCTCTGTCATGCACAGGCTAACCTCTGAACTCACCTAAACTCACTCTTCTGGGGCTTTTTGAGGTTTGACAGTGCAACGATTATATCCTAAATTGGAAGCCACTCTCGAGAGACAGGCTCAATCTGTAGTCCCATTCCTTAAAGTAGTGATAAGGCTAATCTACGAGGCATTTATATTCCCATATAGTAAGAACTTTTAAATTACTTCTTTTGATTTGGTTTCATGCATTTAGACATCTAGCCACGACAGAACAGAGAAAAGAAACACTCATAATACAAGATGACTTTTTCTGAAGTACTTCTAACAGTTGTCTGTTTTTCCCTTTCTGTAATTCCTAAGTAAATTGTAAAGGAACTAAGGGCACAGAAGTGGCACTTGGGTTTTCAGTCATAGGAGTACTTCTCATTGATGGCAGTAAAAAATGCCTGAAAAATGCTTCAGAGTATGTGAGGCATCCTCTTTTCCAAATGGTGAAAGCAGCTCAAGTTGTCTACTCCTGACCTAGAAATTCACATTATAGCAGAAGACCTGATGGAAGCTTCGTGGCGAGCACCTGAATCGTCAGCTTTCTCTCTTCTGCATTGTCTGACAGATCTGATATAATGAAAACAGCAATTGCATCCCTGTCTGTTGTATGCTATTAGAATCTGGTGCCAAGAGACTATAAGAAAGCTAAATATGGTGTTTGATTTCAGATCACAGAAACTCCAGTCTTTGACAAGACTAATTTAGTATGTGTATTAGACAGGCTGGAGCTAATTAAACTTCTTGGGGTGCCACAGTAATGAATAAAATTACACTGGCAGAGCCTATTGTGGAGCACTGTATAGCTACAATGAAACAATAAATTGCATGAGATTTTTAGAGATAATTAGTATGTTAGTGAACCATACTAGGGCACAGATTTTCCCAAAGCTGTGAAATAAACTAAATTAAATTTCTTACATCAGTTTGAAGATAGCTTTTACCAGCTTGTGGCTACTGTAAGTATTGCTAAGTATATCTAAGTGATTTCAGCAGGGGAGTGAATGCAGTCCATTGCTTGTGTAATCTCTCCGTTTGTCTGCCTAATACATTTGCAGTTGTAAACAATGTTCTCTCTTTATAGATCTGTTGCTCCCCAGTCCTGGAGAGTGCACTTTTGAAAAAGACGAGTGTGTGTTTACCCAGAAGAAGAGAGGTCGTGGGAGCTGGCACAGGATGAGAGGGCCAACTCCCACTTCTTACACTGGACCAAAAGGAGACCACACTACTGGGGTAGGTGAGTTAAGCTCCACATTGAACTTTCAGAGCAGAGATTGATAGTTATTAAAAAAACTTAGAAATTGTAGCCTACAACACACAGAACATGAGATCAGCTTTAAAATTAATTAGAATTTTTCCTAATGGTTTTTGAAGGTAATTTCCAAATTTTTATTTTGAAATGTAGGTGAGACTCTTGGAGAGGCATTAGTAGGCCATCTCTGTGTATTCTGGCATGCCTCTCTTTTTCTATAAAGTATTACTGAAAAGGACTGTATCACAATTATATAGCTGGTTGTATTGCCAGGTGACAAAATTAATTTCTGTAGAAGGATTCAATATTCAAATTTATTTGGTGGGTTTTGGTTTTGTTTTTCCTGGCTATTCCCTGGATGACATGTTTTATTATGTCTACAGAATCATAGAATAGCTAGGGTTGGAAGGGACCTTGAAGATCATCTAGTTCCAACCCCTTGCATGGGCAGGGACCCCTCCCACTAGACCAGGTTGCTCAAGGCCCCATCCATCCTGGCCTTGAACACTTCCAGAGATGGGGCAGTCACAGCTTCCTTGGGCAACCTGTGCCGGTGTCCCGCCACCCTCAGGTTTTCACAGAACGTGTGAATTAAAGAATTTCTTCAATGTCTAACCTAAATCTCCCCTGTTCACATTTGAAACCATTTCCCCTTGTCCTCTCACTACACACACAAGTCAAAAGCCCTACCCCAGCTTTCTTGTACCCTCCAGATATTGGAAGGTTGCCGTAAGGTCGCTTCTCTTCTCCAGGCTGAACAACTCCAACTTCTTTATCCTGACTTCATAGACTCTGATTATAATATCATATCATGTACTTAATATATATGATTATAATATCATATAATGTAATTATTTTTTCAATTAAAAATCTAAATCAAAATTCCCAATTTTAATCCCTGCTCTTGTGTTTTCAAGGACAATGACCCTCTCCTCATAGTGGGAGCAATACTTAATAGGTTCTTGCTCAAGAAAATGGCCAGGCCATTAGTTTCCTGATTTTTAAGGCAGAAACTAACGTTAGACTTCTTTTAATTTTATGTAGACCACTAAGAATACTAGGATCTAAGACTGATAGCTCTCCTTCAGAACTGGTGAGGAAAATCTTTTCAGCCCAGCCTGTAACAACATTTATTCTCTATTTCATAGATGTCTTTTTGCAACAAGATGTGGTGAGAATTAGGTGAATTCACAAAATCAAGATCTGATCTAGTCTTTCTGACAAGCTTATAATATGATTCAGGACATAGAACAAAATGCAATCTATTTTATTATACTCTAGTATCAGCTGTAGGTTTTGATTTTTAACTCAAGGGACTTTAACGTATAGTCAGTACCAGTAATGGCTTGCACTAGGTTTTGTATAAATAGCTGTGGGAATTCTCCACACTGTTCAACATTATTTTTTCTTTATGGACCTACATCTCTAAGTAATCTTCCTTTTCTCCATTTCTCTTGACTTTTGCTCACCACCAAACTACAACCTGAATCAGAGAGAATGTCTTCAGCATGGGTTTGTGTCAATAGTAGGACTCTCAGTATCCTAAGAGACACCATGAGCATCCTAGCTGTTCTAGGCAGTGTTCCATCCAGCACCATAGCTGTTCTTGCCAGTTTAAGCTTTTCCCCTGCCTCACTGATCCTTAGGAATCCCCTTAAGAGCAGTCTCCCTCCTGGGACTTGTAGTGTCAGCGGGGCAGCTTGGTTTCTCCAGCACACCAGAAATAGAGAGGTGAGACTCCATGAAGACCTGCTGAAAAGTGTGAGTTCACTGCTTGCTGGTGAAGTGTGCATGTCAAGACAGAACAGCTGCCACATTTGGATGTGGGCAATGCTTCTCACAATTAATCAATTGGAGCACCTCAGTTTGCTCCAATTGAAAATGACCAAGTGATGGATTGCAGGGGGGAAATTAGTTTGCCTGCTACCAATTAATTTTTCCACTGCTCAGAGTTCATGAATCTTTCATTCATTCATGGATTCTAGAGGGCCTAGTTTTTCTCACTTGTCTTCACATTTGATCACAGAAAAGTTTTTTTTATGTAATATGTGATTTAAAAGAGGTATATCAATTAATTTGCTTTTTTAACAGCATTAGCTCCAACAATTGTCTAAACTGTACCCTCAGATACCTGCAGCCGTCTCTGAATTCATCAGCTGACCATTGTTGGACTGCCTTCCTGGTCAAATAGCTGTGATTTTTTTTCTTACTGTGTTTTCCTTGCTGTTGCTATTTATTTCATCGAATAAAAACAAATTTTTAAAATGTTTTTATATTAGCATTCACAAATACTGCCATTCTTACCTTTTATTACACAAATATTACAATATCGCTAGTATTACAGTTCACAAATATAAATTCTGCAGCATAAAAATCATTATGAAAATCCTAGTTTTTAAAATCATGAGCACGTTGAACATAATAAACATGCCGAGAGAATGTATTCTGTTTTGCTAATATTTGCCTGTATATCTTTTTTAAGGCTACTACATGTATATAGAGGCATCCGACATGGTCTATGGACAGAGAGCATACCTAGTTTCAAGATCACTAAGGGGAATGCCTGGAAAACAGTGCTTGACATTTTTCTATCACATGTATGGAGCTGGAACTGGGTTATTAAGTGTTTATCTAAAAAAGGAAGGTGATGATGAAGAGATTCCTTTGTGGAGGAGGACAGGAGAACAAAGCATCTCATGGCTAAGGGGACTGATAGAATATGAAAGTGATAGAAACTACCAGGTAAGAAAAACAAACAGAAGTCAGTCAAAATGGAATACTGAGCTGAACTATGTGCTAGAATCCAGGTTTTGTGTTGTGTATAAAAAAAATTAAAATGTTAAAATATAGACAGCATCGAGTGGATACCTGAACAAGCTGAAGTAACATGTAATTTTTTACAAATGAAGGTACAGAGGGAATTATTAAAGACATTAATAGGCTGCAAGTATGAAATTTATTACTTAAAAATTATTTCTGATAAGTATTTAAATGCTTTTCCTGTAACTTCTTGTCACTATTCATAGTTTTTATTTAGATCATTTGTGCAATTTCTTTTCCTTCAGCTATCTAAAGCCCTGTCTAGATTTGTATTACCACTGAGCTTTGATAAAGTGGCTGCTTCTTGCAGGATGGTCTTTCTGAGGTGGCACCAAAGGCAAGGCATGGTGCAAAGCCACAACTCTGCCTAAAATTTAGCTTCATCAGTAAGAGCACAACATAATAATGTAATGCTTTTTTTCCCCTCAAGTCTTGCATATGGGCAACACACAGAAACACACTTAGGCTGACAAGCAAAACAGAAATGCCACATCACTTGAGAAAATTTATGAGTGGACAGTAACACACAGAAATTTATTTAAAAATTGTGAGAACAGATTTTCTTCCTTTGGCACAGCACACACCAAAATTTTCTGACCAAGGCAATCAGTCCACTGATGGAGCATAGGAGTTCTATTCCAAGATGCATGCTTTCAGGATGCACTAGATCCTTGTGTAGACTACATGGGTATAATTATTAATGAAAGGCTGTGTCTTACCTTTACAGATTGTTTTTGAGGCAATCCGTGGTGTGTCAGTGAGAGGTGACACTGCTGTTGATGACATTTTGTTCCAGGCAGGACCCTGTTTAGGTAAGTTTAAACACTTTCTTTCTCTTAGGAGACACCTAGAAAATCACAGTACTGATTGTAATTAGCTACTTCATCCATTAAATCCCCACTGAATGAACCTGAATTTGGTATCATGCCACTGGTTTAATGTAGAATTTTTTATTTCTAATAAGATGCAGAGTATCCTCAGAACCTGGACTAGTAAAGATGTTGTGATGCTTCTTAAAAACTTTATGGTAGACCCATTTAAATCCATCATAGCAGTAACATGCTCTCATAAGCATTCTTATGTCTGATAAAAATACAAATAATTAGAGTATTTCCCCCTTGTTTCCCCTTCCTTCTAGAAGTGGAAGAAATTCAGTTCTCCCCAGGCTATCCTGACAGCTTAAATGAAATTGAGTATTAAATACAGTCTGTGGAAAGGAATGAAGTGCATAGAAGAATCGTGTGTGAGAAACTGCACAAACTGCCTGTTTTAAAGTATGTTTTAAGTAAATACTGGACTGGTTTGAATATGCACCGATGTATAGGAAGAACTCAGAGCACTTGTGTTTCTTGCCTTTTCAATGAAATTATTGACTCAGGGCTTCTTAGACTGTTTTTTTATATATTTTTTCTTTTGCATGAGGTATCAGTTACTACAGAAATGCTTCCCATTTTGCACAAATCATTCATTTCAATGCCTTTTTTGTTTGTTTGTTTTTTCTTAACCTTTCTGGTACACCGATAAAAAGGGGAAAGCAAAGGTGCACAATGAAAATGTAACATTGTGTTGCCTTAAATCTGCATTCAGTGAATGTTTTGTGTCGGGTACAGAATGGATTTTTGTTAAGGAAATTATAAATATTTTGAAGTAAAGAAAGTAGTATTAGCTACTAGTAATAGCAGGTTAAGTGCAATTATTCATTATGACAAATCTCTCTGGGAAACTTAACACTCTGATGGCAATTTTTTGTGGTTTTGTGTTCTTTTACTATAACAAATATATTTGTCATCCTTGCCATTAACCAACTGACTTCTAGTGGTCTAGTATCACTCAATGTAAGCTGCTGACATTATGACCTATATGAAATGAAATCCTTTGAAGCCATGTATTTTCTGGTATAGAAGTCTTGTTGCTTTTTTTAATAAGTCACTTTGTACACTCACAGAGAATGTACTTACCCTTACCCAACCACAGATGCCTTGCATTTGTATTAATAGGAATTCACACAACTGTGTTTTTAAGACTGTATGTGTTTGTGTGTAAGGTTTTGTTTTGAAATTACTATAACTTCCTAATAAAATGTAGCTTGAAAATCATCTTATTTCTTTGCTCTAAACTTTATAGTTATTAGTGTAACGGAGAACACTTTCAGCTAATGTGGTAGCCTGAATTCAGTATTTTGAATATGAAATGAGTAGGTCACATCAGCTAAGGACAACTAACACAAGGCAATCTGCTCTGCCACAGGAAGTTCCCATATTGAGCCATAAAAATAATTCCTGAAGCCACCACATTCAAGCTGTTGCTGCAAGATGTGAGCCCTGGAAACTGGGAGTAGACTTTTTTCCTTTCAAAATGATATACCAGTTTTTCCTAATGGCCTATAAAGATCAACAACAACCAGGACAAGTTAGCTCCTCGCATCTCTAGTAATTTTTCATTTTGGTAACACAAACAATTGAAGAGATAGTTCAATTAAATACAATTCAGTTGAATATATGTCTATTTGATCACACAGATTGAGCAGCTGATCATTTCCTAGAGACTGAGGAATAGGCAGAAAGAACTGGCACCTTAACTGCTTATCCTAGCTACCTACAGTCCCTGTTAGCAGCTGGTTATGAACACATCACTCGTGTTCTTGTTGCAAAAATAAATGCAACCAAACAAGGGACTTTTCCTAAGAGTCAGTACAGTTTTACAGTTGTTCTGTAAAGCTTATGCTTTGGTATCAACATTCAGTTCAAATTATCTAAGCAGAAAACAAATGTGAATATAGTGGTTAAAATCATCAAGCTTTTCTCCATACTTCTCAGGTACCTCTTCTGTAAATGAAATGAAGTGCAAAGTATAACTATCTCTATCCTATCTCTAAAACAATGTGTGCAGCTTTGCTTCAGCCCACCATAATAATCATATTTCAGCTGATACAAATAAGATCAGAAGCAAAGTAATCTATTCTGCTCTCCACTGAGCATTCTCCAGAGACCACACTGGTGTGATGGTTTTCTTGGTATTACTGAGGGTAGCAGTATTTATCCGTATTTATCCATAGGGTAAGAAACACTGTCCTGACAGGAAAAAAAAAAAAAAAAAAAAAGGTGAACTTCTTCCTTCAGTAGGGAACAACAGGACTTTTCCACTAATTTCTTCTGTGGGAACTGAAGAACACAAGAAGAATGTGAAAGGTTCAGTTGAACCTTTTTCAGTTTGAAAGTACCTTCAGTTACTGCTGAACATCAGTTTGTAGAATAGGAAACTCATAGACTTTTGAAAAAAAGCCTGCAAACCACCTGAAAACTAGGGAGGGTGCATCAGGATTTCCCCACTGTCAAACTTCAGTTTTATGATGAGATTAAAAAAAAAAGAAACCAGCTCTGTCCAAGTAAGAAACTCCCTATTCAACTAATTTCTACCCTGGATCAGTTGTTACTTGGTTACTATTTGTTGCAGTAATTGTACAGGGACCACAGCAGGGCAAAGAACAGTCCCGAGACTTGTACTTGGCTGTTTACTGCCTGAAAATTTCTTCAAAAGCTACCGAAGAATTTAAAAGTAATTGCTTTGTGGAAGAGTCCATAAAATAGAAATGAAAAAGAAACCTTCAGAAGCAGCTATAATACCTCAAACACAAACAGGCTCTGAATGTAGCTTTAGTCTGGAGTGGAACTGAACTTGTCCTCTTGTTATACAATCTTTTTATTCTTTAACTATTTTTCATTAGTTGACATTTTTTTGTTACCCTTATAATTTCCAGAGTGAGGGCCAAATTCAGGTATCAGTTACACCAATGGAAAGCCAGAATAACAACACAAAATATCACTGTTATTCTAGCTTTATGCTAATGTAAATCAGTTCTATTCTGGCTGACTATTATGTCCCACCAAAATAAACCTAACATAAATTCAACAGTTTGAAAGCTTCACTAAAATAGCTTAGGTTGAGCATTGAGGTATTTTATCTAGGATCTAAACACAGCTCATAAGTGTCACTGCCCACACTCAAGAGTACCACTGCTCTGAAAGGACCCTTGTGTAAAATAAAAGGCTGAAGAGAGCATGCTTTTCCTGCAGCATGAAACAGAGTCAAAGAGCTCTGCCCCTCATATTTGGAAAAGAGAAAAAAACAGTCTTCATAGAATCATAGAAACGCAGGGGTTGGAAGGGACCTCTGGGCATCATTGAGTCCGGCACCCCTGACAAAGCAGGATCACCTGGGGCAGCTCACACAGAAATTAATTCAGATGGGTCTTTAAAATCTCTAGAAAAGGACACTCCACAACCTCTCCAGGCAGCCTGTTCCAGTGCTCCATCACCATTACAGGAAAAAAGTGTTCCCTCATATTGGGGCAGAGATGCTGTGTTCCAGTTTGTGTCTGTTGCCCCTCATCCTATCTCAGGACACCACTGAAAAGAACCTGGCCCCTTCAGCTTGACACCCACCCTTCAGGTATTCATAAACATTAACATGAACCTCAGTAGGTTTCCCTTTGTCCAGCTCTCCAGTCTGTCCAGATCTCACTGGATGGCTGCACAGCCCTCTGGTGTATCAGCCAATCCTCACAGTTTCCTATCATCAGCAAGTAGTTTCTTGGATCTTCCTTCTTGCCCTTTTTGACAATTGGAGTGACGTTAGTTTTCCTACCGACCTCAAGCACTCTTCCTGTTTTCCATGATCTTTCATATTCTTGTCCTACCTCAACAAAATGCTAGGTATCAAATGTCAAGTTTACTTCATTTTAACATTTCCTTTGAAAATAACCCCACGTTTCCATTTGTGTATTCAAGTTTCTTAGAAACTTGAATCAGAGAATCACAGAATCACAGAATGGTTTAGGTTGGAAGGGACCTTAAGGATCATCTCGTTCCAATCCACCTGCATGGGCAGGGACACCTTCCACTAGACCAGGTTGCTCAAGGCCCCATCCATCCTGGCCCTGAACACTTCCAGGGAGGGAGCAGCCACAACTTGCCTGGGTAGCCTGTTCCAGTATGTTCTACCAGTATGTCACTACCCTCACAAGAAAAAATTATTTTCTAATGTCTAACCTAAATCTGGCCTCTTTCAGTTTTAAACCATTGTCCCTTGTCCTTCTTGCTACACACCCACACAAAAAAGCCATACTCCAGCGTTCTTGTAGGTCCCCTACTGATACTGGAAGGTTGCTATAAGGTCACCTTGGAGCCTCCTCTTCTCCAGGCTGAACAACCCCAGCTTCCTCATCCTGGCTTCACAGGGGAGGTGCTCCATCCTTCTGATCATTTTAGTGGCTCTCTCCTCTGGAGACACTCAAGGAGTCCTATGGCCTTCTTATGTTGGGGACACCAGAACTGGACACAGAATTCCAGGTAGGGTACTCACAAGAGCAGAGTAGAAGCAAGCACACACTGCCAGTTCACGTTGAGCTTCGTGTTCACTGCCACCCCCAGGTCCTTCTCCTCAGGGCTGTCCACAATCATTTCTCCTCTCAGCCTGTATTTCTGCATGGGGTTGTTTTGACCCAAGTGCAGAACCTTGCACTTGGCCTTGTTGAACTTCATGCAGTTTGCATGAGCCCATTTCTTGAGCCTGTCAGGGTCCCTCTGGATGACATCCCTCCCCTCCACTGTGTTGAATTCACCACCCAGCTTGGTGGCATCAGCCACTTGTTGAAGGTGCACTACTCCACTGTCTATGTCACCAGCAAAGATGTTAAATAGCACTTGTGCAAGTACTGACCCTTGAAGAACACCACCTGTCACATGTCTCCATCTGGAAACTGAGCCATGGATCCCAACTCTTTGGATGTAACCATCCAGACAGTTTTTATCCAATGAGTGGTCCATCCATCAAGTCTGTATCATTCCAGTTTGGAGATGATAGTGTTGTTTGGGACAGTGTTGAATGATCCACAGGTCCAGGTAGATGATGTCTGTTGCTCTGCCTTTGTCCAGCAAGGCTGTGACCCCGTTGTAAAAGGCCACCAAATTGGTCAGGTAGGACTTGCCCTTAGTGAAGCTGTGTTGGCTGTCACCAGTCACCCCTTTGTTATCTGCATGTCTTAGCAAAGCCTTCAGGAGGATTTGCTCCATGCTCTTGCCAGGCACAGAGTTAAGACTGACTGAGCCTGTAGTTCCTTTTGTCATATTTTTCCATTTTTGAAAATGGGGGTTATTTTCCCCCTTTTTACAGTCTGCAGGTACTTCACCAGACTGACGCAACTCTTCAAATATGATGGACAGTGGCTTTGCAATGTCATCTGCCAATTCTTTCACAAGCCATGGGCAAATCCCATCAGATCCTATGGACTTGATCAGCCCTCAGGTTCTTTAGGTGGTTTTGAACCTGCTCTTCATCTACAGTGGAGGGATGTTCCTTTTCCCAGTCCCTGTCTTTGGCTTCTGTAACATCTTAATTGCTGAAGTGTGAATAAATAGACTTTCAACACTCCTTTATATTACTTCGATCTATATTTATCTTGCTGTTTTCTTGTGGTCCTTCCTCCACTTTTTTCTCACCTGTATAGGTTTTTTCTGCATTTTGGTCTCCTTCTTAGCTAATTCATATTCTGTGATGTTCCTTTGGTCACTGTTAAGTACCACGTGTATATTTTGCTGCTTTTGTGTTCTCTCTTCTTTAAAGAACTCTTCTTGGTCTAAGCACTAACCACTTCGCATCCTTTGCCTTCTCCTTTTTCCAGTTTTTACCACCTTCACACTCAGCAGATGCTGGAAAATGCTCCCTGACAAATTCTGGGAAAATTAGACCTCTTCAGCAGTCTCTAGTAGGAATATGTTGAAATGGTTCCTTAACTTGCTACCTCATTCTCTTTTGTCTGATAGTTACTGTAACTTAGTGAATCCAACTCTGCCTTTTGGGCGTGGAAGCTTGAGACATAACTGATTTAGAATTCTACAGTTTCAATTAGATAAAACATTGCCAACTAATAGATCAACTAATATTCTGATAAACTAATATGTGATGATATAATTTCACTCTCCATTACACAGCTATTACAAAGCTTTTATTAAAAACTTTAGGAATTGCATACTTTCAATTTCATTATCCTTTCCTCTCCATACCACATTGTACTCAGGTGCATTTCTGTGCTTCTTTATTCTTCTACAACACATCTTCTGGACATGGGCCTGGTGGAGAGTCAAGTGGGTTATCCAAAGTGGCTGCCTGGGATCCTGTTGAAGCTGGTACAAACAGGTCAGCTTCATTGCTATCTGCAGGCAGAACATTTTCACTGCCCTTTTATCTCCCATCATCTACCTAAATTGACTTCAAGGAAGCACCCTGCCTCAAACCACTTTTTCCTCATTGGTACCAGTTCTGCTAAATGCACACCCAACGATGCTGTTCGGATGTCTTTACTGTGGCAGTCTCAGTCTCTACAGGGTGTTCCAGATAAAGTTGCTCAGGTACAAGTGGTCTTGCCTCTACATGTCAAGTGTTGGAAAAACACTGCTTTCCTTGCAAACAAATCACTCAAGTTATGCACTGATTCCTTTACCTCGATCCACTTAAAAGCAGCTTCTTATCTCTGTCTTTCAGTACTCTGACAGCCTTTGATTAGTTATGAGGCCTTGTGCTCTCCACCTGTGGTCTGAATTAAAAAAAATAAAGCATGTGGGAAAGATGAGGCACCTGCAAGTCTCAATGATGCTGGTGCTTGCCCTGCCATCAGGGTGCCACGTTCTCACACACACCCATAACCTCTAGGATAATTTTTAAAGGACATCTATCTGTCCTCCCTACAGTCTCCATGATCACTGAAAATGATCAGAAAGAATACAAGAAAAGTTATTCCAGCTGTTGGGTTTTTGGTTTGTTTGTTATGTTTTCTGTTTCGTTTGTTTGGGTTGGTTTTGTTAGTTTGAGTTTGTTTTTTGTTTGTTTTGGTTGGTTAGTTGGCTTGGGTGGGGAGTTTTTTGTTTGCTTTTGTTTGTTTGTTTAATTAAAAACAAGTAGTTCCCTGTTCACCCCCAAGGCCAACTGCTCGGCTGTGCTGCCACCCCGTGGGGAAGCCGCGACCGCCGCTGCCGGTGGGGAGAGCCGGCAGCCTTGATGTCAGTTATGAGTTGAAAAAAGGAGAAATTTAGGGAGGCGGAAAAAAAAAAAATCACATTTGGGGAACAAAAAAACCCAACCCAAAACAATCACATAAAAGAGAACAACAGATCCTCTGCTCTCCCACCCGGCAGGCAGAGCGACTGCCCCTGCCCCGGGGCAGGGAGCCGGAAGCACGGGCACATCTCACCACCACCCTCCTCGCCAGACTAGCCAATGAGAAGCGGAGTCATGGCTTAGTCCCGCCCTCTACACCAATCAGCGCGTTCCTCAGCGGCCCGCCGTTTCCCGCCAGCCAATAAGAATGAGGCGCAGGGGCTGAAGAGCCGCTGAGAGGAGAAGATGGCGGTGGCACCGCCGCCTCCCTCGCCGCGGAAATCGAGCTCGGGTGCCTGCGAGTTCATCCCTGGCGGCAGCCAGCGGGCCGTGGGGAGCGCCGCGGCGTATTGCGGATTCGTGGAGGGCTCCATCGTCAGGATCTTCATGGAGAACTTCTTGTGAGTGGACAGGGAGCTCTTTCACCTCCCAGGTGGCCTCGGCCGCCATTGGTCGCGGGGCGCCAGCGGCACCGGGTGTGCTGGCTCTGGGCTGTCTCAGAGGGGGGTCGGTAGCTTGGATAGCCGGGCATTCCCTTCCTCCCCTTCTTCCCTTCCTCCCCTTCTTCCCTTCCTCCCCTTCTTCCCTTCCTCCCCTTCTTCCCTTCCTCCCCTTCTTCCCTTCCTCCCCTTCTTCCCTTCCTCCCCTTCTTCCCTTCCTCCCCTTCTTCCCTTCCTCCCCTTCTTCCCTTCCTCCCCTTCTTCCCTTCCTCCCCTTCTTCCCTTCCTCCCCTTCTTCCCTTCCTCCCCTTCTTCCCTTCCTCCCCTTCTTCCCTTCCTCCCCTTCTTCCCTTCCTCCCCTTCTTCCCTTCCTCCCCTTCTTCCCTTCCTCCCCTTCTTCCCTTCCTCCCCTTCTTCCCTTCCTCCCCTTCTTCCCTTCCTCCCCTTCTTCCCTTCCTCCCCTTCTTCCCTTCCTCCCCTTCTTCCCTTCCTCCCCTTCTTCCCTTCCTCCCCCAGCCCCTCCGTTTCACAGGGGATGCGGGGCTGGGAAGCTTGCGGTGCAGTCGGGAGGCTGAAACTGAGTAGCGGGCAAGGGCGCGCTCTCTGCCGCCATCTTGCGCCGTGGTGCCCGGCATGGGAGTCACCCCCGGTTAGCAGGGAGCCTTAAAAAAAGCATTGGCGGCCGAGTCGGGTTGGGAGAGGGGGTGCGTGAAACGTTTTGTTCCTGGAAGGTAATGGCCCGCTCAAAGCGGGACCTTTGTATCTCGGGTATTGTGTAATACAGGAATGGGTATTGCGAGACCCGTAGGTTCTTAGTGCAGTGTTGGTTCTGTGGGGTGCATTCCCCTGTGGTGGTGGTATCGACCCTTCATTTCTTAAGGTGGAGGGTTCTGCTTTTCATGGCAGCCTCTCATAGATAGGTAATCCCGAAATACTGGAGGAGGGGAGAGTGCAGATAATGTTGTTAAGGCAGCGAGTCAGACCTTAGAAACTATTAGGATAAAGTATTTGTGGTGTTATTTTTTGCACATGCTTTCCTCAGCTTTTCTATATTGCTTCAAACACAGCAGTTTAAACCTCAGCATTAAGGGTTCAAATGCCTTCTCTTCCAGGGGTACCTGAATTGTTATTGTCTCATTAACTCTTATCTGTTCCTTGTTTGGTGTCAGTTTCTCTGTGTGTTTGGTATAGTGCAGAAACAGATGTTACTGATCAACCTTAATGGTTTGTCTTGAATGTGAGTGCTAGAACTTTGTCTTTTCTTGTAGTTGTCACTGAAGTAGCCATGCTGGATGCATGTGATGACTGATACTTAGTACAATGTAAAACCCAAAACTCATTGGTATATATATATATATATATTTTAATAAATCGGTGATAACAGCCTAGTGTTTTAGGTTCTCATAGCTCAAGAAAGATGCTGTATGATATATGACTATGAAGTTCCACAGACTACTTGCAGAGCTTGAGAAGTAAGCACTCTGCAGGTTAGATGAGTGAAATCTTTTGTTACTGTGGTGCGGCAGGCAACTGGAACAGACTTGACTTGACAAAATTAAACTTTGTGGGTTATTTTAATTTAATTTTTTAATTAAATAATGCTGTGTCCTAGTAAAGTCAACAGAAATTGTCATGTGGGTGGATTTCGTTCTTTACGATAACACACTTTGAAGGAAGTTGTAGGTACTCTGGCTGGTAAGAATGTATTCCACAGTAGTTTATTGTAATGTTAGTTCTCTCAGGTTTGTTTACAAAACAGACCTCGATGATAGCGTCTGCATTGGATAAAACTGTTACATTTATTTCAAAGTGGTTCTAACCAAGTAAATTTTTTTAAGGTGATGTAATGTTCATAAATTTAAAAGAATTACTGTGCTTTCCAGAACATATGATGTTTGTGAAGTATGTCCAGGTCCCAATATGAATATGATTGTTGGTGCTAATGGAACAGGAAAGTCAAGTATTGTTTGTGCCATCTGCTTGGGACTGGCTGGAAAACCTTCTTTCATAGGACGAGCTGATAAAGTAAGTCTGGATTTCTGTAATTCTCAGGTTTAATCTGCATTAGATTAAGAGGGCTGTCCAGCAGAGGAGGGGAATAAAGACTGTCTTAAGTTATTTGCTTTACTTTTATGAAAAGTAAGGTTTCCATATTATAGAATAACCTGGTCCAGAAGCAAAGGCTAAGGAGTTTTCCTTAGGTAGTGTTTTGGTTAAATTATGAAATGGAAACATGGTTTGGATTGAACCTGAGTAGTCGAGGTTGTATTTGAAGATGGCTACATCTTCAGTGAGGTAGGAAAATTCAGCCTAATGCATAAATAACATTTGGTCAGAAATATCAACTAGAAAAGGGAAAAAAAGTTTAAATTTCCAAGCACAATATTGAGTGTGTAGAAATAAAGTATCCTTTCCTTAATGTCTCTGACAATTTGTGTTGTCAACTGGAAGCTGGATGGTTTTGGGTTGTTCTGCTATTATTTCTGTATCTTTACTGATGAGATCATGTGTTGACATTACAGCAGGAAGTTCTCATTGTCATGTTCTTAAGTTTTGCTCTTGCTTCATGGGATATTTTGGTTGGATGTTGTATATTTCAATAGATCTTTGGAGCACTGAATCTGGGTACCTCAATCATACATATGCTCTGGTTGCAGCAGACTTGAGCAAATGTAAATACGGAGATTGACTGCATTGCAGGCTCTGTGTTGGTATTTGTTGGCTTTTTATGTTTATGTATTTTAATACTGTTAGGATTGGGATTTCTATTAGTGCAGGTATTTGATGTTTCACTTGCGTTGCCTTTGTTCCCTGAATTCATGAGAACTTCTCTCTGTGGGTCTGTTGATTGTAATTCATTCAGCTTTGTAGGGTAAAACTGATGAGAAATTGTTAACTTGTGAAGGAAATTCTAATGTTGCTAGTTGAGGAGGAAGGTAATAGCAACTTCCTTTACTTTTAGTCAGTAGACAGCCAAAAATTTTATTTTTCAATTTCAGGTTTTCACTAAATATTCTATTAAAGCAACTATTATACATATTTTTGTAAGATACTACATTTTAATATACTGTTACTTGGTAATAATAATGTCTGTAATTAATTTTGTAGGTTGGTCTCTTTGTAAAGCAGGGGTGCCTAAAAGGTGTGGTAGAAATTGAACTGTAAGTAGTAGAACTGTTTCCTTATGCCTTTTAATAAGTTATTTCCCCAAACAGCCATTCACATGGTTGTAAATGATATATAAAAAAAAAAAAAAAAATTTGTACAGAGCTGTGTCTTTAAGCTGGTGATTTACTTTTTTTTTTTAACTCAAACTTACTAAGTTTAAATAATTACCACACGAGAAATAAGCAGTGATGGCTGGTCTTGATTGCATTTCCTGAAGCATTTTACCTTGTATTGATGTGCAAGGAATATAAGGATAAAAATTGATGTATGTGGTGTGTTTGTTTTTTATTACACTTAAGGGTGCAGGTGATTCAGATCAGTCAATACTACCATCATGATGTATGATGGAGTGGTCGTAAATTATTTTTAAAGAAGAAAAGGGGGGAAAAAAAGAGCTAAATTTTAAAACCAAATGTTCTGCCTTCAATTTCTGTTACTGACCCTGCAGGTATGAGTGGCTCCTATACACTCTTACAGAAAAGAATGGGTACTAAATGGGTACTTTTTAATGCAAATTGTAACGTAAAGCTGCAATAGCACAGGTGGTTTTGGTAAGTCTTGACCAAGTCTGTTTTCCTGAGCTAAATAGAGTGAATCAGTCAATTCTGAGCTAGACTTAAATTACAACAATTGGTACCCTGCTCTGATTATATAAAATGAAAATTATGTTAAGGGGAGAAGATAAACTGGAATGGGCCTTTGAGAAAAATCCTATCCACTTTACTACTTGTGAGAATAATCAAGTAAGCCATTCTTTGGAGATGTGGTAAGCAAAGGTTCAGGAGATAGGATGTTGTTCAGGTGGAAGTGTGATTCAACAAATGCATTGCAATGGTACTTGAAAGTCGTGTTCTCTGAAGATTTTGCACTTTTACTGTAGTGTTTGGAATTAAGAGAATGTAATTCAGTCCTTTGTCTGTCTGGTAGAAAATATTTAAATATTTAAATGCAACATCTAGGGTGAGAGAACCATGGTGCAAAAGATTTCTTTTTGACAGAAATTTAAAAATTTTAGTTCTGTAAGCACTTACTGTCTTAGCTGAATTCATCCAAGATTACTTGGATTTTAACTACTAGTTACTTGCTTTGTAACTAAAACTAAGAGCTAGAATAGTAGTAAGTCCTTAATTTGATAAAAGGAAGTAGCATGGCTTTGGAGGTCATTCAAAGGATGTTTGGTGTATTAAAATCGTGGATAGTTGTGAAGAAATAATTGTGTAGTCTTCAAGAAGTAGACTGTATCTCCATAACGCTTATTCCAAATACTTGAAGCTGTTAAATTTAGTCACTCCTATTTTAATCTCTTTTAAGTTTCTTAAGGTATACAGCCTCTGAACTGTTATGAGCCTATAACAATATCTTTGACAATATTGAATGAACATGCACTAAGAAATTTATAAATTAACATGGTAACTACAGGTGAAAGAATTTATTACTATGTCATTACTCATTTGTTACTGATGCATCTTATCTAGACTACAGTAATTTTTGAAGATAACTGTTGAGCTGGAGAACTCAGTGGAAAACTGGTGCATGCTTGATGTTATTTAGAAGCAGTAGCTGAAGACAAATTAGTGTTTTTTTTATTCCCAAATGGAATATATGTACACTGCTTATTGATACAGTTCTGTACACTACAGTTTTTTACTTTATTGGCGTAGTGTTAGTATCACCTCCATACCAATTTCAAAACTTACTAAATGTCATCAGTTTCATATAAACTGTTCCCATCTGTAACAATGCTTAAGTGGTCATACATTCAGCATGATTGTAGTTTGTATAGTAACTGTCTCTGAATTAAGATTTGGAGTAATTCTTGATGTTTTCCCTGTGTGATTATTTAATCACTGAAGTACCAGATGTTTTCTGAAGTATAAAATAAAAATCTGGTGCTGCTGTCCAGTTAATTTATATTAAATATTTAGGTACCTGAAAGTTTTAATTCCAAGTCCAGCATACTATAAGCCTTGCATATTCTCAAAAGTATAAACACTTCTTTTTATTGGCCAGCTTTAAAAATCCTGACAACATCATTATAACACGTGAGATTCAAGTGGTAAACAACACATCGGCCTGGTTTATCAACAGAAAGCCAACAACCCTGAAGACAGTAGAAGAGCAGATTGCAGCCTTAAACATCCAGGTGGACAATTTGTGCCAATTTCTGCCCCAGGTATGAATGAATTTCAGAAGACAGTGGCTGCAAATGGAATGCTGTGTTTTGAGAAGGTTTTGTTGCTTTGTAGTTTTTGTACCACTTCAGACATTCAATGGGACAATGTAAAGAATGAGAGGGGATAAGGCAGCCATAGTGTGGTGTAAGGAAGGGGAGGACCTTTAATGTGTGACCTTTAATGCTCTCTAGTTGGGTGGTTGTTGAGGCTGAAAGAAAAGCTGCTGATACTATCCTGTGGTGGTGTGGGAGTAACAGCGTTAATGGTGATATCTCTGTCCTGTCTATGCTGCTGTCAGGGTGTTCTTAAACAACAAATCAGTAGGGCAATTTTTGTGTTGTTAAGATCTAGCACTGTTGCTGTACCTTTACCTGCATGATTTCTGTAGTTCTGTATCCATGACTTTCCTCCTCAATCCCTGTGTGCAGTTCTCTTTGGTTGTATCCAGTCAGTTGCTCAGATGGGGTCCTGTACTTGAGAAAGGCAAGAGTTGTTTGGATTTCTTTCTCCAGAAAGCATAAAGCAGTCCTACTAAATGGCTCTACAGTTGCAACTGACACCTGTTGTTAGAACTTCTTTGGCAACATCTGTGCCTCAACATGTTTTTTGAGAATTGCATAGTGTTTAGGATCAAATTCTGTAAGAGTAAAATCGTCCTGATGGAAAACAGCTCCTAAACAACAAAGATGATTAAATAATATTGCAAGCAGTTTTCCTTTGTGAATCCATGCTTGGGGATGCCAGAATTTGTGTGCAGATAACACGGTTGCCTCGCAATTGTACCTTAAAAAAAGCTATATCAGGTTCCTCCGAAGACCTTCGCAGTTTGTGTGGATCATCAGGGATTGGTAATAAAAGGAAAACTTGTCAGAGCCTTGCCAACCTTAAGTTTATTGTGCTAGTTAAGAAGTACATTCAAAAAGACATGCTGAAAAAAATGAAATTAATATGCTGTTGAGTTTTTTGTTGCTTACAATTGTTTGTCTCAATATTTGTGTAAAGAAGAACTTTCTGCATATTCTGCCAACATAACTTTGGTATTAAATCAGCTTTTTTTCTTTAGTACCTAAATGTCAGTTCAGTGAAAGTCAAAACTTACAGCACAGTAATATATTTGCTCTCTGCCACTGTAGCATTGGCAGTCACACTTGGGACTCCAGTCTTGATTCTTGAGCTATGCCTCTGCCTTGGACAGCAGCAGTGCATCCAGCCTTAATACTTAATTTCTACCTTGTTTAACTTTTGAAGTTATTGTTAAGAGTGTGGTGTAATACAACCTAAAAGTTTGTACTATAAATGGTCTTGTTCAGTAGAGTGGCAGCCAGTTCAATAACAGTGAACCAACCCATGATCTTGCTGCCAGTCAAGATCAGCTAAGGTTTAGATTTAAATCGTTCCAGAACTGCTCCCAGAAAACCACATATGAAATCTTAGAAATGTTTAGAAGCATTTGGGTGCTACTCTGAGATACATATGCCAGAACAATCTGGAACAGAACTGTAAGTCAGGTGATCTTCACAAGAAATAGGTCGCAGTATTTAGATCCACTATTGCTATATTGCACTGTGTCACAGCTGAGGAGTTTGGGTGGACCACAAACCAGAGGACAGAACTGTTCTCTATTACCCCCCCCCCCCTTCCCACCCTCCCAAAGGAAGATGAAAAGGGAATAAGGACAAGAGTCTTGAAGTTGGAAATTAAAACTGAAACAGGTTTTCTGGAATAGATGAAGGGCAGTAACACATGGGATAAGGAAAAATATACAAATATATACATACCGCCTGATCTTGATGCCAGCAGGGATAGGTGCCTGAGGGTCCCTTGTGGCAGGGCCAACTTGGGAAGGGGGGTCCATGGCTCTTCCCAGTACCCAAAGTATGTGGATTCTGAAGAGCACAGTAATGAGCTGATGGTAAAGGAGCACAGGGGAACAGCGGCAAATCAAGGAGCAGGCAAAAGAGAGCGGGGCTGGTGGTCTGCCTGACCAATATAGAGCATGGGCAGGAAATGGGGGGGGATATTGACCCCTCTGTGTTCTGCTCTTTGTCTGAAAATACTTTTCCTTTAGTGCCTCCTACTCAAACTATGACACACTGCTTTACCTAGTACTGTATTTTTGCAATAGGGTTTTGTTTGGTTGGGGTTTTTTTGTAGGACAAAGTTGGAGAATTTGCAAAACTGAGTAAGATTGAGTTGCTTGAAGCCACTGAAAAATCCATTGGTCCCCCAGAAATGTACCACTTTCACTGTGAACTGAAAAACTTCCGGGAAAAGGAAAGGGAACTGGAGGTAAGTGTGAACATCACAGGCAGAGCAGTGACTGTAGGAAAATGAACATAAGATTTAACATGACATCTTACACAATTAGAGCATAGTATTTATTTACAAGGTCTTCAAGTAAGTTGATGTTACCATATAACACATTTTCTCACAGAGTTTATTCACTCTGACACTTGGATGATTATAAACACAAACACAGATGTTCAAGTGTCTGGACGCAGAGGACACATCAGTTCTCTAGGTTTCTGGATGGGCAGTTTTTCTGGACAGATCACTTAAGCTTTTTAGAAGTACTCGGCCATTGCAGGGTGGTGCCCTTTAATCTTGCTGACTTCAGCTTCTATAAATTACAGGCAAGATTGTTACCTGCCATCTGTTTTTTCTTGTTTGGAATGTTAACAAAGCAAAAATGTGAAATTGTATGTAAGAAGCATCAACTATCTTATCATCATGGTTTTAGGATGCACAGGGTCTTTCCCTGACAGCTGCTTGTAATTCAGTCTTGCAGAGCAGACTTACTGACCTATGCAAAAGTAAGAGTAACTTGTTGTTACTGCAGGTAGTGGTATCTTGGGATCAGCATTCTTGGAAAAGTGTCTGTCCTTAGCCATACAGACCATTCTTGTACTCCTTTGTTCTATTTTCTTGTGTGCTTGTGCATGCATATGCATTTCCACTCTGTATTACGTACATACACCAACCTTATGGTTTCTGTTACAAAGCTCTGCAAGACCTCTTGCAAGCATTTTTGCTACTTGTATTTATCAAACCAGTTATGGTGGTTTAGAAATGTCTAGATTAATGGAAGCTTGAGCTGTAGGGAGGAACTTCCTGAGAAAATGAAAAGAAAAAAAACCGAAAACTAATTCTATTCATATTAAGTTTTACGTCTAAATTAGATTTTTTTCATGGAAAGTATGTAATAAGCTCAATAGCCGGACAGCTATTCCTAGTTGAGTTTTCCCCTTCTATTTACTAGAGTACTAAAATATCCTCTCTACTGTTAAATTTCTACTTTAAGTACAAGCGAGGCGTGAGCTATTTCTGAAAAGTATTCACTCTACTGTAGCAGAAACTATAAACTGTGAAAATGTGTATTCTTTTAGAACTTGTGCAGAGACAAAACTAACTCTTTGGAGAAAATGAAGCAGAGGGTTGAACGCTACAAACAAGATGTTGAGAGATACCATGAGCGCAAGCGCCATATGGACTTGATCGAGATGCTTGAGAGGAAAAGGCCATGGGTGGTAAGTTTTTGCTTCTTAGTAGTTTTCTCACCTAACCCATTTTCCCTAATATTGTAATACTAGATACATGGTAAAAGTTTATTTAATGTGTTTGACCAGAGTAAGTTGGAACAGGATTGCAATGACTTGGTGCTAATGCAACAGGTCTTGAACTACTGTTCTTGGCCTAACTTTTCGTCAGAGGCTTGCTTGCATATGTTGCTGAACTGAAGATGTTGCATAAGAAGTATCTTAAATAGTTACTGCCCATTTAGGAAAGACAGCAATATAGGTCAAGAGCAGTACTCCTTTTTTTTTTTTCCTTGCAAATACAAATGGCTCAAATGAAGCTGTACCCAGCCAGTTTTGCTTGCTTCTTCCAGCTGTAACTTTTTAGAATGCTGGGGGTGGGGGGGTTGGTTTTTTTTTTTTTTACAAATTGCCTTTCTTTTTGGTAAATTTAATTTATTCAGGTTTGGTGTGGTGCATGTCAGGAGTCATGGAAAATATAGATAGCCAGTCTCAAAAATACTGGCATTTGAAAAGATGGAGCTGTTAAACAGATATCAAGTTTATCTGTTTAAAGGTTACCAAAATACAGGGTCTAGTGACAGTCATGTTTTCATAGTGTTAAAGGAATATGCTGTTTAAAACAAACAAACAAAAAAAACAAAACAAAAAAACCCCACCTTGCATATTAACAGCATCTAAGGAAACTTCCCTGTGTTTCTTCTCTGAAGAAATGACGTGTAGTTGTATGTGTGTGCATTTGCTTTAAACTAGAAATGTCATACCTTGTTTAGAACAGAGCTAAATTTTAAGCCTATTTTATCAACTAAGTGTTAGAGCTTTTTGCCTTTAAGTTTATAATGGTGGTTACTGATTGATTTCTACATCATGGAATTACAGCAGCTTTCTTCACATAGTTTTGGACTTTTTAAAAACAATACTATGAAAGAATTTGGAATTAATAGACTGAGTAGATTTATTTGTGGTAATTTGTATGTGTTTGTGTGGTGTAATTAAAAAGCTTACTAGCAAAAAGTGGTAGTAGATAAAATAATTTCTTTTGCTGGTTGAACTGCATATTATTGAAGAACCATTAAATGTGCATGCTTTTTCACTGGATATTGAGTGATCCTTCCATTGCCTAGTCATAGTGAGTTGTAATAGGAGGCGTGCTCACATAGTTGCTCTGATACTGCCATCTCAAAAAGATTTTTCTCCTATAACTGATGTACAATTAAATAAAATGTTAGAGCAGTATAAAAACTGGAATAGAAGACAAAAGTCCTCAATTACTTTACTTTCAATTCCTCCAAGGAGTATGAAAATGTTCGTCATCAGCATGAGGAGGTAAAACAAAGCCGAGACCAGGCAAAGGAAGAGCTTAAAGTTCTGAAAGAAAAGCAGGCCCCAATGACAAAAAAAGTCCAAGAAACTGAAGAACACTTGAAGTGTCTGGATGCAAAAATCAGAGATAAGGTAGGTGTTTTAAGTGCTCAGTTAAGATATGTGTTATTTTAGGTGTTCTGCATGGAAAGCAATAACCCCTTTCTTTCTAGTGGTCCATAATGCCTTTCAGAAGAAATTTTTGTGAAGTACCTGTGCCCTTGTTTCTCAGTGTGTTGTCCATGTCTCTGTTCCACTGAAAGCAGTAAAACTCAAGAACTATGGTGGGTTTTTTTCAGTAAACCTTTAGTAGAAACACAAGTGTACACTCTTGGTTTTATTTTTTTTTTTTTTTTAATGCAAAGTTTTAAATTCTCTTCATAGAACCTTCAAAATCTTAGGGATAGAATGCTATAGTTTCTGTAGGCTAGATACTTACATTGAATTAGATGCCTGGTTTTGTCTCTTCTGTAGTTTGGGTTTGTGAATGCTCTTTGGTCTTTTTAAAATAGAGCCTTTTGGGTGTTAGTTGAAGGCAAATTTCAACTTGTCTGGCCTAAAAGCATTACTTTAATATTTAAACTAATTCCATAAGTAGGGTATAATTTTTTTATTAGATGGTAATCTTCCATCAGTAGTAAATATTCTTCTGCACAAGAGAATTCAGTGCTTAACCTATCTGTTCCTTACAGCTTTTACTATCTGTTCTTTTTGAATAACAGCTCTCTCTGGGGATAAAAAAAAAATCCCAGAATTAGTATTTCTGCATGGCTAATAAGAAAGTACTGTAACCCTCTGCAGGATTTTAACTGTTGTGTACTACTCAGGCTGCAGTCATTCTGTGCATAGGCAGCATAAATTTTTCATGAATAACCAAAGTTAGACAGTAACATGAGTGCTTCTGTGAGTTCAGTTTGAAGATACCTGCTCAAAGGATTTGTTGTGGAGACACTTGTGACACCTGTAGAGAGCAGGTGTTGTGAAGCATCTTCTAAAATGAGGGTCTGATACAGGCTAGTAAGTGCACTGTGAGATAATACACTGTCCATTTGCTTTTTTTAAAGAAAACAACCTCTCAACACACAAGCAGATGAACAAACAAGCCACCACTACAAAAAAACCCCTCCACAAAACTGAAAAAAACAACACCAAAAATCGGCAAGAAAGAAACCAGTGTTCGTTCACACTGCTGTTTTGGTTGTATGTAAACTGTACCAAGCAATATTACCTAACTATGTTAGGAGAAAGTCTTCCCTGTGAAAGTGGTGGGACACTTCAACAGGTTACCCCAACTCATTGTAGCATTGTCTTAACAGGTGGGTTGGTGCTGGTGGCTGTGTTGGTGGTGGACTGCAAGAGCTAATTATGATGAGATTCAAAATACCTACTTGTTTTAAAATGTTGCAGATTTACTGAAGTGGGCTTTCTTTGAGTGTGGATTGGGTTTTTTGTTTGTTTGTTGGCTTTTGTTTAATTGTACTTCCTTAAGAGTAAAGTCAGCAGCTGGAAACTTGGAAATGAATTTTTGTGATGCAATAAGGTCCTTCATACTTGTGAAATACTAAGCTTTGGTTTCACCACTTGGTATTCTCCTGCTAGGTTTTACTCCTATCTGGGAGTTTAATATTATACATTTTTTAAAACAGAAGATTTCTACTCCACCATTGCTGCCACAAATCTTAGAAATATTTCACTATATTAGTACAAACGTTTTACTCTGTTTTACAGGGAGCATTTTAATTTTAACATGGTGAATGTTCAGCATAGGCTACTTGCTACAGAACTGAGAAAAAATGGAAGGAATGTACTAGCTGATGAACTTATACTTCTGAATCAGCATATTTTTCTTCTCAATCTAAACTTGTAGAGTAAGGCTTTCACAGAATAAATGTTAACAAGCTTAAGCCTATGCTGAAGTGGTGTTCAACTTGGGCTTAAAGAATGAATTACATACACTGTTGTACAATACTTCAGAAGCCAAAGAGATGGAAAGAAGGAAGGGTTCTACATTTGAAATAAATAATTGGTGGAAGGTATTCTGATACCTGAGGTATTGCTTTCCAGTAATTAGTTACCATTGTATAATTGTAATGTATAGCTGATAGTATTTTGTATATAATAAGACATTTCCAAGTCTAACTTAAGTGATTTAGTATTCCATCTTGAATATGTTCCATACCTCCTTAGTTGGGTTGTGAAAGCAAAGTTCTTTTGAAGGAGAATCAGTGCTGCTTGCACTGTCAGGAATTGGATTTGACCTAAGGCAAGACCTGAAGGCTTCTAAGCACTATACCTTAAAAGTGGCTTAAATTACACCTTCATTAGGTTTTTTTTATAGGTATTACTTGACTTTATTGTAACTTCAGATTTTATCTTTCTGCATTCAAGACTAAGTATTTTAGAGATAATAATCATTCTGTATGCCAGTAGGAGTTGATTAATGATTAGTTTTATTATACAGTATAACTGTACTTTTTTTGCAAAAATGTTTCTTTTCAAGCCAAATTCCAATTTCACAGTTGGCAATTTTTGTTGGCAAAAAGCCAGGCATCAGGGATTTTGTCTGGAATGAGCTGAGCTGAAAGTAAAGTCAGAATTAAATCTAGGAAGAAACTAAGGTGTCAGACCACAGTGTAACTATTATTTTCTTGTCTCGGTTAAAAACCTTTTAAGGATTTGGCAAGACTGAGAATCCAAGAATGTTGTGTGCTTTGAATGTGCAGAACATATGTAGATTCTGAAAAACAAACAAAATCACCCCATTTTGTTGGAAAAGATAAAATTGTGTGAGTGAGAACTAGAATAGTTTCTGGTTTAGACTCTTAGAAGGCATTTGACCAAGTGGACTATGCAATGCAATTTTTGTAGGAATATTTGACAGCAGAAAGTGGTGTGTTACTGTTGTACCATGAAAAACATAAAGACAATTGCTTACTAATCTGTTCTGTAAGGCAAGTATATATAAACCTGTCGTAACTGAAAATATAATCACAGAATCTTTTGGGTTGGAAGGGACTACTTGGGAGGAATTTAGGAATATAGTTAGGTTGTGTAGAAAGAAAATTAGAGAGACAAAGGCACAACTTGAACTGAATCTCGCCACCTCTGTGAAGGATAACAAAAAGTCCTACAGGTACATCAATGGCAAAAGGAGGGGCAAGGAGAACCTCCATTCTTTACTGGACATGGGCGGGAATATAGTTATCAAAGATGAAGAAAAGGCTGAGGTATTAACCACCTTCTTTGCCTCAGTTTTCAACAGTAAGACAGGTTGTCCTGAGGACAGCTGGCTTCTGGAGAGCAAGAATCTAAACAGCCCCCCGTGATCCAGATGGAAACAGCCACTTACTGAGCTGCTTGGATCCCCACAAGTCTATGGGACCAGATGGGATCCACCCAAGGGTGATGAGGGAGCTGGCAGAAGAACTCGCCAAGCCTCTCTCTATCATCTACCAACAGTCCTGGCTCACTGGGGACATCCCAGATGACTGGAAGTTGGCGAATGTCACAGCAGTCCACAAAAAGGGATGGAAGGAGGGCCCAGGAAACTCCAGGCCTGTCAGCCTGACCTCAGTGCCTGGCAGGGTTATGGAGCAGCTCATCCTGGGGGCAATCCCACAGCACCTACAGGATGGACAGGGGATCAGACCCAGACAGCATGGGTTCAGGAAGGGCAGGTCCTGTCTGACCAACCTGATCTCCTTTTATGATCGGGTGACTGCCTGGTGGATGAGGGGAAGGCTGTGGATGGAGCCTACCTGGATTTCAGCAAAGCCTTTGACACCGTCTCCCACATCATTTTCCTGACAAAGCTGTCAGCCCAGGGCTCAGACAGGAGCACTCTGTGCTGGGTTAGGAACTGCTGGAGGCCCCCAGAGAGTGGTGCTGAACGGTGCTGATCCAATTGGTGGCCGCTCACCAGTGGTGTCCCCCAGGGATCAGAGCTGGGCCCAGTTCTGTTTAATATCTTCACTGATGATTTAGACGAGGGGATTGAGTCCATCATCAGCAAATTCACAGATGACACTAAGCTGGGGGGGAGTGTGGATCAGCTGGAAGGCAGGAGGGCTCTGCAGAGGGACCTGGACAGACTGGAGAGTTGGGCTGATTCCAATGGGATGAGGTTCAACACGGGCAAGTGCCGGGTCCTGCACTTTGGCCACAACAACCCCATGGGGAGCTCCAGGCTGGGCACAGAGTGGCTGAGAGCAGCCAGGCAGAGAGGGACCTGGGAGTCTGGATTGACAGGAAGCTGAACAGGAGCCAGCAGTGTGCCCAGGTGGCCAAGAAGGCCAATGGCATCCTGGCCTGGATCAGGAACAGCGTGGCCAGCAGGTCCAGGGAAGGGATTCTGCCCCTGTACTCAGCCCTGGTGAGGCCACAGCTCGAGTCCTGTGTCCAGTTCTGGGCCCCTCAGTTCAGGAAGGAGATTGAGGTCCTGGAGCAGGTCCAAAGGAGGGCAACCAGGCTGGTGAAGGGACTCCAGCACAAGTCCTGTGAGGAGAGGCTGAGGGAGCTGGGGGTGTTCAGCCTGGAGAAGAGGAGGCTCAGGGGAGACCTCATCGCTCTCTACAACTCCCTGAAAGGAGGTGGGAGCCAGGGGGGGTTGGCCTCTTCTCCCAGGCAAGTATCAGCAAGACAAGAGGGCATGGACTTAAGCTCTGCCAGGGGAGGTTTATGAGATATTAGGAGAGAATTTTTTATAGAGAGGGTGATCAGACATTGGAATGGGCTGCCCAGGGAGGTGGTGGATTCTCAGTCCCTGGAGGTTTTTAAGAAGAGACTGGATGTGGCACTCAGTGCCATGGTCTGGTAACCACAGTGGGAGTGAGTCAAGGGTTGGACTTGATGATCCCTGAGGTCCTTTCCAACCCAGATCATTCTGTGATTCTATGACCTTAAAGACATCTATGTCCAACTCTCCTGCATGGGCAGGGACAACTCCCACTAGACCAAGGTTGCTCCAAGCCCCATCCAACCTGGCCTTGAACACTGCCATGGAGGGGCGGCCACAATTTCCCTGGGCAACCTGTGCCAATGTCTCACCATTCACACTAAAGAATTTCTTCCTAATGTCTAACCTATATCTCTCTCCTTGCAGTTTAAAACCATTGCCCATTTTCCAGTTACTACATGCCCTTGTGAAAACACTAATTGAAATTCCCACTCCTTACTAATGTCCTAATTTTGAGAACCTTCGAGATTGTTTTGTGAATACTTGTGTTGGTTTGCTGGGAGAGGTCTTCCTCTTCAGAATGCCTGCCTAAGGTCTTTGGGAGAGAGCAGCATTGCAGAACCAGTATTGCACTGCAGTCAGTTGCAAAACTAGGATGCATTGTTCCATGTTGCCTTTGTGCAAACAGCTGTCAAGTCAGGGTCTTAAGTTTTTGTGTATCTTTTGGGTTATGGGAGGGAAAAGAGACTGCATAATTTGATTATATATATATTCTTTTCCCATTCTTGATGCATCTTACTATTTTCAGTGTGGCTCTCTTATTAGGAAGACATTTCTTCCAGCAAGAGTGTCACATGTGTCTTCCATCCTTCTGCTTGTGTGACTCAGCCTTGAGGATTTGGGGAAAGAGGAATTGAGTCTGTAGAGAAAGTGTAGTACCTTTTTATGCTGTGTTCAGGACTTATCTGTGCAAGTGCCTGGGAAACTTGACTTAGAAAGACTTGCTTTGAGCAAGAGGTAGGACTGACTGACTCCTAGAAGTCCTTTTCAACCTCTATTACTGTACAACTCTACAGAAACTGAGGGCAGAGGAAGAGCAGAGATGTGGGTACCTACACAAGCCAGAGATCTGTCAAGCTCAGCTGTATAGGATATAGCTTTAGCACAGTGCACCTCAGAGGCAGGATGACTGACAGTGTTATGGCTGTCCTGTTCCTAGAAACACAGGCCTTTCTAATGCTAAGCTTTCCTTGGGACACCTGGTTTTGAAAAAGAGGCAAGAACACTGTCAGGGTCTGAACATAGTATTTTTGAAATTGAAGATGGACTTATTTTTGTTTCCTGTTGAGTTAGGAGACTTCCTTATTCTGTCATGCCTGAATCTGCAGATCTGTAGCTGAATGGTTGTGAACAGTTGCTGTGGTCAGCAGCGTCATTACTTAGTTCTTAACAAAGTGCTGAAAAGTTACACATTACAGGTACAAGTAAGAATAATAAGAAACTGGTGAGTTTGACTTTGATAGTAATAAAATGTGGAGTAAGTGCTTAGTTACACATCTACAGAATGTTCTTTAAAATATGACTGCTTTCTACAAGTGACTTACTAGTATCTGATTCAAATACCTTACTGTTTGCAGGCATCTGAAATAAAGGAAGTTTCTCAAAAATGTAAACAGAAGCAAGATGCTTTGGAAATGAAAGATAAACAAGTAAGTGTTTATTTGTGATGTTTGGTGTTTCTTTGCTAATATATTAGAGTTCATTACTAGCCACAGCATATGCTGCATCCAGGTGGAATACTGCTTCTTAAGTTCTGCAGCTAAACACAGATATGTTTGGTTTTTTTTCTTGTTGGTTCATAGTGGAGAGGGAGATTTCTCTGAAGGAAGAGTCTGCAAATGCTCGCACACTTCACTCCCTCCAGTACACATTGAATCTTTAAAACACCTGTTAGCCAAATGGGTATTGTGTGAGATGTGTGTTTGCTATATAAAATCAGTCCTTATATATCCCATTCCACATGCTAGAGTTACTGCTTCTGTTAAGGGAATATATCTATTAAAAAACAAAACAGATGGATATGTTATGAAACTGTCAGAGAACTTCACCTAAGCACTCAGTCAAGAAATGTATAGATTTGATGTATAAGGGTAAAAGGCAATGTTGCACGTTGTGTTTTTGCAATAGGTTTTATGCAATATTAGATTAACTTTAAAATGTGCTAAGGAAGGTATTAAGCTTTAAGTGTCTGCTTTTTTTAAACGTAAAGGAACTTTAAAAATTTATTTAGAGATTCAATTGTATTTTTGCTTCAGTATTCCTAAATCTTCAATTCTTGTTCTTCAGTTGTAGTAGGGCTTTTGGAACTATTAGCAGAATGTTAGTTTCAGTGCTTGGTTACATGGGCATTCAATACCAGTTGTACAGAGAACCGTGATTATTTGCTATAGGTTTTGAATACTAAACTTTTAATGTTGTGATTACTCAATTCTTAGATTGAAGAAATTCATCAAGCTTTAAGAATGAAGAAAGATGAAGAAATGGACAGGCAGAGAAAAATACACAATACTCACAAGATAATAGAGGAATGGAAAAATGAACTCAGTTCAATGGCAGCCAGTGAGAATCTTCAGCCACAAACTGATGCTATTAATAATGATCTGAAAAAATTACAAGAAGAAAGGGCCAACATTGATAGTGATATCAGTGATCTAAAAGTAGAGAAAAGGAACCAAGAGAGGGAAATGACAAGTAAGTTATTTGTGGTTGGTTTGATTTCTTTTTTTCTTTTTTTAAATGACTGTACGGAAGCTACTTGTTGCTATGCTGTACTGAAGTAGTTTTCCTCAAGCCCCATAGCTGTATCTTAAATGTATAGCAGTCCTCCTGTCTGTTAGAAGTTTAATTGCAAGGAACAGAAACCACTGTCAAAAAGAACAAGATTCAGAAGTCATAACTGACCTTAAACTATCCCTCCAAAAAATAAGTTTACTCTGATCTTTGGGTAGGGAGGCTTCTTTACCAGTTTAACTTTTTTTTTTGTTACTAAATGGCAGTATCTACTGTCAGCAGGATAGGAAAAAAATGTGAAGCAGAAGTAGGTTTGCATTGAAGATGCAGTGTCTAAAATTTTCACAGAATCACAGAATGATCTGGGTTGGAAAGGACCTCTGAGATCATCAGGTCCAACCCTTGACCCACTCCCACTGTGCTTACCAGACCATGGCACTGAGTGCCACATCCAGTCTCTTCTTAAAAACCTCCAGGGACTGAGAATCCACCACCTCCCTGGGCAGCCCATTCCAATATCTGATCACCCTCTCTATAAGAAATTCTCTCCTAATATCTAATAAACCTCCCCTGGCAGAGCTTAAGCCCATGCCCTCTTGTCTTGTTGAATGTTGCCTGGGAGAAGAGCCCAACCCCCCCCTGGCTCCAGCCTCCTTTCAGGGAGTTGTAGAGAGCGATGAGGTCTCCCCTGAGCCTCCTCTTCTCCAGGCTGAACACCCCCAGCTCCCTCAGCCTCTCCTCACAGGACTTGTGCTGGAGTCCCTTCACCAGCCTGGTTGCCCTCCTTTGGACCTGCTCCAGGACCTCAATCTCCTTCCTGAACTGAGGGGCCCACAACTGGACACAGGACTCGAGCTGTGGCCTCACCAGGGCTGAGTACAGGGGCAGAATCACTTCCCTGGACCTGCTGGCCACGCTGTTCCTGATCCAGGCCAGGATGCCATTGGCCTTCTTGGCCACCTGGGCACACTGCTGGCTCCTGTTCAGCTTCCTGTCAATCCAGACTCCCAGGTCCCTCTCTGCCTGGCTGCTCTCAGCCACTCTGTGCCCAGCCTGGAGCTCCCCATGGGGTTGTTGTGGCCAAAGTGCAGGACCCGGCACTTGCCCGTGTTGAACCTCATCCCATTGGAATCAGCCCAACTCTCCAGTCTGGTCAGGTTCCTCTGCAGAGCCCTCCTGCCTTCCAGCGGATCCACACTCCCCCCCAAATGAGTGTTGTCTGCAAACATTTGACAGTATGTTAGCTACTGATGCTGCTTTTGTCCTTTCTGGATGATTAATTTATAATAGCCTAGGATTTACAATTAGTTATTTAAAAAATGAAATGTAAAAATTAAAGCTTTCATGGTAGTGCTGTTTATATGTATTCGCATGAGATTAGTACATTTGCACCCATCTGTCTGGAATGTGCCATAAAATCCGAGAAGAAACTGAGGTACATAGTGCCAGGGTGGCCTTGGGAAGAGGGCAGTATATATGTCACATTGAGAGGCACTGCAAGCGTTCAGTCTGTTTCTACAGAACAGCAAATGCTTTTTGCACTTTCTCATGCATTTCATTGTCTGCAAGCATGAAATGGCACACACGTTTCCTGTTATTGGTCCCACTACCTCTTAGGATGTTTTTGGTTTCCAATACAAAGGTAGAACAAGTTTTAACAAGATAATTTTAGGATTAAATTCCTCTATTGTTACTGTGCGTATTATGTTATAATTTGTGTAAGCCTAAATTTTATTTTAGATTTTAAGCTTTAGTAGTTCTTAAGATTACTTTAGGATAAGCACCATGTTGATGGTGGGAATAGAAACACCTAATTCTTGTATCTTCCAGACAGCCTTGTTGCTGGAGTGTCATAGCCATTAATAGTGGAGAATGCTAGTTATAATGTGTACTTGTTGTGGACTCTGTTTAAGAAACTGCCTTAAATTACAGGAATAATTGACCGCCTTGGACAACTTAGTAATATAATGAATATGAAGGAAGAGATACTTAAAGGGAGGTTCCGAGACACACATGCTGCTCTTACATGGCTAAGAAAGAATAGAGACAAGTTTAAAAAAAAAGTTTGCGAACCCATGATGCTTGAAGTAAGAAAATTTACTTGCATATCACTCTAACTAGATAGTTTTTATTATATTTATACCTTGCAAGACTTCAAGAATTACTTCCATACTTTCAGGACATCTTGAAATATGCTGCCAGTTACATTCAGGATATATTAGCATAGCAAATGATCTGTAATATTAATTCCATAGGCAATGTAGTAATTTAATACACAACGTGGAGTAAGATGGAGTGGTTTCTTCCCCTTTAAGGTGCCCATTGCAGATTTCCTCTGAAGTACATCCAGTTATTTAGACTTAGATTGTTCTTATTTGCTGCTTAAAATACAGCAGTTGTAGTTCCAGTTGAAAACCTCCCCTTAGTGTAAAGCCCACCCAGAAGCAGTTACAGCATGTCACAATGATCCTCAGGTGTTCCTGTGGTTAGCTTTGAACACAAACACCTAATCTCTGCCTCATTTGCTTTTTGTGTTTTGGTTCAGCAAATACTATGCTAGCTAGGAATAGCAGGGCTACATTTCTAGCTGGTTCAATTTTTGTGTTATCTGGTGCATTCCCCCACCATTACCCCAACCTTGTACAACATGTGTTCCATGTAAGGTGAAGAGCACACTGCCACCCTTCCTCCTCAGAATCACAAGCTTATTTTAGTGGTATGTTGCTACATCTTAAATTAATTAAATGTTGAATATTTGTATACCTATTCTTATGCTTTGTGCATATGCTAGAATTACTCAAAATTACTTTTGTTTAGTATAAAATACCAAGTATTTCCTGTTAGTATCAGAATTCCAAGTTCTTCCTGGAACACCACATCAAGTTAATTTTAAAAATGCCTTAACAGGATTTGCTTTTATATTAAGGCCCCATTGACCTTTGTATTATCCACTAATGTCTGATTATGTTTTCTTTGATATAATATAAATTAATCTCATATACTTACAAATTATAGCTTTCAGATTACTATAAAGTGTATCCCCAGCCTACAGCTAGCCTACAGCTATCTTTATTTTATTAAACTGTGTAACTCTATGTAATTTTGCCATGCATGTCATGTATACTGACATAATGTCTAGTGGCTAGTGAGAGTGGATTTTTAAAATTTTAACAAGTTGACTTATTATAATTCCATCAATCTGTGAATCTCTGCCTTTCTAGGCCTTTGCAATTCCATATTTGTATTTGGTGATATTCACTGTGTCCAAGTCAAAGTGAATTGCATGAGAAATTAGTTTGTGGAATGTGGTGTCCAATGCTTTCTATTCCTTGTGTGTCTAAGTAGTGGCATGGATGTAGTAGTGCTGTAGTAGAGCCATTAGACTTGAGATGGTGATCATTGCAATGGTAAGGTTAGAGTAGAGCAGAAGAGGGGGAAGGTGGTGGTGGGGATGATAATTACTCCAAGAACACTGAGAGGATATGGATGGCTAAAAAGTAAACACAAATGACCTATGAATACTGTAGGTTTCTTCCCAGGAAAGACAGGGAATAGGTCTTCAAAGATCTATAAACATTGTCTTTGTTGTCATTAATTAATAGGCCTGGATATCATCTGACTACTTAAAATGTTTAAGGGAGGTGTGTTAAGTCCAATTGTAATAATCAATTTCTCATTAAATTTCTCTATCAGATCAATATGAAAGACAATAAACATGCTAAGTATGTTGAAAATCACATTTCGGCCAATGACATGAAGGCTTTTGTTTTTGAGAGCCAAGAAGATATGGAAATGTTTCTTATGGAGGCAAGTTGGCACAAATTTTAAAAATGTATTAAATACTGGTTTAGAAACCCTAAACTCTGGAGTTTACCAAGTAAGTTTGTATTTATTAAGTTTTGATTGGCAGGATCTGCACAATAGCTATTAAAAAGTATTCAGACATTTACTTCTGGATTAAGGTTTTCTTTGCAAGTAAGTTGTTTTGTTTTGTTTTTTTTTAAACCTAGATGAATTGGAGCAATGCAGAACTATTAAATACTTTTTAGAAATAAGTTTTGTTGTCTTTGATAAGGCAGTAATTGCTAAGGAGAAGATACTGTGCACAGGAAACTGACAAGCAGGAAGCTACAAATTTAGTAGCAAGCTTTTTCAATGCTTCCTAACTCAAGAGTGAAGAGAGCATCTTTTGTGTGCAGACAATAGTCCAAGCAGTAAATCAGGCTTCTATTTCCTTAATATTCCTGTTTCCTGGAGCAATGAGAAGATTCTTTCCTATTGAGAGGATGACAGATGATGCAGAAGAAAAAAGCCACAAATGTGGCATTAACTGTCACAATGCATTCCAGCTACTGTCTGTGGATAGTGTGATTAATGACAAGTTGTCCTGCAGTTTAAGATCTATCTGCCCTTCACAGTAGCTAGCCATTTTTATATATGTGAGCAGTAGTGGAATTATCTGTGGTTCTAGAGTCTTGTATTGCCTCCTTGGTTGTGGAACTCAGTGGCAGCTCTTAAGGCTGTCCAGGGGCTGGCCCAGGAGCACCTCTATTTTAAAGCAGATAACTTTCAGTAGAACATTCCCAGGCACATATTGCTGGTAAAGGATTGCAGCACAGAAGCACGAGAAGCACAAGAGTGGGAAAATAGTGCCCTGCTCCCATTTCATATTTGTTATCCTTATCTTACGGAAACATGTACGTTGTCGCCCTGATTTCCTCTATTAACCAGCTTACCTAATTTTTCATTTGTATCCTCATTCTTTTCTGTCTGTTAGGATCAGAGCCTCTGTGTCAGTGGCCTGCCTTTATCTGTGAAAAACAGCCATACAGCCTGAAAGAGGGGTCTTCCTTATTACACACACTTCAGCTATTTAGATGGAGCACCTGTCTCAGGATTTCTTTGTCTGCTTTTGTATAGTATTGTCATGGAGAAACTTTAACTGAGCTTTGCTTTGGGAGAAGTCAGTGATCCTGAGACAGACTGTGATTTTTGTGGGTTCTTCCAGAGATTGTCTGTTTAAAGTAATCCTAGTTCTGTAAATTGAGAATAAATACTTGATTTTTATATAGTGAGTTTTTACCAAATAACCTAATGTAGTTTATACTTAGATGCGGGATCATCAGAAATTGAGAGTGAATGCTGTGTGTGCTCCTGCTGCCTCCTGTGCTGAGAGCTTACCTACAAGACCTATTGAAGAACTGCAGTATGTATCAGTGGGTGGTGGTTTTAAATATAATGTTTGGGTGATATTGCTGTATGTTAGAATTTTCCATACAAATCAAATTTTTAGCAATCCAGTTCTGGGTTATGGTGACTTCTTTCTGACCCTGCAGTAACTGCAGCATGCTTACCTGCCAGATATTATTTCTGATGGTTTTTTTTTCTCTTCTTCAGCCGATATGGATTCTTCTCATATTTACGGGAGTTAATTGATGCTCCTCATCCAGTGATGAGTTATCTTTGCTCCCAGTACCGTATCCATGATGTCCCAGTGGGAACAGAGAGGACCAGAAACATGATTGAACGGGTGAGATGTCCGAAATAGCACAAGCAAACCTGTGGTGTAGTTTTATTTTGGAAATTCTTTGAAAAGTAGAGGTGAAAAAAATTGCATTAGCCTCTTACTTAGCCTTTACAAGTGGGAAAATACACACAATCATACTGCAAGACGTCTTAACAAATGCAGTCAATCTTGTGCAGGACTTCACAGAAAATTCAATTGATCTTTCACCTGCATGCTATTCAAAGTCAGTTACTTGAATTTGTTTTATTACAATAACTTCTGTTTTAAGTGCCTGATATATTCTGGGCAAAATTTTAGTCAAACTGTTAGTAGTACATAACAGTGCTGACCTCTTTTGTTTAAAGCAACAAGCGTGAGCTTCTTGTTGTTTGGTTGGGATTTTTGGAATAGTTGTATGATCTTTCAGTCAGAACTGATGTGGTAAATAATGTATAAACCTTCTTGGTCCTTAGAAATAGACTAAGAGTTACCTCTAGGAGTAATCTGTGTACCTTAGTCTTACTGGTTCTTGTAAACTCATTATTGTTGGTTTATAATGAGTAACATGTGACAGTTCCAACTGAAATCCTTATTCACTTCTCTGTCTTTGCTTAACATCTGTCCGTTCTGTGCAAGGAGTGAACTCTTCTTTGAATTCAGACAACTACTTAGAATTCTCTGAGAAAATTACCTGTTGTTTTTTTGAGAAATTCATAGAACAGACTTTGCAAATTAATTTTTTTAGGATTGATCTTCCTCGTTTCTGTTTTCTGTGTTTTCGAGGCTTTAAGAGTGAGGAAGAGGAAAGTAAAAATGGAGGGTGTCCTAGATGAAAATGTCTTCTAAGCATTTTCATATTTAAACTGCAATTCCTCTGCCATTTTTTGCTTACTACCTGATAATTACTCATTAGATACTTCCTCTTCTACAGAGCTCTGGGCACCAAATGAAACATTGCTAGGAACAGAGTCTGAATATGTTGCATGTTGCACTTTTAGTTCAGCTATGTAGCTTTTCCATTGTTTTTATTTTTGATAGTAAAATGCATTGTTTGCAACATTTCATTTCACACATGCCAGGAAACTTCACTTAAAAGGAGACAGGTTTCATACAGCTGGGCATGTGTAAAAAGGACTGGGATGGAAGTCTGATCAACTGCAGTCTGAGCTGTAAAGCAAACAGTTTTCGGTGTCCAGGAAGCAAATCAACAGTGTATTGCTGGTGATGTGTATATAAACTGAAAAAATCTTTGGTCAAATTTACATTGTCCTATGGAGGCTTTTTGCTGGTTCTAGTATACTGGACACTTTATATACTTTTTAAGTACTATACTACCTTGCATTATGATGGTCCTTTGGTTACATATAGTCTAATTTTGACAGAAGTAATTTGCATTGAGGGGTTAACTTACAAATGGTAACTAATTTAAATATGTAAGAATATTTTTTTGTCCTACAGATAAATTTTCACTTGGGTTGATGCATTACAGCTCACATTATGATTTCATCTGTTCATTTCTCTGTTACTTGGTTCTTTGGTACATGGGCTACATTTGCATGTTACATGCAATATATATGTATACATTCAGCAAGTATAAATGTTTCTTGTGATACAGAATGAATATTAACAGGTTTTCCCTGTGTCTGTCTCCAGTATGAGAATAATTGGAACCTGTGTTAAATTGGTTATGGTAACATTCTCTCCCTGACAAAGAACTTTGACAGTTCTTTGCTTATCAGTATGAGTTGGAGGTGTAATGATGCATTAAACACAGGATTATCTTTCTGCAAAGGCTCTCTAACAAGTCACTCTTGCATAAGATGAAGTTCATTATTGTGGATTGTAGCTAGTTTATACCTTGTTCTGAAAAACAAAGCCTTAAGTAATGTTTTGGTCAGATTATATTTTGTGGTTTTTAGGTCATACAAGAATGCAAACTTAAGCAAGCATACACAGCAGAAGAAAAGTATGTTATTAAAGTGTCTGCTTATACAGGCCAAACCCTCTCTACTAACACATGCCTGAGGGAAGCACAGTTTCTCACAAGCTCGGTGGATACCGAGGAAAGACGACAACTAGAAAAGCAGCAACAGGTAGGAATTTATTTGGCCTGTATATTATAGAAACAATTATACATTTTATCATGCTGTAAGCATTGCCTACTTGCATCTGATAATATGGTATGTTTGTAGTAAGTATTCTAGTTGTCTCATTTCAGGACATCAATAACACATTACAGTCCCTGGATAAGCATTTGACTGAACTGTTTGAGAGACAAAAATACCTTGAACGAAAAGACAATGAGCTCAGGCAAAAGAAGAAAGAACTTCTAGAGAGAGGAAACAGGAGGAGACAACTGGAATCAAAAATTGGTGTGAAGTATGATAGGTAGGAAACAAGCCATATTATCTATGAAACATGAACAGTTTTAATAACAAAGGTATTTTGGCTTCCTTTACTGCAGTGTCCTTTTACCCTTTGAGAGTAATGGGTAGTTGAGCATCAGTTACAGGTGTTTACAAGTGGAAGTTAAGATAGTAATATCTGAGTAAATGACTGCAATGATGCCCCAATGGAATCCTGTGAGTTTATTACAGGAAAGCATTCAGAACATTGCTCCATAGTTTCTCAAATACTGAGTCTGTCTTGACAGCACATCTACATCTAGTTCATACTATAATGCAGATAAACGCTGTTAAGTAAGCATATTAGGGGTCAAGTTCAATCCTAATTGTCCACTGTTTTTGTCTTAATGCATTTAATGGTTTTGTGGACCTCTGTAATTAGTTCTTCTGCTACTGCTTTTTCATAAGGGGGAACCTGAGCATGGTTCAAGAGGTATTTCACTTAAAACTTCCATTTGCAGAAGGCAGTGGAGGTGAGGTTGCCTCAGGCTTTAATCCTTCCACTACTGTAACACAGTCCCAGCAGACCTCATACCCTCAAATACTCCTGTATGTTCTTAGTTTTTGTTTCCTAAAAGTTGGTTCTGGTGCTTGTTCACAACTCTTGTTGCCTATGATCACTAAACTGAAAAGAGGTTGTTCTGAGTAGTCAAAACTGTCCTGATTGCTGAAAAAAAAAAGTCTGGATGTGGATGTGAGTGTATCATCAAAGTTTTGAGGTTTAAAACAAAGTGAAAATTCTGTTTTTGCTGCATTAAGTTGAGGACAATTTTTTTTACTAGTAAATACAGCAAGAATTATGGAAACCTCATGAATTCTTCAATGTTGCATTGTTGCAAGGAACTAGCAATAAAAGAAAGTGCCATCCTTACACTGATTTTTTTTTTTTTTTTTTTTATCTGAAATTTACAGAAGTAAAGGAATATGGTTGCCGAGTGATGCTTCCAGCAGCCAAAATATGAATTTGTTTAATTACGAATTTTTTGTTTTGAGATTATTAGGTTTAAAGTGGTTATACTGGGGATGCCTCTAATGTGTTTGGAAAGTGTAGGTATACAGATTTCCTATTCTTGCTAACTGTTGATTCATCACCAGGATTAAAACTGTTGTATTTTTATGTATTTTCCATTTAATCAAGATTAACCAAATATCGATTCCTCCAACAGTTTAAGACAGCTGGAACAAGATGCTATCAACCTAGAGGAGGAATCTCAAAAGGCAAATGTAAAGATCAAAGAAATAAACGTCCAGAAAGCAAGACTCGTTACTGAATTAATGCATCTCATAAAGGTATGTATTGGTATGTGTTCCCCTCTTGTGAAAAATCCAATTCTTATCATTTAAGTAGCAAGTTTGCAACATTTACATGTGCTACTGTAAATGTTTACAAGCTAATTTACCTGAAGATAAGTATCTTCTGAAGCTTTTATAAACGAGTTTTTTCATCTGTCATTGATTTGCAGATAATTTTTTGTTGATTTAGATTTTGAGTGGTAAGTCTCAAAGTCTGTGGATTTGATTCAGTAAAATCAGGAAAAAACTCTAATCGTTTCAGTGTGGAAGTTTTCAGAATACTGCATAATTGTGGAAAGTGTTTCTTTCACCCTAACTATCACTTTTTTGTTGTTTTGTGGGAAAAAAAAAAGTCATTAGTTACGAAAAACTGACATGAGCATGGAACTGTGCTAGGATAGGAAAAGTATCTGTCCAATGTTATTAGGTTTTCTTCAACTCAAAATGGAAAAAAAATATTTTGGGTGTACTCGTTCATTTAGCTTAGCTTCCAAGGCCTAAAAGTGGGAGCTGCACAGGGTGAATTTGAGGGTTTTTTTGTTTTTTTAATACCTAGGGAACAAGAAGCAATTACTCAAAATTCCAAGGGAAACCAGTTGTGATTTTGCTCTCAACAAGAAGTGGTGCCATTCTTGGAACCACCAAGAGCATGTATGTTTTGCCATGCTATACTAATGTTGAAGTGTCTTCTTTCTTACCATGAAATCAGTTGAGTCTTAGCTTTGAAATGAGGTTGAATTTAATGCTTGTCAGGTGATGGTATTTATAAAGTAAATAACAAGTACTCCATATGGGTGGTCTATTTCTTCTTCTTAATAGGCATGGACTACAAAAAGTGTTTCAGATCTCACCTTTTTCTCTCCAAAGCAATTCTGAAAATGTCAGAGTGTCAGAAGACACGTGCCATGTTAAAAGGGTGTAGATTATGCTTCTGATATTTGCATTTGATGCCCATTTCCCAGGATGTAAACTGTCCACATGTTGTTGTAAAGTGCAGACAAAGTTACCTACTTGACTGCTATTTGACCTGCCTGTCTTAATGCTTTTTACCCATTATAGAAAAACAGATTTAATACATACTGTGTATTTCTCTGTATAACAGAAGTGTAGGAGAGCGTGGCTGGTATTTTTCCAGAATGGTTAATGATTACAAAAGGCATTTATTTTAGTTTATCAGCTCAATTTTCACACTCTGTGCTGTAGGAAATATATGCTAATACACACTGTAGAAAAGAAAACAGTCTGATACAAAAAAGATTTCATTATGTTTTATCAGTATTACTGAAATCCATACATGTCTGGTTGTCCTGGAACCAAACTTAAAGAATGTTACCAAGTTCATGGGAGTCTTCAAACTTGCTCCAGTAGTTTTTGTACTTCTACTAGGTGTAGACTATAAGGTCATAAAAAGTTAAATAGTCATACGTTGCGGAAGTACTCCTACCACAGAAAGAAGTTTGAAATATTGTTTGGGATTTTTGTGGTGGTGATATGATCTGCTTTTTTTAAGAGTTCTGGGACTTGTGTGAAATGGCTGAAGGCATAGTATCTGTCATGTCTAATACCTGTCAATAGTTTAGAACCAGTTGACAGAAACAGCTTTGTTCCACTGTTCCCAGCTCTGGCACTGCTTCTGCATGGTAGTTCTTTTTATGCTGTTATCTTTGAATGATACTAACTCTTCATTTTTTGTCTCCTTTCATTAGAATTTTTATTTTAGTTATCTGATTTTTTAGTTATCTGGTTTTGAACTACAAGTAGATTGTAAACTAAAACTTAATCCTTTAAAGTTCAGACTACAGAAATTTTGTGTTGAAACGACAAATAGTGAAGATCTTACACCTTAACTCATTCTTGTGGTCAGAAGCTAACAGTCTCAAAACTTCATAGTATGGGTAAACTAATGTTCTTAATACTCTATAAATCTTGCTTTGAAATTACCCTTCACCTCATTAATATTAAGGTAATATTAAATTACCTTAATATTTTGAGGCCTCTGGACAATTCCTGAGGTTGACTTGGTTAAAGAAGCATTTTAATATCAAAGTTGTCAAAGGTGCTGGAGTTCAGTAAAGAAAATATAGATTCTCCCTCTCTTCTCATATACTGTTCCAGTTAAGATACAGTACACTAGAGTCACTGACAGTCATCTGTCATTGTTAGTGACAGAGACATATGTGTTTAATTTTTGACTTTTTTCTGCCTTTGTATGATTTATGAAGTCCACCAAAATCCAGCTGTTTGATTCCACCTCTGAGAGAGAATTGAGGTAGAATGTCTCCTTTCTCACATTTCACATGTGAGCATATGATGCAGGGAAAGGGAATGTGATTTTTTTTTTTTCTTCTGTTAAATGACTTGTTTGCAAGTAGTATGTATATGGTTACAGATTAAAGTACGTGTGTTCTATCCATCTTGAAGATCTTGCATCACAAATAAGTCATACTACTTTTTCATTGAATTTGACAGACAGCAAGAGCTCTTGCAGAGCTGAATGCATTATGAGATTCTATGCAATGACTAAAAACTGGGTAGTTTCTAAAGCCTGATAGTGATTATATCAGTTTTGAGATTCTTGTAAAAAACAATGGCATTTTCTGTTTCCCTGTGTAGAATTGTGTTTCACTGAACATCTGTAAAGCAGATTTAGTTCTTGAGAGCACTACTGTGGCTGCTGAGAAGAACAAACTAGAATCAGAGTGTAATGAAGCAAATGTACAACTAAGAGCTGCAGAGGTAACTATTTCTATGAATACTTGAATATCTACTATGAAAACATCTTCTGTGAAAAGCCTCTCTGGTGTAGAAAGGAATGCTTCTGTCTAGAAGTGAGTACTGGTACTGCTAAATATTTAGCCTTGATTCCTGTAGTTTGACTTCAGCCTCTTCCATTAAAGCTGATTAGAAGCTTTCCCATCCTCAATTAAGACAGCTAAGCTTCTGTGAAAATGCGCTGAACAGTCATCATGTCCTGGTTTTCATTATAGGGATAGTATGTAATAAAAACACTAGCTGTTTCTTAGAAGTGTTTTTTATTCTGAGCCTGTTGTTGATACACAGCCACAACCCACATGGGAGATGCAAGCTCAAGATGAGCTACAAAGTACATTATCAGAGTCAAGCAGAACTGGTATACCTTTCATAACCTGTTTTTTCATACTGTAATAAAATGCCTTTTAGGCACTTTAGGAGGATAAATTGACCTTCTACTGATCGTGTTTTGAAGCTATGTTGTATTCAGGTAAAAAGTCTCTGACAAATTGGTTCCACAAACATGTATGCTGTTCTAATAGCAGAGAATGGTGTGATCTCATTGATTGGTGCATAGTGGCAAATTTATTTTGTTTTTATTTCTCTTCCTGTCCTCTTCTTCGTTTAGAGAATAGCTTGGGCTGGTGCATAGATAGATGTCTGGTCAAGTGAATTACTTGCAATGTAAGCTTTCTGGTAATTCTTGGTAAACAAAAATTGCTTCCTTACCTGGTAGAGTCAGCTTAGGTCCTGCTAGTTGTAGTTAGTGGGCTATGTTTCAACCACATAAGAAGAGGAAATAATTTCAGAGCTTAAATTTTGAATGGTTGTATAAACATTAAAATAACAACCAAGAAAGCTAAAATCAGTATTCCCTGTGATTTAGATTTTTGAAAAGTTTACCTACTCTGGAGGAGAAATCTTCTGAGTACTTAAGTTTTCACATACATGGAAGTCCAAAGCCAGGTGTCCTACACTGCATGTTGAGTCACTGAATTAACTCCTTAGGGCTTTTTTTAACAAGACCTTTCCTGTATCCCCCTCTGAATTATCTATGTTGTACAATCTGTCTTGTCTCTTACTTTCTGAGTTAAGAAATGTGCCCTCATGGAGAGCTCAGTATTTCTTACCTTCATCTCAAATTAAGCTACTTGAAATAGTATATTTAAATTGGCTTTTCCCTCCAACTTTTTGTGGCTTTGGCTGTGATTGTTTTTGTTTTTGTTTTTCTACAGCAATACTATGTTAAGATAGTCATGGTCCCAAGCTGTCTGTGGGGATGCTGTTACAACACTGAGAAAGTCTTGCAAACTATTGCTGCATGGTTTTATAGAATAAGTAAATATTTAAAGAGGAGTAAGCCAAATAGAGGAGTGTTGTACAAAAGCTGTGTGGGGAACTAAATTGGAGCTTAAACATCACAGTTAATGCACCATTGATTCCCTGTTTAATCCTCAGATAATTTTGTAGGTTGTGTGCTGGTCATCATGAAAATTGGAAGATTGAGTATCAGCAAAAGAATCTGCAAAGCTTTGTTAATATGTTGCAGTTACTAATGGTGCTTACTTCACAAGTAATCTTGAGTCTTTGTAATACCCAAGTTAAGTATCTGAAAGACTTGCAGCAAACATGAACCCACTTAATGTATCTGAGATCATGTATGTGCCTTTTCTGAGGTCTTGACAAAGGTACTGTGGAGCAAGCAGCATGTTTGGTGCTTTATGATGTGTTGTTTTATTAACCACTTCAGAGGAAAGCCCAAAAAAATACCTGTTTCTGAACAAGTCAAGAACAATAGTTTTCTGGGATTTGCATTTTGTCACTGCAGTTCAGGTGGGAACCTTAGTGTTATTTCAACAGTTTCTTGTATTTAATTTATTTAAGGAGCCTAAGAAGCAAATCTGTGTTTGACCTATACTGAACATGAGGGAGGGTTGGTAGCCCCATTTGGTTGCCAGATTATTGGCATAGTTGCTTGCATGTTTATGATGGTTGTATGAAAGTATTGCTAATTGTCTTGCTTTGATAACTTGTCAGTTTTCATCTTCATTTGGTATAAATTTGTTTTAATTGTGTTGAAATTCAAAATGTGGGTCACAGTCTGTAACTATTATTATTGTATATTTTGTTTATGAGGAAATACTAGCTGCTGTGCATATTTGCCCCCACAAATAACAAAAGTAACAAACTTTAGGATTTAAATGAATTACAGTGGTTTATTTAAGGGAAGAGGAACACCACACTGGTAAGGGGTCTAAGGAAGGGGTTAACAGTGGGAGAAAATGCAGGAAAACAGGTTTTTAAACAAATTAATGGACCTTGGGAGAAGCTTTTAAGAAAAGAAAGGGAACAGATTATTGAAGTCCCTGGCGAATCACCCACTAGCCACAGGAGTCCATGTCTCATTGAAGACAAAGGTGTGCTGCTCATGTTGCTGCTCCTGGGAGCTGCTTCCTGTTGTTGCTGAATTTTCTTTTTTTTTTTTTTTCTGAATTATTATAGTAAAAAAGCTTCTTCTCATCAATCGTTGCCAGAGGTTGCAAATTGGTAACTGTGGGCCTCCCCTTTTGTATTCAGGTTTTCCCAGAATTCATTAGTTCTTGTATTTGATATCAACTTGCATTACTTGTCTGGAAACTCTTATGGGAGCCATTCTGATTAGCATTTTATCTTTTTAGTCCTGTCAAAGGAGGGGGGTCTGTTGATGGAAATAACTTCATTTTAAAGAGTGTAAACAGCAAGGCAGTGCCGGTGTTTTGCTGATGCAAGAGACAATTATTTTTTTTTCAATTCATTGCTGTGATCACAACATTGTGCATCACAGAATTTGGCCCTTAAGCCAAGTTTTAAGAATAAGCAGTTTCTCTTTTTTCTGTGTATAAATTTCCAAAGTTAAAATAATGAAATGCATGTGTTCAGATAAAAATAAGAAAACATTGGCCACTGGTAACTATTTTCTTTAACCAGCTATTTATTCTGCACAAACCTAGTTGCACTACTTATGAACACAAACTGCTTGTGCATACAGAATGCAATTAGTTTCTGCTGTTTGGTAGATGCTTTTGGGAAGCTGTAATTGCAGCCCAACAATAGTACAGAACTTTATTGAAGCACTTGGATAAAGCTCTCCCCAAGTTCTTATGTTGTTGGCTGAAACAAATGTAAAGCTCTGGCTCTGCTATAATTTTTCAGGGTAGCACCTCTGTTCAAAATGGTAATTCTTTCTACTTAGTTACTTTATCTCAGTGGCTTTATAGAGGGACCTTTGAGAGGTGAGGTCAACAGAAATTTTAACATTGCTGTTCACTTTGGAAGATATAGGAAGGAGAAGGAATCAAAATTTTTATACTTTTATTTATTTGTATTTATTTAACTTTTCTTTAGCATGGCCATGACATTCAGCTGGCAGAGCTGAATGAAAACAGGGTCTTAACTTGTTACTGGACTGTCAATGCATTTATTCTAGTATGTGCTTCATAACCATATCAAATGTCAACAGTCTTCCTGTCGAACACTGAGTTTTTCCTCTGCCCAAACACATTTTCTTCTTTACACCCTGAAGAATTTTACCTTCCTTAGGTTTGGGTCAGATACATTTGCTGTTGAAGCTATTTCAGGTTTGCAATGTCTAGAGATCAACTTAATCTCATTTCTTGCTGCACTGCAGGGTTTCAAGTGGCAGCTTTATGTACCAGTGAGAACTGAGATTCCCCACTTCAGATGATTCAGAAATGACTTGGGCTCTGGAAATAATCACACAAGTATAAAATAGATGTCTCTTGTATAAAAAAGTATGTGTGTGTTGCCTTTCAGTGGATCCTTTGCCTTTGTTATCACGAGGTCAAGCACACCGCAGGTGAAACCAGTTGATTTTTAAATGTCTGGATTTTAAAAATCTAATGTTAGTGTAGAACTTTCTAAAATGTTCATAAAAATTGTTTATTGAATGTGTAACAGGACACAGATATGTAATGGAACCTAAGTATTGTAATGTACAGGCATTTGTGATAATTCACATAATATCTTAGCTGTAACAGAAAGGAGTTCCATCTTCCACTTACTGCTGTTTTATCTGTATAATTAATGCCAGTACTTCTTGCCCTCATGTGACATCCTCCTACTCTACACCAGACCTTACAAAGTGGAGGGAGCAAAATGTAAAAGGCCTTTTTATTTATTTTTTTTTTTTTTAAATTGTCAAATACAGAGTAGACAAATACCTTTACAGTGTCTTTGAAGATTATGAAGTGCTTACCTCAAATACAAAATCTATTTTCTAGTGCTTGGTGGAGGGAGGGAAGAAACAGAATATTTAAATTGATACATGTTCTATAGACCAGCAGCCCTATTTCTTCAGTGAGTTTGAGGGTTCCATTGGTGATTCATGTTACCTGTTACTACTGCTTCTGTTGTATTAGTAAACTAAATGGCCAGAAAGTAATACAAGTTGCTGTCAGTCTATATTTTAAAAATGTAGAATAAACATTTATCCAGTTGTATAGTCTCCAACTGCATACTTAATTTTTTTTGCCACTGGAGGGCTCCCATATTTAACTGTGACTGTACAGCAATAAACATTGGCAAGATAAAACTCTCTCAACTATAATAACATAACTAAACTTTCTGAGCCTGAAGAGGAAAGTTTAAAGCCAAATACTGTACATAGAATTTTGAGTTAGAATTTTGTGCCTTTGAAAGAAGTAAAATCACTATTTCCATGGTGTAACTGTATATTAAAAAGCTGTATTACATGTGTAAGCATGGAATAAAATAACTAGGATTAAAAGCTCCAGTAGCTTGGTATGAACTCCTTTTCACTTCTAAGTGCTTGGCAGCTCCTAGCTGTCTGCAGCTGGGTGCTCACCCTGAGCTATGAGATGGCAGCAAGCAGATCCTCCCAAGCACTGCCAGCTCAGCATTTGGAAACCTGCAGTAAAGGCCATTTTTATAGAGATAAGGGAAGAGAGAGGAGAGGGAAGCTGAGAGGAAGAGATTTAAGGCTTTCCAGGGCTGATTTTTTTTTTCTGAATGCTACTTATTTGAGATAACATCTAGCTTAGTGTTTCTTGAAGGTACTGTGGTTTGTGTATTGTAGTAAGTACTGTTGTAATAAGATTGCATTATAGAAGTGATAGGGCTGGGTTGTCTGCTGACCTGTACTAAGTTCCAAAGAGTTTAGCCTTGAAACTGCTGTTCAAAACTACAAACTACCCTCTTCTCACTTTTTTCAGCACTAGTTAAAAAATTGTGTGCGTTTTCCACGTTGTATGTTGCTGGCAGTTACAGAGGTAGACGATGAAACAAGTACTTCTATTCTTTAATTATTGTGTTTACTCAATAAAATTTCTGTTACAGTGCTGTTCAGCATACACCATGTCTGCTGTTTCTCCCAAGAAAATAAATACAGTTAAACAGGGCTAACAAGATAAGGCTCACAGTAGTTGTGCTTTGGCTTCCAGGGAATTTCGTGTAAAATAGTCTGTTTTGAGACGTACTGAATCTAGATACATACTCATCTAGTTGAGAGAAAACAAATATAGCTTCATAACAAGAGTATGCTTTTGATCAGTTTATCCTGACGTCTGTTGATTTCGAGCAGAGAAGCAGAATGAGTTCTGTGTGTTGAAACAAAGATTCCTGATCATTAAGTGGTGTATTTTAATATCGTTTCTAACAGCAAAAATTTCGTGAACTGGATGATAGGAAACGAGTTCTAACAGAGAATTGCAAGGAATTGCTGAAAAAAGCTCGACAGGTCTGCAAACTGGGTCCAGATGAACATCTTCCAAAAGAATTTCAGACTGTATGTACAAAACCAAATCTCAACATGTATGTTAAATTTTGGATGATGTACATAGATCTGACTTCTCCAGCAAACAATGTTATGTTTTGTATTAGAAGGCTACTGGTAAATGTCATCTTTACTTCTCTTAGAGTTGACTCATTGTCATTTACACTTTTAAACCACTTTTAAATAGTGCTGGGTTAACCTTTGATCACTTCATTCTCTGCATAGAGGAGAGAAAACTTGATCTGAAGTTTCTATTAAAATCCATAATCCTGTGTTCACAGAGATAATAAAAAATACTAGAGATAACATTTTTCTGTCTTCTTGCTTTAATGAGCAACACATAAAACAACTGAAATCTGAGCTTGCCTGCTTACTTGGAAGTCTTCCTACACCTTCTAGAAGTATTTGCATGGCTTAATCAGCGTTGCCCTTGGCTTATACCAGCCTTGTGAACATCTGTACCTGCACAGTGTAGGCAACTAAGGAGCAATGAATTGTTTCTCTCACTATGCAGTAGTCTTCTTTCTGTCCAGAATATTTTTTGAGAGAATCTTGGTTGTGTTAAATTTTGAACATATGGTATCTTAATTAAAGTAATAGAGTATTTTAAGGCTTACTCAAATTCTTTTAAGTGAACTTGAGTCCTTCGTTAGTATTGCTATGTAACACATGAATCCTTTCTCTTGCAGGCTTTTCAGGCTCTTCCAGACACGCTGGAGGAAATTGATGCTTTTCTGAATGAAGAGAAAACCAGAGCCTCCTGTTTCACTGGCCTGAATGCTTCGGTATGTTCACTGCACCCTCCCATTTCTCCCCCTCTACCCGCATTGTACTTGCTTCCCACTCTGTGCTAGATCTCTTGGTATAATAAGCTAGACAGCAGGAACAATGTGCTGTAAATGCCAGATTCTGCATCTATTAGAATTTTAAGTAGGTTCCTCCAAAAGAACAGTGTGTTCTGTGCCTTTTAAAAAAGAAAAAAAAATGCAGTAACCTGAAATAAGCAATGCTTCATAGTTTCTTTGCTATAAAGATAGGAGTGTATATATCTTGTTTAGTGTGCAGTGCAATAACCCATATAATTGTGTTTTGAGCAGATTCTGTGCAGTGTGATATTTTTACAGTCCAGGGTAGAATTGAAAACATTTTGTTGACTGCTTGTTTTTCTTACTTTGCCAGGTTGTTGAAGAATACAATAAGCAGATGCAAGAAATACAAGAGTTGACAGAGTATCTAGATGAAAAGAAAAATGAATTGGATAAATATAAGCAAAACATTGCACAGGTAATTTCTGAAACTACTACTTCTGTGTGAGTATGTCTTTACCAAAATTAATTGTATATTCAGAAATAAAGGGTAGCATTCTAAGTTGTCTTGAGTGTAAACTGACATGTTAGCTTCTGCGATTGTTTTTTAATTTAATTTAATTTAATTTTTAATTTAAATGCTATGTCTAAAAATGTTCAATGATGTTTTTACATGGATATGTCTACTTCCAGGTCAAAGAAAAGTGGTTGAACCCCTTGAAAAAGATGATTGAACAAATTAATGAGAAGTTCAGTAATTTCTTCAGTTCTATGCAGTGTGCTGGTGAAGTAGATCTTCATGTGGAAAATGAGGTGTGGTTTGGTTTTCATGTGAAAAAATATTCATACTTTCATGCAAAATCTTTTGCTTGTATGTGGCTAGAAAAAAATAACATGTTATAGACTGTAGAAGGGATGTTCTAAAAAATAATTTTAAAATAAAATGTCTTACTGATGAAAACACTTGTGCTAGAACTGGCTTAGCAGTCTGACTGAAGGAAAATGAGCCTTATGTCCAGGTGCATCACACTTCAGCTCAGTGACTTTTCAAAATGAAATGTCGTGCAGTTTTTACAGGGCTCAGTTAGAAGAATTATTTATTTCAGTTGTAGCTCAGGTTTATGAAGTTAGTGATTTAATTTTACATTTTTAGCTAATTTGTGCTATTCTTTTATCATATAATGGCTAAATCTCCCATTAGTAAGTGGTGTTGTGCGTGTAGTTTCTGCACAAGCCTGCTGCCTGGTTTGGAAGTACCAGTCACTTTGCTCAGCCTGTTACTCCCTCAGTTACACTGACAGGCAGGGTTTACTTCTGAAGAGTTCAAAATACCAGTAGAACCTTGGAGAAGCACTCAGTACAGTGAAGAAAAATAGGATATTTTGTTTTTCATTGATTTCTGCAACAATGATTTTAAGACTTGCATGTAATGTAGTGAGAATTGGCACTGAAACCTTTTTTCTCTTGTAAATTTCTCAAGCAGGTTTTCTTAAAATACTTGAAGAAGTAGCTATTACAGGGGACAGGATAGTGACTGACAAGGCTCTTTGCATAGTCTGCATAAAAATATTATGTAAAAACCGGTATTATGAGACAGTAGGATATTAAAACATGGACTGTTAAGTTGTCTTGATAATTACCTACAGGAACAGCTCTATATTACATAAATACTGTCTTTAAATAAAAGCAGTTGGGTGAGACTACACAGAAAAAAGTAAACTAGTTTAGAAGCAAAGAGTCTGGACTGTCCTAGTATCTTCTTCAGAAGGTCTTCCTTTTTTCTCTTGCAAAAATGTCACAGTTTATTAGCTGGTGATCCTGTGCCAGCATCAACCTTTATCAAAGAATCAACCTTATCCACCTCTGTATTGTAATTTGTGCTAAAGCTTGGATTCTATACCCTTCTCTGCAGCAAAGTCTTTTGATCTGACTTTTATATACCAAAGAAGAGGTGCCTAAGGCAGAATTACCTTTGTTAGAAATACTGCTGTGACACTGAAGTTCAAGCCTCTGTTGTCTTGACCTGGAGGAACCTTGAGATCTCATGATGTCCTTGGTGGTAGTACCTACTGTTACAGCTTTCCTCAGGAGCACTTTGTAACCAAAATTAAGAGCACTAGCAGTGATAACCCTCAGCTTGATAGATTGCCAGGGTTTTGAGCATCAGTTCTGACAGGTTCTGGAGTATCTGCTAGTTACATGAGCTGGCATTCTCAGCAGTCTGGCACTAAAGACCTGACTTGCCATTGCAGCTGTGCTGGAGGATAGATGTTTTTTTTACTGGAAGTTTTGCCAACCTGTACCTTGTAAACTTACTTGATCCTGGTTTCAGTCTGTGCCAGTGCAGTGGGGCTTAGGGACTTTAGGTCCTGTTCCTCATTTGTCTCCTTGGGTGAAGCTGTGGTTTTGATGTCCCACAGCCATGTCCCTTCTCAGAGAGTAGCAGAAGCTCTGCAGGTATCTGTCAGAGAAGAAACAGGTGCTAAGTTGCTAACTTAGATATTTTTTCACTTCACTATGGTAAATTTTCTTAGTCATAAGCAAGCCAGGCTGCAGGTTTCTTGAGACTGATCCTGACAATTAAGTACGACATATTACTGAAATGGATTTCTCCATTCATTAAACGTCGGTGCTGTTATCTTCACTGGATGTCTTTAGTTCCCCTTAGCAAAATACCACCTCCAGAAAGGTCAGTACAGCAACGTTTCCTTGTTTTGAAAGTATGCCCTATGGTTTTCCTCCTTAGATTCTTGATTATCAGGCATGGCTATCAAACTAGATAAAGAAGATAGAATGTTCCTCTGATTAAGCAGAGAGGGTTTGGTAGATCTCTTAAATGTTAGAAGTTACCTTAGTCATTCCAAAGCAATACCTTAAGACAGCAAAGAAGTGGAACGTTGTTCTACAAGCTTCAAGTTCCTTAAGGTAATTTTAGGCTTATTTACTTCATGGTGGCTTTTAGATCTTGTGTGTTGCAAAAGCCAGCCCTGCAGTGGGTTCTGCCCTCTGCTCTGCCAGGTCACCCAGGGTTGTGTGTCTTTAAATGACACTGGTATGTGGCAGTCTGAGTCAAAGTGGTATGTGCCAGCTGCTATGGGATGGCCTTCTCATTGTGTCTTTGCTGTAGCTGTCCTTTCTAAATCTAGAAGTATTCTGTGAATAAGAATCAGGAATTATTATTACCTCCACTTCTTTCTTCTACTCTAAACATTACAGTTGTGTTACCAGAAGAACATGAGTTGATGGCCTCCAAGTGCAGGATTTATGTTTCCCCTGTGAGTGTGATAGACCTCTTGGAATTCATATTCCTGAAACTTTTTAATCTTCCCTGGAGCTCTATATATGCAGCTATAATTTGATAGCTGCATATAAAGATTGTGTCTTGCATAGACCAAATAGTAAGCTGTCAGCATGGGCTTTCTGCACTGGGGATTGCATTCCCATTCCTGCACTGAGCTTACCTCAGGTTCAGAAATATTAGTAAGCACATGAAATATTTGTGTTTTTCTTTGAATCATGAATGCATTTCCTTCCAGATCTGCTACCCCCAGATTCTTTGAACCAGATCTGCTACTCCCACACCTGTGCATCACTGGCTGCCAAGTGTCAGTTTTTTGTTCAAATAATAAAAAAAAAAATCTCATAAAGGCCAGGGTTAGAATCCTTCTGTGTGGTTTTCCTGAGTATGAAAGGGCAGTTGCTGTCATGGTGGATTTTGTAAGGGCTTAGATATCAGTCTGCTAGTAGAGAAATGAAAGATTTCATCAGACTGCTTACACTCAAGGGTGTTCATATGGAATCATAACCTGCACACCCACATCCCCTCCATCACTCTGCTGTTAAAGTTAGTAGCATCATGTACCCTAATGGTTTTTTTCTGATGAACAGAATTTATAAGGGCATTGACTTTTCCTTTTTCCAGTCAAGATTTCTTTTTTTTTTCTTGTTTTTGTTTATATATATGAGGTGTGTCTCTCCAGGGATTCGGCTATTAAGTCACTGTCAAAGGGAGGAGTGCTGTTGAAAATTCTCTTAGCAAGGATAGATCAGGCTTAAGAAAAAATATACAAAACAATACATTAAGTTGAACCTTCGCAGACCTCTGTAAAACATTTGACATAAATTTCCTTTAATTTGCATGAAATTACCAAGTAGGCTGAGTTTAACAGGTGCTGGCTTTTATAGGAGGAGTACGACAAGTACGGGATTCGCATCAGAGTCAAATTCCACAGTAGCACTGAACTTCATGAATTGACTCCCTATCATCAGAGTGGAGGTGAGAAAAGTGTTTCCACGATGTTGTACCTTATGGCTCTACAGGAACTCAACAGGTGTCCTTTCAGGGTTGTAGATGAAATAAATCAGGTGAGGATCAATATTGCAATATATAACCTCCTGCTATGCAGACACTTATGACAGAAGTCAACCAAATAACTTTGGTTTTGTTTTTTTGTTTTTTTGGGTTTTTTTTACTTAGGGAATGGATCCAGTGAATGAGAGAAGAGTTTTTGAAATGGTTGTGGAAACTGCTTGTAAAGAAGGCACATCTCAGTACTTCTTTATTACACCAAAGGTGTGTGGTGGAAAATGAAACTTAAGTTTAATGTGTAGGAGAGTTGTGTGATAATATGTCTTTAAAAACTGTGTAACTTGTCTCTGTTTTATCTAAGGACTTAAATATTACAGGAGAAACTGAGAGAAATTGTCAATTTTCAGAATAGTTCTGGAGTTACTCCAGAAGACAGCAGTGCAGCTTTTAAGAAATATTGAACATTTGGAATTTCCACTAATGGGAATCGCTTAGCTCAGAGGAACACAAGGCTGAGGAGGGAAATAGTAATTGTACACAAGGAATTCAGCCTCCTACCCTTCCTGGGAAAAAACAGTTAATATTCTCAGCCTGTTGTAGAAATGACAAAAGAAGTAACAACCTCACTTGCAGCCTGAAGGTACAGATTAGATGTGGAGGTTTTCTTGTAGGTAAAAGCACCTGAGAGTGAATGGAGTCTCTGAGGAGTTTCTAGAAACAAATATACATCACCTCTCAGGCTGTAATCCTGACGACCTTTTGAGATCAGTCTTTATTATTCCTCCTTTGCTTTTTTTAGGTAATGGGAAACATCTCTTCTAGCTATTTTGACTTTGTTTTTTGTGTTTTTCATCAGCTCCTGCAGAATCTCACTTACAATGAAAAGATGACTGTGTTGTTTGTCTACAATGGACCTTTTATGTTGGAGGCCAACAAATGGGATTTAAAGGCTTTCTGTAGGCGGCGGCGGCGACTTGGAAGGATGGATGAACAGTGATAAATATGTGTATCATACATATGTGTATGATGTCAAGAACTGATAAAATGAAAGTTTGATTCTTAAAACTTATGTAAAAGTTTAATAGCTTGGAATTGCATTATTTTTATTTGCCCCTTTCTCTAAAGAATGTACTTTTTCACAATAGTTAAATAAAAAGGAAGCTTTTTTCAGTGATGTAGCATCACAGTTTTTCTAGGGTATACTGGAATAATGCTTTTGTCTGATGCTTTGGGTTTGCTTTTGCTCTGGGTAAGTAGTACTCCCCTAGTACCACAGTTAAGGGTGTGTCAGAACTGTTCCTGTAAATAGAAACTTTATAAATGAATGAATGGATGAATTAGTACGATGTGTAAGAACAGAATAGTTTGTAAGTAGGTGTGCATTAGGTTTTGTTTGGTTTTGTGAAAATATAGCTGAAGTTAACAAAGAATATACTATTGTTAGGGTAATATACTTTATTACTTTTGAGCTAGTGTTCTATTTTGTGTTCCTGAAAGAATAAGGTCTTAATTTTTCTAGCAAGTCTCGCTCACCAAGGGCATGGACAAATGGCTAATTAGGTTGCAGAAATAAAACTAAGCAATATAGGTTTTTCTTGGCTTTTTTAAGTAAAGCCTGGTATGGTTTTGGTAGTAGATGAAGAAATCAGTCCTGCTGATTTTACATGTAAGTTACAGGAAGTTTTTTACAAGCCTTCAGCTGCATTAGAGTGATTGTATACACAGTGGCTTTTCTACTGCTAGCCATTAAGTTAATGACAGTTCAGAATGTTGAACACCTAGAAGAAATGTTCCAGCTGTTTGGTTTGCTAGAAAAAAAAAAAAAAGTTAAGACTTATCACATTTTAATACTGGGCTGTCAATTAAATGAATGACAGGTCCTCTCTGATCCCCCACTGGTATAGGTGAAGGAGAATAATGGAGAAGGTGAAGGAATAATGGAGGGAGACTTACAGGTTGGAAACTAAACTGTACAGCTTTAGTGAAACAGTAGGATGAAATGAAAAATTAAATATACACAAATACATACAAAAGTGATTCCACCTTCCCCACCTCCTAGTAATGCTCTTCTCGCCACCAAGGCTGCCAGGCAGTCCTGGAAAAATCTCAGGCTGGGCTCCTGGAATCAGCACCAGGTGGTAGCTGGAGGCAGGAACACGTGGGGTCAGGAGGACACAGATCAGGACTGCAGGCAGACAAATGGACAGAATCCTCACAAGGTGCTGACGGTGGGCAAAGGAGCACTGGACCCTCGTGATCCTTTACTTACACTAAGTATGACATGTATGGGATGGAATGCTCTGGTCACTGCTCTGCTCCTTCCTACAGGAGGGTCCCAGGTGTGACCCCTTTAATCCCTTTCATTCTGGAGCAGTGGCCTTGGTTCTGCATTGTGTGGCTGTAACTATAAACACCGAGTGTTGTAAGTCATAGAAGCAGACATTGAGAAACATGCCATAAATTTCAAGAAGTGCTACTGAGAAGAGACTTAGCTGAAAGCAAAATCACAAGAAAGAGAACTGGTTCTGTTCTGGCTCACACCAGAGCATCCATATGCACAAGCATAGCAAAATAAGGAATTAATTCACTGCTTCCCATCAGTAAGGGGCTGTTCAGCCATTCCTCCAAAAAGGCAGGCTCCACCACACTTACTGATTATTGGGAATGCCTTATTGCAAATCTCCCTGCTTTCTCCTTCTTTCCCCAGCTTTTACTGCTGAGCACAATTCCACAGAGTATGGGATATCCTTTTGGGCAGTTAGAGCCAGCTGTGTCCCCTCACAGCTTGTGCTGGTGGGGCAGCAGGAGAAAGAGGAAAGGCCTTGGTGCTGTGCAGGCATTGCTCAGCAATGGCTAAAACATCATGGTATCACTAACAGTGCTTGGCCACAAACCCATCACAGCCAAAAACAGTGCAACTCTGTAAAAAATGTGGGTTTAGTAAGGCAATGGATGAGCAGAAGGAAAACAGGCAATGGGGAAATTACTTTGAGAGTGAATGGGGAGCAAAAGAAGAGGGGAGACAAGCTGGTATAATTCAGTGAAAAGCACCTCATGTACAAAACACCGCCTTTTATCCAAGGCTGTCCTAGTATGTAAAGGACAGCTGGATCAATGAGCTCTGCAGGAGAAGCATGGCTCTTGGCAAGCCTAGTCTGTGAGTTGAACAGCCGAGAAACATTCTTGTGATTTTCTGATGCTTAAGCTGGGACAGGAGGAAGATTTTTCTTGGAGCAGAGATGGATTTAATTACCTTCCCTATCTCCTTCCTCTCCAAATTATGAGTCTTCTTTTTATTCTTAATTAGCAAGGTACTGGGAAAAAAAAATGCTTCTGTAACAACAAGTTCTAGGAAAATTTATTTTGGACATTCAGCCACTCAGAACTGAAGAGTGTAATTCTGTCTCAGTTATTTACAGAGAAATTAAGAGTGCCAAGTTTCCTCCCCCCTGCTCCAACTTTCCATGATGTAGCTCTTGCCAGACACCTCCCATCAGATACTGTGCCAATCAAATCAGAAGTACACTTCACCTTTCAAGAAGCAAGCTGAATAAAGACAGCAGAGAGGATAAGGGAAATGGTGCATGCAACAGCAGAACGCTTTCCATAAAATTGGAGTACATTTTGGTGTAGAGTTACCAGGTATTAGTGAACCAATGTAGCCCTTCACCTCAGCGTGGTGCTTCTTTCCCAGTGCAGGTGGTGGTGAAGGTTCTGGGGTGCAGGGACAAGAGAAGGGATTACACACTGTGACCCTCAGCCAGCCCCTGGTGATGGGCACAAGGCACTTGCTCAGCTTAATAAACGCTGAGCATCTTGAATGACAGTTCTCACATTTGCTTCCCTGTCTCAGGTAAACCCCCTTATCCAAAGCCTGAGCATGGGCAACATAGGCAGTATCAGACAACATGATGTTATGGAAGTGTTTGTAAAACAGAATGATGGATTTCACATCTTGCTTCACATTCTTGCATCTTACTTCATAGCTACAACAATTTACTTCAAGAAGACACTAGGGAATGCCGTGGGAACTGAATATGGAAGATGAAAACTAGGGCCTGTTAGTAACAGTTGTTCAGAAAATTAGGACTTGCTAAGGGAACAAGCATGTAACTGCAGGCTCATGAAAGAAATCCAAGTCAGTTTCCACAATCCATAGGAAGCAGTGTTTGAAGATGGTCCGAAAGGTTCTAGGAATAGAGCATCATCCAGAGAGCTGATAAGTAAAAAAAAAGGGGCAACCTAGCATAAATCACATGCAAGAACCCCAAGTAGTATTAACTCTAAATAAAGTTGCTATCAGGCCTGGAACAGGAGCCTAACCAGTCCTCTGAAGAACACCTACCATACTTTTCAGTAAGCGTCCTGCAGACCACACCAGCTGTGTCATCATTTCTCACAAACTCCACAGCCTGGAGAATCCATGTTCCCAGTAAGCAATGGCCTTAAAAGGCCTTATTTATTTTTCTTAGAATAAAAGACTAAGCTTCTTATAAGCATGTTAAAAGCTTTGGACATTGTAGTTATGCAAGGGTCCCTCTCTAGTTGGAGGCTTCATTTGACTAAATAATCAAATCTCTTTTTATTGTTCAAAATAATAATTAAAAAAAAACAGCAAAAAAAATCAATCTCTTCCATTTAACAACAATGTAGATGCATGAGTGCCATTTACAGTTATAAAATAGTAGAGGTGACTTATAACTGCTTTTTAGTACTTGTTTTCTCAAGATATTTTTATTTCTTACGGTAAGTTATGATTGCAGGCTGATTGTCTCAATATATGAGCAAACACAGATGTTTGTCAGGACTGGAAATGGTGGTGGAAGAGGTTCTTTGCCATAGTCTTCAACTGGTCTAAACAATAGGGAAAAATACCTGTTTTGGAGAAAGCTCCATTTATACTTCAGCTGCCAGGACTATTTGGAGTCTTTCCACCTGTACATTTTTGAGAGGTCCTGTCTGATCTACAGGAAAGGCTGGATGTTACATGTATATTTAACCTGAAGTCCCACTCACTCCCCCTTCTCAAAGTTACAGAAATTAATCCCATAGGTTTTTACAGCAAGAGTCCCTGAGGAGCTGAACAGCAGTAGCAAGGCATGAGGAACAGCAAGAAAGCTGGCAGCATGGAAGAGCAAAGGAATGCTAAATAAAGCTGTAACTACGATACGCAGCTCAGTGTGGATTTTCATGGGTGAATTCACCATCCAGTTCAAAAGGCTTCCTTTTAAACCAGATATGTAGAAATCAGGAGCTCTAGTCAATTGTTGACAGAACTCTAAGGAAAAAGCAAACACCCACAAGCCAGTCACCCACTTCATTTGTGCAGTGTGGCATGCACGTATCCAGAAGACATAATTTTTGAGACAGGAGCTGAAGTGCCATCTTCTTTAAGTAAGTCAGACTAATATTTCATACCTCAGCCTGAGAAAGGAAGTGAACTCTAGGAAGAAATCCCACGAAGTTCTAAGATGACAGCATTAAGAACAGATAGATGGTCATTGCTGTCTAGCCATGGAAGAACTGGGTCCTAACAGATACTCACGTGAGCAGTTTTGCTTATTTAGATGCTGAAAACAAAATTTCACTTTTCACGTAGTGATACTCAGAATAAACAGAAATTCATGTTTTTCCGTTCAAATAAAAAAAATTAATTAGAGTTACAAGAAGCCAATTATTTTGAAGATCAAAGAACACTTTTAAAGCCCAGATCTCACACTACCATGGACAGATTGGCCATACAGCCTCAGTTAAGTCAAAGATACTCTGCTCTCCCACTTGGTCTCTGGACTACAGCCTGAGATTCCACACTCTTTTAGTTCTTCTGATAAATGTTTGTGTATGGATGATAATCCTCATAGGACTTACTCAAGGAACTCATTTCACAGTCAGACAGAGCTCCATTGATCAACAGGGGTGTGTGATACAAGAATGTGTGGTTCCTTCAAAGGCTTGCCTATTCAATACAAAAAATACAGCACTTAATAACTGAAGACTTTTAGATCCTATCTTATATTTCTCAGTGGGTTATTTTAATGTACATTATAATGTAAAAAGCCTGACATACCAGTTCCATTGAAAGAGTTCATTGACAGGATGCTGTTAAGAAAAATTCCCACTAAAAATCAAGCAGACATCAAATTTTCTATAAATGTGCATTGAAGGCTACTTACCCCATGAAAACAAGGATAGTGTGTATTTTGAGATTATGTCCAAGGACTCAATAATTTTAATGTGTATAATGTAGATACCAATAATATTTTTAATTCTTTAACAAATCACAGTCTTCATAAATCAGTATTTTCCTGGTTTGAGCCAGGATGGAACCAATTTACTTTCTTGTAATTTTAAAATAAAAAGGAGATTGTGCAATGGCCATTGGACCAATCTGAATAGGACCAGACATTAAAAATGTGCTCTACACCACATTTGGGAATAATGGTCCTACCCAGACCCTCTGGCAGAAAGCACCAGAGGACACTTGTGGTCTACCCCTAGGATTCTGGGGTTGAAACTGCAAAGGCTCCAAAGCCAACTATGGTATAACTGAAAAGGAGATCCTGGCAGCAGGTGAAGGAGATTACACTGCTTCCTAAGTGATGGGTACTGGACAGCAGCTCCTCCTGGCATGCCAGTTCCCAGTACAGGGCTGTTCACAGTACAGGATGTTCACAGGTAGAGCTGCTTCTCCTCATCATGCCACTGGTGGTACATGGAGTAAATGGATCACATTAGTCACACAGTGGGCTTGAACAGGAGCACTCAGTTGTGAAGGAGTTGTAGAATTGATCACAGGCTGGCCACAAGGCACTTTGGGATGCCACCAGAACAAGCAGTCAGAGTGAAGAAGCCCCACCACATGATCAGCTCCCAGAGGATGAGAAACAGGATGCTTTTTTCACTGATAGATCCTGCTGTCTTGTAGGAAGCCACTGGAGGTGGAAAGCTGCTGCATGGAGTCCTGCATGACTAGTTGCAGAAGCAGTGAAGGAGAAAGTGAATCAAGTCAATTTGCAGAGGTTAAAGCCATCCAGTTGTCTTTGGAGATTTCTGAGCAAGAAAGGTGGCCAAAACTCACTCTTCTGACTCTTGGATATCAGCAAATGTCTTGTGGAGGTGTTTAAAACAGTGGAAGCAAAACAACTGGCAGCATAAAGGTAAATCTATCTGGGGTGCTCCTTGGTTAGAGGAGATGCCCATGTGCCTTTACTTTAAGACACTGAGGAACAATCAAAACCACCAATGAGCAGATGAGGCTGCTCACGTGTCCCAAATAGATTTGGACTGGGAAGATAAAAGTGAAATATTTTTAGCTCAGTGGGCCCAAGACACCTCAGGTCATCAAGGAAGGGGGTTGCAACATTCTGATGGGCTCATAACTGAGGGGTAGACTTAACCATAGACACTATTGCACAGGTTATGCGTGACTGTGAAACATGCGATGCAATCAAGCAAGCTAAATGGTTGAAACCTCTTTGGTGTTGGGGGAGATGACTGAAATACAGGTATGGGGAGGCCTGGCAAATCAGCTGGTAAATCACACTCCCTAAAATCCACCAAGATAAGCACTATGTGTTTACAATGGTAGAAGCAAGGACAGGATGGCTGGAAACATCCTGTGCCTCATGCTATAGCTTGGAACAGCACCTGGGCCTAGAGAAGCAAGCCTTGTAATGACATGTTACACCAGAAAGAATCGAGTTGGATGAATTAATTTCAAGAAGAGTCTTATAAGCTACATGGTGTTAGAGTGGGTATAACATATTGCCCATCATGCACCAGCTTCAGAGAAAATTGAACCCTACAATGGACTGTTAAAAACTATCCTGAAGGCCATGGGTGGTGGAACCTTTAAATATTTGAATAAGCACTTGGTGCAAACTACCTGGACAGTTAACATCAGTGGTTCCATCACTCAAGCTGGTCCTGCTCAGTTAGAGCTTCTGCATACTGTAGATGGGAGGGAAAGTGCCTGTGGTCCATTAAAAGAATCTGCTGGGATTTTCCTGCTTCAGGCAAAGGCAAATCCATCTGTGGGGTTGCTTTTGCTCAAAGGCATAGACAGACAAGATGGTTAAAGACAAGAGAGAGTAGTGACTAGAGCATGATGCAAATGGTATGGAGTAAGGGGTGGAATGTCCTGGTTTGAGTCAGGATAGAACCAACTTCTTGTATTTTTACTTTCAGCTAAGTCTGCTGTAAGTAGCTGCACTTGCTGAAATTAACAGCAAGTCTCTCAGTCAGTGTCTGCTTCTAGGACTTACAACACTCAATGTTTATAGTTATGGGTAGAGAATGTTATGCAGAACCAAGGCCACTGCTCAGTTCTGAAACACATGCTCTGGAAGGAAAGGGAGTAGAGGGCTCACACCTGGGACCCTCCTGTAGGAAGGAGTCAGGAGACACAGGTGACCAAAACTGATCAAAGAGTATTCCATCCCATACGTGTCATAATCAGTATAAATGAAGGATCATGAGGGTCAAGTCCTCCTTCGTCCATGGTCAGCATCCTTGGAGGATTCTGTTCATCTGCCTGCAGTCCTGATCTGTGTTCTCCTGAATCCCTGTGTTCCTGCCTCCAGCTCCCATCTGCCATTGACTCGAGGAGCTCAGCCTGAGACACTGTCTTGGTGGTAACATAAGCATTACTGGGGGAAAGGGAGGATATACTTTTTTATCCTTGTATATATTTAAAAGTATTCCTTTTCATCACTACTGTTTCATTAAAACTATATAGTTTAGTTTCCAACACATAAGTCTCTCTCCCTTATTCCTCAATAATGGAAGGGGGAGGGATTAATCTGTCATTCTTCTAATTGACAGCCTGGTGTTAAACTGTGATGATGGTTTTTGCTTTGCCTATTAAACTGTCTTCATTTCAACACAGAATTTTTCTCACTTTTGCATTTCTGATTTTCTGACCAATCTCTCTGTGAAGAGGCCAAGTATCTGCCTGAAGCGAAGTGTCTGACTAGGGTTAACCCACAACAACAGTGTATGTTACTCTCAAAACATGATGTTATGCACATCATTTGCTAGACTTTAGTACTGCAAATGATTTGTAACAGGTATTGTACCTGGAGCTACATGGAATCTTGGCAAATATGCCCAGTGTGAGTTTGTAGAAAAGCAAAACTTCTGCTTTCAGACCAACAACCTATTTGGGAAGCACCAAGATGAGAACATGGCAAGTAAACTCTTAAGATATTACAAAATTCACTTTACTGGGGAGAAGGAACTGTGCACAGTAGCTGACAAAGCTGGTTTTGCTAGAATCAAGGAGAGAAGAGATGATAACTGAGAAGATGGTAACAGATGTCAAGGAGACTTGGAAATGAACAGGGCAGAAGATGGCAAGGGTAACATATAATATGGATGGCTCAAAATTAATAAATGCTTTAAGGTAATCAGCACTGTGCAATTTAAAGGGGAAAAAATCTGACCCTCCCTTCCCCAGTGCATAACTAAAGCTATAGACTGTCAACATTCAGCTGCTTGACCTTGTCTGCAGTCCACTAACACTTGTTTACCCCAGTTAGGGTCACATAACTTTCTCATGGAAAAGAAAGGGTTGGTCAGCTTATGGCTTTTTGTTGATTTGCTTTTGTTGTTGATTTTTCTGTTTCTGTCTGTTAATTTACCCATAGTAAATCCCATGTAGGTGATGAGTAGAAGGAGTGGAAAGAGCAGACACCACCAACAGTATCAGGCCCACTCCGTGCTGTACTGATACTGACTGGAAATCCCACCTTCAGCGCCAAGTACTGGCAGGAAGTATTTTCTCTCTGGAGGAAATGGTCTTTTAACATCTTACAACAGCATCTCACAGAACAGTGGCAAGCATCTTGGAAGTATGGTATAGCTGAAGAAATTACTTTTCAAAATAAAGCTGTCACAACTTGCAAGTGACAAAGTTTGTTCAATGTGTATTTTACTGAATTTTACTGGGCAAACTTTAAATTCTAGAGATAAAACAGTAAAAAATTGGATACTGGAGTATACATTAAAATAAGATTAAGCGGAGAAAGATGCTTGTAAGTTTGTTAAGATGAGAAGTTTTCTGTTTCTGATGTTTTCTGTGAGCCACAGGAGAATCCACTTGGTGTCTGCTTTTGCAGAGTCCAATTGTGCTGTTCAGAAGGATTTTTTTTTCTATAATTTAAAATGCACAAAGTTGTATAAGATATACTGGTTTGATGTCTATAATGTGGTACACCCCCCAGTGTGTATGCAGTTCCCCTAGCATCAGTATGTCAGAAACCAGTGTGCTTGTGAAAAATTATTGGAGTGCTACTGGCAGAATCTTCTTTATTTCAGCTTGAAGGAGTTAACAGTAAGACTGTCGCCCTTGAAATATTTCAGTTAAAAAATAATATCCCTAAGAAAAACAGTTCATTGGACACAAACATAAGGCCTGAATTGTTATTCTGTAATCCAGTAAAACAGAGGCAGTGATTTACCACTAGTATTGCATAGACTAATAATGTAATTGTGGTTTTCCATGGCCTTGGTTTTATTTGACAGAGCAGTTATGCATAGCGTTTAATAGGCTCTTTGAAGTCTTTTCTGCTTGGAAACCGTATTCAAGGCCACCAAAGCAGTGGTGAGCAGCAGAAAAGCACAAATGACTGCATGTGACTGCTCCAGGGAGCTGTGATGTAACTTACAGCTGCATCTTCTGAGACTTCTGGTGCTCTCTGGCCTCTGCCCATTAACCAAACAGTGTTTGTCTTTGGGCATTTGGAAAGCCTGAGAGTGTTCTGTGCACCTTTTTAGAAGAATGTCAGGAGGGCTCTGATACTGCCTGTGCTCCTTGACTTCTTTATCCATTCTGGCTTCCTAGTGGGCTTTTTTGGATTTTTGGGATGATAACCTGTCTCTATCTATTCAGAGATTCTCCCAGTCCTGTGACTTTCATGCTCCATTTCTGTTGTACCTTGTGTTCAGCTCTGCAAACATCAAGGTGTTGCTTTGGTCAGCATTACATGGCCTAAGAGGCATCAGACAATAGCAAAAAAGGGGCTGATAGCTTTTGGTGTCAGAAGCAATAGGCTATTTATCAGTTGTTAGTTGAGGGACACAAGTCAGTGAAAAACACAGCTATAGCAACTCCAAATATACAAGCTGAGAGCAATAAGGACAGTGCTTCTCCTCACTGCAAAACACATGCATACTGAAGATTTCCAGACTGCCTGTGGAAGTGTGTGAAGAGGTATTTCCATGGACAGGAAGCTTCTCAGTTGAGAAAAGCATGGCACTGAAAGCACAGTAGCTGCAAAGTTCTTGCCATTGGGAAAGCTACCCCTACATTAAGGCAGTCCCCTAAGGAGAACTTATGGATATGTTGTTCTGGTACAATGTAACAGAACTTAATGCAGTCTGCATTAAATAATTATTGGTGTAGTTCGTCAGATGTGGATGGGAGGTGCAAGGAGCTCAACCTGGAACAGATTTCCTTTTCAAAGCAGAAACCTGTTGAGAAAGTAGTGGTTGTTGTGGAGCTCTGAGGCAGAAAGAAATCTCACTGGCTCCTTAGCTCCAAGTGCACAAGTGCTGAAATTGTTCTAGACTCCCATGGAGGTGAAAATCATTCCTGTCACCCCAGCAGGCAGGTCCAGAAAACCACCCTTGCATGAGGCTTTCTGAACCAGTCTGCAGACATTTAACTGCACTTCTATGGCATCATATGGCACATTTTCTTTCTTCTGTCCTTGGCTGAGAGGAGAAATTAAAACTCACTGTGTAGAACTGTGCTTTCTGACTCAGTTGGTCCATGTTCAAGGTCACACCTCTCCATGTCATTGCTGAAATCTGCCTTCAGACATCATAACTACTCCAGCCAAAATTTACATCACTCCAGACAGGACTGTTCTGTACAATGTAGTAGAGCTCAGTGGCTGGAAACGTCCTTTTAAGGCCCTTTCTACATTAGCTGTTCAAATTAGAGCACTAGAGACAAATGTAATAAAGTGTTTTAAGGTGAAAATTGATACATTTATGGAAAGTCTTTTATGATGGGCTTGCAGAGGAACGAGGCAAATGCCAGAGCCGTGTGTCCTTTATTCCTAAAATCAGTAACAAGCTAAAAAAAAAAAAAAAAAAAAAAAAAAAAAAAAAAAAGAAAAAAAGAGAAAACCTTATGCTGAATTTGTTTCATCTATCCTTTGGCCACCCAGCCCGAGGACAGAAAACTTTGACTCAGCATCAAGTCAAACTTTGGAGCCTTAAAAGTTTTGTTGCAGATGCAGATCACGTGCCTCCACCCCTCCACCTCTGGCTGCATCGCTGGAGAACTACATGGTCCCTCAGCTCCAGGGTCTCATCTTGCAGTCACACCCTAGATCCATTCCCATGTACAAGATAAATTTAGTGTAATAGTTGCTTTTAGCAACCATCATGTCAGTGACTGTAAATGTCAGTGGCTTTTTGGCACAGGCTTCCTTGCATTTCTCTCCTTCAGAGGCTGAGCAGATGTTTGATTTTTTTACCCTCCTGACACAAGGAACCCCTCCACACCCATGGAAATCTCAAAGCAGCAGTGTGGCTTCACAGGCTGAAGTACCATTAGCTTGTTCAGCACCTGCACAGTGTGAAGGAAAGCACCAGTCTGGGCTCAAAATGCTCTTGAGCAATGGGAGACATTTTAGGATCTGGAGCAAGGGGACAACAAGGGGACACAGCTGCCCCACTCCAGGATTTATTTGTCTGTATCTCCTTGCAGCAAGCAGCAGAAGGAACACCTGTGAAAACACCTGCAAGTGTAGTAGTGAAACATGGCCCGAGCTACATAATGACTAGGAACATCAAGACCTTTGAAGCTGGTTCATACACCACTCATTAATTTCATCCTGCGCAGCAGTATTTTCTTCATAATTACTCACATTGCTTTATATGACCGCTTCATGGTCATGTACTACAATGACTACATTAAGACAACCTGTTTGGGGGTTTTTTGTGTTGGTTTTTTTTTTTTTTTTTTTTTTTAATTGTTTTTCTTTATTTGGACAATATATACACATATGTACAAAAACATCTATACCTACTTTTTTTTCATTTTCTTTTTTTTTTTTTTGTTACAATTTCATGTGATTTACAAAACAGGACAGCAAAATAACTTATAAAGAATACGAATACTGTACAAAAATAAAATGGATTAAACTGTTGGAAGTTGGTATTTTACAGTGTTACAGACCACTAGTCTGTAAAACAGCATTTTGAAGTCTGTGTTCAGTCTGGTGTATGCAGGACTTAGTCCATCTGCAAACTGAAAACAGATCTGTAACACAGGTTATGAAAAACTGTTCAAAAAAGAAGTATGTTGTATAGTTATACCTTAAAAGCCATAACTTCTCTCTAGTAATGAGTTTTCTTAACCAAGGAGAAGAGCTGTCCTAACTTCAGCACTACTGAGCATTCCCAAAATAGTACAACAAGTAATACAGTATTAGAGAACCTGATTTTTTCTTTTCCAACATTTGCAACACTCTTCAAAACTTAACTTCAAGATGCAAAGAATTAACCTGAAGTTTGGTTTATGTGTCACTTGTTTTCTTAAAAGAAAAACCCAAGAAACCCCAAATGAACAAAACAATAAAATCAAATCTCCAAACCTGATCATTCACCATGTACTCTGTTAGTGGTTAATGAATCACATTAATCCCGTCTGTCCAATGCTGAACTAAAGCATACATATTACATACAGCAAATGGGTTACCATTTAGGAAGGTTTTTTTCAGAAACAGGATCTCATCACACCCAATGATGACATATGCCTGTAAGTCCCATTGTCCTATGGACGACAGTACCCTCTGCTTGTTGATACTTTCAGACTTTGCAGGCACAACAATGTTTCTTTAAATGTGCATTCTACCCCAAATATGCAAGGTGGAAACCATAAGTCTGGCCATTTATTTCCATGTATTGGTTAATTCTGGTAGCTAAGTGACCAAGATATCTATGTTCTGATTTAGGAGCTGCTTATCATCTGTGGTTTCCCATAGTGGTTGATAGAATGTGGGGGTGTCTTTTATTTCACAGGCCTTGATTCTGCAAGTGCTGCTTTTGTCCTGCAAAAAGGTAATAATTCAGACTGCAGGACAGACTCAAGATTTTGAAAAATCTTCATAGAGAAGAATGAAGACGAGTGTGCATGCACCTTTGAATCTCACTGGGCTGCACGTGGCCCTGACCCTACTCAACAAGGCAGCATTAATAGTACTGGTAAGCAGAACAATTTCTGTATTTCCAGACCAATAGAAATACCAAGGCTACCTATTTTATTAAGAAGAACGTATGTCCCTATGACTCAATTTGGACACAGAAATTAAAGTTTGGTTTCTAAAATAAATGTTTCAAAAAGCTGAAACAGAGGTAGAAAGTGTGCTTGGTTTCCTGATGTCTTCACTGAAGAAAACACATCCCTTTTTATGCAACAGACTGCTCAATATCCCCAGTGCCTTAAAAGCAGTTCTCTTCACATAGACGGAATTTATCATGAACAACACAGGTAAAAACACTATAAGCAAACTGATTTCTAATGCTGAAAGCCTTATACAACTGTGGAATAAAACACCCTACTTTCTGAGTTCATTTTTGTTTTTTCTTTCTAGGAAGCAAGCTTTTTATCAGGTAAAACAATAAGATACTGTAGTTGCAGGTGCACCAACAAGGATTTTTATGTACAGAATTTTACAAGATGACCTCAATTCATCTGCAGTGGCAACACTTACTTTGGATTTCAGCGTGATTACTCACAAGATGAATTTGTCCCTAAGTCTCTACGGAAGGGCTGCACCTCCCTTTCTTCTTCTGGAGTAAGGGGTAAAAAAAAAATAGGAGAATGTTTCTGGAAAAAAAACTCTGCGTAAGCAGAGTTCTATCCCCTATATGAGCTGGGAAGGGGGAAAAAATTACAGATAGCCTTCAGTTTCCACTACTTACAATTAATGCTTTTAACATTAAAAAAACCCCAAACCTCAGCTAGTTTTCCTTCAGTGATCCTTTTGCATCTCTTAGAGAGCAAAAAATAGCTTTAAAGTAAAATTAACATTGCCTTTATCAATGTTTGACACGCCATGCACGACACAGTTACAATGCAAAGTACTAAACCACAAGGATTATTACTACACACCTTCCATGTTGTACTTCCCAGTACTCTATAGAAACAGGGATCAGAAAGTACTCCTTACAATAATTTCAACTGTTTCCATTAACAAAGTGCTCTTAAGGAAAGGTCTACTCTCTCCACAAGCACACACGACTCCCATAGGACACCCCAGGAGTCAGGCAAGGGTATGAAGAGAATAAATCTTTAAGGCAAGTGTAGGAAGACAAAAAGCCTTTTAAAAAGCAGCAGTTTATAAAGTTGGTATCTGCTGCTACGCATCCTTTCAAATGAAACACAGCAGAATAAAGCACTGTTAGTGGCATTTCTATAGTACAGTACTTTATTTATTGACAAATTAAAAGTATAGGATCGATTGAAAGATGTATGCTTCTGCTTCCACACCCCTGCCACATTATCTAGGCTGACTTGTATTTTTCCAGGTAAGTGAATAACTGATCTAAATACACATATGGTCAAAAAACAACTGAGCTGTTGTGGGGTTTTTTTGCTTTAAGTATCTGCTTGCATTACACATGTTTTTATTGGAAAAGTGCAGCTTATATTCAAAAGTATAGTTAATATAAAGAAAAATTAAAAAGACCCTTTATTTTAATGGGCCTTCTTGAGTATAAATTCACCTTATTCCTGTATATCAATCAGATACTATTCATGACATATGTTAGACTTTTCTTAACAGTCTCTTTAAATGCAGGATTGTTCAAGACAGAAGTAAACCCACTTCTACAGTGTGCTATGGAGTTTTAATCTGAGAGCTATTTATACGACTCAGAAAGTGGTTTTACTTAACAAATTCTAAATACAAGCAGCTTTACACTATTCAACAAAACATGTTCATGACACAGCAATCACAAAGACCATGGGGTCACACTACTATGGTGGCACAGGCTGGACCATCCAGTCAGACGTATATACACCAGCATAAATGCTTTACAGCGGAGGAGGTGGTGCCTCCTCTGCTGGCCATCCCCTTTCTCCTTTTACCCCCTGCAGTCCACTTGCTCCAGACCGCTGTTCCTAGCACACGGTGGGGAGGTGGAGGACAGGCAGGGGGAGAATGAAGCACTTTTTTTTTTTTTGTTTTGTTTTGTTTCGTTTTGTTTTAACATCAGCTACATGTGCTTTCCAACGGCAAGCGCCCACCGGATGCTCGTACCCCAGGGCCGCTGCCTGCACCCTGGCCACAGCTTGCCTCCCCCTCACAAGGAGCTGCTGGAGATGGACTTTTTGGATCGCTTGATCATGCTGGGGTGAAACTCGGTGTGTCGGCGGGCGTGCTTGGTCAGGTGGTCACTCCGCATGAACCGCTTCTCACAGAGGGGGCACCGGAACTGTTTCTCACCAGTGTGGGTTCGGTAGTGCCGGGTGAGCTCGTCAGAGCGGGAGAACTTTTTAAGGCAGTCGGGCCATGTGCAGGGGAACGGTCGCTCACCTGTGGGGAGGAAAGGATGACAAGAGCTTTAGCAAGGTGGGGGCTGCCCAGGGAAGTAGTGGATTCTCCGTCCCTGGAGATATTTAAAAAGAGACTGGATGTGGCACTCAGTGCCATGGCCTGGTAACCGCAGCGGTAGTGGATCAAGGGTTGGGCTTGATGATCTCTGAGGTCCCTTCCAACCCAGCCAATTCTATGATTCTAATGCAGACCAGCAGGCAACAGACTCGCCGAGGAGCTGGGGAACACGCTGCTGAGGGGGAAAAGCTGCTTGTGTTTCCTGTGGTGCCAGTGTCTGTGGAGTTGCTGATGAGTCGCTTCATCAGGTGTCACCAGCCCAAAATCCCTCCAACCCCGTGGAACTCACACTCTAGTAAGAACCTTACATGACCTCGATGACTGTCAAAGTAACAGATGAGCTCTCTGCCTGTGCCCGTATGTCAAGCTCCCTACAGCAGTTTGGGAAAGGAGCACCACTATTACTCCCCTGACACTAAGGTTCTGCTGAATCCAATAATTTATTACCATCAGAAAAGCAGCCAAAAAAAATCTTTCACCTAGTGAAAAAATCTTTTCACAATCATCCCAGCCCATGGAGAACTGTGCAGGGAGAGATCAGGGAGAGGAGTGCAGCCTTAGGGCTGGAAACACATAGCAGAAAACCACTGCGTCTGCCGAAAGAAGTGCCATGGCCCCATCCCTTCCTCCAGTAATCCATGCTGCTCCAGAGATTACAGGTCTCCCCCCAGTCTGTTAGATGGCTGATTTAAGGACAGGAAAACTATGTTGTTACTCACAGTTCTCTCACTATTTGCTAGGATGGTGAAGAAACAAACCAAACACCTTAACCTAAACCACACCGCACCTCTGCTTTTAAAAACAAAGGAGTAAGAAGTGAACAGCACTCACTGCAATCTTTCTGGCACCCCACATCCCTGCAGTTCACCTCTGGTTGTACAGGTTGTACAGGTTTTGCTTACAGGCACTGATCCAACAGCTCCTCACTGGCAAGGCTGACCACAGTCCACAGCACAGACAGAAATGTTTTAAGTTCACACAAAAGCCTTCATCATGCATGGCTGCAGTTCGATGCCTTAATTCCCTTCTTAAGAGCCTCCTGAAGGGAATATAAATGACAGCTGTGTGACAGCTATTTATAGTCAACCATGAGATATAAAATCTACTTCAGGAGTTTTTCAGCTTGGAAAAGCTGGAAAGAAACTCAGGAACTCTAGTATTTCTGTGTGAAATACTGTGAAGTCTGGCACTACAGGCAAGCTTGCTTTACATTTACAGATAACGAAAAAGAAAGGAGTCACACGTCCTCCCCAGACTCAACTGCAGTGACAAAACACAGTGACAAAGGCTCAAGTGTAAAGTCTGGAAGCAGACAGGATGACCAGCAATGGAATGTATTTTGGATTTGTAGGGAGGAGAAAGGGAGCTGGTAACAGCAACTGGTGGCATCCAAAAGGCCAAGGAGGGTGAGGACAGACAAGCTGTGATGCAGCTATACCATGGCACCTGAAAGCCCTCCCTTAAGTAACACAGCTCACATTATGGTTTAGGCTCCTATGATCCGGTGCTCTCTCTGAGGTGGTCGCTCCATCCCAGAGTGCCCAACACCATGGTACAGATGTAACTGGACCAGCAGTACTGCACAGGCTACAGCAGCCACTCAGGCAGTGCTTTCTGCCCACACCTCATGGCAATGCTGGTCCAGGTTAAAGGATGCAGAGGGAAGCAAGTCAGCCTGGTACTAGAGCCTGGTGGAGGAACCACTCCAGCCACCCTCACTTGGGGATATTTTCTTTCCTAAATGTGTTACTTGGCTCCCTGCTCTATACTCTCACACATGGCTGGAAGCCTTTCCTAACAGTCACTGCCTGTATTAAAGAAACTAATTAAACCTGTATGCAGGCCTACACATGCATGAAGGCCATGACCACAGCTCCACGGCCAAACAGCACCAGGAGATGCAGAGTGCACTCGCAGCGGTGCCCACCATTCTCCCCGGCTTTGCCCTTCCCAGCACCTGCCCTTGGCATACCAGGCAACCATTTCACTTGTGCTGCTCTTTTGCTATCTATCTCATGGTTACTATAATAACTCCTGGAAGCAGGCAGCAATGGGAGGTGCAGAACAGCTTTTGAACTCCCCCTTGGAACGTGGGATAAATGCTGTACATCTTGTATGTGCGGAGGCATCTAGGCTATGACTCCATGTCAGGCACTTACGCCCCAGAGCTGCAGAAGGAGCTCTGGCATCCTGCCCCATCCCCAGAAGCCACATTTCAAACCACCCACCTCAGGACAGTTCTTCAGCCTCCAGAAGTGCCTAACAGTACTACAGGGAGATAAGATGCTTAGGCTGGGATCACACAGTCTTTGGGGTGCAGTGTTTACACTTTAGGCATAGTAGTATCCAATCCAGGTGCCTAAAAGCAGTGTTTTGAGTCTGGCCCCATCTAGCCCCTGAGAAACGGAGTTTTTCTCCAATCCTTCCTGGAACTGCAGATGGGAAGACAAAATGGAGCCTGGTTACTGAAATTTCCTCTGAAACATGACGGAAGCAGCATGGCCATCACCATCACTACCCCTTACACCCACTTCACATGCCAGGGCAAAGTGCTTTTGGGTTGTGCAGCATAACCACAAAGCTTTGGGGAAAGGCAGGGCTTGCTTTGGATCACAGTGTACATTTGGCAACACACTCTCAGGGGAACTACCCCCAAGCTTGGCTGAGAGGGCTGTGCCAAAGGCCATGGGGACTGGCATGGCAGAGCCATGCCCCGCCAGCGATGGAGAGCCACTGTGCACTGGGATGGCCGATGCAGCAGAGATGAGTGGAGAGGCTCCCTCAAAAGCAGGAGGGCTACCACCAGCACCCTTTGCTGAACACACAGGTCAAGTGGCAGAGAACAGCTTCACCACCTTAGCAACACAATCTCACCGAGGCTGTCACAGCCACTTTGGAAGCAGATATGTGAAAGTAGGCCAGGCATAATCCCTGACACCAGGATGCACTAAACACCAGATTTCTCAGAGCAGACACAAGAGGAAGAGGGGCTTTTCCAGGCCTCCAAGGATTGTCTCCAAGCCTGAAAAACTGCTGCTCCCCATGGTCACAAAGCCCTCTCAGATGATACCAGCCCAGACGGGTGGTGCTGCTTCAGAGACAGAATTCTCTAGGTGCAGAGGTGGAGTGACACACTTCTTAGGTGAAGTATGTGCCCAGTAGGCTTTTAAGGCAAGGCAGAGATGCCTGATGACATGTGATGATTGTTTACTTAGCACAGCTGCTCACTGTATTCGCTGATTTCATCTGACACACTGTTTTTAAAGCATTGGAGATATTTGGGGGAGAGTCCACAGAGCAGCCAGGTCCTGCAACTCATAGGCAGCAAGGCAGGCAGCAGCATAGAGCTGCAATGCAAGCAAGTGCTGCCTCCTTCTGGAGGTACGGGTGCCTGTGCCGTGCCTCAGTAAAAGATGTACATTTTCTGTATGATTTTTCCCCTTCAGTTTTGAGAGTAGTACTCTGAAATTATCAAAATGAACAACTAAAATGGGGTGCTGTTCTATGCCATTTATTTGGTGGCTGCATACTACTTATGTTTTAAGATATGACTTAGATAGGATTTCCATCAAAAGATGAACAAATGGCCAATGGTTTATCATGACTCTGAAACTACGTGTGACAGGATCTCGAAACAACAAATACAAGATGTACATAATTTTCTTAAAAGAATCTAAAAATCTATACACCCACAGTGGATTACTGATGCAGCAAGTGAAACAGAAACTGATGTACAGATTAAAAGAATATGCGTCTTTGTATTCAGTAAGAATTATAAAGATATATATAAACTCTATATAGATACGTATTCTCAAGAATATTCTTTGTCTTTTGTGCTACTAGGAATGTAGTGGGGAAACACAGTTTATGCTGAGCACCAGACAGGTAACTGGTGCTTTTTACAGCACCAGGTGCCTGGCTTTTTACAGGTCTTCCCGAGTCTAAAGAACTCCTGCTCCTGCAGCCCTGGCTTGCTTTAAATCCCAAATGAATATAAAGGTCATTGCAGATCCTTTTGATCTTTGCTTTCTTCCTTTGACTGGTCTTTTCTCCCTTTTCCTTCTCTCCATCCTCTACTGCAATTAGTTTCTTCTTACTCTGCAAGTTTAAACTCTTTTATCCATTCTGCTTCACGTGACCCAATCTAGGTCCACTTTACATTATTCCATTTCAATTTTATTCTGAATATATGGTAAATTACTTAAATTTTTTGCCATATCCTAGGACATTCTAGATTTTCCTGCATTGTACTCTTCTGCAGGAAGGGTTTCTGGAATTGAATATGGAGTAGGGATTAACAAACTTGTTAATAGTTCAGGGTGTCCTGATTCACCACTGGTCTTCTCACTACAAATGCTGCTCTAGATGTAGATGACTTAAGGTTAGAAGCTGCAGCTTGTGGAGGCTTTAACACAGGTGAATTTGTTTGGACAAACAGGGTATAGAGAAATTGTGGGTGACCTTCTTCTCTGGGAGGGGGCAGACTGCATTTGAAACAGCTGAAGACAAAGTTGATGATGACAAACTTGGGCAGGTCTCCTAGTGTGTAACAGGACATGTACTGGGACTGGAGCACACTGAGCTGCCGCAGTGGAACGAAGTACTAGTTTTACATGAGTAACTAAAATTTTTGTTTAGGCACTAGCTTTACATACACCATGCAGAGACTGCTGGTGGTGTGGACAGAAGTCTGCTCAAGGTGTATGGTTTGCTAGGCTCACACCATCGTCTTCGCTGACTGAAGTGAGCTGGACACTGTCACAAGTCCAGGGCCTGGCATCAGTACTGTCTAATGCAGAACAGTTTGCTGTCAAATAATGCTAATGACACTCCTTCACACGTTAGCTAGAAAGGCAAATGGACTATTGCTACAGCTGCATGAATGGACACTTAACTAGATGGCTGGACTGACCAGTGTTATTTATTAAAAGTGACACCACCATACACATGGTAGGACTGTGCTGCCTGGTATTCATAGCAACAACTATTTTAACCATAGAAATTAAAGTTCAGGTTGGCTTCTGGGATGTGGTGTGTCTGGGCATGACTCCCACCCTCTGCCTGGCTGCTGAGATGGCACAGCCAGTACCTTCTGTAGCAGGGACCTTCGCCCTGCCCACAGCACCTGCCTGGATCCCCACCCCATCTCAGCTGCAGCAAGGCTGACCCCTCTTCCTGCCAGAAACCTGAAGAACATGATGGCAAAGAAAGAGAAGAGAAAGCAGACAAATACTGAAAGCCAAAATAGCAAAATCTCTTGCCACCAGGTGAGACCAAAACTACTTAGCAAAAGAGGAGTGGTGTAATCAGCTCTGTATGGTTTAAGTGAGAGAACCTAAACCCAGTCTTCATCTTCCAAGATCCTCCTGTGCCTCTGTGGCTGGATCACAAGCTCCAGAAATCTTGGAACTCTAGGAATACCTGGTCTTGATCCATAATGCTTGACTGAAGAGATGACAATGACAAGCATTCTTTTTCTTTTCTTCATCCATCCCATGATCCTGCTCAGCCACCACTCTAGTGTGTCTCAGCATTCCTCCAGCTCCCTTCCTCCTGAAAGGAGGTGGGGGTGGTGAGGCAGCTTGGCCTCTTCTCCCTAATGACTATCAAGAGGAAATGGGTTCGAGTTGCACCAGGGAAGGGTCAGATTGCATATTACAAGAAATTTATTCACCAGAAAAGTGGTGAAGGTTGTCCCAAGGAGGTGGTGGAGTTGCTGTCCCTGAGAATATTTTAAAAATTGGTAGATGTGGCACTTCAGGGGAAAATTTAGTTGTTACAGTGATGTAGGACTGATGGCTGGACTTGATCTTGGAGGTCCTTTCTGCCTTCATCAACCATGATGATGATTCTATGATTCTTAAGTACAGCAAGTTCTCTAGGTGTATGTCAAGAGCATAATCCAACTTACTCCTCTTCTGAGATATCCCAAAATCAGATTATGAAAACCTGCAGCAATCACAAGATATAGATGCTAGTGCAAAACAGCATGAAGCTTGAACAACGATGAGAATGTAAGGTACTATGTGTCTAAAACAAGAGTTTCTGCAACATCCAACCTGGCAAGAGTTCAACCGGACACTACCTACAGGACAGAAAGCAAACAGATGGGTTGCAGCAAGGGGTTTACTCCACCAGCACTCAGGACTTAACACCACGGGCCAATTCAGGTATTAAAATGCTGCTTTCAGCATGTATTTAGACTGCTCTGACATCCTCAAAAACACCAAACAGCTGCTTCCATATGCAGCTGCCCACATTTCTTTCAAAAGACCAGGTGCTGAAACCCACTGCTGCTGAGCTGCTGTAAGCCTAAATCTAACAGTGATTCTCAGTCTTGCTGTTACCCCCATGTGGCACAGCATCAGGTGCAGGGGATACCCTCACTGCCTCTTCCATATCACAACCCTGCCTGCCTGCCTTTGAGCCTCTCTCGGGAGAACTCTGCCTCCTTATATAAAAGTCATGGAAGCTACCAGGAGAGGTCAGACCTTGCCAAAGCTCACCAGACAGTGAAATCAGCACTTTCATGGCTGAAAGGAGTGCCCTCAGAAGTACACTCTTGGGAATGCAGGACAAATTTGTGCCTCTTCTCCTTTGCTACCTTATCTCAATTCAAACTTCCTCCATTTTGCCGTAGTTATTAAATGCTAGCTGAGCAACAGAGAGCTATTAACTCTTATCCTGGTGCTTAGGGCACTTACCTGGGACTGAAGAGGGACTGAAGAGGTCCTGTCTTAGTCAGTGCTCTCCAAAAGGGAAAGAGCTTTGACAGGAGAAGGAAGAACTTTAAGTGCATTCAGAAAGGTAACAGAATTGCTGTTCATAATAAAATCACAATTTATCCAATATTTCAACAGACTCTTCCCTCAAGTTTAAGGTATTTGTAGAGTGCTCTCAGGCTACTCACACTCATCAAAGAATCATAGAAAGTAAGGGGTTGGAAGGGACCTCAAAAATAATCTCATGGAACCCAGAACCAGGAACCAGGAACCCTGCCAGAGCAGGGTCACCCACAGCAGGTCACACAGGAATGCATCCAGGTGGGCTTTGAATGTCTCCAGGGAAGGAGACTCCACAACCTCCCTGCTCCAGTGCTCTGTCACCCTCACAGTGAAAGAATTATTCCTGATATTTATATAGAAATACGTATGCTCCAGTTTATAACCATTGCCCCTTGTCACTGAAGAGACTCAGCTCCTTCAGCCTTTCCTCATAAGCCTTTCCCTTCATCATCTTGGTTGCTCTGCACTGGACTCTCTCAAGCAGTTCTCTGTCCTTCTGCAACTGAGGGGCCCAGAACTGGACACAATATTCCAGATGTGGCCTCACCAGGGCAGAGCAGAGGGGGAGGAGAACCTCTCTCTACCTACTAACCACCCTTCTAATGCACCCCAGGATGCCATTGGCCTTCTTGGCCACAAGGACACATTGCTGGCTCATGGTCATCCTTCCATCCACCAGCACCCTCAGGTCCCTTTCCCCTATGCTCTGACATCCCCTATGCTTCCTTTCCCCTTTCCCCAACGCCTCAGTTCCCAATCTATACTGGTACCTGGAGTTGTCCTTTCCCAGATGTAAGACTTTACACTTGCCCTTCTTGTAATACATGAAATTTCTCCCTGCCCAACTCTCCAGTCTGTGTAGGTCTCTCTGAATGGCAGCACAGCATTCTGGGGTGTCAGATACTCCAATCAGTTTTGTGTCATCAGCAACCTTGCTGATAGTACACTCTATACCCTCATCCAGGTCATCAATAAATATACTGTATAGTACTGGTACTAGTACTGACCCTTGAGGGACTCCACTACAAAGAGACTTCCAACTAGACTCCATCCCATTGATGACAAATCCCTGGCTTCTATCCTTCAACCACCTCCCAATCCACCTCACTACCTGATCATCCAAGCCACACTTCAATTTAGCTCCAAGGATGCTGTGGGAGATGGTGTTGAATGCCTTACTGAAATCAAGATAAATTATGTATACTGCTCTGCCATCATCCATCCACCTGGTTATATCCTCATAGAAGGCTGTCAGGTTGGTCAGATATGATTTCCCTTAGTAAAGCCATGTTGACTGCTCCTCATAAGCCTCTTGTCCTTGACATGTCTGGAGACAGCATCAAGAATGAGTTTTTCCATGACCTTACCAGAGATGGAGGTGACGCTGACCAGTCTTGAAGACTGGAGTGACATTTGCTTCTCTCCAGTCCTCAGGCACCTCTCCTGTTCACAGTGAGTTACCAAAGGTGATAGAGAACGGCCAAGCAATGACATCCACCAGTACTCTCAGCACCCATGGATGCATCCCATCAGGACCCATGGATTTATGGATGTCCAGACTCATTAACTGATCCCTAACCCAGCCCTCATCAACCAAGGCAAACTCATCCTTTACCCTGACTTCCTCAGTGCCCTTAAGGGCCTGGGGCTCCTGAGGACACCCTCCAGCTGTATACACAGAGGCAAAGAAGGTGTTCAGCAATTCAGCATTCTTTGTATCCTCAGTCACCTGGGTACCCACCTCATTCAGCAGAGGGTCTACACTGCCTCTAGTGTTAGTTTTATCTGCTGTGTATTTGAAGAAGCCCTTCCTGTTGTCCTTAACCTCACTTGCAAGGTTTAATTCTAAGGAAGCTTTAGCTTTTCTAGTGGCCTATCTGCATTCCTGGACAACAATCTTATGTTCCTCACAAGGGGCCAGCTCTCCCTTCTACAATCTATAGGTTCTCTTCTACCATTTGAGTTTACCTAGCAGTTTGCTGTTCTCCTGCTTCCCCTTCATAATTTCCTTACCATTGGAAGGAAACTGAGCTCAGAAAAAGTGGTCCGTGAATATCAACCAACCATCTTGGGCCCCTTTACGTTCTAGTACCCTGTCCCATAGGATTTCCCTCAGCAATTGTTTGAAGAGGGCAAAGTTGACCTTTCTGAAGTTTAGGGTTTTGATTCTACTTGGAATTATGTTTCTTCTACATATGATCCTGAACTCCACCCTCTCATGGTCACTGCACCCAAGGTTGCCCTCAACATTTGTTGCCTCAGCCAAGCCCTCCTTGTTGGTTGGGACAAGATCCAGCAATGCTCCACTCCCAGTTGGCTCCTCCACCACCTGCATCAAGCAGTTGTCATTAATGCACAGGAGGAATCTCCTGGACTGTGAGTGGCTGCTGAGTGGGCCTTCCAGCAAATATCTGAGTAGTTAAAATCTCCCATGAGAACCAGGGCCCTGTGATCATGAGGCTGCTACCAGCTGCCTGTAGAAGGCCTCATCAGCTTCCTCATTCTGATCAGGTGGCCTCTAATAGACACCCACCTCAGTATCCCCCACATTATCTTGCCCATTGATTCTCACCCACAAACTCTCACCATGCTCCTCATCTGGGCCTGGACAGAACTCAATACATTCAAGTCGTTCTCTTATGTAAAGAGCAACTCCCCCAGCTCACCTTGCTGCCCTGTCTTTCCTAAAAAGGACAGAACCATCCATAACCACATTCCAGTCACATGAGCTGTCCCACCATGTCTCTGAAATCCCCACTAGATCACAGACCCTTGACCTCACATAGATCTCTAACTCCTCCTGTCTGTTCTCCATGCTATGTGTATTTGTGTACAGGCACCTCAGGTTGTGGGCTGATCTTGCAGACTCTACCCTCGGGGATTGGGATTCCTTCTGGTCTTCATTCAGAGTAGTACATTGCAACACTGGCACAAACCCTACAACATCCCCCTTATTACTGGTGCCAACCTCAAGTGGGATTGATAGCAGGAAGAAGGTCATCCCTAGGTTCATCATCAATGAGCCTGGCTTTATCCCCCTTCCCCTTTAAGTCTAGTTTAAAGCCCTCTTCATGAGGGCTGCTAACTCCTCAGAGAAGATCCTTTTCCCATGCCAAGATGGATGTATCCCATCTTTTGGGGATCCTAACAGCTGGGGATGCAAGACACACAAGCTAAGAAGAAAAGGTGACACGCATCACTGTCTTCACCACCACAGCACAACAGTGTGCATGAACTTGCTAGAGCTGCATTTTCAATATATTAACCGATACATCCACCTGAACACAAGTGCCACGCTAATGTGTGATGCCTGCTCACAGCTTCTGTCCTACATGTGTAGTTCTTCACATTGCCTAAATTAATATATAAATCTTTCTGGAGTCCTTTCCCACTGCGACACATAGACCTGATTAATGTATTTTTGTTTTGGTTTGTGGTGGTGGTGTTTTTTAGAGCAAAAAGAAAAAAAATGCACAACAAAACAATTGTGGGTCAAACAGCACTGAATTTAATCTTGAGGATTCTTCCCTATCTCACCCAGCTGGCGAAGCTTCCAGTCAGTATGATCCTGCTTCTCAGAGACCTGGCAACATGCCTACTACAACTCCCACAATTTGCACATTTGTATTAACCCTTGAGAACTCGGGTTTCACATGGAGGTCTAAACTTAGCCAAAAATGTCCTTCTGGCTCCACTTTCTGCTCTCCAGTATTATTCTAAAGGATCTGGCAAAGTGACATTGCATGAGCTGGATAAAAGGGGCTTAAAATGCTAAATTTCAGATTATGGTCTCACAAAACAACCAAAAAAACTCCCAGTGAACAGAGGATTGTCACATATCAGCATCTGTACAGTCTGTCAAACTAGTGATAATCTAGAACACAAATAATAAAGCATCACAGTGAAAACCAAACTGACACATGGTCTGGATGGATGCTTTGATACCTACATTGCAGCAGTAGGCAGGGGCAGCACTTTCCTTTCTACCAGAAACGTTCCTCAGCTTCATTGCGAAAGCTGCCAACCCATGGGTCCATACCCCTGCCTACAGCCCTGCTACCAAACATCTGTGGAAACCAAATGCCAGAAGAGCTGCCCAGTGTAAGAAAATTCTTGGTATTGCTTGGACCCAGTCTACATGGCAATACAGCTGGCTGAAAAGCCTACCTCTTTCACACATTTGGTCTTTCCATGTTTAAGTTCTTAATTAAGGGTACTTCATACAGACCTCAATTTCCCATTGATCTGCAAAACTACATATTGATTAGAATCTGGGGTTCACCTCTCTAGTCTACAGGTGCTGTATGAGGATGCATCTCACGAACTAGCTCTTATTGTACCTTCTCTGTTGCTCTTTCTAGATCAGGAGGCTCTGCTCTCAGCAGCCACATGCCCTTTAACTGGCTTGTGATCACATCATCACATCACCACATCCTTGTGGACTCCTTGATTTTGACTTTTGCTGCTTTCTTTCCCTCTCTGCATCTTGCCTTTTGCTCTGTGCACCCTGCCCAGGCCTTCTGAGATAGCTTGTTTCCTGTCATGTGCCTATCCTTTCCCTGTAAACCCTCTGGCCTGCACATCCCTCTCTGTTAAACTGCACCTTCCCCTGCCTCAAGGCTAGTAACTGCCTTGCACATTACCCGACAGAACCAAACCTCTAAAACTACCTATCTAGAGAAGTCTATTCATTTTCAAGGTAACTCTGCATTTCTGATATTGATACATTTTCTCGGTCAGCACGGTTCCTTGCTTTCTCCTGACCTCTACACTGCTTCCACGGGTTGGGTCTTCTGCACATCTTACCACTACATCTGGGCTTTCTCCTGAAGGAGAAGGTCTGAAGGGCAAGTCTGTGAGACTTGATCATGCCATCTCCAGTGCTCAAGACTCTCAAGCAAATACACCACTTGTAACTCTCCTGCAACCGCCGAACTTCAGCAGCTTACAGGTCCCATACTCCCACTATGTCAGGTATGAGGAAAACTAAAGTACTGCCGCTTCGTAGAGCTTCACCTGTCATCCTGACAAACGTTTTTTGTTTTCTCATGCAGAACAACCTTACCTGTAGTGCTTGCTCTTCCTGCTCAAGACACCAGAATTGAAATAATAAGCCCAGAGTTGCTTTTGGATGATAGTTAAGGGGCAAGGGAGGCAATAGTTCAGTTTCAATGATATGCTTGTCCTTGTATCCCTGAGCCTTTGCAAGCTAATATTCTGAATGTAGGAAGGCTTACATGACAGAAAGAAGTGCATGATCATATCTCAGAAGCAGCAGGGGCCTGGCAAGGAATGAAAGAACTTCCTTGAGGAAGAGGCAGAGTTCAAATTTCCTTGGCTTCCTCCTACAAATCCTGCTCTGCTAAGTCACCCTGAGTTCAGTGGTATGGGCTACAGAAGTAAGGGGGCTGTTTGCACAAGCAGGATGTGCAGTGCTATCTGCTGACCTTGTTCTGTAGAGATCAACCCAGAAAACAAATTCTGATGAATGGCTGATTCAGGTTCTTCTGGAAATTTAACTAGAGTCATCATCAAAAGCCCAAACTTGAAGCAAACAGTTACATAGACATTTTTAGTCTCTGAAATACAGAATGCCTTTGAACCAACAAGTTTAAGGAGCTGCTAATGATACAAACCTCTGACCTCTGAGGATCACCTCTTTGGTCTTCTAGTCTTCTACCTTCATGCAGTATTTCACTTCCTGCTTTGCATTAGCTTACCAGAGGTGGTCTGGTGACCTTTTAGATTCCTACTGTTACGCAGCCCAGAGCAGTATGCAGAGCCTTCCAACTTGCTTGGCTAGTACCTCTTAGAAAAGACAGCTATGGCTACAAGAAAGCTCACTGGTGTGAACAGAAATCCTCAAGTAATTTTCCAAGATCAGAAAACCAGGAAGCTTCTACCAGTGGCTGGGTACCTACTGTCATGACAGACTACGGAATAGCTAGAGACCTGGTTGGTAGCCTGATGAAAAATGGCATGTAGATGAAAGCAATTCTAGAGGCTCAGATATATAGAGAAAAAAACAAAACAAAACAAACCAGAAAGAAGACAGGGATAAGGAAGAAGTATTAATGCCCTGCAATACGCAGTTATGAATAACTCCACAGGTCCCACTGAATCCCACTGTTGCTAAGGAATTGTACTGCCATCTATAATAATAAACACTGGCAGTATCACTTGGCATTTCAGTTAGCTAAAACTAACTTCCCATTAAGAAGCTCTGAAAAATCACTGCTGCTGGACATCAATAGTGGTTTTAATCACACAGAGCTTCCGTATCTGATGTATACAACACCTTGTACTTGAAGCTACAGCCACTGGTTGTGAGTGGCACAAGCTAAAACTCACGCCACTTCAGGAGATGCTTAAAATAGTACTGCTTAGGCCGAGCCGTGTGTGTTGTACAGTACTTTAATTTACATGTTATCAACCAGAATGCCATCCCAGTTGATGCCTACTTTGGTTTTTAGATCAGGGTGGATATCTGATCATGGTATAGTAAGTGAAATTGTGATAACTCATTTTCATCATTTGGTATCCATCATTTTGCAAGGTGTCATTTAAATTACTTTCAGCCTTCAAAAGAGCATCTGAGCTGCAGAGTCTGAGGTGGTAACAAAAAAATCCTTGGAACCGATCCTGAGGTCAGCACAGGGTCACCACTGACCATCCTCTTTCCTGGCTCACAGAGAAGGTCTGAACTGTCTAACCACAGCACTCACCACTGAGCCACATCCACTAATCCTCCTCCTCCTCCTTCTCCCCCCTCTGACCTCTGCAGCAGAGCACCCAGCAGATCTGCCATCAGAGCACAGGCAGGTAACCTGCTCTGGGTCTCCTCCTTTTCAGTGCACCTGCACCCAGGTGCAGAGGCAAGCCAGAGCAATGAAATTTAGCTGTGACTCAGATGCGCTAATTCTGAACCCAGGCTGTGCTACACACAGCAGCAATGACTTGCAGTATGATCCTTGGGTGATACAATTCGTTTTGTTCTTCACCAGCTACCACCACTGCCAGGAAACAAAAATATAGAAAAGGACCACCATGTACAGAACAGATGTGAAGGACGTGAAGTACGTGTCGGCAGTGTTAATCTCCTCTGCTCCTTTCCCTACTCGTACACAGCCCTTTAATTTGGAGTCGTTTTAAAGCAGCCTTGTGCTCTGCACTGTGACCCCAACTGCAACTCCGACATGGAAAGGTTTTTATTCAGCCACTTGTACCAGGACACTTAAAAGAAAAAAAACACAAACCAACCCACCCACCAAGGAAGTCGACAATTGCCGTCCCCTGAGCGCTCAGGCAGAGAGGGAGGGAGTACGAATTGCTGCAGCAGATAATTTTTGATCTCTGGGTTTCCATGCTGCCACACCCTCTCCATCGCCCGGGCAGGGTCGGGTTGCCGGCAGCCGAACCACCGGAGCCTCGCTAGCACACGCCGCAGCGGGGTGGCGACCACCGGCGGCGCAGCTATGGACGGGCGGCGGGGCAGGGCAGCAACCCCGGCCCCGCGGATCTACCGCCGGAGACGCTGCGGAACGGTGACCCGGCTCCACCGGGGGGGTCCGCGGGGTGCAGGGCACTCTCTCCTCCAGCCTTCCCTTCCCTCCCGCCCCACGGAGGGGGTGTGCCCACCCGCCGTGCCGTGCCGTGCCGTGCCATGCCGCTCGTTACCGGGCTGGAAGCCCCCACCGCACCCTCCTCTCCCAACCCCGGGAGGGGGGGGAGGCGGCAGCCCCGCCATACCGGGCTCCAGCACCCTGTCGTCCCGTTTCTCCACCACCACCCCGGGAAGTGAAGCTCGAGGGCGGTTCTCTGCAGGCGGACAGTGACCGGCGGTTCCCGACGGTCGGAGCAACCGGGGGATCGGGGGTCTGTCCTGGCCGAATTCTGCCCCGTTGCAAACGCTCCCCCGCCTGCACCTGACCGGGAATCAGATATCCCGATTCCCACCGCCACGGCGGTTTTCCCACGGACGCCCGCAGCGGGCTCGGCGTTCCCGCGGCCGCCAGCGACATCGAGGTCGGGTGCTGCGGATCCCGGGGCCGGATGGGCAAACCCGACCCGCCGGTCCCGGCCGCCGCCCTCCCAGCGGCCCCGGCCAGGCCAAGTTTATTCCGTTGCCGCACCGCAGCCCGGGGCAGCCGCCCGCTCTCTCCAGACCCCGGGCAGCGGGACGAAAAGGGGGCAAAAAAATTTAAACAAAAATCAAACCCCAGCCAAGTCGCGGCGCGGGAAAGCAGGGGGGGGCGGGGGCGCCGGGCGCGCCGCCGGCCGGGTTCATCCGAGGACAAGCGCTCGCTCCCATCCCCCTTCTTTCCACCCCGCCCGCCCGCCCGCCGCCCCCCGCTCGCCACCGCCGCCGCTGACCTGTGTGCACCCGGTAGTGCGCCTTGAGGTGGGAGGACTTGCCGTAGACCTTGCCGCAACCGCTGTAGGGGCACTTGTGCCGCTTCTCGGCCGCCAGCTTCCCCTTGGGGGCGGCCCCGGCGGCGCGCAGGCGGGGAGGCGGCCCCGGCGGCGGGCTGCGGGGCGGGCTGGAGCCCGGTTCGGTGGCCGCGTCGCTGTCGGAACCCGCGTCCTCGTCGGGGCTCTCCACGCTGTCGCTGCAGACCGAGGGGGCGGGCAGCGGCCGGTACTTGTTCAGCTCCAAGAGGCTCTTGGCGATGGCCAGCAGGGCGCAGTAGTCCTTCCAGGCGTCGCGGGGGTCGCGCAGCTCCCGGGCCGGCTCCGCCTCGCCCGGCACCTTCAGCCGCGCCGCTTCGGGCACGGCGGAACGGTTGGAGATGGAGACCAGGCACTGCGCCGCCACGAAGTCCACGTAGGCGACGGCCGACATGGTGCGGCCGCGCCCCGACGGCGAGGGGAGCTCCGGGCGCCCTTCTCAGTGCGCGCCCGCAGGGCCAGCAGCGCTGCCGCCAGCCATGGGCCGCCCGCGGCGCGGGGTCTCTGCGGCGCGGGGAAGAGCGGCGGGGAGGAGAAGGGGGGCGGGGGGACGGGGTGTGCGGGGGGTGGGGGGTGCGTGTGTGTGGAAAGAAGAGGGGGGGCTGGGGGGGTGGGGGGGTGCGTCGGAATAAATAGCGGGGCGCCGGGCAGGCCCCTCACCGCCACCCCCCGGGGGCGGCGCGCAGCCGGTGAGGGGGAGCGCCGCGCGCGGCCGGCGCGGGTCCGGCGCGGGGGCCGGGGGAGAGGAGACCGCCCGCCCCGCGCCGCGCGCCGCCCGCGTGCTCCTGCCCGGGGACGGCCGCGCCGAGTCCCATCACGTCAGGTTCGGAGCCCCCTCCCGCCCGCCCCCCCGATTGGTCAGCGGGCAGGGCCGGGCGGCTCTGTTTACCTTCTCCCCCCGCCACTCACGGCGCCCCTTTTCCAGGGGGGGTGTGTTCGCCGGGCGGCCGCCCCGCCAATCCCCGCGCTCCCTCCCCAGGCCGCGTGCTACTCCGGGCGCCCCGCCGCGCCCGCTTAAAAGGGCGACTCCGCGGCGATAACGGGAGAGGAGGAGGAGGCGGCGGCGGCGGCCGCCGCCGGGGGGGAGGAAGGGGAGAGTCGGGGGTCTGCCGCTTGCTTTCTCCTCCTTCTCCTCCTTGCCGCCGCCGCCCGTCACCGCTCCCCGGCCGCAGGTCGGCGGCGGGAGGGGGGTGGCGGCCCGGGGCTGCGGGTCTCCGCGGCGCCGAGCGGGTTAAGTGTCTCCCTGGAAGCCCTACGGTCCCAGCAACGGGCCGGCCAATGGAAAGTGAGCCGGCTGATGTCACTGGCGAGGCCCCCGCCAATCAGCGGCGGGTTCCGAAGGGTGCGCAGCACTTGTAAACCCGGCGGGCGCCCGCTCCCCGCATGGCACCGCCCACCGCCTGCCGGGGAGAGCACGGGCCACCCGCGACCCGCTCCCCAGCGGTACCGGGCTGGGGGCAGGGTTCTGCCGCGCACCCGCGGCCCGCTCCCCGGCGGTACCGGGCTGGGGGCAGGGTTCTGCCGCGCACCCGCGACCCGCTCCCCGGCGGTACCGGGCTGGGGGCAGGGTTCTGCCGCGCACCCGCGACCCTCTCCCCGGCGGTACCGGGCTGGGGGCAGGGTTCTGCCGCGCACCCGCGGCCCGCTCCCCGGCGGTACCGGGCAGGGGGCAGGGTTGTGCTGCGCAGCCCTGGGGTAGGAGTGTCCCTCCCGAGCGGTGCGTGAGGTGACAGAAACGCCAAGGGGGGCGGGGGCGCTCCTGGCCGCGGAGTCGGGCTCGGCGGGACGAATCTCTTCTCCCGGCCTCTGGAGGGGGTTCCGCGGTCCCTGCGGGCAGGCGGCGGGACGAGCCGGCCCCGAGCGGGGAGCCCGGCCACCCCGACAGCCCCCCCGGAGGAACCTGATGCCTCCACCCGGTCAACGCACACGGGCGTGGAGCGGGTGTGGCGGGGGACAGAGTCCGAGGCCCCGACCCTCGCCCCGCCATCCCTGCGGCTTTTGGCGGGGCGGGCCGACGTGCTGTCGGGGAGCTCGGCTCCGGAGCATGCCCCGGGGTGGTGCGGTGCTGCTGCCCGGCAGGACCCGGGGTGCTGCTGTAAGCTGACAGGCATCTGCGGCCGGCTGAAACGCGCCCGGAAAACCCGCCATCCTTATCCAAATACCCCGTTTCTCACGTCTCCTTCTGCTTAAACATGGAGCGAAGCACGGAGTGCGTGGTACAAATTAACCGAGTGACCTCCGCTCGGCGTGGGGAGAGCGAAAAGCTGCTTTCTGGATCAGCTGGTACTCAAGAAGTTGCCCTCATCCCCAAACCGGTGGTACTGAGGAGCAAAGCGTCCCCGTTTTGTGAGTTTTGCTGTCTTGTGGGTGTCACCAGAGAGCGTATCTCCGTGACTGCCTTTGAGAGAAGGTGTGGAGGCCTCTGTGCAACCTCAGCCCAGGTTAAAACAGGGCGCCTCCAAAATATCTGTATCACTGGAGAAGCACTGACTGCCATGGGACAGGGATTTCGCTCAGCTCCAGGGTCCCTTCTGAACCTCCTTCAGCTGGAGCCCCTGCTGCCTCACAGAAGCAGGGCCCAAATGCTAAAGAGCTTTACGGATTGCTATTAATCTCTTTAACTGAATATTGAAATAATTAGGGAGCAGCTACAGAAATGAGGCAGCGTTGCTTTCTTCCTGCAGGACATAAAAATTAGTACATGTCAGCCATTTTGTATGCTAGCACACTAAATCTCTAGGTACAACCTCAGGCAATAATAATCTTTTGTCATGGATAATTGGCAAATGATTTTGCCTATCATAGCTAGGGGAAAAAGAACCCTCAAACAAGACAAAATATCAAATAGAAAACATAAATAGAAGCAGTCATCAAGGGATGAATGTCACTTTTTCCACACTAACAAGGCAGTCATCAAGGGAGGAATGCCACTTTTGCCCTGTTCTTGGAGCATCTGGCATATGTTGGCCTCCAGTGCTTACAGGGAACCAGTCAGAGTAACAGTCCATGATTGCCACGTCTGATGGGAAAGGGGAAGAAAGTGTTGTCATTCCTGTACTGCTAACATGGTTGATAGTATTTATTTTTCTGCTTACTACTGGTACCTACAGCCTACTCTTCCCTTCAGGAGAGCAGCATCATTTTCCGTGGAAAGATACAACTTGGTTCCATTAATCTGGATATTGGGATGTAGCTTCAGTTGCCTGTTTATGAGCTTTTAGAACTGTTTTGGCTGACACCGTCCAAAAGTTCCCACTAAGAGATGTCATCTTCCATATTTCAGCGATGCAAAAATCATTTCCCATAAGATCACTTGCCTCATCCGAGCCTTATCATCAAGTTAACAAATATTCAGTTACATTAATGCACAGAGTTCAGAGAGAAGTGGAAAAAAAAACCCAAACCAAAACAAAAAAGCCCCTCAGTCTTTTTTGTTTGCTAGCTTGTTTTGTTTTAAGCTAACTTTTGGCATCTACTTTAAAAGTAAGAAATAAACTGTGGCCAGTTCCATAATGAGGAAGCATACTGAGCTTTTAAAATAATTCCAGCATGCCGCCAAGAATAGAACACCTGCTAAAGTAACACCTTTCATTTTGATGTATGTAGTAGTCGGAAGCTCCAAGACTCCAAGCTGATTATGGCCAAATGACACTCACAAAGTGATGCCAGTGGAGTTTTATATTTGGAGACAGTATCAGAGCTACCATGGCTGCTTTCTGAACAACAGCATGTATGTGCTGGGGAATGGGACTGTGGATGTGAACTCCTTTGTCTCCAGGCAGCCCAGATGATGGGGGGGGCATAACTTGGGTTTGACTGTGGCGATCCTAACATTTGGTCTGGGTTTCAGAGCATCTGTTTAACCTATGGCTTAGTTTTTACTTCCCAACAAAGCTATTTTTGTTTTGCAGTATCCAGGCTAATCAAGGATGGTTATCATAGCTTGCAAAGATAATGGCCTAAGACCTACTACAACATTTTGGTAAAGCCCTGACACACTGGGCTTCTTCATCACCAAATGGCATCTTCATCACTTGCCAGAGCCTGGAGTCCAAATTCAACATGCTCTTTAGGGTTCCAGGCCAGCTCCTCGTGGGCAGATGTTTGCCCTCTGCATGGCCCACAGGTACAGGAATGTTGTGCATCTGAGCCCTTCCCTCACCTTGCTGGTGCCAAGTTGGAGGTGTTCAGTGGCTCTTTTGGAGGCAACTGCTTGGAATCTGAGCCAGAGGAAAAGCCCAGAGACAGGATCTTTTACAGGGGCCTAAGTGGGTCACCCAGGGAGTGAGAAAGACGTGGGGTTTCAGGTCACAGCCAGGTGCTGACGCTTGAGAGGAGGGCAAGGAGATGTCATGCGGGGAAGCAGCAAAGAGGAGAATGAGAAGTGAGATTCAAGTACCTGTAAAGGAGAGGGAGACAAATCAGTGTGCTTGTGTATAAGAAGGCCATCCTTCCCACAGCACCTATCTGTCCTCGTGAGGGAGATGCACGCCAGTTCTGTGAGAGAGGGCATTAAGCCCTCAAAGCCTCAAAAATGTATTTTATTTTCAAAAGCAGGAGTTTTCAGAGTAAAAACCACAACAGCTCTAATTTTCTCCCCGTTGCCCAAATCTCCTCTACTCTGCTCCTGTGTTTGGTGTTAGCCTAAAACACTGCACCCTTTTTCTGGAGGATGAGGCCAGCCCACACGTGCCTGGCAGGCATGCGCAGAGGGATCCACAGTCTGCGGGAGCCCTCAATTTTTGGTACTCCAAATGCCTTTTGGTGGAAGTGACCTCTGGTGCCGCTGCAAAGACTTTCTTTTGAGGACCAAATGGGTGTGTAAAAGCTAGCAGGAGTCAGGCATCCTTCAAACTTTTTGTTTAGTTGATTTACATGGGCTTTAGGATGCAGAAGTTTGTTTTCTGACAGTGGCTTCCTACCAAGACAAAATACAGAAATCCATCCTGCTTCTCTATGAATACTTGCTAACATTTTGAAGGCCAAAGGTTCCAGGCATTATTCCAGTTTCTGCTTTGTCTTTTTTAATTATCCAGGGCCCTTGAAACTATGTGTGGTATAAGCTCCCTATGATTTGACAGATGCTGAGGGATGATCAATGGTTAGAAATGGCTGAAATTATAAGCCAAGATAAATGGCCTGTTTGATGACCTGTGTTCTTAAAGCCTGTGACCACGCTGAAAATTTGTTATATGACTGATATTCTGGCAGTATTACAGAATGGTAATTCAGCAGTCATAAATATGAACATGTTGTGAAGTATTTTACACATACCTGGCTGTCTTTCATACCAGTGTGTTGCCCAGATTGCCTGCATATATTACTGGGGAAGTATGGCAACCTATTCCATCAGACAATAGGAATTGCCCCCTGCAGAGCCTGGTGTGGGAAGAAAGAAGAATTTTAACCTTTTGAAGAAATACGGCTCAGTCACTGAACACACAGACTAGACAAAAAGTTGCTTTATGAAGCCTTTGAATTTCTGGATCAGATGGGAAAATGGCATATAAAGGCTTGCAAGACATGGTAAGTATGCTGAAACTGGTTTTTACACTAACAAACTGGACTTCCATTTCAAAAGCAGCTACACAGCAAAAGGCTACTGAAAGAAGACACTTCTGGCCTCAAAATCCAGGGGTTACAAGTACTAGAGGTCTCAAAATCAAATTAAAAGCAAGCATTGTGGATAGACAGGTGAGCACGTTCCCTTCCTGTTTACTACTCAGTGGAGTACACTACTTGCTGCTTGGAGAATTAGTACATCTTTGTTCTTACCTGTAACTTCTTTTGCTTTCATTCCATCCATATCGTGCATGGTGGGATTGATCTCAGGTCATTGTCTTGAGCTCTTTCTTGTGTTTCCTGAATTGCAGCTGATGTCCGTAACTGTGGCAAGTTCTGCTGAACTTGAACCTCAGAAGGAAGGACGAGTCCTCCCTCCAGGGGCTTCCTTCAGCAGGTGGTAAGTACCCAGGGGATGCCTATGGTTCAATTAAATTACAACCCATGCGGGCACCAGAGATCTGGATTCAAACTGGGTTTGGGTACTGGTAGCGAGGTAGCCATGGCAGCATTGAACTCAGCGTGGGCTTGATACTCGAGTACGCACACAGGATCCCAGATGGGTTTTGCAGCCTGCATCAGACACCATCCTTCAGTGCGTGTACGGGTGTGTGAGTCTCAAGTTCAAAAGCAGAAAGCTAGACTAACATTAATTTGGGAACTAAATTCTAAGTCTAACCTCGACTGCAGCAAAAACATCTAACGAAGAGTGAACTGGTGGTAGAGCCAGCACATGACATCCATGGGAAATGTGGGCTGAGGATCAGCCTTAGTTGATGTGATCCACACAGAAAGGATGTGATTCCACTTGATTCAGTGGTTCACACTCTTTTCATAAACTGATCAGACAAACCCATTCCAGTCCCTCCTTCCTCAAGATTTGTACCACTGTACCAGGTCAGAAGAGCTTTTTGTCATTTCCGATTGGGAGAGCTGGGTCAGAACTCCTCAGGTAATGTTGACGCGTGCCTTTGTATGCAAGGCCTTCAAAACTTTCTCAGGAAGATTGACAGGATGAGCAAGAGTCCACGGCAGCTCTGCTGTCCCATCCTGGAAGAGGTGCTACCACACAAGTGATAAATAAACACCGTCGGGCAGCTCAACCCCCTCAGACGAGCCCTTTTTTTCTTTATAAAAAAAAAAAAAAAAAAAAAAGAGAGAGAAAGAGAGAGAGAGGTCGGGAAGGATGGAAATGCCACGATCAGAAGTGCAGTCCACGCACTTCGGGGAAAGTGCGAGGTCTTCGAAGGTGGAGATGGGTCCCCCCTGGGCAATGACAGCAGCGGAGGTGTCACGGGTCACAGACCCCAGCTCGGCCCCTCTGCCCACAGCCGGACAGAGAGAGGTCCAGGCTCTCCGTCTGCGGTCGGAGGGGCCGCCGGGCAGCGCTGCGCACCCTTCCCGAGCTGCCCGCATCCCCGCTCCGCACTGCGGGCTGCAGGCGTACGTGCGGTTCTGCTAGCGGTGGGTCCCACCGCCGCTCCGCCGTCGCCGCTTTAAGGCTCCGGAGCGGGTAGGGGGAAGCAGGCAGCCCGGGTTCATCTGAGGACACAGCCCCAGTTCTCAGAAATCCCCGCGCTGCGGGAACATCGAGCTCCCGTTACCGCAGTTGAACAAACTGCCCTAGATCGGGGGTGCCGGGACCGCCCCCCGCCCGCCACCAGCCCACGTGAAAGCAGCCCCCCCCTTCACAGTTCACCCCCCTCGGCCCCCGCACCCGCTGCCGCGGTGACACCGTGATCCCAGGGCTTTGCGGCTTCTTTTCTCGCGATTTATTTATTTATTTTTTTTTTTATGTGGGGTGTTCTTTTGGTTTTTGGTTTTGGGTAGTGGTTTTTTTTTTTTTTTATTTTGGTTGGTATGTTTTGTTTTTGTGTTTTTTAATTATCAGTTTTTTTTTTTTTTTTTTCACCGCGGGGAGGCCCCTGCAAGCTCACGGCGTCATTCTTCTCAGCCTTCAGCACTGCCACTGCCTCCCGAGATGTATTTAAAAAAAAAATATTATTTTATACATAGCAACAATTTAGATATACATATATAAAGTTAAAATACGTTATATATGATATATAACATTTTACATGTTATATTAAAATGTAATTAGATACACGTATTTCGGTATTTTTAGTTTTTATATAATACACACCTATTGTACACGTATATTACATCTAAACACATACATATTTAAACAAAAAATACAGCATATGGTTTTTTTCTTTATTGTTTGGGGGGGGAGGCGTGGCAGAGTGTAGCACCATACCGCAGGCAGGCCGGGCTGTCGGGGAGCCGGGGGTTGGCAGCCTGAGGGAGCACAATGTTTTCGGGGGGGGGGGGGGAAATACGTGTGTGTGAAATTTTTTGTGGGGGAGGGCACCGGGCCTGAGACTTGGGGCGGGTATTAAAGCTGCCCCGCCGGGCTGCTGCCTGTTATTAATAGCTCCGCGGGTGTGCATGTAGGGCGGAGATGCCCCGGCCCCAGCACTCCCCTCCCCTACACCTCACTCCTCTAACCACAGCCTCACCCTCCCCTTCCTCCTCCTCTCCACCTCCCATGGAAGGGGCCGGGCCTCCCGGTGGATAGCTCCGCCTCTCCTCACCTCAGATGCCCTCTGCCGCCGTGCTCTCCCGCCGCCTCCATCTTACGCCCGCTCGCCCGCCCCCGCCGCTGCGCAGCCAGGGATACCGCCTCTGCTAACATGTCCGCCTCCCCTCGCCCTTGGGGGCGACGCTGCCCCTCTCCCCCTGTCCAGCCTCCATCCCCCCCTCCCCCCCCCTTTCTCTCTTCCTACAATCAGAAAGCTCCCGGCCCCCGGGAGTTTTCGTCCCTCACCGAAACTGAGACCATGATTTATTACCTCATCACCCGAATTGAGGTGTGTTAACCCCATCACTCGCACAGACGCCGATGCCACAGTAACCCCTCACCAAAATGGAGATGGTCGCACGAACCCCTCAGTGACAGACCAGGAGGGAGGGGTCACCTTGCTGCTGCAGTTTCAGCAACATCAATCTTCCATTGCAGCATCAAGACCCCTCACATTTCACCACGTCTCCTGGCCTCGGTGTGTGCACAGCTCCTGAATGTGTTAACTTTCTGCAAAGCCTGCAAAGCTAATAGAGCAGGTTATTCTTCTTCTACTCGAGTTTCCCAAGATTTTCTGCATGGCAACTGTTCTTGACAAAGGTTCAGGGAAGGTGAGAGGAAGGGAAACAAGTTGGGAAATACTATTGTTGTATATCCTGAAGACCAAAATTGTTTTTGTTTTAAAACATTTCCCAATACAGTATTTGGGATTACAGAAATTTCTCTTCTTTCCCTCCCTTACTGTTGTTTTTCATCAGAAACAAAAGAGATGGGTGTTGTCTGACTTTACATGAGGCTTTCGTAGTGTTCCAGCTGAAACTGAAGACATCTCTAGATATCTCTCTGGACTGTTCTTCCCTCAGGAAGCGAGGATCTTTTACGGTCTCCCACCACTGCCTTACTGCTGCTGCAAATCCTCCAGCAGAGGCAATCCTGAACCTTTAGCATCAGATAGCTTTGGAGCTTTCTCAATTATAGTACAGGGAACTCATGCTGGATGCTGCCCTTCTAAGAGTACTGGCAACTAAATTTACAGTAATGTCGTAATTGCCACTGCTGGTGGCATCACACTGCCCAGTTGTGAGGGTCCTCCTAGGGAAGTTTACTTCTTCATAATTATTTCCAAACAAAATAGATATCTAGAAAGCACCTCTGCAGTAAAAGGCTGCGGGTCTTGGTGACCCTCGGGTCCTGGTCCAAGTTAAACACGAGCCATCTGTGTGCCCTTATGGCAAAGGAGGCTAATGGTCTCCTGGTCTGCAGGAGTGATGGAGGTGAGCCTTCCTAGCTGTTCACCACAGGTGATGCCATATCTGGAGTGCTGTGACCGGTCCTGGGCTCCCCAGTTCAAGAGGGACATGGACATGCTGGAGCATGTCCAACAAAGATGATGAAGGGACTGCAGCATCTCTTCTATGATGAAAGGCTGAGAGAACTGAGACTGTTTAGCCTGGAGCAGGCTCAGTGGGGATTGTACTAATGTATAAAATGCCTGAAGTGAGGGTGCAAAGAGGACAGAGCCAGGCCCTTTCCAGTGGTGCCCAGTGACAGGACAAGCAGCATTGAGCAGAAGCTGAAACACAGGAGTTTCCCTCTGAACATCAGGAAATACTTGTTTTCACTGTGTAGGGAACTGAGCACTTGCACTGGTTGCCCAGGGAAGTTGTGGAGTCTCCATCCATTCAAAAACTGTCTGGACACATTCCTGGGCAACTGGTTCTAGGTGACTCTGTTTGAGAGAGGATTGGACCTCTGAGCTTCAGAGGTCCCTTGGAACCTCAACCAGTCTGTGGTTTTGTGATCTGATAGCTGGATGGGTTGATCCGTGCAGGCTCAGAGTCAGTGCTAGGGAATATGTCACAGAAAAAGCCAAGCGTTTAAACACAACAACTTAATTTTGTAATATTTGGTACTACTGAGTAACACCCTCATATTGTTTCTCCAGTGTTTACTGGTACTGACGAAGGGGTGCTATGGGCTGTACAGCTCACCCCCCTAATGCTTTTTCAGCTTTTAGGTTTTACTTACTACACAGCCTTTGTACATGTAGTACAATATGAACTGTACTGAGCTTGAATATGGCTGGTCTTGCACATATGTGTCACGTTATCATAAATCGTCTCTAAGGACAAAAGGGAGACTAGAAAGGCATCTCTCTGGCATTAAACTCATCCTTCTAGTCTGCTCCCTCACTCCCCCCACCCCCTTTTTTTTTTTTTTTTTTTTTTTTTTTTCTTTTTTTTTTTTTTCTTTTTTTTTTTTTTTCTTTCTTTTTTTTTTTTTTGTTTCCTCACTCCTAAAAGAAGATATTCCTGTATCAAAGTATCAAAGTAAACTTTGTCTTGGAAAGATGTACCTAAACAATATGACAGTAGATCCAGTATTGTGGTTGGGTTGTACTAGCAGAAGCTTTATTAAGTAATAAACACTTGAGAACATTGCCTTACACATTAAAGTTTTCTTAACTATTTCATTTACCTTAGAATGTGAAAATGCTATTATAACCCTAAAATGAAGAAAATTCTAGATTGTTTGCTTATTCTTACAAAATGCTTTTCAGTTTAACAATCAACCATTGACTTTCACTTCTTTTCTATGCTTCTGTTTTCATGTTAACCTGTACTGAGCTCAGGTGAAGCTTCTTCTAATCAGTCTTGCACTGAAATCAGCTTAAGCTAAAGTCAGTGGCAAATCAGTTTTGGCTAACTTGATTTTGGTTGTTTTGCAAGAAAGCCAGAAGAGATTTATGTACCTAGAGCAGCATATGGACACATACATTCAAAATTGCAAAGATGTGCTTCACAGCTGATTCTTAATGCTAGAAGAGATTAAACTCCTGGCTTCTCTTAAATTTCCCTGATATTCAGCTCCTGTGCATGCCCTCAGACAATTAGGTGTTAGTATAAATAAGCATTCAGTTGGTAAATTTGTCCAGATTTTAGACCCTGCTAAGAACATCAAGGCAGATGTAGCAAGCCCATCAGGCCCATCATGAAGCAGTGGCATAGGGATGAGTTTAAGAAACCGCTTCAAAGAAGCTGCAGGGCAGCTCAGAGGCATGTTGTATCTTTATGTTTAATTGCAATATATTAAGCAGCCCTGAGAGCCTGGCATTCAAATCTCACCCTGTTCCACCCTCAAATCCTAAGGAAGCTCATTGTCTCATTCAAAGTTAAACAGTTTTAAAAAGAAGAATGGAGACCATCTTCTCCAGAATGGCTCAAGAGCCGGAGTGCTTGGTTTCAAGGTGAAAGCTGCAGGTGTGAATCCCCTCGGATAGGGAATTCCAGTTCTCTCTTAAGACTCCTGGGAACAGCCTGAGAGCACACCCAGAGATGGAGTCCAGGCTGGAGACCATGAGCTGGGCAAAGCCTTTCTCTGGCTTGACTCAATAAGACTCCTAATTTCCAGAGAGAAATGTGGCTAAAGGTAGTAGCTTATCCTTATTATTTTCTTCCTGGCTGCTAAAAATTCCTGCTACTCGCTACACTGGTTGTGCTGAAAGCCTTTCCAATGCTGTCCTTGTAGACCAGACAAAAGCATGCTCTGCCCTTCATTTCCCACATAAGTGCTAGCAAGTCAGCTCCAGAGCAGGCAGTTCCTGCGGTGCTAAATCAGAGCTGATCAGTCCTGCCAGGGCAAAGAGGATATTGGGTTGTGCTCACTGTGCTGACTTGGCAGTGTAACTTCATTGGTATTGGTTGAGCAAAGTTGTATTGGTTGAGCAAGTACCTCCTGTCCTGCCCAAACCAGGACAGTTCCACAGCATAGCTCTTCTGTCCTACCAAGTGGATCTTCAAGTGCCCACCTCACGACTGTGACCCCCACATATCCATGAAAAGCACATAGGCATTGTCACATAGGTATTGTCACATGCATCATGTGCCACACACCTGATGCCTCACCATTGCCTCAGTAATTGGCAAAGAAGGTTCCTGTCAATGCAGAGGTTCATGAGTGAGAAAGTTGTCACTGCAGTTACATAACTGTCTACATCAGAGATCTCTTTTTATTTTTTTTTCCTCCCTTAGAGCTGACAAATAATTTCCACCCAATCTTTTCAGTCAAATACTGGAGGATCTCTGCCATCACAAACATAATGCAGACTCCATGTTCCTATAGGTATGTTGTGTGTGACTTCACCAGGGTGAATCATCATGTATGTTGGCATTGCAGACTTGTTCAGTATATATATATATTCAGTGTATATATATTATATATTATATATATTATATATATATTCAGTGTATATATATATTCAGTATATATATATATATTAAGTATATATGTGTATATATATGTAATCTAATTCAGTATATATATATAAAAAAAAAAAAAACTGTAAAGGGAATGGAAAAAACATTACCAAAGATGTCAGTAAGCTGAATTCAAGTACATGTCCAAGGACTTGGACAAATTGATGGTATAAAAGGTGCTTGATTTCTGAGACGAGAAACTGGGAAAGGACCTGACTCTCTTAAGAATGAGTGCTCCTTCTTTTTAATGAAGCTATTTATTTGTCTGTGGAGCTATTTGTGGATATTTCACTTATATGAAACTGAATAAGAACAATAAATAGTACTCACAGCGTTAAGGTGAGTGCTATTTTTTGTGTTTCAAATATCAAGACTGAAACAGATCAAATACACATCTTGCTGCAGGTTGGTACAGAGCTCAGTGAGAAGGTTGGTTTCAGATTTTGAGATTAGCAACATGTTCTTAGGCATTTTAGGTAATTTTTGTTGCTTAGATGAGTAGCCAGGCCCAAGCTGGGTAGGTTTTTTTACTTCTAGAAACAAGGAGAACAAATCTTAGAAAGACCTTATTGGTCAAAACACCAAGTTCCTGGTAGCCTTAGACTGGACAAATAATGGTGCCAATATTTGAAACCCAATAGTTTAACTTTGTGTAACAGCCTAAACAGCCAGGTTTAGTTATCAGGGGAAGCAATTTAACAAAACATCTGCCAGGACTAATCAGACAGTACTTCTTGCACCATGGCTATCTTTGTCTCGTAAACATTCTCGCTCTGTGAAAGTTATTATTTTCTCACTGGTACTGTTCAAGGAAAAACATTGACACTTCAAATACAAAACTGGTATGAAGTACCCTTTCTTGTCACTTGAAGGAGCTGGGTAGAGAGATGAAACAAGTCCATTATTTAGGCTTTCTTAATTTTGTCCATGGCTATGAAGCTCCCTTCATTGGAATTAGCAGAACCTGGAAAACCGTCCTTTTTATGTTCCAGCTTTTCTCTGATTTAGAAACACTCCCCACAAATGCATGTGAGTTACTTTTAGCATGTTCTTGGACAACTCACAGCAGCCAGAAACAGTAACACAAATTGAAAAGTTTATCAGTTTTCTAATGACCTGTAATGCTAGCAAACATTTTGGATTCCAGTATCCTAAACCCCAAAGGTATTTAAGTATGCTTCCAATGTTTGCAAGAACAGGATTATAATAAAATTAGCATGGCTGTTGCTAGCCTTGCACATAAAGTTCTTTATAAAGATCAATCTAAATGACCTAGCTTGCAAATGCAATGCAGCAAATGGTACTCCATGGTACGCAATGGTTGTTTAGCTCCACCCACAGTTACACACATACAATGAGCTTATTGCCCACAATGATGAATCAACAGATTTGTTCAGATCCACTGTTTGTCCTGCTTAGAATTCAATATAAGATCAAATAATAACGTTCAACTTCAGTAAACATTTACCCATAGAATTAACATGACAATGCTGTTATTCTTCATATCCGTCATACAATAATTTGTGCAAGACTGAGAATGGAAATTCAATTTACCTGTTGATGTTTACATCAGCAGCTGCTTTGAGAATTTCAGCATTCGTGTCATCAAGCAAGTAAATACTTACTATTTTGTTTCTTCTAAAGCAGCATTGGTTATTACATATGGATACCAAATAAAGTTTTGGTATTTATGCAGAAATGAATACATTCTGATTTTTCCTCCCAAGAATCACCTGGTGAAGAAAAGGAAAAGTGACCAAAGGTGTATTTAGGTAGATTTACATGTACATACAATTTTGAGAAGCCTGGTCTCCATGCTTTTTAAGAATCATAGATATTTCTTTCACTGCCTTTGTTGTGCTACTAGATCTACTGTTTCCAAAGAGCAAAAAAAGCAATGAACAGGAACTTGTAATTCCTCCCCCCCCTTTTTTTTTTCTTTTTTTTTTTTTTTTTTTTTTTTTCTATATGTGTAAAGAGACAAACACAAAGGCTTTTCTTCCTTTTTTTACATGTAAGCATTTGCTGAGTTCCAATCTGCTCTACCAGAAAAGGCCCACGGGGAACAATAAAGCGCAGCAGGTGCCAGTAAATACACAGTCTGAGAGCTAATTTTATCTGATTCTCAGTTTGGTGAAGGTACCAGTTACAATTTCTCTAATTATCTTCTTCCCTTCTGAGCATATAAGCCAAATCAACTTTATGGAATAAGTATTGAGATCAGAGTGAATATTAAAAAAGTCATTCTTTACAACAGACACAAACTGCATTATGTCTTGACCAGTTGTCAGAAGCTTTTAGAGTGCAAGCAGTCACCACTGAAAGGTTTGTGTACATTTACTGTATAGTATCTTACAAACTTTGGGCTTTGGGGGACAGCAATCCACTGTTTTCATAAAAAAGATTAAAAAAAGACAAAACAAAAAAACACCAAACCTTTTATGTTATCATTGTAACCTTTGCTCTCATTCAGATAGTTTTACAGTGAATGCCACATTTAATAGCTAATATTATTTCATTGTGGAATAATCTGTTCTCCAAGAATGTAAAAGATGTGGAAACACTGATAAAGTAGCATACTGGTTCAGGCCAATACTTCTCTTTGCATGAGTTGTGAATGCTGGGAAAATCTAAAACACTGCCTGCCTTATCTATACGAGTAATCTAAATCACACACAAGAGTGCTCTCCAGATTCTTTCAGAGCAGGAACTCACAGCCTCATAGTAGTGGTTAATGTCCTCCCTTTGGGAACAGCTCACTCAAGAATTCTCTTAAAAGCTGGCATATACATCCCAGAACAGCTTTTTTTCAGTCAGATGTCTGCTGATAGCTTGATGTCTTCCCATGAATTTGGGTTGTTTGTCCTACAAATTTCTGCGTGTGGCTGGTGTTTTCACTGCTGTCCAGAATGATTTGTTTATTTGTGAAAGCACACAGCACAGTACTTGGAATAGATTTAGCATGCTGAGTATTTCACATTATCAACCTTTTTTTTTTTTTCCTTTTTTTTTTTTTTTCAATGTTGCACAACAAATATGCGGTACAATTTATTTTTAGGTGATATAAACAATAAATGTTGCTCTTGGGTTTGTTTTTGCTGCTGTTTTTCAAAACAGCATATAATGAAAAAACCTCCTAGGACAAATATAAACCAGGATCTACTTCTCAAAATTAATCCCTTAAAGTATTCAGTTAGTCACAGGCACAGCTGATTGAAATCAGTAAGAAAGACAAAGCTATACATGTTTTGAAAGAGGTTGGATAGGTACATAATGACCATAAATAAATGTATTTTTTAACAAACATTTTGTGTCAGTCAATGACGCTAACTGACCTATCAAAATAAGCAATTAATGCAACCTGAAAATCTAATACAGCAATTTAATACTAGTTGTCCTTTTTTTTCTTTTTGAAAAATTATGGTATCTCAGTGTCAGCAAGCAGTGAACTTCTTCAGTTTCTAATGAGTTACTTTTCCTGATGCTCTAGAGATGGTCCTTGAAAGTGAAGTAATCCTCCAGATGAACTGTTACATCCACCTTATTGTCCCTGGCAAGTGGGTGATTCACAAAATTATTACCAGAGCTGGTCTTCTGCTGTTTAAAGCCGATATTTTTTTTTCTAACACAGTGCATTACAGCAAAGAACTGTGATAAAGCTGCAGAAATCTGCCTAGTGGCTAATAGGGCTTGATATGCACTGGGTATTTTATACAGATGGTGCCAAAAAATCTTGCAGGATGTGTTGTATTGCTGACCCAAAGCTATTTGCAATTTGCATTTGGAGAATAAAGATCTTTACAGTTTGGCATCCCCTGGGTGTCTGAGGGGCAACCCAGGTAAATAGATACTTAAAGCTGTGTAACTTCATCCTGAACTGCCAAGGAAATAAGCAGAACATGATATTCAGTCTGTATTGTGCCCTCCTGAGGAATCTCCAAATATTTGAAGAGCAAGCCATGGGAATCATCTATTACATCCTTTGCTGAAAGGAACTACTGCCTCACAGGAGTGAAGGAAAGTCAGTTCTCAAGCAGCACAAAAATGTAGGGCAAGAACTGAGGAATGCTTTTTGTTTTTAATGTAGCTGCAGAAGTATACCCAGAATGTAATTATTATGTTGGAATTTAAACAGGAGATATCAACTTTAAATCTTCCTTTCTGCAAGGTATAATGGCACCTTTTAATCTACTTCATATGGTCGCGAGTTTCACTGCAATGACAGCTAAACAGTGTTTCCTAACCCTATAAGTTCTAATTCCCACTGGTTTCTTTCTGACCAGTGTGGAACAATGCTACCTTTTGAATTATTTAATTTATTTTTCTGAGGTGCCTCCTTATTCTCTGGAAGTCTTTGTTTCAGCCACTGGTCAGACTCATCACGAGTCTTCTGACATGACCTTGTCAAACAGGTATTGCATGACTTTGAGCTTTTTGTTAAAAACACGTACACAATGAAGTTGTTTTAACACTTCCCCTTCCTGACATGTACATTGGGCCAGCTCTGCAGTGCTCTGGGCTGCCTCTGGCAGGGGAGAGAGATAGTCCTTATTTCCCAACTTTCTGGTACTCTACCCACCTCCCCTCCTCCCATCCTCTCTCCCCCTTACATTTTGAGTACCTCCAGCCTGGTGGGTGTACATCCATCCTGCTTCAGTCTGCCACTGAATAATGAAGCTCTTGATGGGACTGTGAAACCAGTACCAGCAACAATGATTCTTCATTACAGCTGGAGAAGACTGGGGCGTTTGGTACCCACGAAGCTTTGTATTTCATAGTTATGACTATAAAACATTGGTTTCTGTCAAACAAGTAAGAGTTACAACTGGTTGAAAGTGTTGCTCTCCTCTAGCAAAGGATTTATATTTGAAAAAGAAAATAAAAACTAATTAGTACTTCATCTTTATTTCATGCACACCTGAAGTGCTGATATTAGCAGTTGAACAGGAATGCTCTTTGCTATGTTTACTCAACAGGGCTGGAAATGATAAACAATAGGCTTGATTAGATTATAAATGAGATAAAGCAGTTGTGACCTGAGACCTAAGTCACCAAGTATTTTGCTATTTTTATATTGTTATTATGTTTGTAAACTGTATGATTTTTTTACATAACTGTATGTTTGTAGAGTTTTCAATGGGTAACAGTGACCCAGAAAAATCTTACATATTCTTAACCAATTTGTGCAGGTTGTGCAGGAAGTGCTGTGTTTGGTGTACCTGTTGTGGAAAACTAAGACAAAAAAAAAAAACAAAAAAAAACAAGCTGAATTACTAGGTACTCCACTCTCTATTATCTCTCAACTAAAACCACTAAAATTTTAATGATAACTACCTGGGTATCTGAGCTGGTAAGCTTCCTGTATGCCCAAATAGACTGAACATAATGTGACTGTCCTGGTTTAGGCCAGGATAAAGGTGAAAGTTAAACCGTGACATGTGCCTCATCAAAAGATTTAGAGTTGTCTCCTAGATTAAAATAATTTTATTTTACTTCTCAACTAAATTAATTACTTTATGCTATATGACCCGGATATCATATTTAGTAAACCCTAATGACCAGACTACAAAAGGAATTTAATTAATTTGAATATTCCAGATGACTTTCTTAACAATACCTACCACAAAAGAAATAATAATAATAATAATAATAATAATAATAATAATGCATAGTATTTCTCTGTGTGCTCCTTACAGGCAGTAAGGAATCTGGTAATTGCCATTTTCTTTCTCCTGGGGCAGGAATAGCCCCAGTCTGTGGCAGGAAAGGTGAGGAAGTGGGAATACCATGCATCTATATGGCTGGAACTGCATGTGTCTTTATAGTTTTAATAGGAGGGTTAAAACCAGTATAATGTCCCTGACTTGTGTATCATATTTCTCCTTGTGTACACAGACACACGCACAAGCACAGGTGTGTGTACATGTGTGTGCCCCCATACTCCACCGTTCATAAAGCTTTGACTGCAAACTGTTCTGGCACAGCCACTGCAGAGCAGCAAGAAGAGCTCATGGCTGCTCTGGCAGTATCCATGTGCTCACTTGTATTCCTCTGGCTGGCACGTGCTAGGAATGAATCTCTCTAGACCAGAAGAAATCAAAGCTAACTCCTACAATCCTTTTAGCATGTGGATGGACAAATTACTATGTCTTTCAAGGATGAAGGCAAATGCTGAGCAAAAGTAGTGGCTAGGCCAGGGTATCTAATTGTGCAAAAAAACCCCAAAACCCCCCAAAAAAACCAGAGGAGAGGGCAAACTGAAATGTGTTACTGAGCATACACTGTACATCATATTCTTTTGGTGTAATTGGTCTTTTTGTGATATCTTGCTAGGATATAAGAAGTGCAATTTGCAGGAAATACAAATTTTTTGTGGGCAGCTAAACTGTAGTCTATCATTCTCTCCTAATTTGAGTTGACACTCAGACACTCTATTTCCCTGTGCTCTCATCTTTAGACCTTTTACTCCACGTCACTGGGAGAGAAAAGCCAGTTGACCCCTATTCTGATTTAATACAAAAAGATGGGTGACTCCTGGCTGCTCAGTCATCCACAGAGAAATCAACACAAACTTTCCTCTGCCACTGAGTGCCACCAAGGGCCACAGGTTTGCTGATAGGTAGCAGTCTCACCTGTGTAACACAGAAGTCATTGCCTTTGACAAATCAGAGTGGATTAGTAACTGGCTATGCTTACTGACCCTGCTGTAGGAATGCTGTCAGATATTTGTTTCATGTCCAGAGTATAAATATTAAAAGTAAAAAAAAAAAAAAAAGAAATGTCATAATAACTTACAGAAATTGCTCAAGACTTATTCCTTGGTGTTCATATTCCAGGAGGAAAGTGTCCTTAGAGAGTGAAAAGCAGAGAAAGTTGTCCTGAGAGAGCATTAGTTCATAACGGGAAAACCCCCTCATTAGTGTGTGAGAGGACAGATTTACTGACCAAGAGGACTGTAGGATCTCAGAAAACTGCTTATTAACACCTTATAGCTGAGCATAGACGTCATGAGAGACGTTCCCCTTCACCACTGTGGCTGCATTTAGTCCTGTTGAAAAATGAAGATCAATGGAGACTGTTCTTGTTTTGGAGTACCTGCTATAGCCAGATATCCCTATGCTTGGTAGAACAGCAGCTGTATCTTTCCTTAGCTCTGCTGTTGGCACCAGGGGGTGTTCTCTAGCATGGGGATGATCGATGTGCATACGTCCTTTACTTTGTCTCTATAGTAACAGACTGCCAAAAGAAGAGATCTCATGCCTGGGAGCTCAGCCATGAGCACAGGAAAAATGGAGGATTGTAACACACCATCAGGATAGGATAGTCTTCAAGAATAAATCGCTTTAAAAAAGTGCTATGGAAAGAAAAATGGAAATAATACACTTAAATTAAGATGCTTGAGAAGGAGATATTCTCTCAGTTCTCTTTTGTTGGATGAAAGGAAAGTTGAAGAATTTGACCTCACCTCTTAGAGGAAAGAATGAAGATTCTCTGATCTCAACATTTGCTTTTATTGACAGTGTTTTGACACAAGTACTAATATTGCTTTGTGTGCAACCATTACAATTTTTTTTTCCCTTTCTTCCCCTTTTATCTCCAGGTGTAGTCCACTCAGTCTCTGATAGTGTAAGCATACCTCTGAAAAACTTAGTTCTTGAGTTTCTTCACCAATTTACTGTTTCAAGCCGAAAGAAGTTCAAACACCCTTCTCTGTAATTCGCCTATTACACTCCCCTTCATTTACTATACTGTGACTACCATTGCCCCCACGCACCCCTCTCTACTTTGTTACAGCTTGTGTAGCTATACATCTATGTAAGCACCTTGCAGTTTCTAGGCTAGCAATGTCTTTCAGCTGCATTTCAGTGTGACAGCCAAATATGCAAAAGCTTTGTTTATGCCTTCAAAGCTCAGCATTAAGATTTAAGGAAACAACAGCAGAGTATGCAGCACGTCAAACGTTTTGGGAACCACTGGAATTAAGAGACATAATTAGAAAGTGAAAGCGAAGAGGCTCACACAATCTTCTCTGAGATCTGTAGGGTACTTCGTGGCGAGTTTTAAATAGTGGTATTTCTGTCCAAAAAATGACTGTGGAGGAAGAGGCCTTGTTCATCTTCTGCAGGCCATAAATTTCTTCTTTGCAGCACTGCAGAAGTTACTCTAGCCACTGTGCAAGTTTGTGGTAAATTAGTGCATATGTTGTGTGAGGACAGACACACGACACACACAGAAAGCTTGCTAGAGTATGGTAAGTACTGACCTCTCAGTATTTATATTATATGAAAGCAATAGTTCAAAGCACTTTAAGAGTAGGTGCTTGTCTTTCATGTTCACTGCATGCTTTCTGCCAACATATAAATGTTTAGAAAAACTTCTTGTATTTCACCCCTGTCTATAGAATTAGGGCAGCATATTAACTATGAAAAATAAAATGATGCAGGGAAAAGCCTTGTGAAAGAATTCCTTTGAAGCTGAAATAAAAATGTAGTCACACCCAGAGATTAATTACGAATAATTGGATACTTGTACATTGGTAATATGCATAGAGACTTTAATCCATTCATTTAAGGAGGGAAGCACGGATGAGTTGAGAAGGAATATTTTTCCATCTTGAAATGATCAAAGTCTTTTGTACATTTGCAGAAACTGGTGGAGAGAGATGACAGTCAGTGAGGGGGAAAAAGGGTGACAGTTTGAAATAAATAACGATAACAGAAAAGACAAAGAAGAAACATACAAAAACCCTGAAGGATGTTAGTACTGGATGTTATGCAAAATTCATGCACCTTTCGCAGAAAATAGTAAACTCTCAGTTACCCTATAATCTCCTATCTGACTCTGTGGAAATCCACCTGTTTTCGTCTCCCAGCACTGCAGTTACAAAAATTGCACAGTGTAAAAATAATGTATGTAAAATAAAATGTTAACAATGGCCAAGGCCTATTTGCTCCATAAGAAAGCCAGTCCTTGAGCTATGCAGTTGGACTTTGTGTACTTTCTTTTGGCTTTCATTATTCAAAGTTTTTCTCCACCATTTCTGAAGCTCACGCACCTATGAGCCAGAAGTTGAGCCCTGGAGGAGAGGAATGAAGGAATAATACGTTTGGGACAGAGATGTATTTTTGTTAAAGAAGGAAATACTAAGAATGAGTAATTTTGCTTCTTTTTAACCTGCCAGTGTCTCTTGTAAGTCTAAAGTAAAGCTGAAGATAACTTTGTGTGTCGGCATTCTCTGTTTACCAGCCAAAAAGGAAGTTGTTGTAACTAAGCTGCTTACATACAGGCATTGTAAGATTGAAAAGACAGTGAGTACCACAAACCTTTCAACACAGGGCTTGGAGCAGCATCCCTTTGCCCTGGACGTGTCAGCCTGCAGCATGGCACCACTGCCTGAGCCTGCTTCTGTAAAGGGATCCCTGTGGCACACTGTCCTGGACTGCATGTGTCTGCAGAATCCCAGCTTCTGCTTGCCTTCCCGTCAGACACCTTTAGCCCTCACTTATTATCCCTGTCACGGAAGATAGTCAGCGTTCCTTCTTCACGGCCTTTACTCCCTCCCATCCTTCACTCTGGTGACCTTTATTTTAATTTGACATCCCTTTATACTAGGGACCAACAGAGTATAGCTGTGGCTTGTTAGTGTTTTGTTTTTTTGCTTTTCAAATTGTAAGAATGTATACTTTTTACATACCCGGGCATCACTATAGGTGCTATGCCAGAATAAGCCTCCATGCTCTCACATACATGGAAAGCTTGTGGCTTTTGCAGTTCTCTGCATTTCTTCAGAAACAGGGGAAAAAAAAAAGCCAGCTTAGTTGATTACAGTATAGCACAAGTCTCACTTTTCTTTATTTAAAGCATATCAAGACCCAGCGACTGCTGAAGCAATGAATCACTGTAATTTACATATGCAGGTCAGTGGAGGACATCCACACACTGCTGAAAACATCACTTCCATCAACACCTCCTTTACTACTCCCATACTTGGCACATCCAGCCCACTACCTATGCGATCCTTTCAGAGAGCTAACACCATGCGGGATGCTTCTCATCACTGGGAGGAGACCTGACAGCAGAGTGGGACTCTCCTCCCAGGAAAGGTGCAGCAGGGAAGGAAAACACTTTCTCCAGTCCCTGTCCGAGGAAGCTTGGGAAGGGCGGGATAGCTTCCTTGGAAAGGCTTTTGCTGTCATTGAAGCGGGGGGGAGCGAGGAGGAGAAGGAAAGGGCCTTACCCACTCGTTGTACAGTGTACGTGTGCGTGGGGGGAATCTCGGCGCCCACGTCCCAAGCGGGAGAAGGGGGGAGAGGCGGAGGGGCGGGATCCCCTACCCGGAGCTCCGAGGGGTCTGGGGGAGCCTCTGTTCCACCCCCCTGCCCTTCTCCCCCTCCCCGGGGCTCTGCTGCCACCGCTCCCAGCGCTGCTGGCTGAGGTCACCTCCTTGCTGGTGTGGTACAGCCTTCCCAGTACACAGTGTTCCCAGACCGACCCTGAACTGGGACTGAACTTCCCCAGCACGCCGTGCTGCCTGGAGCGAGCAGATACACCCTGCAGGGACTGTGGGTGGGTAGGGGGGAGGCAGAGCAGAAGAAAAGCAGGAGGGGTGGAGAAGAGGAAGTTCCCGAAGGGTTTGTTTCACCCTAAGTTCTTATGTTGGGTGGGGTGTGAGAGCTTGCGCTCTTTTTTTTTTTTTTTTTTTTTTAAGTAGGTCGAAAAAATAAACAACTGCCAGGCAGCCAGCATCCTTAAACAAATATACTTGGAGAAAAGTCGGAGAAAGACACGGCAAGCTGGCTTTTACAGAAATAGATTTTATAGTGTTGTTTCTTTGCCTGCCTGCGTTAAACAGTGGCCCCCTTGCCCTGAGCATTATAGATCAATTTCTTTTCTAGAGGAAACGAAGTGCTACTGACACCACCTGAAAAAGGAAAGACTGCCGTAGGCTCTCAGTTCTGTGCCACAAAGGTGCGGCTCTCAGGTGAGGCTTTGGTTCTGTCAGAACCAAAATCCCCTGTGAAAGGTGTTGAAGAAATTCTTAGGAGGTCAACATGCCAGTAGGTTGTGGAGCACGGGTGCCTCGGCATCATGGGCACATTCCTTGGTGCTGCGTTACTATGGACTCATGTCAGTAAAAGCTTCATGCAAAGTCCTGACTGGGTTAGCAGCACACCTAAGTGTTCTTCTTGTTTAGTTCAATCAGTTCTGTGCCAGTCTTGAACCAAAATGAATCAGGAATCTCAGGAGATTTTGGTAGCACTTTTGTATAATTCACTACATTTCATGCAAACCTCACATGCTCACATCTGTGAAAGACTTCTTGACTCTCTAATTTGGTTTTTGTTATGGAAATTGTAGTGTTGACCCACTCACACAATGTCTCTGTATACTTCACGGTAGCTAATACCACCACCTAGTCCAATTTGACTAACTTCAAATATTTTTCTCAGTTCTGACTGGATGCCATCTGCATATATATATATTTTTTTTTTTTTATCAAACAGGGATTTATATGACTATGGTGCTTTAAATCATTAGGGTGTTTCAGTCCATTAAGCACCCATCAAATCCATTAAGAATATTTTTCATAGGCTGTTCAGTAGCTGAATGATGCACCCCCTTGTGGGCTGTGGTTCAACCCCAGAGTGTGGGGACATTTTTTCCCTTGTTTTACGACTGTATTGCCCTGAATGTAAGATAAGCATGTTACCTCTCAAATGCAAAAATGTGCAGGAAAACCCCTTCACTCCCACTTTGGAATCAATTCCCTATGTACTGTGAGGAACATGGCCCCTGGAACAGTTTTTCAGGTTACCTCCTGGCATATGTGTCCAGCAAGTGCAAGGAAAACCTCCCAGGTAACTCTTGCTCCAGGCCTGGGTCCAAAAGGGGGTGAATGTGCAGCACCCTTTTGTTCCAGTTTAGACCCTTTGATATCTGGTCCCCAGCAGTGTGGTGGGAGCTGAAGACCGTATGGACTGGGAGGAGGGGAGGTGGAGAGGAAGCCCACCTGGGTGGGGGGATGCGTGTTGGCCCTGCCTCATGCCTTCCTTGCCTCCTAGGCGAGGAGACTCTCAGTTTGTTGGGTTGCATCTGTCTTCCTTGTTCTCTTTCCTCCACAGGACACTTGTTGAACTTGTCCCATGTCCCTGTTCTCCCTCTGCCATTAGTCCTTTATCCTCCAATTGCCCCGCCTTTTGGCTTTTTCCAGGGACTGGCACCTAGCATTGCACTGGCCCTCACTTCTTATCAGTTCATGTGTCTGTTTCACAGCCTTGTGTGTTTTGCCTCATCTACAAAGGCTTTGAGAGTCCTACTACTTTAGTCCTCCTCCTGCCTGCTTGGCAAGGCTGCTGTGACACAACCATACAAGACCTGTGCAAAAGTAATCCAAGAGGGCATCCTTTCTATGAAACTTTTTGCCGGCTGAGGGCTAGGATTATGGACAGTTACAGTGCCCTGGGCATCAGGGCATGTTAATTTAATGGGGGGCAAGGGGAAGAGTGAGTAGGTCAAGTTTCTGGGTGTTCCAGAACTTCAGTCCTTCAGGAAGATGGACTTTTTGTGTCTTCAGTCATTTGAACCTGAGCTATGTCCTGGACAGTCCCAAAACCCATAAGCCTTGTTCTCCCTCCTCTGAAGGTACACCAAATTCCGCTCTAGAATTTGTGCTGCTGATTTGGGTCAGGAAGTTGATCTGCCTCAAAAATGGTCTGTTCTGGGTTGCTATTGTTCTGGTTGGGTCAATGATCTGACTAAGCCTGTAGAATGCAGGGTGTCAGGGAGAGAGGAGCTGGAGGTATGGTGTACAGAGATGGGACAGCCTTTTTTTCCCTACTTATGCATGTATTGCAACTTGGTATGAGCCTGTGGGCTGAATAAGGCTCTCTGATGAGAGCACATTGGCCTCTGGGCCATAACACCATATTTCCAGTATGAGGCAGTGTTGAATCTAAGTCCTGGACAAAAAGAGAGGGTTTAAGACACACCCGTCTTCTCAGTGTTTGCATATTAATCTTACTTGCTTTATTCCTAACACTTTTATTAAAGCTTCCTCTTTTTCCATGCACTGCAAAGCAAGGCAGTGTGCAGAACAGAGCTACAGACTTGGCATAAAACCCAAGAGTTTAGGAGCTTCCTGCTGCTTTTTACACCTCTTTGTGAAAAAAATTGGGATTTCCATTCTAAAATGATGTGTCTGCCTCTAGACTGTGGCAATGTTGTGTTTTGAGCCACTGCTGTCCAGGAAGTGCAGCTTTTCATCTGACACAGAATTCTCTTTTTATTCATTCTCACTAGGAATGTCATTCTTTTACTTCCTGACTTGCTCACTAGCTACATACATTTAACAGTATCTTGAGATTTATTCATGTATTTATTTATCTCATGTGCTTCTTTGTACTTTTCAAAGCAAGCTTTATGGTCTTGTGAATTTATCATGTTCATGGTATTCTTTCAGTTTGCAATAAGCTCTTTTTTTTTGATCAGAAATTTGGCTTCACAATTGTACCAGGAGATGGCACATTCCTTTATCCCTCTGCTTTGCCTTCATGTTCATGTAACTGTATGGCCTCAGTTTTTCCAATGCTCTAATGTTTTTCTACTGCTCTCCCCTCAGAACCTCAACTTCTACAAACCCTGCAAAGATCTCATATTCTTCAGAGAGCCATGGCTATTCATCACAGTAATTTTGCTTTGACCTGACCACTGGCTACACCACAAACTAATTTAATCCCTAATTACTCCATCTGGTATCTGTGAAAATTCAGAGGACTTAGTTTTATTCATTAGTGTGGCATGACATCTGGACCTTAAAAAGAAAACATTCCTTCTCCAAGTAAATTCTTTTGTATGGGCAGTGTAAATATCTATTTTAAATTTTATTTTATTTTATTTTTAATTTTGAATTTTTTATTTTTTAAATAATACTTTTCTGCAGTTGTGGTTTTCTTTGTGGGAGAAGACTGAGTGATTTTCTTTCATTACCACTCTACTGGGCAGTGAAGGGAACTATAGCCGTAACTATTTCTGGCAGTTTTGCAAAGTTCCCTTCTAGTCTGGAAGTTGCAGGAAACTTCATTTTCTCCATTCTCTTTGCCTTTGGGACTGTGCAAATTGGTGCAAAAAGAGAATAGTCCCAGTGCCCACCGTAAACTGAAGTTACTGTACTTGTACTCCTGTACAAGCACGAGTTAGGAGCTGAGCTGGTAGCCGTGGCTCACAAGAAGCTGTTACTTTTCTAGGGGCAAGCCCTACAGCCAGCTGGGCTGAGCACCTCTTCAGCAGTTGTGTTGCCCCCTGCCCTGTTGGAGGTAGAGATTGCAGGGTAGGCAGTGACCTGGAGTTAGACATGGTTACTGTGATGACAACTGATTCTCTGCAGGTCCATTTGACCTGGACAGACTGGAGAGTTGGGCTGATTCCAATGGGATGAGGTTCAACACGGCCAAGTGCCGGGTCCTGCACTTTGGCCACAACAACCCCATGGGGAGCTCCAGGCTGGGCACAGAGTGGCTGAGAGCAGCCAGGCAGAGAGGGACCTGGGAGTCTGGATTGACAGGAAGCTGAACAGGAGCCAGCAGTGTGCCCAGGTGGCCAAGAAGGCCAATGGCATCCTGGCCTGGATCAGGAACAGCGTGGCCAGCAGGTCCAGGGAAGGGATTCTGCCCCTGTACTCAGCCCTGCTGAGGCCACAGCTCGAGTCCTGTGTCCAGTTCTGGGCCCCTCAGTTCAGGAAGGAGATTGAGGTCCTGGAGCAGGTCCAAAGGAGGGCAACCAGGCTGGTGAAGGGACTCCAGCACAAGTCCTGTGAGGAGAGGCTGAGGGAGCTGGGGGTGTTCAGCCTGGAGAAGAGGAGGCTCAGGGGAGACCTCATCGCTCTCTACAACTCCCTGAAAGGAGGCTGGAGCCAGGAGGGGTTGGTCTCTTCTCCCAGGCAACTATCAGCAAGACAAGAGGGCATGGGCTTAAGTTGTGCCAGGAGAAGTTTAGGTTGGACATTAGAAAGAATTTCTTTACGGAGAGGGTGATCAGACATTGGAATGGGCTGCCCAGGGAAGAAGTGGATTCTCCGTCCCTGGAGATATTTAAAAAGAGACTGGATGTGGCACTCAGTGCCATGGGCTGGTAACCACAGCGGTAGTGGATCAAGGGCTGGATCTGATGGTCTCTGAGGTCCCTTCCAACCCAGCCGATTCTATGATTCCATAAGGGAGTGAGAGGGTGGTGCTGCCTTCCACGTATTCCAGCATAGTCAGCCAGGCAGAATTGAGAATTGCAGAAAAGGGTAGATGATCAATGCCTGCTCTTGCCTCCTGTTTCTATCTGCAGGTCCACAGAAGTAAAATAATGAAAAGGGCATGATTCTTTCCTTTTTCAGACATGAGGCTTTCATCTGTGTCTGGGGAGGAAGCAGCTGTATGTTGTCAGCAGTGCCCAGACAGAGGCATTGTGGTCAGGGTGAACTCAGATGCTGGGAATCCTGGGGGAAAGCACAGTCTCCTTTGATGCCACTTGAAGACCAGAGCCCTGTGTCCTTCTTCCCCCAACACAGCTCTGCTCTGTAATCTCCTGCCTCCCTCTTGGTAGGGGTCCAGCCCTTCCATCAATAATTGTATTCTTTACCTCTTTTTTTTTTGCTTTTCCCTCACTTGAAACCTTGTCTGCTATGAGGGTAAGTGAGACTCTGATGGCGATCTGCAGCTCTCCCCCTTTCACCCTGTTGTTTGATTTTTTTTTTTTTTAGAAACCAAAGAAAAAAATTAGTAAGGAATTTCATCTCTGTAACAGAGAATATATGTGTTGAAACCATGAGTGTATTAAGATGTTAAATATATATGCATATATATATCTGCAATATATGTGCACATGCATATATATTTTATACATAGGTATAAAAGAACTGCATATCTCTATATATATGTGTGGTTTTTTAGAGTCTATAGTTGATGACTTGATGAAAGCTTTTGATGTAATTAGTTGTTAGAATGGCTCACTAATCTTCATTACTGTTGCTTATTTAAAATTATTCCAGCTCTCACATCCATTCCCTGCCAGTCATTCTTAGACCTTGACTTTAGTGTAAGATCTTTAGCCTTAATGACAGTGTCTAGGTCTGGCTGAAGTCTTCTCCTTCTTTTGTGATCTGTAATATGAATAAGGAGCAAACTTTCATCAGGAGGCTGCCTAGCATAGAGCACTTCACTCTCAGGAAGCATGATGCACAAATGTGCTTGTGACTGAGTTACTACAGGAGAAGAAGAGATAAACAAGGGTAGGGTTCAATTTCTGATCCCAGGATCTGGACATGTGTTTAGTGTATGTGCTAGCATCTGAATGTTAGACCCTCCAGAGGGGACCTGGATTCTGCCACACTCCAAGTTTGTGGACTGGTTTTGTAAGAGTTGAGATTGAAAGTTGTTCTTGTGTTATGTCAACCTTTTAAGCTCAAACTTGTGCAACAGCACCTGCTTTTGTGGCATGTGGCTTGCTACTAACTTAGAAAATTGTTTGGGATTCAGCTCAGTAATCTGCAAGGCTGACTTAGAGTTGGCAGTTTGATGGAATTTGGTTTCTCCCTTTCTCTGGTTCAACAGCTTTTATTTAGTTGAATAGATGTGGTAAGAGCTCATTGAAAAGGGCAATTAAATTACATAAAGCGTCTTTCTATTCTGGAGTGGAAAGGCAAACACATCCCATTGCCATCACAGGTTATGTTACAATGGAGGGAGGGGCTACATGTTATGGAGGGGTTATGTTCCATGTTATGGAGGGGTTTTGCAGACCTGTGGCTCTGTGTGAAGCTGTGAAGTTTTCTCTAAGGGTGGGGAAGTCACTGGGCACTGAGGACGTTCAGCTCCTGATGGGTCTGTATACTAAGAAAAAGTACTTTGATATTTGGTTGTCTAAAAGGAGTCGAGTTGGAGGTGGGCCTACTTTTGGGTAGCTTTTTCATATACAGAAGATATGACTCATGCTGAGAATGTAATCTGAGATTTGAGAATACGTGAGTATTTTAGGAATACGTGTGTACTCAGTGATGAATGCAGTAGAGTATGTATCAGAGCAAAGGCTGTTTTTCTGAACTTTTGTGTTGAATTTTGTGACTCATACATTTATTGATTTTCAAACTGATATGTATATTTACAATGACAGATCAGTACTACTGAAGCACCAGAGCTTGTAGCCCTATTTTAAAATGGTTGTATTTAAAAGTTAAATCAGCATAGAATTTTTTCATAAAACATCTAAGTAGGATTCTCTTGCTTGCTCTATTGGCCTGAAAGTTCAAACTGTTCTCTAAAAACCCTATTAAGTAACATTTCCTTGGCAGATTTTCTGACAAAAATGTTTTCATCTGAATATATATATATGTATTTTAAATCCTGGATATGAGTTTAGGGACACTTTTCGTCTCTGCCAGATTTGTTGAATATATAACGTATATTCTGTGAAATGTATGTGATACCAGACTTAACAAGTCTGGCAAGGCAGAATTTTCTTGTGATGAGTTCCTCATCCTGAGAAGAGGCTTCTAAAGAACTGGTAGGAACTGCTATTGTTGGTGGTACAGCAGGTGTTCAAAATCAGGGAACTCAGTCAAATGTCTGCATGAATTTATATGCCTAGTTTTGAAATCCCTGTCCATGAGTTGTCATCTTATGAATTTTTACAGGCACTGGTGTGTGTATCTGTATTGTGTGAGCTTTGAGCTGAGGATATTTGACTATAGGTGGTTATAATTTTTCACAAAGCCATATAAATGAAAAATCATATTCCAATCACCCATAACTTTTAATTTAATTTTATTTTATTTTATTTGATTTTATAACAAAATGTCTTTTGGCTAGAGATTATGTAAGAGAAGTTTTAATATTTTTTACAATCAGTTTGGCCAAGACCACTGTTTAAAACTCTCTGACTAGTAGTTTTGTATCATGCCTTTACCCTTACCTTCTAACTTGTGTCAGGACATTTTTATAAGGGACAGTTGTTTAAGATATTTTTATGGTAGCCTCACAGAAGTGGTCAACAGAAGGCAGAAGACTAACTCGACTAACTCTGGCCATTTTCCTTCTATACCCTGCTATGTAGTGTAGTGTGATAATTTTATAATCCTTTGCAAATGCAGATAAAATGGTGATTGCTCCTGAAAATGAAACTAATTTTGCTTTTTTTTTTTTTTTTTTTAAGAACAAGGAAGAGTTGTTAAGACCTCTGTAAGAGTCATGTCCTACAAAAGAGAAGCAGATACACTCAGCAAACAGAGTAAACAGAGCAAGTGACAAAGCATGCCTGAAGAAGAACAGGATGCCTATAACGGATTTATACCTAACTTTGATACACTTGGGTATTCTTTTCCATGTTGCTGCCAAAGCCGCTTTTCTAAACTCCCAGGTTTCCCCAGTACTTGAACTGGACAGTTTGTACTTTGCTGAGAGCTGAGAAACAGGGAGAGTGGAATTTGAAACACCACACAAAGACAGACAGGAGATACCACCTCATTCACCCCAGCTGTGAATGATAAACACTGCATAGGCTCTGGCTTCTTGCAGAGTCCTCTTGGAGAGACACAGCCGTGCCCCAGGCTGCTGCTGCTCACAGCCCTCTTGCTGGATGAGACCTGGCTGCTGTGCTTACTCTGTGCTTGTGTTAGGAGGAGCCCAAGCAGTGCCAGCTGCTCTGCAGGTACCAGCTGAAAAACCAGGCATGCACTCTACAAGGCTGTGGTACAAGGGAGGGTAGGAAACAGAGAGAGAAGCAGAAAGAAGAAACCTGACAGCACCATACCACCCCAGCAGCAACCTGAACAGATGAGCCTTGTGCAGGATTTTAAAGGACTTCTGGTAGAGTTATGAGAATCCTTGGGAGACCCTCCTAGGGATGAAAAGCAGATTATGAGGGGGGCTGGCATCATGACCGACTGGAGAAACAGAGAATATTGAAACTGAAAACAAATGCATGACCTAGAGGAGAGGAAGGCAGTCATTCATGTGCAGTCATACCCACAACAAGTGGTCTCAGCTGCTGAGTCTGCATCCAAAGTGAGGCAAAAGTGGCTCAGCCCAGCAGGATTGTTGTCCACTGTGGCCATTTGGATTTTGGAGTTTACTAGGTTATGGCTTAGTTAGAATGTCCATAATTAAACCCTCTCCCTGTCCACTCTGGTGATTCCTACTGTAGTTTACAATTTTGTAAAGCAGTAACTAGAGGAGAAATCAGCCCTAGTTCAGCTGATGGATAGGATCAGATGCTTTTAGTACAGGCTATAAAATTTAAAACAAGGTCATAAAAAGAGGTCACAATCAACTTGAAAATCAGATTTTCTTTCTGACATAGCTTTCCATATTGCTGCAGATAAAAGACAAGATTCTGTCAACTAGCAGTAACTGCACTGCTTCATTAACATTTCTGCATTAGGTGTAGCATCTAGATTAATTTTTCCTTTTTCTTTTTCCTCAGGGTAGTATGTTGGCTTTTATGTGGGTCTTTCCTAGCAGTGCAGAAGTGAGGGGCACTCAGAAGTTACTGAGTCTTTAAAATGAATTTGATTTATTAAAAAACTAGACTTTGACTTGTTGATGTCTTTTAGAGTCTTTCCATCACATAAATTACAACACTGCAATACTTCTCTTTTTATCTGAGACTAAGCCAGGATTAGTACTGCTGAAGAGAAATGAAATGTAACTGGTGTCAAGTTCAAAGGTAAGAAAGAGACCCTTTAGGCATATTCCCTTTCATATTTTTGGAGACGTGGACAACCTCCACTTTCTAGTAATTAAAGTACGCCACTGGAGACTTGGAAAAAGAACAATTGCTCAGAGAACCATCTTTCAGCTTCCTGGCCTTCTTTGATGTCCAAGAGTCAGGACGCAGGGACAAGGATGAACAGTGTGCAGTGCAGAACAGTGGGGCTGGGATCTGGGCAGGGACCACCATGGGGCAAGAGGCTGTGGTTGGTGGCCTGTCTGTGGCTGGTTGTGACAGGAGATGGCTCTGTGCCCCCTCCCAGCTGCTGACCCTGGAAGTGACACTGGTTGCTACCAGGTCACTCCATTAATTCAAGCACAAAGCTGAGATGCTGCAAGCTGCATCTCTTCTGTGTTCCAGAATTATTAGTCATGAGGAGTATCTGGTGGGGGTGAATGGGTGTGTTATTTCCTTTAAGAAAAATGGAAATACTATAGGTATCCCAAACAATTAATTTTAATTTTTTGAAGTTGCACTTTCACAACAAGGGCTACAATTTGTAGTGCCCATGTAGCTTCTGTTAGAACCCCAGGTTAGTGTGCTCAGCAGTCTTTAATTATATGATTATACACCATCTTATCCACAGGATTTTGCCTCAGTCTGTGCACAGGATGGAATTGCTTTGGGAATGAATAAGAGGTGTGGAGCAAAGGAGGCCTTTGTCTGCAGGAGTCAGATTTCATTTTTTTCTGTAGTCTGAATAAAGCCGATTACTGTCTAACAAACCCACATGTGGGGGAAATATATTTGGATTTTGGTGTGTTTTTTTAGAAAATTTCTTCTCAAATGAGTATTACATTTTTTCCTTTTTCCTTTTTCTTCCGTTTAAAAAAAAAGGAAAGAGAATAATTTAGTTATCAGGGAACAGAAATATAACTATAGCTTTCTGGATTCCAGAGTTTAATTTGCGACTTTTCTCTCAGACACAAACTGATGGTGACAAGGCCCTTTCCAGCTCTGGTTGCCATTGGGGGGAGGAGTGTTATGACTCCCTTTCCCTGCTACCTCAGGAGGAGGTGGAGAGCTCAGCTATGGCAGCTAAGCAGACAGATATCAGCATGCTCAGGCAGAGAAGAAAATTGTGTGGTTTTGGTTGGGCTGCTGAAGAAGGGCTGGTTTTGCTTCTGTAATTTTTCTGCATCCTAATGTATATTTAATTTTTCTGAAAGGATATTTTTTTTTTTGGTGGAAAAGTCAGTGGTCATGAAGGATAGGGGGGTTGCTAAGAAAAGTAAAGAAAATCTGATGGAGAAATCTTTCTCTGAAGGTCTGAGGTCTGTCCCTGCTTCTGCCAAAAAACCTCTGATACTTTTGATTAGGTCACTTCACTTAAGCTTTTCGGAGTCACCGTATCTCCCTTGTTTTCCAGATACCTGATATAAGTTGATTTGCAAAGGCAATATATGTTTACAGCTGCAGAAAAAGACACCAAGGATACCCAAAATGGATAGTATAAAACACTCTAGAAGTCTGGATGACAAGTTTTTTCACATTGGGTTTCCACAATGACAGACTCTTTTGTGTACTGGAATTATTAACACTTAGTCATGTCAAAGTTGTTACAAAAATAAATTCATAAACTTGCAAAAACACTTGATAATTTAGCAATGTCTGTCACAGAAAAAGTCATAATGAAATTAAAGATTGATCTTCAAGAGCCGGGTGAGAAAAATGTGCAGGGACTGATAAGAAAATAGCACAGCAGCTCATTAAATTAATTATATGGTGAAGTGGCAGAGGAAGGAATAGTATTTGAATGCACAAATAAATCTATCATTTTGTGCTGAAGAGGGATGCATAGATGACCCTTTGATTGTTATCTTTTTAGGGCTTTGCAACTATAATAATATTTCAGATGTAGGAGAGAAAGACACTGAAGATGGTAACTAGAGCTCGCTGAACCTTCAAAATACAATGAAAGAAAAGTCTGGGGTTCATTTTACAGCTTACAGTTCTGAAAGACCTGAAAGTTGTATAGAAAGTGTTCACTTATATTAAAACAGGCTTATTATTCTGATGCCATAGTAAGCTGAAAAATGTCAGTGTCTACTTACCGTTTAAGGAATTTACTGTGGCTGGATCTGTTATAGCATGCTGACTGTTATGAATGAATCTGGTAACTTAATTACAAGAAGACTATTTGTCTGAAGGAGAAAGATCAGCCCTTTGAGAATTTTCATATTAAATGACCCATGAAAAGTTAGGTGCTAAGCACCTTTGAAGACCTGACCCTAAATCACAGTCTAACTAAATAGAAGTAGAAATCAGACAGAATTACATAGAATTGTCACAGTTAGAGAAGATCTGTAAGATTACTGTGTCCAACCACCAACTTCCCCCCAATATAAATTAAAAATATATGTCAACATATGTGTCACCATGCCCTCTAGAGCATGTCCTGAAGTGCCTCATCTACACAGTTTTTAAATACCAGCAATGGTGACTCCACTACTTCTTACCAGGGCAGCCCATTCCAATGCCTGACTACTCTCTTAGTAAAGAAATTCTTCCTAATTTGTAGTCTAAATCTCCCCTGCTGCAACTTCAGGCTACTTCCTCTGGTCCTATCATTCACTTGAGAGAAGCCAGCACCCACCTCACTGTAACCTCCTTATATTTAGCTGTAGAGAGCAATAAGGTCTTCTCTCAGCTGTCTCTTCTCCCACCTAACATTCCAAATTCCCTCAGCCTCTCCTCACAGGACTTGTTCTACAGACCCTTCACCAGCTTGGTATCACTTCTCTGAACTCACTCCATCACCTCAATGTCTGTCATGTAGTGAGGAGCCCATAAATGCACACAGGACTCGAGGTGCAATCTCACCAATGCTGAGTACAGGGGGACAATCACTTCCCTTCTCCTGCTGGCCACACTATTGCTCATACAAGCCAGGATGATGCTGGCCTTCCTAGCCACCTGGGCACACTGCTGGCTCATATTCAGCAGCTTGTTGACCAGCACTCCAAGGTCCTTCCTGTAAGCTGTCCAGCTATTTTTCCCCAAGCCTGTAGTGTTGCATGGGGTTGTTATGACCAAAGTGCAAACCTCGTGCAACTGGCCTTGGCCCACTTATCCAGCCTGTTCAGGTCCCTTTGCAGAGCTTTCTTACCTTTGAGCAGATCAACACTCCCACCCAACTCAGTGTTGTCAGCAAACTTACTGAGGAAGTACTCAATCCCCTCATCTAGATCACTGATGAAGACATTGAACAAGACCAGCCCCAAAACCGATCCTTGGGGAACACCACTGGTGACCAGCCACCAGCTGGGTTTAACTCTGTTGGCTACAATTCCCTGGGCCTGACCATACATCCACCTTTTAACCTAACAAAAGAATACCCCTGTGTATGCCATGATTCACTGCCTTCTTTAGGAGAATGCTGTAGGAGATGGTGTCAAAGTCTTTACTAAAGTCTATTTAGACAATGTCCAAAGGGGGAGGAACGTGGTTATCAATTTTCCTGTATATTTGTATATATTTAGTAATTTTTCCTTTTTATCATTACTGTTTTCCTTTTTATCATTACTGTTTCATTAAAGCTGTGTAGTTTAGTTTCCAACCCATAAATCTCTCTCCCTTATTGTCTTTCCTTTCTTTATCAGGGAGGGGGATTAATAGAGGGCATCTGTCATTCAGTTTAATTTCCAGGACAGTGTCAAACCATGACAGATGCCTGCCCCCTTTTCTAAAGGAGGTAAATTCTCCTTTTTTTCATTGGTCCCAGCAAAAGCTCCCTGTTCAGCCAGACCAGTCATCTTCCCTGCCATTTTGTATTGTGGTACATGGGAACAGACCACTTCTGCACTTTTAGTATTACCTTCTTGAAAAATGTCAGCTTCTGATTTCTGAGTTGTGAGCCAACAAGTGTTTTCCTGACACCTAAAAGCCTATGTTTTGTAAAAGGTGGGTTTCCCTTGAAGCCTTAGTTGAAGGAGTATTTTCAAGTGCTAGTTTCAGAGTCTTTTATGAAACATATTTTACATTTATACGTGCAGAAATTAACTTCCCAGAAAGGAGTTTGTATATAGTCCAGTTTGTCAGAACATCTAAAAATGTCCTTTTTTTTAAAATAATCTGGTCAAAGAAAATTTTACTGCCTGCAAACAATAAAAAACTAAGGAAGCATTTTGCAGGTATTAGACAGACCATTCCAGCAGTGATTCTGAAAAGACTAACAGTAGTCCATGTACTGTCTGCTAACAGAGGTGAACATTATAAAAATAAATTATGGTATTAATGAAAATACCGTCCAAAATACTGAGGCTCAGTGGTTGACCACAAATAGTTGTTCATGTTAGGGGCTCTGGAACAAATTAATGTATCTTGAATCAACAGCATGGTAGGCATGGTCTCAAGTAGTGCCAGGGGAAGTTTAGGTTGGATATTAGAAAGAATTTCTTCACGGAGAGGATGATCAGACATTGGAATGGGCTGCCCAGGGAAGTAGTGGATTCTCCGTCCCTGGAGATATTTAAAAAGAGACTGGATGTGGCACTCAGTGCCATGGTCTGGTAACCACAGCGGTAGTGGATCAAGGGTTGGACTTGGTGATCTCTGAGGTCCCTTCCAACCCAGCCAATTCTATGATTCTATGATTCTACGTGAGCTGCAGTGATCACCTAACTGAACCTGTGGACTCTAATTACAGCCAAAAGCACCAATCTCAGGGTGTACGTACAAACTATTCCCATTAAAGCCACTCTTCTTAAAACACCCTCCTTAGCAAGCGCTTAGCTCTTCTGCTATTGATCTCCATTGCTGTTTCTGGTCCCTCAGTTTGAAAGCTGCTCTTTTTCTCTTTGGAGCACTTCCCACCAAAATGTTTATGGTTATGTGTATGTGGTTTATGTTATGCTCCCTCTGAAGACAGCAGTGATCATACAGTTTATAGCAAGTGGCTTGTAAACTCCACCGAGCTTCACTTGCTGAAGGTCCCCAGCTTGCTTAAGAGTTATGAGCAAATGGTGTGGGAGGATCCCTCAGGGCCGAGGCACAACACCCAGCAAGTGAAAGGTCTGGCTTTGTGGAAGGCACAGCCTTACCACAGCGGGATACCCAGCACACCAGTGCTGATCAAACGGGGACCCGACCCAGTGGAGCCCTGCTCAGGAGTGAAGCTCAAAGGAAAGCACCTCAGGGTGGATAATAAAACTTGCACTGATTAACAACAGATGATGGATGTGCACCGTCCTGCTTTGCTCACCAGTGAACTCGCTGATGTAATGCAGGTGCTGCTGTCTGAGTTGTGAGACCCACAGCTGGTGCCCATGCAGGGGTAGGTGCAGTCAGGGGGTGAGACAGCTACCCCAGCTGGCCATGGCAAGGAGATAAGCAGTGCTTGGGACTCTACATACTTGGAGGGAAGAGAACTCTCCTGTGTTTCCATTACAAAGTCCTCTTGTACCGTACTGCAGCTTTGTGTCTCTGTGCCATGCCTGGCTCCCTGCACAGCTGGGGGGCCATTACTCTGGGATGACCAAACCTTTCATTGTTGGGAGCTGGATGGCTGTGATGTGGTAAGTGGATAGGTATGGCTCTTGTATTATAGCATTGCATACTGATCTGAAATTATTGTAGTGTTGTACAATGCTTAGCTACGGCTGCACATTCACCCCAGGGCTGCCTGGGATATAATACCCCCCGCATCCCCTTCTTCTGTGTCATCTGAAGTTGCCCAGAGAATAGTTGGCTGCTGGATAGAGGAGTTCAGCCTGCATGTCCACTTCAGCTTTCTGAGTGGCTGTTTCGCTTGGTGAACTACCTGTGTCTGTGTGGCAGCAGTGGGTTGGCAGGTGTTGGCAGGTAAATGTTCTAGTTACTTTATTTGCAAGGTTTGGCTGGGGAAATCACTTGGAAATGCTGACAGAAAGGGGGAGTAGAGGGGACTTTTAGCCTTAAGTTTTCATTGATTACAGCTCTGACTAATCATCAGCTATGAGTCACTACCATTTGTGGGCACAGATAGGCTTTAAGAGACTGATGTGAGATTTGGAAATCTGTCTATCAATAATAATGTCAGTAATAGAAATGTATGCCTGCAGTGTGCTGCTATAACTAGCATAAAAGTTAATTATAAATTCTTTTCCTTCAGCCCCGATTACTGGGACTGTAGTGCTGGCAGCTGCTGCCATACTTTGCCCCAAATCTCTAACAATAGCTTTTGCACAGAAGTTCAGGGCTTTTAAGTTCTCCTGACTTACTGAAATGAGATAAAACTTTGCATGCAGCTACTATGTAAATTCTGATGAATCATTGCATCCTACATGGTTTATGAACCACCAGCATATATGAGAGGTGGGCTGAAATGAGAGGTTTTTTTGTAGAAAGACATAAGAAAAGTAAGGCTGATATATCCTGTTAAGAAAATTTTGAGGCAACTCTTACTCATCCGAGTTTAGATGCTGCTTTATTTGGAACTGAGAGCCAACACCACTGATCACATTGAGCACTGCTAATCGGTTGCTGCGGGGAAGACGACCGGTCTGTCTGAACAGGGAGATTTTGAAAGAAATTAGGGTAAAGAAGAGAGCCCACTGATTATAGAAAAAAAAGGGCTGACTACTCAGGAGAATTTAGGAATATAATTAGGTTGTGTAGAAAGAAAATTAGAGAGACAAAGGCACAACTGGAACTGAATCTCGCCACCTCTGTGAAGGATAACAAAAAGTCATACAGGTACATCAGTAGCAAAAGGAGGGGCAAGGAGAACCTCCATTCTTTACTGGACATGGGCGGGAATATAGTTATCAAAGATGAAGAAAAGGCTGAGGTATTTAGAACCTTCGTTGCCTCAGTTTTCAACAGTAAGACAGGTTGTCCTGAGGACAGCTGGCTTCTGGAGCTTGTAGAAAGATACAAGAATCTGAACAGCCCCCCGGTAATCCAGATGGAAACAGCTGAGCTGCTTGGATCCCCACAAGTCTATGGGACCAGATGGGATCCACCCAAGGGTGATGAGGGAGCTGGCAGAAGAGCTCGCCAAGCCTCTCTCTATCATCTACCAACAGTCCTGGCTCACTGGGGACATCCCAGATGATTGGAAGTTGGCGAATGTCACAGCAATCCACAAAAAGGGATGGAAGGAGGACCCAGGAAACTCCAGGCCTGTCAGCCTGACCTCAGTGCCTGGCAGGGTTATGGAGCAGCTCATCCTGGGGACAATCCCACAGCACCTACAGGATGGACAGGGGATCAGACCCAGCCAGAACGGGGTTAGGAAGGGCAGGTCCTGTCTGACCAACCTGATCTCCTTTTATGATCGGGTGACTGCCTGGGGGATGAGGGGAAGGCTGTGGATGGAGCCTACCTGGACTTCAGCAAAGCCTTTGACACCGTCTCCCACAGCATTCTCCTGACAAAGCTGTCAGCCCAGGGCTCAGACAGGAGCACTCTGTGCTGGGTTAGGAACTGCTGGAGGCCCCCAGAGAGTGGTGCTGAACGGTGCTGATCCAATTGGCGTCCGGTCACCTGTGGTGTCCCCCAGGGATCAGTGTTGGGCCCAGTTCTGTTTAATATCTTCACTGATGATTTAGACGAGGGGATTGAGTCCATCATCAGCAAATTCACAGATGACACTAAGCTGGGGGGAGTGTGGATCAGCTGGAAGGCAGGAGGGCTCTGCAGAGGGACCTGGACAGACTGGAGAGTTGGGCTGATTCCAATGGGATGAGGTTCAACACGGCCAAGTGCCGGGTCCTGCACTTTGGCCACAACAACCCCATGGGGAGCTCCAGGCTGGGCACAGAGTGGCTGAGAGCAGCCAGGCAGAGAGGGACCTGGGAGTCTGGATTGACAGGAAGCTGAACAGGAGCCAGCAGTGTGCCCAGGTGGCCAAGAAGGCCAATGGCATCCTGGCCTGGATCAGGAACAGCGTGGCCAGCAGGTCCAGGGAAGGGATTCTGCCCCTGTACTCAGCCCTGGTGAGGCCACAGCTCGAGTCCTGTGTCCAGTTCTGGGCCCCTCAGTTCAGGAAGGAGATTGAGGTCCTGGAGCAGGTCCAAAGGAGGGCAACCAGGCTGGTGAAGGGACTCCAGCACAAGTCCTGTGAGGAGAGGCTGAGGGAGCTGGGGGTGTTCAGCCTGGAGAAGAGGAGGCTCAGGGGAGACCTCATCGCTCTCTACAACTCCCTGAAAGGAGGCTGGAGCCAGGGGGGGGTTGGTCTCTTCTCCCAGGCAACTATCAGCAGGACAAGAGGGCATGGGCTTAAATTGTGCCAGGGGAGGTTTAGGTTGGATATTAGAAAGAATTTCTTACAGAGACATTGGAATGGGCTGCCCAGGGAAGTAGTGGATTCTCCGTCCCTGGAGATATTTAAAAAGAGACTGGATGTGGCACTCAGTGCCATGGGCTGGTAACCACAGCGGTAGTGGATCAAGGGTTGGATCTGATGATCCCTGAGGTCCCTTCCAACCCAACCAATTCTATGATTATATGAGGGGAGATGTTATTGCCCTCTACAAGTACCAGGCAGGAGGTTGTAGTGAGGCAGGTTTTAGCCTCTTCTCCCCTGTGACTAGTGATAGTACAAGAGGCAATGGGTTCAAGATGCACCAGGGAAGGTCCAAGTTAGATATTAGGAAAAATTTTTTCACTGAAAGAGTGGTGAAGCATTGGAACAGGTTTTCCAGGGAGGTGATGTAGTCTCCATCCCTGGAGATATTAAAAAAAATGGGAACATGTGTCACTCCAGGAGCTGATTTAGTGGTTAAGGTGGTGTAAGACTGACAGCTGAACTTGATCTGGAAAGTCCTTTCCAACCATGATGGTTCTGTAATTTTATAAAATTTCAGAATTTTATAAATTTCATAAATTTATAAATTTCATATTTCAGATTATCAGATTGGTTGAAGGCATAATATTGCCACAGTAGGGGATTAAAGTATTTAATACTCATCTTCACCATTTTCTGCACTTTCTCCTGTTTAGTGGTTTTGTTGGCAAACACATAACTGTAGGAGAGTGTCATATAGCACTGGATCTTCAAAACAAGGGAATGTCACGACAGTTTAAAACACCTGTGCATAAAAGTTAGATTGATGTATCTGCCTAGCTGTTTCCTAATGCAGTAGGTGCCTATGCGTTCATAACTGCCTATGTTTTTCCTAGGTCTTTTTGGTGAGACATGCCCTGTACCCTCTACATATGATTTTCCGAAAGTGCCAGGATCTTGTCTGGTATATGAAATCTGTTAAGGAATCATTAAACAGAGTTCCCCCCTCTGCCTTTTTGTTTTTCTTTCCAAGCCCAGGAGGCTTAAAATAGGTCAACTCAGAATGTGCATAATAAAACAGAGAGCAAGAGAAACAGCTGGTTGTGTCATTGGTGTCCCCTTCTATTATACAGCATATAAAAAGTACTAAGAACTTTGAAATATTTCCCACATTTTGCAGTCCCTTCTCTGTCTGAGACTCTTCAAATTTCACCAGGGGAACGCCTTAGCCTAGCTTTGCTCTGGGCTTTGGAGCCCTCTCTCTCAATGAACAGCTTCAAACAGTCTCCTGATGCAGTGGTTTCCCCAAGAATAGTCACAGATGGAAAAGTGCTTATCTGCTCTCTGAGGAGATGGGAGACAAGGATTTGACTCGCAAATTTGTCTTAGAGGAATGATTGTACCCTATTTCTCCATGTCCTGGATGAATACTGTAAAAAGAAAAAGAAATGTTCTTGATCTTGAAGAATAAATATAGTACAAACACACTTTTTCTTCTTGTATATGGAAGCCAAGAAATTCCTGGTCAGGAGACCTATGTCCTGATTAGGGACCAGCTTTCTCAGGAGTTTGGCCATTATACAGCAGTGCACATGCCCAGAGAGCATCTCCCACTGACTTCCATCCATCCAGCATGCTCAGCCTTATTGCACACAAGAAAACAGTGCCAAAAATTCAGAAAATGAGAAGAAATTATCATTTAACCTTATTCTTCAAGGGTCTTGTTCTCTAATTGAAGGACAGTGTAGCATAGTGTATGACATTGCAAGATTGATGCCAGTTGCCCAGTGCATGGTTAGTACAACACTTTTTGTGTCTCAACAGATGTCCAAAAGTCCCTTGATAGAAAAAAGCTTTTAAAACAGATAACCTTCCATTTTTATGCTTTTCTGTACCCAGGCCCATTTTAAAGCCAGAGCAGGCCTTTGCTGAGGAAGGTTTTGTGGCAGCAGTGGTGCACAACTATGCAAAATTTTTACATTTCATATTCCAGAGAAGCAAATCAAGGCCATAGGACCTACTTCTAGTCTAGCACTTCTGAACTTTGAAAGCTCAACTACAGCCTTCTAGTAGGGAAATCCACTAGCAAGGTGGAAACCTGTATCTCTGCTACACAGATTTCTGTTTTTGAAGACAATTTAATAAATGCCTTGAGTGAGGAGTATTCTGTTAGTACTTTCAATGGCTGATGCAAAAATGACCCACCATATCCCAGTGCTGAAGGTGTAAATAAGTCCTCACCAGTTCTCCATGTGTACTATGTGTAAGGAGTTGGACTTGACGATCCTCATGGGCCCCTTCCAACTCAAGAGATTCTATGCAATCTCCACAGATTCTAGCTGATAAAGTAAAAAACATTGCTGCTCATTGATTTTAGTATATGCATGCAAAATTCAAATATTGGTTGATACATGATTAGTATTTTTGCATGGACAAAACTTTGTTTCACTGGTTATGTATACCTTCAGCCAGGAATCAGGCCAGAAAATTTCAGCCTTAAAGACCATAATGTTTAGCAAGATTCTGAACAATTAAAATGCTATTGAGATTACCTGATGAGTTCCTTTATAAGAAATAATGTTACCGTTCCACTATATAATTAAGTTTCAAATTGAAGATGATTTCCACACAAGCAGTTGTGCTATTTATAGAATACTTTTCATCCTGGAGTTCAAAAAACGGTGATGAGCATGAATAGCGCAAGCAGATCAGGCCCTCCACTTTTTCCTCCAGAGCCTCTTGCTTTACATATTTAGTAGGTTTATCCACCCGAGAGGCTAAGTCCCAAGATCTAGAGTCTGTCTAGGGAAGAATAATTTAATGCAGAGGGCTTCCCACTACATCCTGCTGGTGTTCATAACCCTTAATTGCTACTGTATTGAAACCACGGTTCACTGTAGCTCAGCCAGCAGTCCTAGGGTTGCGGTGTCACCTCTGTCATGCCAGGGTCCCGCTTCTCCCCTCCTTTGGGGAGGCACTCCTGTGTCACCTGTCCTTTCCATAAGGAAAGCGTCAAACAGCTTTCCCGGGGTCAGCCCGGGGAGCTCCGTGTCTTTTGTTCCTGCGGACTCCCAGCTCCTCCTTCGGAGCTACGGAGATGCTGTGTGTGGCTGTCCCTCGGAGATGAAACAGTGACATCCAGCGGTCGCTAGGGCAGAAGTGACAGCGCATCATAGAATCATAGAATTGTCTGGGTTGGAAGGGACCCCAGAGATCATCAAGTCCAACCCTTGACCCATCGCTGCGGTGCTAGACCATGGCACTGAGTGCCACATCCAGTCTCTTTTAAAATATCTCCAGGGATGGAGAATCCACCACCTCACCGAGCAGCCCATTCCAGTGCCTGATCACTCTCTCTGTAAAGAAATTCTTTCTAATGCATCCGATCCAAGCGGAACCGGGACAGGGGCTCAGCCTCAGCCTTGCCGGGGCAGGACAGATGCCGAAGGAAACAGGTCTGAAATGCTGTGGTTCCTCACCAGGCAGATCCCTTCTTTTCCAGCGTCCCTCCAGGGTGGAAAAGGCTGGCTGACACACTCCTTTCAAATCAGGGATTCTCAGACGGCAGTACTTCGTGTGCGACGTTATTGGAAACGCCAACTGGGATACCAGGATCTACTCACTAGGACAGAGAGGTTCCTACAGCTTTGTACTAACCTGTCAGGTCAGCCAACTCTGCCCTTAATGTCACTTTATGAGGCACAGTGATCAACTCTGAATGTATCTTTAAAGGACGGGAATACCATAGACACAGCAATGTGGAAACCAGAATTTATATAGAATCATAGAATCATAGAATTGGCTGGGTTGGAAGGGACCTCAGAGATCATCAAGTCCAACTCTTGATCCACTACCACTACCACTGTGGTTACCAGACCATGGCACTGAGTGCCACATCCAGTCTCTTTTTAAATATCTCCAGGGACGGAGAATCCACTTCTTCCCTGGGCAGCCCATTCCAATGTCTGATCACCCTCTCCGTGAAGAAATTCTTTCTAATATCCAACCTAAACCTCCCCTGGCACAACTTAAGCCCATGCCCTCTTGTCTTGCTGATACTTGCCTGGGAGAAGAGACTGACTGGCTCCTGGCTCCCACCTCCTTTCAGGGAGTTGTAGAGAGCGATGAGGTCTCCCCTGAGCCTCCTCTTCTCCAGGCTGAACACCCCCAGCTCCCTCAGCCTCATAGCACCACATAAACCCATCCCACTCTGGGTGAAGTGTGTTGTTAGTTTCTGGACCCACCTCAGCATCCACTGATGTGGATTGTGGTTTCCCACGATTATCTTAGATCATAACTTCTACCAAAAAGTTAAAATGTAGTAATTTGATTGTAGAGTTAGTTCCAGCAGAGCAGAAAGGAGTAGTTATTAAAAAACCCTACCTTTTAGTAGAGGCAAGACAAAGTTCTTGGTCCTTTCTCACAAATGAAAACATAACAATTTAAGCAAATAACACATACTGTGCATCGCTTTGCATTGTATTGTAGTACATATTTTGGAAATTACATGATTGTATATACTTGCTTGGAGATGAGGGGGAGACATTATGGCTTAAAAGACAGCAGCTTCATGCAATTGTCTCACAGAGGGGTGATGAAGGAAACAGCTCTGTTCTCTAGTGATTACTGAAGATGAGTACTCTGCATTGCTTGATTATATAAGGGTTTGCACTTGATTTATTTACATATTATTTTACCATGGAGTTTGAACCCTAAATGAGTTTTTGTGCAATTCCACCCTTGATCTGCAATGTATTGTTTGGACTTACCTAGAAGGAATGTAAACTGGTCAAAATTGTCAATGTCCTTTCTTCCTCCCTCTATTGGCTGTGCCATTGTCTCCTGCCAAGTCAATGCTGAAATTAAGAGACACAGAGGGCACATCCACTCCCCAGGGTGACAGCTTACACCCATCCCTGATGCTAGTGCAGGAAAACAAAAGCATGCATTATGCAGAGCTATTGTGAGGCCAGCCCAGCCTCCTGCAGGGATAGGACCCTGCTCTAAAAAGGCAGAGGTGCTATAAGGCATTGTTTCCTCCATCATCTCAAACAAAAGGGAGACAGCTGGAATTCTTTATTTTCTTTAGTGGTCAATGAGTAGAATCAACTATTATTAAGGTGAACTTGTTTTCCCATAAATGTCCACAGCTCCTTATTGCCTGAATGTATTTTAGAATAAATAGAAATAATTTTAGAATAGACTGTGTTTGGACTAAGGTAGGCTTAGTTTCCTATCTAGACTTACTGAGAAACCAAACAAATATACACAGTTTTCAGGGATACATTTAAAGGACTGTAGTGGTAACATTGGCCCTAGCTATGCCTCTGCACAATGAGGAAAGGGATAGGAATATCCCTGCATTTCTGTGTACTTCCCATCGTGACTGCTGCTCCTCTCTGACAGGGCTGAACTGATGTGGAGATGAAGGCAATCTGCACTGGTTAGACAGGCAAAAGGTTTAGGGAGAAAGCAATCTTTTGGGGAGCTGACAAGAAGGACACATTTTCTGAATCTTTGGTCCCTTCTTGCAATAGGGCAGATATTCACTGTCTGCCAGGTAAGACTAGAGCAAAGAGATGAGGTGTCTTTTTAGATTCAAAGAAACCTCAGTGGTTTAACAGAGATGAGGACTATTTATTCCATAAGGACAGATTAACCATTGTTGCTGTAAATTGTTTGTCTAAATTATGATTTCCTGAAGGACATTCTACAGTATAAGCAAAATAGATCGCATGGTAAAAACGGATTAATCATAAAGTAACACTATTACTAATTGCAGAGCTATGGTATAGTTCCCCAGGCATCCACTCTGGATAAAAGTGGGATCTAGCCATGTAGGGTAAGAGAGATGTGAATTTTAGAGTTCGTATGTTCCTCTAAATGGACAAACTTGTCTCATTCCTCATTTGCACATTCCTCCTTACCTGCTCCCTGAATTATAATCCAGTTACTGTAATTCAATACCTGCGGGTTAGAATTCAGATTTGTGACTAATATTTCTAAAGAGTTTCTGAAAAATGTAATTCCTCAATCAGATTAGCTATTTGTTAACTGATATTTCCAGATGATTGATTTTTTTTGCTAAAGATGCATCACAATTTAACACTGATGCAATTTTAATATATCAAGATTTTCATTAGTGAAGTGAAATGCTACATTGGTAGTTGCATTTCTTTATCACCTTTCAAATAAAAGAAAAAAAAGTGCTAATGTTTTCAGTAAGGTCCTTAGAGTCTTGTTATTTTTCCAAGCTTGTTAGGAAATTCTCATCTTGCCTACTGTGACCAAAAAACACTAGAATATTTTGTGAGGATAATTCTATCACTTCCACAGGCTCATTCAGCAGTGTGCATGTGGCTGTTTAGCATTTTGCTAATTTTACTTAAGTGAGGAAAGGTGCAGCAAAAAATTTATATTTTAGAAGGTGTCAGGAGCATATCACTCTCTCCAACCTTCTGTACAGCTGTTGAGCTTGCTTTTTTGAAGTGCAGATTAGCAAAGGCAGTTCCTCTCAGAGCTGGGTTTTTCACCCATATTTCTCTACAGCAGTAGCCTGTGTCATCTGCAGTGGGATGTCTGTACTGTTTATGGGCTAATATTGTTATTTCACACCATAGTAATCTTCTCTCAGATAATAGTTGTTGTTATTGCTTCCCAGAAGTATAATCCAAATATACAATACTTATGTCTACCATTAATTATTTGAAAATTTCAAAATAATGAAATCCTGTAGTTTTAAAATTTTTTTGTTGTTCCAGAAATAAAAGCAGGGTGAAATTTGAGCTTGATACACAAAGAGGGCTGCAGTAACAGTAAGTTCTTGCTGTATTCAGTCATGAAGATAATGAATAGGGGGATTGACTGCCACGGTCAACCTTAAATGTAGTTCTTTGCTCCTATGCATTAATGAGATTAAAACAGACCAGACTACTGCCCTAAGGTCTACAAAACTGAAGCTCATTGGAATGAAAATCCAGGCTGGTGATGCTGCTTTTTTCCAGCACTTACTAATTGGCTGAATTTAGGTGAAGTTTGTTACTGTGAAAAAATCGAAGGAAGACCAGAAATTTAGTGTCATGTGGACAAAAGCATGGCATAGGTTAAAAAAAAAAAAAAAAGTTTTGTTTTCTTTTAAGCTTCAAAGGTCCCATAGTCTTCATGGAATGGCAGTCCCTGAGAAAGAACTAGATAAAATCTGATAAAGGAATTTAGCATTTCTTTCTCAGAAATCTGAAATAAAGAGCTCTTTGAACCATTGCACTCCTGAAGTGTGACTGATTTGTACAGAACTGTTTTATATAATATCTAATATCTTTTCTATTCAATCAGGTACTTGTTTCCTCTGTTTCTTTCAGATTTAGCTAAAAGATGTTTTTATCTCAATGCAGGCTGATTTGTGGAGGCAGTGAATCCTGACCTTGTCTTGTTTCCTATCAGCGTCTTTTTCCCAGCATTTTTGTGAGGATGTATCAGATCTAGTTATAGCTGCATAAAGAGAGAGACAGTAGCTTCTTTCTGGAGGAAAGTGAGATACCACTTCAGAGGATGTCATAGGTACCAGTGGATTACTTGGTGCCCTTTGTTTTTAATGAACCTTCTTCAGCCACAACAGCCAGCGATGCCACCCAACTGGGTAGACTTCCATACAAAGGAGCATGCCTTTCCCAGTTTTTTGTGGAATCAGTTTTAAGAGGTTCTGCAATCAGTGCTTATGTTTCTCCCCCTTGATGAGGTGGTAGCTATAAATAAGAGAAACTATTCCCTCCTTTTAAATAAACACGAGAATTACATCTGTCTTGGTTCAAGTTGGGGTCTGATATGGACCATAATAAGGGACACCTGAATGACACAAGATCTCAGAGGTGGAAATAACTTAAATAATTCCAAATAATGTAAACCATTTGGTTTTCTTTAAAGGTGTAAGATTAGAACTAGGACGATGAGAGATCTTAGTGGCAGCTGCCACTGAATCATTGCTATATTACTTTCAGAGCAAATGACCATAAAGAAATGCTCCATGTAGAACAGATATTTTGAACTACACCTCTTTTTATTGCAAAACAATTGTTACAGAAATTTCAGAAAGATCTACTGTAGTAATTGCCAACTTCTGCTTTTTATTACGTATCTAAACACAGTCTAAAAGTGCATTGTGAATCCAGTACACCTTTGGAAAGGACCATTTTTCCTAGTGATACACATTTAGACAAATCATACTTGTAAAGCTTCATATTAGTAGGAATTTGTTTAAAATGCCATTTTAATAATTTTTCTCCCTTTATAAATGATTGTTATACACTTACAAATGATAGCTCAAATAATAAATGATTAAATAGCTATTAGTATAGCATATTGCAAACACTGTTCCAGACAGCAGTAGCAGCATATAGACTCTCCTCATGTTCAACAACTGCAGTGGTGGAAGGATATAGCTTTAATGCAATTTAGTTGTGTGCAGGCATAAAATAGTATTTCACAGCCAATTCCCACTTCTGTCCCTTCCCCCTCCCTACCAAATACTAAAATAAACAAGAGTTATCACTTCCCTGCAGCAGAAACAGCAGCAATTTCATATTAAAACAATTTTTTTTCCTAACAGCATTTTGAAATAAGTACTGTGTGGCTCTACAAGAGATCTCAAAGCGTACAGCAAAAATTAAAAGGTCAGAGATTGTTTCACAACCAGTCTGGCTCAATGGTTCAGTCATTAGACTTCCCACTTGATAACGATTTAGGATAATCTGTGCCATGACTCAAAGTAATACATGGTTAGAAATGCAGAATAAATCTCTGACAAGTCAGAGAGCTCCACTGAAACCAGTGGATTTTCTGCAGATTTGAACCAGCATCAGAAAGACCATAACCAGAGTCAATCTTGGAGCAGAGAAGCCTGTGTGACCTGCAGCATTCACCCTGTGACTGGCAATAAAGCAGGGTAACTCTCACTGGGATATGGAAACTCAGTCCCTCCACATTCATCACTACTGCTTTGATGCCAGCATGTTGCAAGGCCAGTGAACACTATCTAGAGGAACGAAGGGTTTCACTAGGTAAGCATACAACCCCCAACACTTTGCTTCTGCCCAGATTGGTTCGTGCTGATATATGAGGTGGATGAGGGAAAATTCATGGAAGCTTTTCCCATTTCTTTTGAAAAAAGATGATCTATACCCAGTGTCTTTTAACCAAACTGAAAATGCAGCCTTTGTTGAATAAATTGTGCATATTTGTGCAAAAATGCAAATATACTATTATTTTTAAGCAGGGGAGAGATACCGCAACTACTGAAGTAATCCTATGGAAATCCAGGAATGACCAGCTCACATTTTCCCTTCTGGTGATAATCAGATCCTCTTTAGAATATAACCTGAGCAACAAGACTTTTATGCTTGTTTTGAAAATTTGCACCATGAGTTTACAGAGAATTTTGCTTCACTGGCTCACTCTAAGCTAATACCTTTGAAAACTTAGGCTCTCGGGACAGATATTTGTTTGCTCCAACTGCAGTCATTGGACTAAGGCTGTGTGCTGCTACCAGCACTTGTTTTGAGCAGCTATCTGTGTAGTTGCATTTTCCATGAGCTGACAGTTTTTAAGAAACAAATGATTTTCTTCTCATACAAAAAATATACCTAACTAAGATATTTATCCCCTGACAAAAGGCTATCCATTCCACAAAAGGTACAAATCAGTTTTTTTACCAAAAAATCTATAAATGGAAAATGAAAAAAAGCAATCTATATCTGGAACCCAGAGGGATTTCCTTATGAAGATGAATGGATGTTTTGGTTTTTCATTATATTTTCAAATTATCCCCTCACTGCCATTTGTTAACTGGCACTTGTGCTAAGAACAGTAATGTAGCACCTTATCTCTTCCAAAAAAAGAGAGAGCCAAATGTCTGAGCACTGCTGTACTTTCGCATTTTGTGTTGAATATTTCAATTTCATAAAATACAGTTGTCATTTAAAAATAATTTTAAAAAATCACTTGTTTGCTAAAGATCAAACATAATGGAAATCATGTAAACATCCAAAAACTTGAATTCATTCCTAACTGGATTCATCTTTACAGGCAGACAATAGCAAAATGTTCAGTCTCATAGTAGTCCAAATAAACTCATGGAACAATGCATGCATTTTCATTGACACAAAAAAAGACTGGACTGTAAGGAGGAGAAACTATTTCAGTCATATCACACTGTTATTGTGAAAGTATAATGTGCTATAATCCAATACCTAGGACAAGTGTATACCCCAACTGTAGAATAGCATCACTTAAACTGGAAACAACAGAACAAATTACTCTAGGAAAATATTTATAAAATACTGTACACCGCTTCCTCAGTTGGCCAGCATATGTAAACAAACAGCTAAGTTCAATTGAATTTCAAAATATTAGTTAAGTTCATTTATCTTATAATCTTTTGCATAACATGCCAGTTCATCTTTCACACTATCACAACTCACCTGTCACAGCCCACAGTGGCTCGTTAGAGGTTTATACATCAGCTCATACAGGCATTTAAGTGGAGCTATACAGAGAAATGTGTGAAATATACCAAACTTACACACTGTGTCCAGCAATGCATATTCCATATGTAAGCTAAAAATTGGATAGCGGAACTTAATGCTTGATGCAACATGTGCTATTTTATTGAATGTTACAGATTTACAGACAAGACTTTATAATGATATTAAAACTGTCCTGTAACGTTCACTAATATTACCACATGTCACAACTATACTGTTTTATATATGGGAGATATGTATATATGTGTGCATATATATCTATTTCATAAGCTAACTTTTGATACAGAATATGTCATATGGCACATGCTATAGCTACATGATGATGGATGATAAGACTTTTACTCTCACTAAGCGGTCATAATAATATCGGGGGTGGGTAATCTGGTCCCATTGCAAGGAATGGTTGTTTCACCATCAGATTCAAAAAGGAGCAGTTTGATGCAATGTGTAAAAAACAGGTGAAGATAAAATAATCTAACATCCATCATAATATACTCTATAGACACCACATTGTAGAATAAATGGGAAACATTCAGGAAAAGTAGTGTTCTGACATCTTCCAATCACACTTTTAACATCTGAATTTACATTTAATAATGGCAATTTTTAAGAGGTAAATAAAGTGTCCTGTTTCATTTTGCCTGGAATGTGTGCTCCAGCTCAATAAAGTGCTGTATCCTAAACATTTATACAGCTTCTGGGTTTGGCAAATTCCTTCACCCTGACAAACTAAGCAATGAAATCTACCCCAGAGGAGAGCCCTATGCCTTTAACTAACTCACTAAGCTCTGTTGAGGAATTTCTAATCAATCTGAAGTTCCTCTAGAGCAGACCGGTAATACAGTGAAGGTGGAAGAGTCCACAAACAGTTTTAGCAGACATTCGTAAAAGTAACAAAGAAAACAAAGTGACAATATCCCCCTCTACTCACCAAAGATAGATAGATTTGGAGAAGCCTTAGGAAAAGGCTGCTAACAAAAGTTGGCACATTTGAAGCAGATTGTTAAACAGAAGTTCCTTTGCCCCTGGGCATTCTGCTATTGTTCAACAACCAGCCTGCCACAAGCATGCTTCATAATGCACAGAAAGGTTTCTGACCTTTCTTGGTGTTGCCATGTGACCATAACGCTGCACATGTGCTGCAAGGCAATTGCATAAACACGGTATCTTGGTGGAGTTTAGCTCATTGAAAGCCTGATCACATAGAAGAAAGCAAGGAACACACGGACGTAGGAAGTATGAAACACGTTGTGCTTGAAGTCCCCAAGCTGCATTTCTTTTTCCTGAACTTTCCAACATAGTGACGCAGTACCTAAATATTTTCACCTTTTTTGCCTCTTTTCTTGAGGCTGATGATTATTTTTATGTCTGGATTTGTTGCCTTTCAGACTTAGCTCTCATACAGCACTGAGTCTCCCAGGGTGAGATCCCAGTGAGAAAGCGTCAGCCTGCTTTTTCAAAGCTGCCTTAGAGATTTGGAAGATAACTCCCATTTGAAAAATTGAAAGGAAGTACCCCGCTCACACATGTTCATTTTTAATAACAAAAAGGAGCTGGTTCTACACAGATGTTCATTGTAGAGATGTTTCAATTTCTAATAGCACTATCTCCAGCACTTTAGGAGCTTAGAAGTTTTGGCTCTGTACAGGAAATCTTGATCCAGTTGCAGTTTATGCTTTTCCAGGCTCTTCGCCTTTTGCATACCCTTCCACCTGTGATCACCATGATATCTTATGAGAAGTCTGAAACTCTGGTTGACATTGTGGACCCTTAGAATGTGAGTAGGGTCAGTGGAGTTACAACTGTCTTCAGCCAAAACTCTTAACTGTACTGCCTTTCAGATATGCTTTCTTTTACTAAAATGGTCATTATGCGGTATTCTGCTGAACAGTGGAAGCCAAGTGGCAACTGATGGCTTTTGCTCTTTACAGATGCCAAAGCAGTTTCACTTTGGTTTCTTAACTTACCTTAAAAGCATATATACTTTTTATTGTCTTCCACTTCTGTGTCAAGAACAGAAGCAAGCAACTGCCTCAAACAACTTCAGTCTGACTGTATTAATCTGGATTCAGATTGCTTGATAAGTCTTGTATAGATTGAAATGTTCAAATACAGCTATGTCCTTGCAGGGAAAAAAAAAACAAACAAAAGGAGTTGTACATTTTTAGGTGAGGGCATGGTGTGACCAATTGGCAGCTCAAATGGAACAAGAAGACCCTGATAGAAGCCTAGTGGATAAATCTGCCCAATTTGTATATGTAATTAAACAGAGCAGTGACAACCTGACAATGTTACTGTTCTCTGCTCTGATCACCTTAGTCTTACTGTTCCATCACATCTTTTCTTTTAGTGAGACAACATATTGATGACAATTGTGGTAAAAAAATAAATATATACTATTCCGCTTAATTACATTCTTCCTGAGCTTGCTCAGCTGTGCTAGAATCTAGAATGCCTGTTTTATACAAGAAATCACCTGATATTTTAACACAAATTCTTCCTCCATTTAAGTTGCAGTACAAAAGGCATTTCATTTCCCTTTCTGCTCTTGAAAATATAATTTTTTTGTGGCACTGGAAGTTGATACAAAAAGAGAGAAGTGAATGTTGCGTTTGTTATCTTGTTCATCTTTTTTCATTTCCATAAGTGTGGGATGCAAAGGATTTGGGAGACTTTAGGTTTTGTTTGCTGCCAATTCCTATGGAAGTAACAAATGCTTTTCATCAGTCATCACCATGGTGAAACAGATGAAAAAGAAGTTGTGACTGAAGTTTAGAACATCTATTTTTTACATCTCTTTTTGCCAGTTAATTCCTGCATCTTAAAAACTTGAATGATGATCAAGGATCTTAGGATGCCTTCTAACAAAAGGCAGGTTTCTGAACCTACTAATTTATTTCTTGCGACTTCATAAAGGGGGCTTGCTATTCCTATTGTTTACTTAAGTCTTCGTAAAGCTTTCATCCCTCCCTTTTTCCCTAAGTGCAAATGTCAGCTGGGTCAAGATGCAGTAACTCAGTGGGAGATACCGAGTCTGACAATGCGCTCCCTTGACCGGTGGCTAATGCCAACTGGAGTTGACACAGTGTGACGTGTGGTTTTTTTTTCTTGTTTTTTCCAGTTCTGCTAAGAAAAATGAACCGGAGCGCTTAGACTGCTGGTGCGCTTTGTCTAGGCCTAGCTGTGTTTGCTTTCAAAGCTGCGGAAGGCTCCCGTTCTTGACAGTCTCCTCATGGACAGGTTGTCCCCTCTGTTCTCCGGCCTTGAGGATTTACTTCTCTGGAAGGGGTTTCTCAGGCCTGTTGCATTTCGCTGTCGGTCAAGTTTATCACTGATGGAGTAGCTCTTCCTCGTGTGCTGTGCATACAATGTGTTTGACTCCTCTGCAGAGTAGCTGTTGGCTCGTTCTATTTTTGGAAGTGGGATGCTGTTGGCCAGAGTTGTACCACTGCCATCTTGAGGAGATAAGGGGATCCCCTTCTTGTCTTTGGCCTCGATATCCTCATGATCAGAGCTTGGGTGGCTTAGTTCAGCTTCTCTTTCTGGATGGCAGCATCCCAGATCTTCCACTTTGACTCCAAGACTTCCAGGGAAGCTGGCCCTCTCTGCGATGGCCTGCGGAGCACTCACGCACCGTGTGTCTATGCAGTCTGTAATACTTGTGTACTCTGCTGTTTTGACTGGGACACCCAGGCTGCTGAAGAAACTTCGAGATGGCGAGAACATAAAGCTGTGGGATTTCACAATTGGTGTTTCCTCCAGAATAAATGGAGTTGTAGCCAGATAACGACTGCTTTTAGATCGCTCTAAAGTGTGGTATAAGGGCGGGTCAGAATCCCAGGGGATCTGGCAATCTGCAATTTGTGAATAGTCTGAGGAAAATGCTCTTGTTTCTATTCCAGAGGTTTCCTCATAATCAAGACTCCTGCCAGAAATTTTTTCACCTGGTGTGCTGCTAATGTATGCGCTGTGAGCTAAAATGGAAGAGGCTATGTGAGCCTGCAGAGCTGTGTCTCCAGTACCAAGAATATTTATGGAGCTCTCGAGAGGTTCTGTGTCAGAATGTATCTCATCCATGGCAGAAACATAGATATCTATACAAGATGAAGGCCTTCTGGAGTCTGGGGCAATTGACAAAGTGCTGGTAGGGGCTAAAGGAACCTTTCCTTCTTTTGCTATTGAGTGGGAACTGATAGTCCGATGCAGGCTTGGAGATCTTTCCTTAAAAATGCTTTCAAACTTTTCCAGCCCAAACTTGTCCTTCATATTTGTTGCATAGAAAGAGTGGCTTCGCATGCGGGGCGTGATTGTAGGAGATGTTGGGGACATCGACTCTTCTCCTGTGGGATCTATACTCTCTTGAAGTTTGTAAGTATTTCCTTCCTGACTATTGAAGCTACTCTGCCTTACAATGTAGGCTGCATCAGTACAGTCGGATGAGGTCCTGGATCTTATCTTGGTTGTCTCACCTCTGTCTATGCCAGTCAGTTTTTCTAAGGCAGTTACCATTCGTCCCATCATATCTTCTAGCTGAGCAAGACGTATGTCAACAGTCTGCAGAGAGGCCTTCATGCAGTGCTCGCGCTCATTTACTTCTTCCAGACGCATGGCCATGTTCTCTACCCTTAAAAAAGGGAAGAATTAAGCAGGTTAATTTCTGCAAAGCAGTGGTGATCAGTTAGGAGCTCACCTAAAGAAATAGGGACAAACTAGGTCTCAAAATTCAAAGCCAATCTATACCACCTCACCTGCTTCCAAAACCACGCCAAAAGATGTTCACGACACAACCAGCACTCACTCAGGAAAATGCTCTAGTGGGTTAAATCAGGGGTGTCTGCCTTTCAAGGCAGAAGGGCTTTTGGGTGTGCCCTCTTCAAGGACAGGAGTTATTACAGAAATGTCCGCTGCCCCTCTGCTGCCAAAACTTCAAAATGTTTCTGTTGAAGATCATGACTTTTGAAAGCATAAGTAGAGGAAACCAAATCTGAAGAAGTAACTGTATTACTGTAATCTGACTTCACTAGATGAATGATCAAACAACCATTACTAATCAGAAATTAACTGATAGTTTAAAAGAATCTCATTTTATCCATCTTATTTTTCATTAAGGCACCAGTCTACCTCTAGTTCTGCTAGCTTCTACAACAAAATATACCAATGTAATTGCAAACAGAATAAACCTCCAATGCTAAAGGAGCAGTTTAAACAGGCAGTAGTTGAATTTCCCTTTGTGTTGTTATCTGAATTGCTATTTCATTGAAAAAAAAATATTTTGAAATATTCATAATAAAATAATTCACTGCCTTATCACACATTGGGATTCTGTGACACCTTTTCCAACATGAGGAACAGAAAACATTGAAATTTTAGGGCTGTCAGACATATGGAACGATTTGAGAAAAATCCTGGATTTTACTTTGGAATGATCAGATTAGGACGAACAAAAAACATTCACTATAGCAAGTTACCCAAGAAATTGAACACATTTATAACATTCTGTGAAGTTAACTGCATAGTCTTTTTTTTGTTTTGTTTTGTTTGTTTTTTTTGTTTGGTTTTGTTTTCTTGTTTTGTTTCTTTGCTTTGAGAGATATTCGGAATTTTTAGCACAAATATATTAATTTGACTTATTACAGTTGTCTACATATGCAGATATATTTGTGTCTGGAATTATGAGCAGAACTTTCCACAGTGAAGGGAGTTTTGCATGCTGCATTCACATGAGGTCTGTGCAATACTACTCAACAAATATAATGCATCCCAAGGAGAACCTAGTGTCATATCTTGCTGGTAGACATTCATGTATTTGTCATATTTGTCATACCTTTCCTGAACATAATCTATTATCTACTTTCAAAGGCATGGTGAGAAACTGGTAGTACTCTTGGTCAAGAATAGGAAAGACTTTTGAGATATGTAGTCTGTTGGTTGCTATGGAAGTAATCACAGATATGATTGATTGATAGTAGTGGTAAATTTATAGAGAAACTCAACAAGACGAGGACAGTGCAATCTGGATTCTGAAACCAGGGGTAACTAGAGATGTGCACAGATAACTGAGAAGTCCATACTTGTATTTACACTGGATGGGTTCTGACTATATAATTATATTCACAAAAAGAAAGTTCAAGGGATGATGATCTCCTCCAAACCCAGAGCTGTAAGATGAGTTTAATTACCTTTTGTTATATATATTCCAGATGGCCACTCCCAGATATTTGTCCTTTTAATTAGTGGCATACACTTATATTAATTTGCTGTTCAGTACTGAAATAAATCATAAAACACCTGTATTGTGGTTTTTGTTACAAGACAAATAAGGCAAATGCTGACCCAAGACAGGCTCCACTGCACGTCAGGGTGGACTGTTCCAAGGTGAGAGTACAAAGTGCAGCTTGTTGAAGGTAAGTAAAGACACTGTGGTCCTGACCCAGCACAGCCACTGACCACTTAGCTGAAATCATTAATGTAGACCCAGGTAAATGCAGCAAAACCAAGATCTCTTATTGTTTTGTTTTCCTGAGCTCCTAGACATCTGAGACCCACCTATGCTGGCTCCCCCTCTCCCATTTCCCTTCCAGTGCCATACTCCTACTCCCTCTTCCAGGCATACCAGACTTTACACCTACAGTGTTCAGCTTTTCTTCCTCCAAGCAGGATTTGGGGCACTCTAATAAATCCAGCTGAAAGTTGGAGCTACTCAAACAAAAGGTGAGACTGTCACAGATGCCTGGAGGAGAGGGAAAGCAGTGAGTGGTCCAGGTGTTGGCATGTGACAAGGGGCTAGACCCAGCCCTTCCTTCTTTTTGAGCCTAACAGCATCCTCAGGTACCTGCAAGAACTCAGGATCCTCAGGTACCTCTTCGGCAGAACTCACATTTGCAGGGCTTTCTGATTCAATTTTACACCACATAAAACTGAGTTCATTGCACAGCTAGTAAATCTGATATCTCATGGCTATAATGTAGGTACTGTGCTTGGTGTGCTACTAGAGGCTAATGACAGCACATTAGAAGAGAAATTGGGTAGTGCATCTTCTCTATTTTCTTTGCTTTTCAACTTGTTAATTGTACAAAGACACCTCTATATCGAAACTATAGAGTGCAAAGCTGGATTTTAAATATTTTAATGTTCCATGGGTTAGAAACAAGAACTTTTATGGTTTGGATGAAGACCACTTCAGGGGATATTTTCCTGGACATAATTGCAGGCACAATGACAGACCTGGGCATGTAGTTTTAGAATGTATGTTATTCAAGGCACTTAGGTAGCCCTGATTCAACAAACATCTTTAAAGTATTCCTCAGATTTTTGGGGTATTTACACTTTCCTTGCGCTGTATAGAATTGCAGTTGGTTTGGCAAGGAGAGAAGAGACCTTTTTTTTAGGTGGTCTCAAACCTGCTCTTCATCTACAGTATGGGGGTTGTTCCTTTTCCCAGTCCCTGCCTTTGGCTTCTGCAGCCTGGAGGGTGTGACCAGAGTCTTTGCTGGTGAAGACAGAGGCAAAGTAGTCAGTGAGTACCTTGGCCTTCTCTGCATCTTTGGTGACCAGCTCTCCCATTTCCTTCTGGAGTGGGCCCACACTTTCCCTAGTCTTCCTCTTATCATTGACATACATATAGAAATTTTTCTTGTTGCCCTTAACCCCTCTTACCAGATCCAGTTCTCTTTATGCTTTTGCTTTCCTATCCTGAACTCTTGCTTCTCTGTCTACTCAGTGCTTCTCTCAGGGTATCTGTGCTTGCTTCCATCCTCTCTAAACTTTTTTTTTATCCATCAGTGTGTAAAGAAGTTCCTTGCTCATCCCTGCCAGCCTCCTGGCACTCCTGCCTGCCTTCCTCTTTACTGGAACACTTTGGTCCTGAGCATACAGGAGGTGATCCTTGAATATGAACCAGCTTTCCTGGGCTTCTTTCTCATCTAGGGATTTGCCCCATTCTACCCTAGCAAGCAGATCCTTGAAGAGACTGAAGTCTGCTCTTTGAAACTAAGTGCCCTCAGCGTACTTCACGCTTTTCTCTCTGCCCTCAAGGATCTTGAATTCTACAATGTCACAGTCACAGCAGCTTAGTTTCCCATGAAGTTTTGTTATTCACCAGCCCATCTCTGTTGGTGAGAACAAGGTCTAGCAAAGATCCTTTTCTGGTTGGTTCCTCTACCATTTGTAAGAGTAAGTTGGTATCAATGCACTCCAGGAACTTCCTGGAATGCTGGTGCTTTGCTGTGTTGTCCCTCCAGCAGATGTTGGGATGATTGAAGTCCCCCATGAGGACCATGGCTTGTGAGTGCAAAGCAGCTACTATCTGACTAAAGAGAGCCTCATCCACTTAGTCATCCTGGTTGGGTGGCCTGTAGCAGACCCTCACCGTGATATCACTTGCCCCTGACTTCCCTTAAATCTTGACCCTTTGGGTCTCTTTCAGGTCCTCACCCATCCCCAGGCAGAGCTCCATGGACTCCAGCTGGTCACTGATGCTCCTCTTTGGCCTTCCCTGTCCTTTCTAAATTCTTTCTGCCCAGCCATCCCCACAGTGCAGTCATAGGAGGTGTCCCACCACATTTCTGTGATATCAGTGACATTATAGCCTTGCAGGCATGCAGTCATGTGCAGCTCCTCTTCCTTATTCTCCATGTTTCAAGCATTTGCAAAGAGGCATTTGAGAGCAGCCTTACTGGCAGGGCTTATACAGGTCCCTGCAGGTGCTTTCCTGTTGGCCTGGGGATCTCTTCCAGGCCCAGGACATCTGCCAGTGGCTGTCTTTAGTGGGGTAACATCTTTCTTTGTTATTGTTATTGTTGTTGGTACCTTTGCATCACCATGCCAGCCTTGGGCTCCTCTCTAGTGGTCACAGTTTTATACCCTTCCCCCTTCAAAACTAGTTTAAAACCTAGTTATAACCTAGTTTAAATAAGGCTCACTGTATCTGAGTGGCTAGCAGGTCAGTGCTGATGCTGTAGTTTTCATTGAGGAAGTCTTATTTACTCTCCCATTGTGTTCTGACCACTCATGCCTGGAAGTTATGCTTTAAGAATCTTAATGCAAGAGTAATTTGTGTTTCTCACTACATCAGTTTTGTTCTAATGCAGCTGCTTAAAAGATTCATGTTTTTAAAACTTTGAGGAACATTTGCTTTAGCAAAAAACAAAATAAAAAGCAAAGACATTCACCATCTTTTATTACCCTACCTTTTAGCTATGACTTCTTAGAAAGTCTTCAATTTTTTCCCTTCTCAAGAAAAAGAAGAAAGGTAGGAAAGGCAACAGAAACACATTTCCAAATCAATTTATGAGAGAACAAACAAAAAAGGTGCACCTTTCTGAAGTGACACGGATTCTCTCATCATTGGAGGAATTGAATCTGTCATCCTTTTCTCTAAAATATTCTTCTATGCACTGCTCTTCAAAATCATGGACTTTTTTCAATTCATCTTCGGTTATGAAAAGTTCTGTGGAAAAAATTGAATTTGGCAAAGGTTAACATGAGAAATTAACTACATTCTTCTTACTGTGGAATTAATGGGATAAACATTCAAAAGGAGGCTACACATTTATCAGGCATTTTGGTGTGAAAGCCAATAGATGCAGCTATTTGCCAAGTTAGTGGCTTGATTATATATGATTCTGGAGAGAGAAACACATAAGCAGGCAAATGCTGAACAAGCATGAATTTTTTCTGATTGCATGAGGTCTAAACACAACTCCTTGTCAGGTCCTGGAGAGACAGTGGGAGCCAAAGCCCACTTATAACCTAATACAAATATAATCAAACTAGCACACTGTTAGGAAAGGAGTCTGAGAGTGCAGAGGGCCCACTTGATGTGGCAAAAGCATACTGCAGGAAGCAGCAAGGGCTGTGGCAGACAGTGTGATGTGACTGACAGGAGAGCATCCTGGTAGTGCTTGCATTGCCAGTACCACTGCTTGGCTCCAGCTCCTTCCCCATACAGAAGTGAGCTGTGACATGGGCTACTGCTGGGAAGAGAAGTGCATCCTTTAGTTCCTTGCCTCTTGCTTATATAATGGAGATGGTGGTGATTTTCTACATTAAAGAGCTACATAGAGAAGAGGACAGAAAGTGCTATCAAAATAATGACAGGTTTTCCATCATGGTTATGGAAGGTCACACCAATGTGTCTGGAGAAGGTACTCCTCTGGTTTGAGTCAGTGTCAGGAAGAGAACAAGTGTCGACAAAAAAATTATTTCTCACCATCTCTTAGCTTATCTAGGAAAAAAGTTTGTTGTAGTGAACTATGTACTATTTGCTCAAAAAGTAGGAATGCTCTGTCTGCATGGTCAGAAATAAAACTGAGACCTTGAAGTGTGATGTACTGTATGAAGATTTCCAGCAATAACAGACCTCTAACAAAAGCAACAGAAACACAAATCTCTTTGCTTTGAAGAGAACAACCCTCAAAAATCCCAGAAAAATCTAGCTTTGTTAATGGTCTGAGGAGAACTAAGAGCTGGGCAATGCAGGTAAAAATAACTGATTCAGGTAATACTTCTGCAGTTAATGTAGTTCTCTGCTCGAAAGGTTATCAAGGTGCTGGTCTTAGCCTTCAGTCACATCAAACACTGGATATTACCAGGGAAATGGGAATGTTCCAGTCTGTATAGTATCTAAGACTTACTTAGTCCATAGTCTCTCTCATCTGGGTCGCTTTCATGCTTCCGCCATCTGCAGCAAAGGTGTTGGAATATCATAGTCATATGGCTGAAAATGATGAGAGGGGGTGGTAGTACAGGTCTTTCATGAAATGTCATTATTAGCTGGTATCTTTGAAACTTCCATACTTGGTTGGATATGGATTTGACTTCAAAAAATGTATTGCTGTAAGGGAAGAAGAGGAAAATAGCATCAGATTGAAAAGGTTTTGGGTAGTTTGCCAAAGATGATATGACAGCACCTTAACTAGACACATTTCACTAATAGTGTCAAATGTTTCCTTGTCATAAAAAGAGGAAGAACAAGAGAAATTAATTAGTTTGTGCTCCAACAAAGCACAGTGGCAATCAGCCATTTCAAAGTATCTTACTTTAGTGTACATCTGCTCTGTACAACCACTTAATTTTACAACAGCCCAATGAGACAGCAACGTGACCCATTCAAACACTCTTGTTTTCCATATTGTGAGTGAATGATGCCATAATTGAACTTTAATTTTTTTGGCTTCACTGCTCTGTTTCCCACTGGGTGTCTGTCCTTGGAAATAAGATAGTGTGACGAACTTGGCATTTCCCTCAATCCCTGGAGACAAGCTACTGCCTCTTTAACATTCACATCCTCTGAAAATGGGTGTCAGCCAAAGTCTTCAGCAGCCATCTTAGGCTGTGAATAATATCCGTCCCTCCCAAGTCCATACTTTGCAATGTATCACTCACTTGAAAACAGCAATGAGGAGGTTGACCAGAAGGATGTTTGCAACTAAGAGGTAACAGGCCATGATGGCAGGAACGATCCATGCTCCTGTCTTGCAGGGAGGTAGCTGGATTATTTTGCCATCTTCTCTTGTTTCATTTTGACCACAAGGAGCTGGGAACAAAAACGTAAAAAGAAATCCCCAAAACCAGCAAAATTGGATTGAATCTCATTTTTTCAGCTTTTACAGAATTAAAAAAAAATATTTATAAAGGCCCATCTGCCAAAACAATATTTTATAAACAACAGTGGCATTGATCCTCCTCCCAAGAAGTTTGTGCTTGCTATCACAGATTTTACAAGCTGAAGTTCTTGTTACTGTGTGTTATTTTCCATCAATATCAAGATAATCCCCTCTGAAACTGCAGGATACATGCCTGGTGTGAGTAAGCAACCTGGTTGCATACAGCTAACATATGATGGTACTCTGGTAGTAATTAGTGTCTGTGCATTGATCAAAATGTTTAATCCTGGAAAAAAGCATAAATACTGTTTTTTTAATCCTGAAAGCTTGGACTTTTTTGTTTGATAGAGAAGGATGTGATAACTAGCATAAGGAAAAAGGTATACATGAAAATAAATTAATTAAAGAGTAGACATTTATTTCTGTCACTCTGGGACATACTCATAATGACCTCCTATTTGGACTTCTGACTGTATGCCTAGAAACAGTGGGGGAGATTATGAAGTCTTTAGTGTACCAGGTAAAAGGACATGTAGGCAGCAGAGTTGCCACCTGTTTCTTCCTTGAATGTTTTGGAATTAAGTATTCTCAGTATTAGAGATAGAACACTATTATTTGAGATAGAACACTATGAAATAGGTTTCTTTGATTATTTTTTTACATGTCTTCACGTGTTGTGGTGGGTGATCTGCATTTGCAAGCATGGGTTCAGCTTATATCATTCTTACCTCAGTCCTAGTCATCCTAAGTAACTCTGTAGTCACCTCTTCAAGAAAAAAAACGAAGCAGCTTACATAGACAAACCAACCAGTACTTTTTTGTGCTGCACTACAGCCAGCTTCACCTTGTCCCCATTAAAATAATTTAAAGTGAGGAATTTCCAAAGTGCTCAGCACTGGCTCAGTTCCTACTGATTTCGATGAGAATTTAACAACTGACTTCACAGATGACAAAATTTGCCAATGCTGTATGTTTTGTAACATTCCACCCTATGTCAACAAATCCGTATTTTCCAACACCAACTATTGTTTCTTCTCAAAAAGGTCCTGCAGAGCTCGGTTCACAGAGTATGGGACTGATCTGTGGGTGTCTGTACTGGAAATCATACGATATTGGATGTGATTTGGGTACTTTGGTTTGGACACTACATATAGATTTTGGGCTGTTACATATAGAATTATCATAGCCATATGGGACAGAAGATTACATGATACACCAGCTTCAAACAGAACTTTCCAGAAATACTCGACTCACAAAAAAAAAAAAAAAAGAAATGGGAAAGCCAAGTATGAGCAATACTACTGTCTTAAATAGCTCTGTTGTGTCTAGACCCATGGTGTCACTAATTCTTCCTGCTTAGAGAAGTGAATTTTATTACTGGAACAGGCTGAGAGTACGCGATGCTTTGTTTCTCAGAAAGCATCACCTTGCAAATCATTTTAAGTTAGTACTGACTTCATGTTTCCTGTACGGGTCCAAGCAGCAGTTTCATATAGACATTCAAAATGCCATCTGTGAGCTGCTGTGAGTGCAGGACTGCATGCACTCAGCTTTTACCCAGCAGAATCTGGGACGTTCTATACCTCTTGGTGTCAGCACTCAGTGTGAGAATTAAATTTCTGTTTGTGTGGAAACACTAAATTGCTCACGTGTTGATTCAGAGTTACAAAGGTCAACACAACCGTACCAAAGCCCATCATGATCTCACTAGTAAAGAAAAAATCACTCTCTAAATTGTTGAAGCTTGTTGTCCTTTTATGAGCTGACAAGCAGAAGAAAAACTGCCTTTTGTAGCAATGACAGAAACTGGGAAAAAGCACTTAAACCACAGATCAGTGAGTTCAGAAACTCAACACAAAATCTTGTTACAATTATATTATTCCAGTTTTCTCCACTTATAAAAGGGAATTTAACCTAAGAAAGCTCATAATCATTGGCAACTACCAAGATAAAAAAAAGATTTTTCCAACTATATTGTCTACAATGGAGTATTTAGAATACCATCAATGCATCTCTGTAAATTTATGTGGCTCAATGATGGCCAGAGTAAGCTTTCTACAAAGACAAGTCCCTGTAAGTTTATTCTATACACATACACATGTTCACTTGTCCTGAAGGTTTGTGAAAGTTTTTCTGTTTTGCAGATTTTGTTGTAGGAACAGCTTTTAAATGGCAAGACAACAACAGTGTCATGCCTTACTTTATGAAGAACTGAGCCACCACTTAATCTTCACATCCTCAGCTGCATGTATGATGTGTCCAAAATGCAGAAGGCCGTTTTCCACTATGCATCACTGAACTCCTTTTAAATTATAATATTAAAGTATTTTCTACTTTCTATTAAGCTGTTTGGTTAAAATCATTGCTCCCAGACAACCAGAAAAAGAAACCTCTCTCTCTATGGAAAAGGGCAGAGGTGTCTGATAGGAACTAAAAAGTAGCAATGACACTGTTTTTAGATGATGAAGGTACTTGTTTACTCTTAAGAAGTTAGAATTCTGCTTATAGGATGCAAGAGACTTTGTAATGGAAACACAGGAGAGTTCTCTTCCCTCCAAGTATGTAGAGTCCCAAGCACTGCTTATCTCCTTGCCATGGCCAGCTGGGGTAGCTGTCTCACCCCCTGACTGCACCTACCCCTGCATGGGCACCAGCTGTGGGTCTCACAACTCAGACAGCAGCACCTGCATTACATCAGCGAGTTCACTGGTGAGCAAAGCAGGACGGTGCACATCCATCATCTGTTGTTAATCAGTGCAAGTTTTATTATCCACCCTGAGGTGCTTTCCTTTGAGCTTCACTCCTGAGCAGGGCTCCACTGGGTCGGGTCCCCGTTTGATCAGCACTGGTGTGCTGGGTCTCCCGCTGTGGTAAGGCTGTGCCTTCCACAAAGCCAGACCTTTCACTTGCTGGGTGTGGTGCCTTGGCCCTGAGGGATCCTCCCACACCTGCCTCTCATGTGTAACATGATCTGACCACTTTAATAATGTTTGGAGAAGTGCAGTTATTTTTGTATGTATGCAGTACCATATTGTGATAACAAAGTTTTTCAAAAGCGTTATTTTAACATGTATGAAAACATGTTTTTACATTACAGCCTTGCTTTAACAATAAATACATAGAGTACTTAATGCCAGTGGAACGTTCTGCTGGAGAAAATTCTGTTGGTATAACTATATGCCCATTTTATATAACTGAAAGACCTAATCAGTCTGATACTTGCAGGCCATTTCATAAAGGTTGAACATTAAGTCCTAATTTAGGATTTAGAAAATAACAAGTGGTTGGAATTTTAATTTCAGTTACACACGTTAACTTCATTCAGTTGTCAAATATTGCATCCTGACATCTGTGGATGTACGTATTTTTTTCATCTCTTGTTTCCTTTTTCAAAATCTCCTCTTATGCTTATTTTTCCTTCCTGGCTTCAGTTTCCAGTTTCCTGTATGGGCTTTTCCTGCTATATACCTAACCCTTCCTCTTTCCTGGCCAGCAAATATTTGTGAAGCAAAGAGCAGCATGCCACACCTCTATGTGTTTCAGACCTCAAGTAGCAGCTGATCTCAGGAAGAATTTGTTTCCCTGTCATGACACAAGCACTGATAATTTTTACTGTATTGGGTGGAGGGTTTGGGAAACCAGACTTGTAAATGTCTGCGTCATGACTCTTCCCCCAGCTCCACCCTTCAAAAGCATCTGTGGGAAATAATGGAAAGGAAATTGCATAATTGGACAGCTTTTTTACCAGATAGTTTCTTGCCTTTAAGGAAACTTTCCATGCAAAAATGGATACCACTTTTGCAATATAAATTTATTTGTCTGAAAGCCCAAGAAACTGTGGAATGGGTTCATAGGTTCATATGATCACCATTCCAATAGAGAAAAATACTGAACTCCAGGAGCTCTGAATCTTAGAGCTCTTTATCAGCAGAATATGCTGTTTATTAGCAGAAACACCCAGTACATTAAAAACCGTTTCATTACTTCAAAAAATTGGTTTTAACTACAGCATCATGACCTTACATGTTGCTTCTTGCCTCCAGCCACACTAAAAATTATTTTGAAGAGTATTTTAATAATAACTTATTGTTAATTTCTGTATTTTTCAAGTTCTTGGTAGTGCCTTCTCTGTCCTTGTCCACCCCACATTAATTTATCCAACCAAATGAAACCCAAAATAAAATCTCAGGGGAGTGCTTGGAAAGGGAATAATACTGCAACTGAGGCCAGACAGACAGTTACACTAAGAAACCTCCAAGAACTTTAAACTATCAATAAATCTAACAGACTGGATTTTTTAAAGTGTTTTTTGGTAATGATACTTTAAACTCTAAGTTCATTAGATAGTTAAAACTTTTGCATATTTGTCTCTCATCTTCTGGAACAGCTGGATTCTGGTGACTTAGTATTCCTCACGACTTAAGTGAAAGAGAAGGAGGCCCCGCCTTCTTCTCTTAAACTACGTAGGTTTTTCCTATAAGTGAGGAGGAACGGAGAACAAACACAACTCAGACTGATTTTCAGATTCCAGATGGCATTTAAGATACTTCTAGGTGGAAAGAAAATCCAGAGGCAAATCTAACATGAGAGACACCAGGCAAATCTGAATAACAGCCCAAACAATAACCCCAAACCCGTGTTGGCTAACAGCACTCTCAATTGCTCTGACTTCTGAATACAGGAAAATGTGAGGTCTGCTGATGCTTTTAAACAGGAAATTGCCATTTCTCAAGTTGATATTGCTGTCATCTAGCTGTATTTTCTACCAAGCATACTCAGTCCCTGAATAATCTATTCCTTTTCATTATTGCTTATATACTTCAGTTTCCATAATATTCTGGAGGGGCAGATAGATTAGTAAGGTGAAAACAAAGTTCTTTGCATGTGACAACTGTGTAGTGAATTTTTTTGTGAAAATTACCAGCAATATTGCTGCAGTAAGTGAGGTAAATTGAGGGAGAGATTTTATGGCATTTGCCAATTTCCTTCTGGACAGGATAAAAAGCTGGCTGTTGCCCCATGGATCCCCATCAGGCAGCACAAGGCTCGACTGATAAGAAAAGGCAGCCTAAAAGTGAGACAGTTGCATACCATCACCAGTTCCCTGACCCAGATTCCCCTTTCTCCTCCAGCTAACATGTCTGTGATGAAATGTTTGTCTGATAGGAAGTACTTTAAGGCTGGTTTTGCTCTTTTTTTTTTTTTTTTTTTAACAAACGTGAAAATTTGAACACAGTTCTAAAAGATTTACTCTGCTTTTTATGTATGTGTATATATATGTATATATATATGCATGTATTTATTATTTTATGTCTTTACAACTGGCTGATAGTCAGGATTTCATAGGAAGGTAGTATTTGTGTACATCAGTGATAATAAATGACACCACTGATAACTGTATTCAAAGTCCCAGAAGGGAGAATTAAATACTCTTGACACATTTGAGTATGAGATCACATGCCAATGGGACAGTAATGCACACTCCAATTAACATGTATATTTCAAAATGTGTATTATAACTGTGTATTTCAAATGTGAAATAGATATTTCACAAGTGTGAAATGCATATTTCAAAAGTATACTTCAAAATTAAATGAATACAGGAATTATGGGTAAAAAAATGTAAATGCATATGGCATGCATTATTTTAGAGTGAGTCATTTAGCTAGTGTTTTATTGGTGCATTGTGTTGAAATAAAAATGAGAGTAGACCCACTGGGTGGACAGGCTACCAACTAATGAAATAGATCCAGACATCTGGATCTGGTGAGCCTTCAAGTCATGCATTTAAAATTATTAGTAAATAAATAAATAAATAATAATAAAAAAAAGGAAAACAAAAAAGAAAGAAAGAACAGTAAACTGTACATTTTAGAGTAGCATAGTTTTTTGTACATTCCTCAGGATAATCTCCAGGAGTGTGACTGAAATGTATGTGCGATTCCAAGATCAGCGCTTTTGCTAAGTACCAAACTTGCAAATAGCGTTGCAACATAAACCACCAAACTGTAAAGAAAATCACAATGAAACCCTTTTGGTTTGCTAAAATAACAGTAATTAAAAAATTGCTCTACGGTATAAAGTTCAATTGTAATTAGATGCAGCATAACAATTCTATAACATATTTATCTTATATGAGAATGTACAAACATCGTAGTATTCTAACATGAACACTGGCTGATTTAGCTTAGAACAACTTAGAAAATATGCATAACAACAAATGTACAGATAGTGAAAAAATATAAGTATACTATGAAAGCTCTTGGCTGCCAATCAGGTAATTTTGATTGTATAATAACATCACCAACCATTTGCTCATGATCTTAGTCTCTTCCAAAGATAACATTTTTGAGGCAACGGGGCCTCAGACAGACATGACATATTGCACATATTTTGTGCTGAAAGAGTGGCAGATTCTAATTTCCTGCATCATCTGTCTCTCAGGAAGAGGGAACTAGGTGCTGCTTTTCATTTTGGCATCACCAAATTTTGCCTCATCTCCTAGTTTCCTTGACTCAGACAGAACAACAAGTCTACACGTATAGCTCGAGTTGAAACCATCATGAATTTTGTTTTCCATACACCTCAGAAGTAATTACACTGCATATTTTTGCAAGGTTCAAATCTGGACATCTGAATAACTCACAAGTCTAAATTATCATGTAAGGTTACAGAGCTGCCACCCTCTTTTTGTGCTTAAAAACTATGCTTCATTCAAAGATGCTTTTGTTTCTCAGGTTTTGGGGTTCTAAACTATAATCAGCACTTCATTAAAGAAACCACTGAAAACTTTTTACTCACTTTTTTGCCTTATTTGTTGCACTGTGGTAGTTACTTAATACAACATCAACAAATGGCCACTTGTAGAGGGAGAATTCAGCTAGTGGATGAATCAATAGTTTAAATGTATAAACCTTTATTCCTATGTTATGCTTTAGGAGCAAGATGAAGTTTTATACCCCCAGTTATTATGTCTTTGGAATGAAACAAGTTTTTAAAAAGGAAAAGGATAGGAATGAAGAAATTGGGTAGAAAGATAAACTCAGTGCGAAGCTTTGTGGCCTTAGGTATTTGCTTACTTGCTCAATGCTATGATGCCTCTGAAAACAAAGTGGGGAAGTGAAAAAGAGGTCTCAGCTGCACCCAAACTAATAATTCTGTGCTAACCAGGAAGAAGAAATGAATATGGAACTACTGAAATATTTTCCATGTGATATGTATATGTCTATCCACCCCAAACTGTTAAATTAGTATGGATTATTGGTGATATAGATACATTTATTATCTTAATCAGCTCAGCAGTAGTCTACAATTTTTTTTCCATTCAAACTTGGTGAAACCTGAACAAGCAGATAAATTAGATAAATAAGATAAATTATTAAAACATTTCCCTTTCCTAAGGTGGTACATAGGATAAAAAGGAATAGCCTAAACAAGTCTTAATGGATGCCATCTGCCACTGGAAAAGATACTTACTTCTAAATGCTGCCAAAGCTTATGTATATTTAAGTGAGAACGAGGAACATCAGTTGCATGTCAGTGTTTGCTAAAGATACTTTGTGAATTTTTGTTCATCTACCGCATCATTTCTCATGATCACCCCTCTCCTTTGGCATAATGCACTGGGTGGCACTGGGAGGTTTGATTTAAATAGAAAACTGGCGTTTTCCTGATCACAAGCCAAATGAATCCTGAGGAGACAGTATATGAAATACTGGCTTTCGTTCTGCTCACACTGAGGTAGCACAATTTTGCTTTCCAAATAACTGAATAAAACAAAATCCTAGTAGTGAATCTACTGTCCCCAGTGAGTTGCATCACATGGTTTAATATAAAAGTGGTGGCAGTAAGTAGGAAAAAGAAAATAAAACATACTGGATTAGCTCTTCATGAAGTGCAAGAGCTGAAGGTCTAACCCAGTATTATTAGACTTGATTCTCTGATGAAGTTAGGTAAAAAGTATTTAGGTCTAAAATCAAACCAATGCATGAGAAAAAAAAAAGTGACTTTTTATGTCCCATGTATTCCAGTGAAGCTGTGGTGCATACTTGGGAGGGTATCCCTGTGACCCAACTAGTAAAAAAGAACCATTTCAAACATTTCTTATATACAAAATAACTTAGCATTACAGATTTCTGATTAAGTACTTATGAAGTGATGCCAGAAGCATGTTCTGAAACTGACAGCCCAATATTAGCTGAAAAATATTTTTCTGACCATTCTTTGTGATGGATTTCCTCTGTTCTTAGCCATTTATTGAGTACATACACATGATCTAATAGGACATCATCTGATCAAAATTGGATACCTGACTTTGGAGTATGAAAATGATAAACTTGCTTACGGTCTATCTGGTCTGCAAACACTTCCCCATAGATCATCCAATAAGGCATGTAAAAAATGTTTTTCGCCAGCTTCCACGAAGGCTCCTCATTGGGGAACAGAATAGCCTGTCTTGCAACACCAAAGCTCATCAGAACCACCAACATGATGATGACAAAGTACATCATGTCTATCATCTGAATGTAATGACAGGAAAAGAGAGAAAGAGAGAGAAGAGACAAGAATTACATGCTGCAAAAAAAGTCTGTAAGTCTTAGAAACAGCATTTTCTAAAACAGATTTTGAAAGCCCATTCTCAGTTTTGCATGTAACAAATTTCATTTTCAAATAACTAAAGTGCTACTGTTGTGGCCTTGGTTTTGTCCACTGGTGCTTTTAAGAACAATTTAAATACTAAGAATAGGCTTGAAAGTACAAGATACTATCTGGTCATACCCTTTGCCTGAACAAGAATATAAGTTCACTGGAATCAGCAGCTTGGTCTAGGCAATGTTCATGAGATTACATATTGTTTATACGCATCTAGGGGCAACTGTACCAAGACAAAAAGGACTGATGTGAATTATTCTATTTACTGGTGTTCACAGTCTTGGAGCAAAGGAAGGAAGCTGTATCTAACATAAGGAGTAACGGGTGGCAGAACAGCCTGTTACTGTCACATAAGGGACACCATGGTGGTAACCAGTGAGAAGGGAAAGCTGTGATACCGGCTGGACTAGAAATCTGCTTGGTGGGGGAGTCTGACAAAGGTCATATTTAAAATAAATAAAGTGCTGTTAACACAGATGCTCAATGATATTCTTCTCCATTGTTAAAGGCCTCAATAGCATATGCACAGGTTTAATTAATGCTTGCAAACAGTGCCTACCTATTAAAAACATTCTTGGAAAAAAATTGGGACAGCAATCCTAGGAGGTGCTGAATAGAGGCTGAATAGAAGATTAGAGGGAGGAACCGAGCTAGAAAAGACACTCCAGAGAGCAGAGCAATGGGCATCAAGCAGGTACAGGAGAGACGCTTTATAACCCAAAATGGATGTTAAAAAAATGGGAGTTATGTAAGGTTCTTGGTATGATCCCTTAAAAATTTTTAGTTGCAGGTTTACTTACCAGTCTTTAGTTGTAAGACATGCTATGACAGAATAAACAGCTCTGGATGTAACTTATGTCTCTGGCCAAAACTTGACCCAAAACTCCTCTAAACCTTATAAGTTTTAATCCCCTCAGCCTCTGCATTTCCTGGGTCACCTGCATTCTGCCTTCCGTACAAAGCAGGCATGTAGCCAACCTGCACCTCCATCAATATCCTTATGGGCCCACGAGGGACCCACTGCAGGTCAAGAGCAAGGGTGTGCATGACCAGCAGTGATGGGTGAGGGTTCTGCTGTGGGGTTTCTTCAGTTTTAAAGCACATTGAGAGAGATCTGAGTTCAAAGTAATACTGGGAATGCATTTGACAGAGAAAAGAGAAGGATATAGAGGAACAAATAAAAAAGGATATTCTCATATTTGCCAAGAGAGAAGCTGTAGGAGAAAGACACCTGAAGGGCAGGGCTCTAGTAGGACAGAGTCTATGAGCTGGAAAGAAGGAACTGGAGACAAGTGAAAAAAAAGCAGGGAAAATAAAAGTCTTAAGGTCCATAAAAATGCAGAAAAGAAAGAGAAAAACCTGTGAACATGAGAAAAGAAAATAAATGCCTTGAAGAATAAAAACTAGACAAGAAAATCACCAACATTCCTATGTTATTCAGAGCATTAATCTCTCAAGAAAACACGACTGGGGAAGAATTCCATGCCAGTGTACCACCCTGAAATAGACATTCAGTTTAGCATAACTACATTAATTTCTTGTTCCTTTATGGAAGAAATTTAGAGATAAAACCTGGCTCCTTTCTTCTCTGATGAAACTTAATTTCTTATACAAATACATAACATTATATGATGTAATACAATAACTATTTTAAATTGTCATGAAGACAAATAAATATAATGAGAGTCTGGTGGAAATTTACTACAATTTCTTAAATGCTTCCAATGCCTTTATTTGGAATCACAACAGGTTTGACCCCATGTTCCAAGAAATAAAAATTTTAATACACTTTTCTATTCATGCAGCGTATTAACTTTACTCTCCTTTAACTGGGTATCCTTCTGAAACCTCTGTAGCTTGTCTGAAATCCAGTGGAATATGTGGACAAGTGTCTGGTGACTCTAATGACCATTGTACCAGGCCCTTTGGTAGGGACCCTGGTAGAGTCAAAACTCAATTACTATTTAAACAAGGCAGTGGTCATCTCAATAATTCTGGAGAAATCATTCATCACTTATTCAAAAAAAGTGCTAAAATGATGAACTGTTGGTGCATCTTTATACACAAACTGACTGTAGTTTCCCTTTTTATTTGCAGGAGAGCTAAGAAAATGTGGACATTTCCACATAGTATGTAACTGATATGCCTCTTACTTAATATGCCACAAGTGATTTCACTTCATACACAAATAAAAAGGGAGCACATTTATCACTGTGCAGAGATCAGAAAAGCTCATTATAATATGCATATTCTGGTACTAAAATTAGTTGATAATAATAAACTTGTCTGTTCAGCTTCCTCCTCCTACCCTCACTTTTGCTTTAACCTATTGCTTTTAAACCTGTTCCTGCCCCTTGCTTAATTTCACTTGCATATTTGTTCACAGTGCTCAGAGGTAAATCTCTTACAGGTGTTCACATAGATACAATGTAGGGATGGGTAAAAAGAGAGTTCCTTAGCACTGGAAAGATCAAAGGAATCATCTTTTCACTCCCAAACCTAAAATGTATTCACAGTAGAAAAGAAAACTCAGGCATTAATTACAGTCTGCTAAGGAACTCAATAGCTGCGAAGGGCTTATTCTGTAGAAATATGTATAACTAGTCTGATATTCACCATAGTAATGAAGAGTATTTGCAACACCATGAAATGAGAAAGACAGAACCAAAGGAGGTAAATGGATGTGTGATTTAAATAAAAATGTACAAGGGAGCCCACTGCAGCCTGGAGCATGCAGGTACAACTCACAAGGAATTCTATGCATGATATAAATGCCCTGTCCATTACACAGGGGAACAACTTGGCCAGAAAATATGGGAGGCAAAATGTGAGATGTGAGAGGCAAATTTGTGTAACTCAAACCAGTTGCACATGGCATGTGCGGGCAAAGGGGATGTTTCAGAGTTCCTGAGTGCATGGAAAGTTGGATGAGGTATGAAAATCAAATAGCAGGAAGGCACAAAATAAAAGAACTTCCCTCTTTTAACACTTGCCCACACCTTCAGAGTACTCTGCTAGCTAAATTCAACACCCTCTGAGTTTGTGCTGAGTCTACACAGGTTTGTTCTTTTCCTGCATTTGTTTTCCATTGAAAGCACAATGAGGCTTGATTTTTTGTACACATGTAAGGATGACAAAGGAATGGAAAGTATATTATTTTGCTGATTTCAACCAATTCCTTTCTGTGTTGACCTCAGGACACTTCAAAATCCTTTTTGTGATTCAATGATTCACAGTGGTTCAACAACTTCTTTTTTTTGTGTTTTCCCTCTCTCTTTTTCCCTCATTAAGTTGTTTCTTTCTCAAATCCACCACTGTCTGTTTGGAGTTGAAAGATGGTAAACAGAAGGGACAAGACAATGGTTCTCTGGTTACCTGTTGGGTAGGGAGGCTAACTACACATACAGTTTACATTTCAATTTTTTCCTGTTCAGAATCACGGAGCTCACTCTGACTATTGTAATATCAAGGAGGGACTATAGTCCATCCACTCATGTTATGTCCTGTTTTTCACTGATAGTGAGGAAGGAGGGTGGCTGTGTCTTTTCTTTAAGGATCATGGTAAAGCAAACACAACCGACAGCCTATTTGGACTTGCTGATTATTGTCCACAGAGCAACTAGGAGCAGTAGTATTTGTATTTAGGAAAGTTACTGTTCTGTTTACATTTTGCATTGAATGCCAGCTCCAAGGGTTTTAATTCTATTAAAAAAAAAATAAAATCTTAAACCCTGGAATCCATGAAACAGCCATGATTTACAAAACAAAGGGTGGAAAACTGCATCTGAAACATAAGTACTATTAGCTACATGGGCAGGTATTCAAATATAAATGATATGTGCATCTGTAAATTCAGCCATTTTCTGTAACTCATACGAGTAAAATGCTGCTTTAATGTATCATTTCTACTGAAACATGAAGAAAACAAAACAAAACAAAAAAGCCAAAATGTCATATATTATACAGCTGGAAGCAAATGTCTCTCCATTCCTCCTGTATGCATTTACTATTACATAAAATATCCATACACCTGGCATGTTGTGTACATGTGATGTGGCCAGGGGATAGAGGCTGCAGTTATGCAAATGGTTTTTTTATCTCACAAGAATACACACGATCAGGAAATATGGAAGAATACATGGATATGGAACCCATACAGAAAAGTCACAGTCTTAATCATAACCATTATATTTTTGAACAGACCATGCCTATTGCAACGTAATTCCTTTGAGGGTCTCAAGATACCAAACACTTTTTCTTTTTATATCCTTAGCAAACCACCCCTCTTTACCACTATTTGAGAATCAGCATTTGTTATATTTTCTGCAAATGAGACACAGAGATGTAGGATAGATGGCTTTGCTGTTGAAGGGAGGTCTCAGAGAAAGACAAGCAACACATCATCTAACAGAACAGAGGGAGTCTAATCTTTCTGGGGGGTCTAATGCTGAGGGTTTGATTCAATAAGGTACTCATTTCTAGCTTACATGAAAATGCTCATGTCTTAAAGGAGCCCCAACAGAGAAATCTCCACTGATGTAGTTGGTCAAAGATACTGAGTAAAGAACATGATGGTAAAAAGTAGGAGTACACCAACTTCTCTTACCATTTTCCCAATCATCATAACATATGGTCCCAAATACTTGTTTACTCCGAAGATGTCTAATAACCGTATATACCAGTAAATGATATTAACACAGTATATTACTCGTCCATCACTTCGTAGTGGCAGATCTTGCAGACGGAGCACCATCCCGACGGAGAACAGGAGGATAGCTATCAGATCAGTAACATTCCAGTACTCCTGGAGCCAAACTTTTACTTTCTGTAGCAGTTTCCCAGGCTCTGACATGACTATCTGAAGGACAGAGGATATGGAGAGGAAATGAGCTGAGTTGTCTTAATTTAAGCTTGAAAAAATCTATAGTAAACAGATACATGCTACACAGGCAAAAAGCAAAGCCGATAAAATCCTATCACACAAACATCTTACGTACTACCTAATTTTTTTAAAGAAATCTTCAATTTCAACCATTCTTAGCATGTATCTATGTGCAAGATACTTAAATAAGACAAAGACTCATTTGCTCATTCATTTCCCGTGAAATCAGAAGGAATATATGTATAACTTTTTGTTTTTCAAATTTATTGACCCTAGGGTCTTGGTATAAAGGCAGAAATATAGAAAGATATTTCAGCAGAAAAAAAACACATTTAAAGAGGCTGCAGATTTAAAGAAATTAGTCTAAAATGTATATCAAACTGTCAAGAAATAATGAATAACCATAAATATCTAGATGTAGCATTTCATACAGAGAGATACTAGCTGCTACTTGGACTTGGTTTGGAAATTAAGTTCTGCAGCTGAGAATATCATTCACAAAAATAATTAATCTTACCTTATAAATTTCTCATCATTCTATTTGCAAGATCATTTGAGAGACCTGATTTTTTTCCCAAATTAGTGTTGAAACTATTCCTCAAGTGATTTCTGTGAATAATTCTTAGCTTTTAGTGAGTTAGCAAGCTGTTTGTTTTAATTGTCTATATTTAGCCTCAGAACACTTGAGTAGACTCACACAGTTCCTTAAGAAGTTAGAATGCTTTTCATATAATCAATTTTCAGAATGAATTTTAGGCTCATCTTCTGTGAACAACCTCAATCATCTGCTTAGAAAGCCATTCTCACAAATGTTCCTAACAAACTTTTGTGGAAAGTACAATTTGGGGTGAATGATTAGACAAAAATAGCACACATGATTCCTGCCAGCAGTCTCCCACCTACTGAGCCAGTCTCCACCAGTGTTGCTGAGTCCATGTGTTGCTACTGCCACTGATTTCCTTTAGCTTTTGGTTATTGAAGTATAGGCATACTGAAGTATACTCATTATAGGCAACACAAATAGTGTATTTTCACCTGCTCTTTTTGTTTGCAATGTAGAGGTTACTGTACAGTGTTTGAAATCTACCTTTGATGTCTAAATGGCTGTTGCAAGACCTTTTTGTCTAGTCCTCAAAAGCATTTACTGCAGAAAATACAAGTGTAGATGGTAAGAACTTCAGCCCAGAGGTACAAATGTGCTGTTTGAGCTGAGGACAAAGGGGCTTGCACCCACTCACATTAAGGATGAATGTGGCCTCTAAGTGTCAATGTGGAATACATGATAATTTGGCCCTGTGAAAAGGGCACCGTGGTATCCACAAGCATGAGAGACCATGAGGGGCAGGGGATAGCAGAACAACTTCACTCTTCCTATAGAATGGGTGCCATCTTAAATGCTCTGTCTCTGCTCTCTGTTTTAGCATCTTTTTTATGGAGATGCATGCTATTTCTTAAATAATTAGCAAAGATTTTGGAAATTAAAAGGGGGAATTCTACCAGAATTCTATTAGAAATATGCTGCAATATTCAATGTGGATGTATTTTTTTCTCCAGTTATGGCTGTTTTTATTTAAAGTCTTTCCATAGAAAGACTTTCCACTCTTGGACTGGCAGAACAGCTGTACATTTTGAGTGAACTACACTTGAGTGGATATTCGAACATGGGCTTTTCAGTTCTCATGCTACCCCCTTGCCTCTGTGTCCATCCTGTTACAGCACATATCCTTTTCCTCTCCTTGAAAGATACTTCAGTTTCTGGCCCACATTTCAAGAAATATCCCTGAGCTTTCAGATATGTCAGAAGACAGCTCTATTCTTGTGGAAGCTATTAAATGTACATCACACAGAAATCTGATCAGAGAAATTCCATGGGAGAAACAAAAAAGAGATTCTTGATTTTAAAATAGAGAAAAATAGATTTTTAGTGCTGTATTTTTAATAGTCCATTTGCTTTTCTCCAAAAAAGGAGAAATATCTTTTTTAGTCCGTCTTTCTCAGTGAGGGTGATTTTACCTCTCTCATCTTCTCTATTCCCAGAGTGAAAATGTACGAGATGACAATCCATTCCTGTGTAGATGGCCAGCGATCCATCTTCACTAACACTATGTAATTGAACAGCATCAAGTAGCCTATATAAGCCAGCTGTAAAGAAACAAAATGAACATCAATAGTCACTATATTTATACTACTGAGTCAGTTTCTTTAGTATGATTTGATATTCCTAGTTTTACTCTAACCAGAGTTAGACAAAAATCCCAATCATACAGTGTTCTGGGGTTATCTGAAAAAGCTTTAAATTATGTACAGTGGGGAATCTGCAAAATACATGCACAAATGTCCTCTCCTCCAGCTACATCTGCCTTCTCAACAAAACTGTACTAATGCAGTCCCTCTGGACCAACCCACAGTGACAGGAACACTGATAGCACTATGCCAAATACCAAACTAAATTACCTATGTGAAGATTTCTTACTCAGCTGCTTCTAATGTCCTTAAATTTAAGGCCAGGCTGGACAGGGCTCTGAGAAATCTGATGTAGTGGGAGGTGTCCTGGGCAGGGAGTTTGGAACTAGATGATGTTAAAGGTCCCTTCCAACCCTGAAAATTCTGTGATTCCTTTATTACTCCTCCTCTGTTCACCTTTCAGTAATTGTCCTGTTGTATTTGTTAAAAAACATAACTTATGCTCTGTGTAAAAGCCATAGGGTTCTGTATTTTCTTCCAATTGCTGGTTTGAAGGACAATGGAAAGAATTCTTTACATTGACCATACCTATAAGTACAGAGGAGACAGGTGAAAACCTGCTTCTTGTGGACATAAAACAGGAGAGGAAATGATCTCATTTGTCTTTTAGTTTGTGCATTACAATGGCTTCCAACATTCCGGTCTAGAGCTTGGTCTCCCCTTAACATTCCTAAAAGTGATGGGGACCAAGACTGACTGGGGTCAACATCTAAAATGTTGACAAGAAACTATCTGGTCAGGCACAACTGGACACACAGCTCACTAGCTGAAAGAACACCTTCTACCACTGTGCAGAAGCCAGATGATACTGTGACTTAACACCTCTCCTTTTATATCTTGCTGGTTATTAATAGTCACCAAATCTTATTAATTTGGTTTGAATCAATAGCCTTTGGTGAATGTTTGTAGTTAATATAGCAACATAATAGGGACATTAAGGTTACAAAGGTGACAGAAATCACAAGATCCTCAGTGTAAGTAGCAGCTTTTGAGTCTCCCTGTTTTTCTTTTGAGTTGTTGGGGTTCTCTGGGCTTGGGTTTGAGGTTTTTTTGTCAATCAGAATTTACTGAAAATTGAAGAATAAAGTGATATTGAAGCTGCACCACTTTAACCCAAGAAACAAGCCCTTCAGATGGTGAATGACACCCTTTTTCTACCTCTCCAGACCTGTAACTTTCTTCTGCCTTTCAGGAGGATGTCCTGAACCCACACTGTTGTCAAACCTCCATACAACTGGGCATTCAAGATTCTTTGAAGGTGTTTTTGAAAGAATATTTGAAAGGTTCTTCTACCACACAAGTAGCTCAACCCTCTTTTTTGTGCTTTTACATGGATTGACAAAGAGCTAGAGGCTGACACTTTCAGTCTTGAAGGCAGTATGTGAAGAAATTAAGGAGAGGACTGTTTGTTAAGTTTCTAGCATGGGTTGCTCCCTGCCCTCTATGGATGGTGTCCCATGCTATACAAAATACTCTAATACTCATTATCGTAAGGGAAAAACGTGGAAATTGTACCAGCCAGGGAGTGCTTCAAGAGGGAGAATACCTCCCCATTTCTCACTGATTGCAATAATCAAATGATAATAAAGTGAAGCAGTCCCAAAATGTAAAGATTCAGGCACAGTTGTTTTGCTGTTTAGAATTTGACCTTTGCTCAGGGTTCGATTTGATCTACAGCTATTCCCCCTCAGAAGGAATATATACTGTATGCCCAGAGAGAAAGGATAAAGTTCTGGGTTTTTTGTTTTTTTTTTTTTTGGTTGGGATAACCCTTTTTTTTTGGCTAATCTGCTAAGCCAAAATGTTACTGACTCAACTATCCCCTCGTTTAACCCATTCTCATGTGTTTTAGGAATGAAGGTGCATATAGTTATAGGGTAATAGTAAATAGACAGATACAGAATAATCAAATTATTTTAAAAAGCACACAATGGCCATAAGTATAGTCACTTTTCTTGCATTTTGGACTGTGACATGTAAAATCTGGAGGATTTCTTTTGAAATCTATGATTATTACTTCTGCCTGTATGCTCATAAAAAATGTGGTGGCTTTTGAAATTTCAGCCCTCATTTGAAAGTTATTTTGCTTTTAGTCTCCAGGTGTATGGAGACTGGTCAAACACTGCAGCCAGAATCCACCTTAATTTGCTCTTCAAGTTCAGTGCAGCCAAAATCCAGCTTTAGCAAGTGACCTTGACTGAAATCTGCCTCATGACATAAAACTGTAGCAAGAGGTCTAAATGGAAATGCAATATTGATCTTTTTCTCCCATTTCAGAATAGAACTAAAAGGGAGAGCCAGAATTCTTCTTTCCTTATACAATGTGTAGCTATTTCCGGTTATTGCAGTTGATAGTGAAATGAGGCTGCAGACTGATTAATGTACAATGGCCACACATTTGAGCAAATTGTTTCTACAAGTAGCCAAACTGGAGCTGCTTGGTAGCATAAGCTCTCCACTGCAGTTTAGTCTCTCTGTCTTTAGTCTCATGTAATTTGTCCTACTATCCGTAGACATATTGCTTGGGTGCCAGAAAGGCATTATTTCTTTTAAGAAGTCATCTACAGAAAGATGAATTCTTTGTGATTTGCTATGCATGCATCAGAATGAGGGAAAAAATAACTGGGAAGTACCACCTGAAATAATTTGGCCAGTTCCATTGTGCTGACGGATATAGCAGCATACTATAGCAGACACATGCTTTGGTAAAACAGTCTAAGAAATCAGTAATAATGGAAAATCTGCCATCTCCTTAAACAGCTGATGACAGTGCTTCTCTGCTGTTTCCTAACATCTTCTTGTCCTATAAACAAGGATTTGAAGATTGTTCCATTTTATTCCTCTCTGCAACTCCTTGCACATTTGAAGACTATTATACTCCTTATGCAAGCTTCTTTTTTTCCAGACAAAACAACCTCATTTTTGTTCAGTCTTTCCCTTAAGTCATGTTTTACAGACCTCTTGAAATATTTTTCTTTTTCTTTGTCCTTCAAACCAGTCCATATTTGTCACATGATGCAGAAGCTGGATTGGGATAGAACATTCCATCCAAGAAGATTGAAAGGATTATTTTCTGTGTCCATTTTACTTTTGATCTCATTCTTGTACACTCTAATGCAATTTGCCAATTTAAGAACTAATCTCTACTCAATCATCCAAGTTCTGAATGAAAATGTCAGATAGCACCTGATGTAGGAGAGACTCTAGTGCAATTCTTTCCAATCCCTGCTTCCAGCTAATTGCCAAAAAGATCTGAGTCCAAGCAATGACTTTAGTATTATTAGTGATTATTAGTTATTAATTTGTGAGAATACACTGAAAAGTTTTTTGATAGTGCCTTACTTTAGGAAAAATATAAGTTTTTTGTTGCTTCATCTGTAATGTCTGTTTCTTTATAACACAGGGAGATTATACTTATTTGACAAAATTTGCCCCTGAAAAATGTACATTGGATGCCACTCATGTTGTTATCTTGTGGGTACCTACACAAACATTTTCTCTGAGATACATCTGCAGACAATCAAAATAGAACCAAAAAAAAAAAAAAAAAGTTCCTTGAAAAGATGTGCTCTACCTGCTTCCTTTTTTCATCAATTATACAATTCGATATCCTGATTTAGCCCAGCCTCCCATTTGGCTCAGTATTGGGAGCTCCCCTATTAGGAATTCTCCTGTCCCTCAGGAACACTGACTGCAGCAAACTGTCAATTATTGTTACATATGAAGAAAAACATACACAGTCATTCAAATTTTAACTATTAACTTCCTGAATGAAACAGTAGTTTTCAAAAGTCTTAGGTTTCCCAGTGCTAACTGACCTCCACAAAAGATTTTGGTTGAACTATTTATGGCTAAGCCCTCCAATGCGTGGAGATGCAGACTTTTCATGAAACACACAGATGGCCTTAATCCAATTTTGGTGTTTGTGCAAACAGTAATATAGCAGCAAAGATTTCTTACTGTGTAAAACCAAAATTTAACGATGGGAGCATTGTAGAACTCATAGATCTTCCTTCCAAGAGGGATCAGCCTGTGCCTACTCTGAACTTCCTCTTCCTCTTTCTTTCTGGAGGACTCTCCATTCCCTCGTCCCAGCATGGCCTGTAAAAAAGGACATATTTGTGTTTTTCTATGTGAAAGACAAATTAATACTATTTTTTTAAAATTTCAAAAGGAAATTATTAAAAACTTTTCGGTTTTCTTAATGTTTAGACAAAACCAAGTGACCACAGCTAGGTGTAAAATTCCTTAGTCTCAGATTTTTTTTTTTTAAACCATAAAAAAGCAATGATTTGGCAGCAGCTGTCAGCACCAATGTGAAATCCCCGACTGGTGAACAAAAAGTGCAGAGAACACTTCTTTTTGGTTTATGGACAAGAAAATTTTTACCTGGTAACAGCTTTTTGTGGTGTACTTTTATAAAATAAACAGATGCACACAGAAAAAAGATCAATTTTGGACTTAAACAAAGTGACAGTCATAAGGATGAGACTGAGAGAGAACAACAGGGGAAAAGATGAGCTGTCAGCTTTTGGACCGGAAGCAATGAAGCAGTGGCTTTTTGCCTTGATCTCTGGATCTGACAGGTGATGACCCCACAGTGAATTTCACATGGATGCAGAAGACTGACCACTGGAGTTGACTGCAGCATGAAGGCCTTGGATTGAAAGATCCTTCTATGCAAGTGTGGCTTCTTCCACAACGAAGTTCCAGACTACTCATGGGCTGCCCCTGCTCCACATCCTCTGCTAGGGTTGGAGTCACTGATACCATTACAATTCAGACCTGCTGAAGAGCTACTCTGAGCACCAGAAATGCATACTTTAGAAGTCCTCAACTCTAAGTGCAAATGTAACAGGAAAAAGATGGTGATATTTTGTTTACTCTTAACTTCATGGTCAATGGCAGAGAGATGGGAGGAGTCATTAAATTATGCACCCACTGAAGTTTATGCTGAAATGAAGATGTTCCTGTACATTTAGAGTACAGGGTGATCTATTAAATGTTCTTTCTGAAACAATTCTTTGGTGAACAGAAGAGTGGGTTTTAGGTCACTGTGCCCTTAGCAAGTTCTTAGCATTCAGTTTGTGATAGCACCTGTAGATGGTAGCATTTCTGCACATGAAAACAGTTGCAAGAATTGTGATCCAGCTCTCCTACCTAAACATTCAGGGATTGCATGATGATGCCTTTTTAAAAATGCTTCTATGTTTCTCTCACAGCAGATCAAAGCACTTTTGTACTTTTACTATATCTGAAGTAAACTGTCACCATCCCTGAAGATAACATTGTTCTCACCTGCAACTTGAAAACATGGGAAACTAAGCCACTAAACAGTATGCCAGACATACTGTTTTTGATAAAGAGAGGACATTGTTATCTGTGTTTGAGCTCTTGATTCAACAAGGTGTTCATTACATACTTAATTATCTTCAGGTGTGCTATTTGAACAAGTTCTAGAAGGAAAAGGAGATGAAATCCTCAAGTATTTAAATGTAAGACTCAACACTTTGTTTTTTCCTTTTTCTAGGCCTCATATAGAGCTATTCATATGTATATTCATACATAGTCCTACTATATACTATAGTTTTGCTATAGTATATAGTATTACTATTTTGGTTCTGTAAAATAGTAATTGTAAGCTTAACAATAAACTTATGACCACATTTTTTTTCCCTTTTTCAATGTAGATTTTTGTTACATTATTAGGACCATAGATGGCTCCTGCCTAATATTTCTCTTTCATTTAATTTATTCAGTAAGTTTTTTCCTATGGTATTATTAATTCCCAGTTGGTTCCTTATGTTCTTAAATTTGACTATACATAAATGTTGTCCTGCACATTTTTAATTAAATAGAACAAATTCAGGACACAAATATACTGCACTAAAACTGGCCTGATGATTTTCTTTACCTTTCTATGCTTTCAGATTTCTACATTCATTATGACTATACATAAACCAATGCCTAATAAGAAAATTAAATATACCCCTGGTTGATTCTTACAGAGAACACAGAAACCCTTGGAAGCCTATGAAGAGTTTCATAAATTAAAAAAGATGAAGTGGCTGTTAAGCTGAAAAGATGGGTTCTTATTAAATAAGCATATAGTCTGTCAGAACATGAGACTGAACTAAGGAACTTACTGAAGCAGAGATTACACAACCTAATAGAGTCCCAGGTATCATTACTTGTCTTTACAAAACAAAAGTGATTCCCCAGTCTATATAGGAGATGGTTTATTTAGGGAAAAAAAAAAAAAAAAAAAAAGTCTGAATGCTTTGGGAAAACTATAGGCCAAGACGGTGTGTATTTGTTTGCTTCTCTTTACCTCCTGACACTGCTTGAGAGGAAGCTGCCATCTGGTACTACATTTTTCTGCAGCTTTTCCCAAGGCTTTGTCTCTGCTGTCCTCTGGTGCTCAAGATTTTTGCAGCAGAGTGAAAATTAATTCTGTCAGTTTCAAGTGAGAACTGCCTTTCTTTAGTGAAAGAGACTCTTTATAAGAATTTAAATCTTTCACAGTTTTCTAGATTTATTAATTCTGAGATACCCTTAGATCTCGCTGGAATCAGTAGAGTTGTGGATTTTTTTAGGAAGATTTTTTTTTAGTACTTGGATTTCTGCAGTAGCTCACAGATAGTGATTTCCTTTTTGCTATTGTTTTCTTATTGCTGCTGCTGCTGTGATTCTATCTGGTTATAATTATTTTTTAATTAATTTTATATTATAATACCCTCTTTCCTCCCCATGCTACAGATGGGAAATTGCTCTGAGATGTCTGAGGATTAGATTTGACCCTATGTCCCTGACTGTTAATTATGTCACATTATTAACAAATGGAAAAGCCTTCCCATTAGAAATATAGGAAATAGCCTAAGTGGCTGTTTTAACAGAATAGCTGCAACACCAAATGTGAACAAACATGTTTTCACTTGGAGGGGGAAGCCATATGGTGGGAATAACTCAAGACACTGTTCTGTATGGGTGGCATCTCTTTCTCTAGTACAAAATTTTGTCCATTATTCATCATGAGTCATACAAGGTAAGACCAACAGCAGCTCAAAAACATGCTAAAGTACAGTACAACTGCATCATTTTAGCCTGAGGCGATTGATATGTGCATAGTTTTTACATGGAGATTTTTCTAATCAGGATTCTGGTGGTTCAGAGTTGGATTTTTTTGCCAGATTTTGTACCGTTTAATCGAGTTCATTCACTGACAGGGAACCAGAACAGTTTTGAGTAGTGCATTTTAGCATTAATACATGTTTATGATCTTATAATACATTTATCTGTTTTACAATTAAATAACAGGAATTTCAGTCCTTCTAGAATGCTCATAGGCCCTTCAAATTTTACCCTCAGTGAAACCTACATGCTACCTATAGATTTAGCCCACGCTCATACAGAAATGTTGTGGAAATGGTATGTAGCTGGGTGGCTATACTATACCTCTCTCTGCACATCCCATTGTATCTTATGCTATGAATGGAAATGCTGCCCCCATGTTAGTTGTTCTGGTATTACTATTTGCTGCCTTGACATACTGGTAGGAAAAAAGACTTAATACCTTAGAGTTACAGATTTGTAAAATTGTTCTTTAAGGTGAATACAGAGGAGAAGGGCTAAAGTAGAGGGAGTTCAGTCACCCTGGCTGCTGAGCATGGAGAAGTACCAGGGCAGCTTTGTTGTGGTGTTTCCAAAACTCTCAGAGAAATGGAGGGAAATCCCACCTAACAGAGAGGGCCAGAAATTCTGCTTCATGACTTCAGGCGGTGTCTACCACTGCCATTTCCCAGGAGAGCTGAATGGATGCCTTGCTGTTGGCATGTGAGAGTCTGCAAGCACTGTCCTCCAGTGGGGTGGGTGAGATGCACTAGGGGCATGAGGATGCTAGTCTTCAACCTTTCCTATCTTAAGAACTGTATTTTTAGTGATATAATATTTGGTTCATTCTTGCCATGTAGAAATGGCTAAGCATCCATACTACTAATGAGATAATATGAGGACAGCATAACTAGCTTTGTTGTTGTGGTAAACAACAGACTCTTAAAGTTGCTCACGGAAGTCCAAACTTTCTATTTGATGTAGAAAATTAGAACAAAATGAGGAAAACAACAACTGAAACATATTATAAAGGACTTATATGAGTTATTCTGTATTCTGAAATATGGCCATTTAATGAGGAACTCTAATACCCAAACAATACAGCACTGAACAGGACTAAGGATGCTCATAGTTATGGCTTCCAGAATCCATGTTATTTTAGGAGATGGGTAGACTGTTAAAAATCAGTTTCAACAGAAAACATGGCACAAATATGAAATGTCAAATAAAAAATGTCCTGGACAGGACACTGTACAAATATAAGATATCACTGGGATTTAGATTCTAGTGTCTTTCTGCTCTTCTATGTCTAATATTCATACTTAATGATTGGCAGCTCTGGCAGCTCCGTGAATAACTTGTGGTAAATTCTTTGGTGCTGCAGAAATGATGAGAACAGTATTCAGGCATGTTTTTGTCAGTAGCTCCTACAAAGAAAGTCTGTTGCCTAGCATTTAGGTATTAAAAAAATGTGTGCCCAGCATTCTCATATATCTGTTGTAAAGTTAAAATTGGGTTTGAGTAACAATTAGTTTACAGTGAATAAATGCTACATCTTTATAGTATACCCAAATATTCAGCTACTCACCAGATCCTTTGAGAGGAGCATAAAGCAAATAGATACTTGCATGCAGTTGCACCCTTGTGGAGATTTACTTCACTGTCGCTGTAGTCTGTGTGATCAAATTAGTCTGTGTGAATGAGGTGTAAAATAGTGCAAAAATCACCGTAGCCCTGGACCTCATCCACTCTGCACAAGGGCAGTACAGAGGAAGAAAATGAGGCTTTTGGCCTGTCAGGAGTTAGCTGGGCTTAGCGGTGCAGGATATGTAAGACTTCATAAGAAACCAATGAACAGACCTTGATTAGTTGTGATCTCTTTTTCTTGACAGTGCTTTTATAAAAATGCATATCAGTGTTAATATGAGAAAGGAGACACTTGAGAAGTATTTATTGGGAATGACTAGAAACAGAGCTAGGTAGTTTGTATGGACCACATGTCATCTGCCAGAAATGGCCTTTTGAGAACACTAAAATGATTTTTAGTTCATCAAGTTTCTTTTTTGTTTGTTTGGGTTTTGTTTGTTTGCTTGGGGTTTTTTTTTGCTTGTTTTTTGTTTGGTGTTTTTTGTTGGTTTTTTTTTGGTTTTTTTTTTTTTTTTTTGGTTTTAAGATGAACAGAATAAAGGAACTCAAGCTATGGAAAGATTCTGAAAATATTTTGAACATTTATGTGCCAATTAAGTAAATAAAATAAAAAAGAACCCTTTACTACTCACACACACCCAAACCTATTTATTCATCCTGAAAGCAAAAACCATGGAGAAAAATATGCAGGTCATTTTGAACACAATAAGCACAAGCTATGATTAGCATGAGTGACCTATTGAGCCAGAATTCAGCAACTGACCCTAAAATAGTGCCTGAAGGTGATGAAATATAACTGGCTATGGCATTTAACCACGGAAATGTATGCTAAAGTCTCTTTAGAAGTCAATCATCTCTAACCACTAAAAGGCACCTGCATGAAGAAGGTGTGTTACAAGTCAGCAGAAACTGAGTCAGCGGTAGTGTAGAAAAATTGTTTCTAAACTTGCTGGGCTTCACAGTAACAGTCATTATTTTATAAAAAAAGGATGTAAGTGGCTGAAATTTTTCTAGAATGATGCATCAAATTTGAAGGTATTGAGGGCAGAGTCATTGCCAGGTAAAAAATAGGACTATCAGAACATGAAAAGGAGAAGGAAGAGAATATCTAATACTTGTCTGGAAAAACAAATCTAGTTCTCACATCACTTCTTGTAGCAGGAGTCAGAAGGTAAAGAGGAAACACAGTATTGTAGACAAGAAACCAGGAGCTGGGGTAACTGCAGAAAGATGAAAACTACTTCCTCCCCAAATTTCTCCCCATTGCCAAGAAAACGGCAGCTAGTAAAGTGCTTATTTGATTTGAATAGGCACTTCATAAGTGGATCAGAAGCCAGGGATAGGAAATTGCAGTTAATAGCTAATGAGCACAGAATGGCCCATTGCTGCTATTCTGGCTCCTGGTCCTTCCCAACAGCCAGGTTCTTGCCTGCAAACGGGTCCTGTAGGTGAGTCTGGTGGGCTGCTCCTTCGGCTTGCCTGCATATTGGCTCCTGTAGGCAGGTCCTTCTGCCTGCCTGCAGACGGGGTCCTGTGGGCTGGTCCTGCTGTTTGCCTGTGGGAAACAGTCTGGTTTTTGTGGTTTTTTGTTTTTGGTTTTTGTTTTTTTTTTTTTTTTTTGGTTTGTAGTTTTTGTTTTTTAGTTTTTAAACTAACCAGGAAAGTCTTTTACTTCTATGTTTCTATCGTGACCTTGACCAACTGGTATTGATTTTTAAGCCTTTCAAAGAAACCACAATCAAACCCAAACCAAAGCAAATCCAACTAACCTAAGGCAGATCTGATAGATCATATGGTAATTGACCAAATTGAAAAGTGTCCAATTCTGAGAACATGAAACTAGAAGGGGGTCACTAGTAGAGTTTTCAGAGGTTTAGCTATTTGATTACTTTTTGATTCCAAGTTTTCCTTAAGGCTGTGTTAATAATAGAGCCAAGTCCTTACACAGTTCTGCTGGGCTGCAGAAGCTCTTAGTAAGGACTGAGATGTCTAGCTGAGTGCTAATGTCTTCACTGGATTAAAAACTGCATACTTGTATATGTGAGCAGCAATGGGCACAAATACATAAAGAATTAAAAAAAAATTTAATAATTTTTCTTGCCTATATGCATATCTACTTGCCCTCTAATGAAGTTAACCAAAAGAAAAAAAATATTTCTAGCTTCTGTGGATATTTGGGCATTCCCGCCTAATGGAAGACTTAGAGAGCTTAGTTTCTACCAGAGAGGTGCACTCATCTATAATAGCTAAGTGAGTTCTGTTCTGAAATCTCGTAAACTTATCTCAGACACAGAATCAAATTGAATAAAAATATGAAGCTATTACATCACAACATAGTGCTTCAGCGTCACTATGCACTGCTGTAACACTGAGACACATGGATGCCATCTTTTTTGGACTGAGTCCTAGCAAGAAAAAGGGAGTGTTAAGAGTTGTATCCTGTAATCTGCTAAGTTTAACTGTCAGATAACCTATAACTGTTCACAGAGGTGGGAACTGACACCACAGAGGCTGGTGATTTATTGTTGGCACTTACTGTGAGCTCCATGTCTTCCTCCTCTTTTTCTTTTACTGGCTTCTCTGGTTCCTCTGGCTCCTTCTCTTGAAGATGGATCTCACTGGCTTGGGACATGTAAGGCATATCATCTTTGTTCTTGAACTCCAAGCTGAGGATTGAAGGAGGAAGTAGAATTCCTAGAATTACCTAAAGCAATAATAATGATAACAATAATCATCACAGTAAAAAGATTACAATCATGATAGTTACTTAATATCAAGTGGAGAAAACCCTCAGGACATTTAGGAAAGCAAAGATATGTGTGCCTATGAGCTTCTTTGACAGTAGAATATTTGTCACTTGGGTTAATATTTTCAGAGCTCTGTAGTAAAACAGAACACGTAACATCTATTAGCACTGCTGTGAGTGCTTGGCTAATTGACTCTCTCGAATATTGTATCTGCTCATTCATTGGAGAAGTTCTGTTATATTCCAGAATATCTGTACAAAATATTACTTAAGGTCGATGGCAGGTGGGATCATTGGAACTGCAAATTTCTGCATTCTACACGCCAGACAATATCAGTGCAAATGTCACACAAGCTGTACTAATTTCTACAGATAGGGGTAATAGGTCTCAAGCAATCAGATAATAATGCACACTGATAGTCAAGGCCTAAATATGTGTGGACATGAGATAAGGCAAAGCCAGCAACAGCAAATGCTGATATGCTTAGCTCTGCAGTTCCTTTAGATTTTGCTTCCGTAACCTGGCAGCTATATAATGCTCATGTCAGCTCTCTTTTCCTGCCTTCCCTTTCTTATGTTGTGGAAATGCACAAACCATTAAAAATGTTGTGTATAGGTACACTCACTGAACTTGGGGTTAAACCAGCAGTATAACAAGAGATATCATAACAACGAAAAAGAAGTGGCCTGTGTGTATTTACAAGCACAATAGCTTTTCCTGGTTTTGGTGTAATCTCTTGGAAAATTATTTTGTTATAATGCCCTCCCTAAACAGGAACAAAAGCAGAAGACTTTCTGGGGGTTTGACTACTTGTACTCTTCATATTGAGAGACATCATGTGTGTTGCTGAACTCATCCACAGTCCCACAGCTCGGAGCAGTTACCAGAAATAAATGCTATGCCCAGTCTTGGAAGGGCTGAGCACCAGGGTACTCCACTCAGCTCAAACAAGTTAACCTCTCATAATTCACCTTGCTCTCCTAGCAGTTTCACTAACTATGTAAGTAAAGCGTAGAGAGCTTTGAAAATTGAATTATCCTCTAGGTTCTCCAAGGCAGTACCTTCAGGTCAATCATCAGAAAGATTGGCAGGGGACGGCAAAAAAAAAAATTGTAATGCTTGCTTTGGCCTCTTCTGGGGAGGAATGTTGGATCAACACCTTTCACAAGCAGTTAATTCACTTGCATGTCCTTTTTCTGTATTTATCATAAAAAACCCTGCCTAACTCCTCAAGTATCCAGGCAAGATGACGTATTAACCTCCTGGCTCAATTCTTATTCTTTTATACTGAGAACTCTCACTGATGGTGGGGGGGTCTTTGAGAAAGGCGATAAAAAAATTAAGTAATGTGCTTAGAACTTGGGTTTGTGATAAGCTCCCTGCTGAAAAAATGTATAGAGGAAGAACTAATCCTGCTTAACGTCACTGCAAATAAGCACCCGAAAAATTGTTGAGCCAATTACTACAGACTTGCTATGAGGCTTGTCGTCATGTGTTAGAACTCCTCTGATAACTGGATTTTAAAACAGTGCTGACCTTTAGGCCAGAATTTTTACGCATCCGGAGACGACCCATCCACATGTCAGTGAGCAGCATTTGGCTGCAAGTGTGTGCAATGAAGTCCCTGTGCTTGGCTGCCACCGCGAGCTGCAGGCATGTGGCGTTGCTCCAGTTCTTCAGCTCGTAGGTCAGCAGTTTCATTGCCAGTTGCTCATCCTGCTTGTATGACTGGTCCAACAGCTCCACTGCCAACTGCCCGAAGTCCCTGCAATAGAGGGACATTTATTCATTCCCAATAGCCCAAGCATCCTGCTGCAGAAAGCAACTCTTCGCAGCTGACAGCCTCTGCAAGAAGGGCGTCACCCTTCATCATGCAAATCGTGACTGTATGCATGGGAACCCACATCTTCAAACATGAGTGGCTAATGGTAGGAATATAAATAAGTGCCCTGACTTTATAATGATGAGCTCCCACACTTACCAGCTGTCTGCTCCCACCTGCCTGCCCACCTCACTGACATTTTCTAGCTGAAATCCCCTGGTTATCTGCAGCTTAAAGGATTGTTTCTGTGCTGCTTGCCCATGGCTTCGTGGTTAAGTCTGTATCTCAGACTTTTAACATGAGGAAAGATTATTATGGAATCTGGTATCTTGGTTTGCTCATTCACATAAGAATGAGCTCTTGGCTGGTTAACACTTCTTCCCAAATATTGTGTTCATAAGGATTTTAACGATTGTTCTTCGTGGGATGAACAGAGTGTCTTGAAAAAGACACATTCTTGAGGCCTCAGGAAGAACATGTAGACAATGCCAGGTGTTTAATTGTCTTCTTGACACCTTCTCATTTCAGAAGTTATAATGCTAACAGCTCTGCTTCTCTGGCAGCTAAATTCTTTAAAAGCTATTTAAACTTTCTCTAAAGGGTCTTTATTTCCCCTACAAGTTAGACATTAAAATAAGGTACAGATAAGCAAATTTCAGGCAGGTTCACAAGCTCTCCCTTCTTTGTTTGTTAAAATTTCTTAAACCCAGGACAGTGGGTATGAAAGAGGACTCACCTGGAATTATGGTTCAGCTCTTGTGGTATGTCATCCACCATGTCATTTTCTGATGCTTCATGGGCCATGGCTTTGCAGAGCTTACAGGCCACTAGTGCTTTAGCCATAGCCTCTTCTCCATGTTGCCAAAAGAAGAGAGCCATTTTCTGACGTTTCATCAGCACAGCCCACACCATCAGCTCATGGAACGGGAAGGGGAAATGATTGATCTCAGGATCATCCAAATCAATATCAACTTCTTCTTCTCTTTTTTTTGTAGTTTTCCTCCCTCGCCGCAAAGGAACATCATCCTGCAGAATTTTAGAGAATTTTTTTTTCACTCCTGAAGAAACTGAATCAATTCACTTAAAGCACTAGGGTCAGTACCTGAGATGGCAAAAAATTCCCCTCAGGACACACCCTTTTTTTGACAAAATATTTAACACAGGAAAAAGATGAGTGAAGTATTGGTCCATTCACTGCAATTAAGAATTCAGTAACCCCATACCTAAACACATGGAAAAGGAACTTTGAACTATGACACACAGAGCACAATATCCACAAGAACCATTCTAGGAAAGCCACCATTAAAATAAAGCTGAGTTTTCTCCAAATATAGCATCTGTTGAAATGCATCCACCTCTTTCCACTTCCACTTTCCACTATCCAGGGGACTTTCTGGTCTGTTGAAGACTCCCTCTCTGCATATTCTTGTGTTTTCTCCCTTTATCTTCTCAGAAGAGTAGGAATCTCCTTTCTTCACTCCCACTCTGCCTTCATATCCCATGTTTATTTCTTCTTTCTCCAGCTCTTCGTTTTCTATATCTATTGCCTTTAGTTTATTTTCCAATTTTAGCCTACTGCTTTAATCAGATGAACTGACCTATTCTGTTCTGCATCTGTAGACAGTAAAATGGAAGTTATATAAAATAAACAAACAAGAAAACACTATTATCTCCTTGAAATATTGGTGTGGACAAGAGTGTCAACAAAACTGATAGAAATTTGGCCCATGTAAAGATTTCTTCATTATTCTCTGCAATATTTTCATTTGTCTCAACATGCTTTAAAGTTATATAGTTATTGAACTGAAATTCTGCATGGCCTGGCAGACTGAAACTTTCTGTTTGATCTTAATGAGAATAAAAATGATGCAAAGAGATGGCAGAGCCTTCTCTTGTATACCTGCTGAAGTTTTATTAAGAAGTGTTTCTTAACCTGGTCCTTGCCTAAACAAGTTATCTGGTTTAAAATCACAATTTGTATGGCACATCTCATACAAAACTTAAAAACAACTGTTGGTGCCTTCATTGCAGTGAATTTATATATATCATGATAGAGTACATACTTGTCAAAAGAAAAAAAGACATGAAGATTTATGACAGGTCACCTACCTCCATTCCCAACAGTTTCAGGGCTTTTGGCTGTACAAAAAAGTTAGAAAAATATTATTTCTCCCAGAAGGGTGATAAAAAATTACAACTATATGTGTATACATTCATATATAAATGAGTAAGTGTGTATCACGTGATATATAATATATAATATAGAGCATATAGTAGTAAATATAGAATGGAATAGATTATATGAATAATGCAATGCAATATAATATGCATATGCACATCAATCAAATAATTAGATATATATTTAATACAACCTTGAGTTTGACCCTGTTTCACCACAACACAAAACAGGAGACATACATTTGGATTCAGGTACAAACTACAGCTGGTTTAGGGCTGTGGAAAAGAGATAGGAATTACTGCTGAGGCATGAATGGGTTTCTCAGGAGTACATCAGTGTTCTGACCACTGCCCTGTCACACTTCCATTGACTGGTGTGGAGCTCCCTGTATGTTTGTTCAGTATCTGTGAAATCAGTTCTCAAATGCTTTTTTTGATGGAGTCACTACAGGAAGGAAATATCTTCCAGGAGCTACAATTATTACCTTTCCTCTCCATAGTGAGGAATTAACGTACAGAAAAAATAGAAAACCCATTTTAGGTGTTTGGCTGTAGCTATTTGACATAGCTGTTGCCCTTTATGGATACTTAGAACAATACTCAATGATGTGAGGTAGTGCTGCTCAAATCTGAACTGAGACTGGGAATGAAAATGTGTATGAAAATGTGAGGTAAAAACAGGCAGAGAAAGAACTACAAATCTTACTGGGAGCAGCTGAGCAGATTTTTCTTTATGCTGGATTGGGTGGGTGTCATTATGGATGACAATAAATATCTTTTATGTTTTAGAAACATAGTAAACTTATTTTGGATTCACAGTATTGTAATCCATCAAACATGAAAATCACAAAAATACACTTGTGTTTTTGCCAGAAGTCCACTGATTCTGCTGGAGCCACATCGGCCAATAAAGCCAATTTTGAATTAAAGATTTATTTGCCCTGATACCTTCAGGCCACAGTCAAGAAGAAGAGCTATAATATAGGAAATGTGTCCATCAAAACACAAGTTTATTTTTAAGTCTAACTCAGGTGACTTATGGTATTCTTGCTACAGGAGAAAAAAAAAGACTTATCTTTCAAGTGGATACTCAGAATTGCAGATTTTAGAACCATTATTTTATGTCTTGAACTCATCAGTACAACAGAACACCATAATTTTTTTATTAAATTCATAAAAAATTTAGCTGTATCAGTGGCTGGCTTGCGGTGCATAGCGGTGAAACAGCTGCTATGTACAAAATGGAAATAACTGGGTAGACCAAAGAGTGTGTGCATGTGGATCCTCCCAGCCTGGAAATAATTAACAAGCTCTGGTAATCCCTGTCAGTACATGCAGTCATACAGATGGCAAATAACTTGCACCTTACCCTCTTGGGCCCAAATAAATTGTGGTAGAGTGTTCGGAACCGCTTTCGGGTGTAATTGCAGCGATATGCTCCTCCCATCAGGTATTCTATCACCAAACCAATATCAATCAGACTTATCCGATAATCAGGAGGCAAGTTTCCCTGCAATTAAAATAAGAAGGATAGTGGGGGAGGAAGAGATACTTATTACTTGCATGGCTAAATATACTTTATAATGATGTTAGAATAAAGAAAATCACATAGTTAAAAATAGAAATGTATTATTATGCTGGTTAATTAATTCACCTTAAAATAGATCCAACCGAAACCTGGATATTCTCGCTTGGAAAGAAGACATAAGTTAAATAAGAAGGTGAAGAACTTGTTGGAAGTAACAGAAGATAATGTCAGCACACAATACTCATATTCTTCAGCTGGGGAAACAACGAACACAACTGCAGGACAAAAACATGAGGATCAGCACATTTGTAAGGTCAAGCACAGTTTCTGGATGCTCATCCTGCAAGACAACACCTTTTCTACACCATCTGTACCCTGCAGTTCTTGTCCTGGCATCTCATGTCTCTGCTGGCATCTCTTTAGGCTGCCTCATCTGCACTATCAAGGTACAGTGAAGTGACATCATGCAAAAGCATTTATTCACATGGAACCAGCTCCTCTGAATAATCTAATAATGAAAAAGGTGAGTATGCACCTTTTATTTTGAAGGAAAAAGAATGATAAATATGTCCATGCCTTACTGCCCTCACTCTGTGAGCATCCTTGTGCATCTTCTCTTCACTGTGATGCCTGAAAACAGCAACACTAAGGCTGTGAGTTCTCTACTGTGTATGTCTCACAAATGTGTGCAGATAAGAGTTAGCAGCAGATTGTCTCTTACTGCATATGGACCTAAGTTTGCCTTTTGAGTTAACTGGTATTTCTGTTCTCTGGTAGCACTAACCCTGGTTCAACACTTGCAGGCTAGAGCAATTTCAGGGTGAGGTAATCTCAGAGCTCAGGATACTATTGGTGATCTCTGATGATGGAAGTACAAAACCACAGTGTGGGCACATTTGTTTGTTATCCCCTGGGAACTCCATAAGGAAAACTTCAATCCCTTACAGGAGGAAAGGGCTAATAGGAAGAGAATTCCCCCAATGTAAGTGCACCTCCTTCTCTAAATCACTGTCTCCAAATTGTTCAGACAACAGTTTATGGTTCACTGAGAAGTTCCCTACTGAAAAGAATGTATAGTTCAGCAAATTGTGAATATGTTGCCCACATCTGGAAAGCTCATTAAGAAGTGTGCAGATCCCCAGAACCTTCTCTGTCCTGCATGTCATTGTGCAAAAGATGTGACTACAAATCAAAGGTGGAAAGAGAGGTAAATTATCCTTCTGTGAACAGCAGCCTTGGAAAAAGTTACTTTAGAAAAAAATAAAATTGTATAGTCAATATTGCAGAGGGACCAGGAAATAGTAATTCTTAGCCTTAAACTTTTGCAGTGCACTGCAAAAAAAATCAAATTTTCTGCAATTATATACAGCACAGGTTAGCTAGAAGAGCTAGCCCATAGCTCTTCTTATGTGGTCATCAAAAGAGATAAGTAATTTGCAGGGAGTAACTTTCTGACTGCCGTATATTGATGGAAATATTTGTACATCTGCAGATGTCTGCCTGGCTTCTCAACAGAAGTATTTATTAGATTCAGAGGACAGAAACACTTATGGCGAGCAGATGACAACTGGTTCTGCGAAGAGATGAAATGGATGCTAAGATCCTCCTTCCTTTTCTATTTCTTGCTCTATTTCAGAAGGGCAATGCTTATTTCCCTCTCTTCTCACCATGATGCAAACAGCATATTAAAAGGCTGAGGAAGGAGAGAGTGAGGTAGTGCTGTGGCATACCATGCCAACAAATGGCCTCAGATTCCAAGGGTCGGAGGATCAAATGAATTTAGTGGCAAAAGGTGTACTGTCAACTATCTTTCAGTAATATCCCTTTGCATATGCTTTTGACTCTTCCCACTCTTAACTGACACGGTGGGCAGGGGTATCACTATGGTTTGTAGAAAAGTGTATTGGCTTATTTTATTTGAATGCATTACTTTTTATTCTGAACTCTCTGAAGAAAAATAAGAAAAATAAAACTGTTTGTATTTTCCTCCAAAACATTTATCTCCCTCCAGAATGCTTAAGGCAATGACATCTTTACTAGGACAAGGACGAAGGCACTGCCAGAAGTGGGAGTTGTAGCTTCAAGACAGAGTTTTAGTTCTTAAAGAGAGCCCTGATGTCTTAAGGTAAAAGACACTAAAAATGAATCCTTTGATATTATTAGGTGGTAAAAAATACTTAAGCTATTAAGAAATCACAATATGCATTAGGGTACTGCATGTGTTAGAAACTGTGAGTTAGTTGATATAATTTTTCTGATTTCCAAAATTTCATAAAGATATTCAGATAAAAAAATTGCCAAGAAAGTAACTTTAAAAGAAGATGCATCTAAACTTCCTAGATAATGTTGAAACTCTTGACTAAAAAGCCCTCACAAATTCATAGCAGAAACGCACATTTTACACACATACAGATATGTATTTCTCCATGCTAACTCACTGTTACTTTTCCAAAGTGAGAAAAGCCAACTGGACCACCCCTGTGAGAGAGTTATGCACATGGCAAAATATTTGCAGTCGCAAATAAAGAACTTAGAAAACTTGCATTGCCCTAGTCTGGGATTAAAATATATTGATTATATACAATTTTTAGAGTAAAGAAAAAACCCATCTGCTAATTTCTACTGATTCTTATTAGTTTGGTGAAACAGGGAAGGATTTTAAAAAAATAAGCTGTAGAGGGCCACCTCCATTTACAGGCAGAGTGTTAAGCACATCCACTGTTTCTGCATTCTGGATGTATTGGTCAGTACAGCCCAGGGAGTGAATTCAGCCCTTTCTGTTAAATTCTGGACCCTTGACAGGAAGTATCAAAAAGACCATGATGCAAATGATGCAGGCAGATTTGTCTTTGTATGCAGTTATGGAACTGGCAGGGTTGAAAAGAGAGATGAGCCCAGTCATCCCTAAAGCAGAATCATTAAGAAGTACTTTGTTTTGTTAACATATGTGAAATTTAAGCATATTCTGATTATTGTAAATTCTTTATGATTGTGTCTCCAGGCTTTCACAATATGCCGGTGAAGCTAATATTCTGGAAATTCAAAGGTAAAATGAATGATTGTCTTGTGCTTTTGAGCATGTGTGTCTATGCATGCACATGTGTGTCTGAAAACTGACACAGACAGGATGTGTTAATGTGATGACTTTTGTTCAAATACTTTGCTTTATTAAGCAGTCAGGTGATCTCTGAAGCAAAGAACTCCTCCTAGTGATTTAGATAGCTATATAATACAACAGTAGTAACTAAAATTGTGCTTCTGTGATTCGTAAGCAGAGCATGCATACCACATTTTTTGTGTTTATATTTTCTTATACTGTAATTAAATCTGATAGACTGGGTACCTAGCATCAAAACATATATAAACTCAAAAAACTAACATCTGGTTTTCTGCATGATAGATCACTTAAATATCAAATAGTGATGTTCATTAAGAAGTTATTTTCAAGGAGGTGTTTTCATTTGAACTCTTGTCATGTCTGCTGACTGATTTACAGCTTCGTTGACTGATAAGGGATATGCTCAGAAGACAGGGCTATTGCAAAACTTCCCCTTTTCTCCAAGTGAACCACAGATACTTCTTGTCACTAACAAAATGGGAAATACAGTCCCAGAGGTGCAGTTTTCTGATGAAGGTGTTATAGGATGCACCAGGCAGTTTTCAAAGTCCTCAACTGTATACTAATAAGAGTATATGTTGACTTCATGCAGTGGGAGCTACTGATTTTAGCTATGGACAGAAAGAAAATTAAATTTACCAAAAGAAGACTGTCACCTAACACTGTGGAACAAATAATGTCATTAAAAATAGTGCAAGTTTATTTAATGCCAATGTCTATCAATATATACCTATGAGTAATTGTCTGTGTCCATTTGATGTCTTTTTTTCCAAGAGCTCCTTTAAAACACATCTTCAGTTAGGGACTCAGAAAATTATACTGATCTTATTTAATTTGTCAAAACACAAATTGCTATGCCCTCAGATCAGGACTTGGAAAAGTGGTGCTGGGTGGGAGGAGTATGAAAATGAGTATATTTTAAAGTAAGAAGACAGATGTTGCTTGTTTCAGACTCCTATTGGCACATAAATATCTGCATATTTACTAAAAAATATTCTGGTAACTTGAGCTTCAAGCGAAGTAATCAGTCTAAGTGGATTCTAGCTTTATTTAATCCATCCAAGGGGATCTGTACATAAGAACATTCTTCTAAAGCAATTTCACACTTCCCAATGATCGCTTGATATAGTACATGTACACATGTAACAGACTAACCAAAGAAGACGATCAGAATCTCCCTAAATGTAACTAGTGATCATTATGTAGAATCGTTGAACAGAAAGAAGAGGTAGGAATCACTGCAACTCCCCTCGTCTAGTTGCCTTCAGTTCTGCTTAGCTGTCAGTGACAAAAGAAACCACCAAAACCTGTGGTCTTATAAAAAAAAAAGCCTGATTTCTTATTCCGTTTTCTCTCTAGTGCCACATACAGTGGTCTTCTTTCTCAAGTATGCTATCTTTGAGGTCAGATTTATATAATGTGCAAGGCTGTAATCTGCACCTGCTTTGGGATAATGTTCAACCTGATAAGATCAACTGCAGGCTCAGTCTCCTTTCTTGATCCATATATTTCAAGGCTAATGGATTTTAATTCACTGCTGCTGCTGTAACACTTTTAATCCTGAACACACTGCTAAAGGTATTTGGTATTGCTTGCCTGTCACTATACCTTTCTGTGTTTCTGTCCTGCTCTCCTAAAAGCTTCCTATAATACACGATGCATGAAATTAACTTGATAAGGGAGCAAGGAAAAGTTTCACTAATTCTCTTTGCCTATTTCTGTTGAGGAAGCTGGCTACAATATACCATACAACACAGAATGAGGAACTGTTTCAACAATCTATATTCCAGCACAAGGAGAAGGGCTGCTTAATGGGCTTGGAAGTAAACTAACAACATGGAAATTAGCCCTGACAATAGTTGCAGGTATGGAAAAATACAGAAAGCAGAATAAATCCACACAGTAGGAAAGAGCCTATAATTATGCTAGCAGAAGCACTATTACCCAAGCATGTAAAACCACAGAGAAAGCAAGCCAAATAACTTGTTGATTGTGCTTTGTATTCAGTAAGTCTATTTGGTACATACAAACAGGACATTCTGTAATGGTAGGGGAAGCAGAAGGCTCTGAATAAAAGCTCATGCAAAACAGAGATTGTATTTAGATACAAAAAGCAATCGTAGCATTCTGTCCAACCTACCGTCAACTGGATTCTTACCTTTTTGACATCCCTGACTAGATGATACAGAGTGTTAGATGGTCCATGTCTCTGTGAAGGAAAAATAAAGCATAAAATAGCATTGCATTCTTCAAAAAACTGCAAGATGTAAATGATGAAATTATTTTTTTACCTTAGTAGTTTAAAAATAGGTAACTGGGAGACATATTGTAAAGGGTTAAAAAAACAACAAGAGAACATCAATGACAGGCATTATTTCACCTGATGTCTCTTCTGAACAAAACCCTTCAGTAAGAAAATGGCATGGACTGCCCTTCTGGGTGAAAGGTTCTATATCATGGATTAGGGTCCTGGTTTAGGCAAAGCAGGAGCCCAGCACAACATGCACAGCCCCTGGGAGAGAGTGAAAAGAAAACCAGATGCTCAAGTGTCAGGCTCCCTGCACTCAGGATCTCCACATCCACTGTTGGAGGCTCACAGAGCCCCTGAGCATGGCATGGCATCTGGGCTGTCTTGCCTGGGAGCCACTAACAGCATGCACAGTCTGTGAATTTGTCCAGTCTTCTTTAGACTCCATATTATATGCCCAACATTCTGCATCAGATTCCCACAATTTCAATTCTATGTTTTGCAGAGAAGCACGTTGTTTTCTGTTGTTTTTTTGGCTGTTGCTGATATCTAAGATGTTTATGGGGGATCTCCTTGGCTGCTACTGACAATAGATGAGACCACTGCATACATGCAGTGTTTCCACATGTACAGTGCTCTGCACCTGCCAGCACTTCATTTTATGTAACTCCATCACAGATGATGATGAGACTTTCCAGTGATTCTTCATATGCTACTTCTGATTCACATACCTGGAATGATCCTAAATCACCTGCAAACACTGTCCTTCAGTAGTTAATGGTTTTCAGATCATCTCTAAACAGGCTTAACAGCAGTGGTCCCAGAACAGGATCTTGGATGACCTGGTTATAATGTCCTTTTATGGTGAAAACATATCACTCTTTATTTTCTACCCTTCCAGTAGTTTTTAAACCACAAGTGCTGCTTGTCTTCTATGATATAATAACTAATTTTCTTCAATAACATTTGAAGTTTTCAAACATTGTCAAACAGGTTTTGCAAAAACAGGTGGAGCAAATGCAATATCCTTATCCTCTTGCATGTTGACTTGAGGAATGGTAATGGATTTCTAACGCTTAACATTTTCCTACAGAAGCTGAAAATCTTGATATAAAATGGATGCCCGGGTCTATTAGTTCTATTCTTTACTGTATTTTTACGAAATTGCCATGGCAGAAATCAGATTCACTAGTTTGTAGTTTCCAAGGTCATTCTTAGGGCTCATGTTGAAAACTGGTAATTTTTATCTGGTCTTGTAACAACAAGTAGTTTAGGCTTTTCATGTCCTGGGTCTTTTGGCACTCTTGCATGAATAACTTATGTTGATTTCTGTAGCTCACAAAAAATTTCTACAGAGGGGTTTTATTTTAGTTATAGAACTAAACACTTCAGACTTAGTCCCTGTAAAAACTAGATCTATAATTGCTTATCTCTGCAGCAAGAAAGCTCATAGGTCTTCTGCACTTTATACACAGATGCTAGTCGACAGACAAAGTCTAAGCCAATCTAAGATCATATGGAAATCTATCTCAAGGATGGCACAGATACAGGTGATTTTATATTTATTTAAAGAATTCTTTCTGTATCTGGTATTTTGGAAAGACTGACTTATGTTCACCTTCAGTATGAAACATCTCTGGATAACATCTCTGAAGAGCCTCATGAAGCCTTTCACCAGTCATCTTTCAAAGACCATTAGTAAAATGTTTCTCAGATTGCTCTTTACAATCGTTTGGAATGTCTTACTCTCTGTTTTTGAAATCAATATGGACTGTGTTGCACAGCACAAAACAATCCAGACATCCCAAGATGATCACAGTGATTGGTCCATGAGTTTGTGAAAATTTCACTTGGGGTAATACCATAAAAATGGAGGGCAAGAACCTCCAAGCCCTTGTTTAGATGAGTAATCCTTCATCAGGCATGTACATGTAATTTAGAGGCTTTAAAATCTCATTTGTTTCTTTATTTGAAAGCAACTATTAAATGACCTTACAATATATTTTGGAGGGAGCCAAGGTAAACAGTGTGTTTGCAAGGCCAGGGTTTATAATGCAGCGTAGCCACAGAATATCTATTGTAAGACAATAATTTAAGAGTGTAAGTGTAACAAGTAAAGGCTTAGAAAGGTTTAGTGTCCTGCTAAGTTTCAGATTAAAACCCCTACTGCTGCCCAGTAGCTGAGCCTAAGCTATATAGGAGTCTGGAAGGAATACCACATGATTCCCAGGATGACAGCTTATGAAGGCAGAGCTCTGAAAAGTACTGGCAGAAAAAAAAAAAACTTATTGAAAAGTCCTATGCACTGTATCACAACTTCCCTCCAACGACAACACTACCAATCCTAAGAACTAGATAATGCTTTAAGATTTTTTCTATACCACTGAAAAATTTGAACTTACTGGTTTCTCTAATCTCCCAGAATTAATGATGTTAATGCTGGAATGTGTTTTGCAGTTGTGAACTCAGAAACAATTGAAATTGTGCAGTTTTATGTTCATTTTAAGGGCGAAGATACAAAACTTGCCAAAAGTCTTTTAAAAGTAAAAAGTACCATTATTGGAACATATAGTGAAGACAGGGGAAGTCCTTCACTGTAACAGACCTCCTGAAATAATCAAATCTCACCTTTAAAATCAGAATATCATCCCAAGAAGTTTGTTTCTATTTGTTTTCTAGCGATTGAGGTTGTTTAACTGTTGCAAGATTTTTCTCAAATCATTAGGACTTAAGCTGTCAGAAGCCATATAACACCATCCTACACCTCCTAACTTGCCAGTTACTGTCTTCCAAGCAGTGCACTCTGCCTAAAGCTCAGGTCTGTCACACTGGAATCACAATAACCATAATCATCTGGTACTGTATAGGGTTTAACCTGTTTTACAAATATTTGTATAGCAGATTAGGTGGGCAAGGCAAAGAGTACTTCATTGTATGAGAGAGAAACCTAAGAGACAAAACTTCTAACACAGAAAATTTCTGCAGCAGCATCATCACGACACTGTAATATGAGTGGGAACTAAGAACAATCAATACAGAGAGAGAAAATTTGCCTTAGGTCGGCCCTACCGTATTGTACAATTCCTCTAGCCGGGAGATGGTGAGAAAACGATGCATGCTTACTCCATTTTCTATAAGCAATTTCACAAAATCCACTCTGTCCAACACCAATGCATCCAGCATTGCTTGCTCAAGGGAGCCCACCTGAAAAGTAAGCAATTAGTTCAGGCTGTTCCTTGGGGTCACAGGCTGCTCAATCACCAGGGAAAAAGCCCCCGCTGTGCCTGAAAAATTCTGAGTATTGATCTGCTAAGCTTAAAATGGAATTATCACAGTTTTAATCTGTATTGGTTCCTCTGATTCAGGGAAGCATTTAAAAAACAAATGTCAGTGTTAGGATTAACATACTCTAGGAAATCCACATTAGGACCCAGGAAAATTATGATCACACCTCATAGCTATTGACCTTCTCAGCTTTATTTCTCCCATTTCTGACAAACGTTTTAATTATACTGGGTATGTTTGTTATGTGCACACAGAGTTGCTTTAATTCTGTCTTTGCTAGCTTTTTTCTTTCATGGTATGGCACCTTTGACACCCAAGAAGCAGAAAGAGCTTCAAAATTAAAGTCCATAAGTGGGCCAAATACAAGAGGTCTTCTTATTCCAAACCTCTCCTTTTCTATCTCTTACATGCTGGAGGAAGCTAGAAGGATGATGAATAATCTTATACTGCTAGCTTTTAGCTTTCAGAATGATTTCAGCTTGCAGCATTTATGCAAATTTTTTGCTGCAGAGCTGTGACAGAGATAATAAGGACAGTTTAGTACCATTGAAATCCCTGTATGTTTTGATACATGCTTATGCCCAGAACTGAAGACAAGCTAAATTGCTCCATTCACTCCGTAACTGGAAAGGCAAGGATTTTTGAAACTACTTTAAAGGACAGTAAGCCCCAGAAGCTACCTTTAAAGCAAGATATAACAAACAGGAGCTTTTCTGTTTCTTATAATTTTTCCTTGAGGCATTTTAAATGGTCATTTAATGATATCCTAAGAATTTTTGTGACTGAACAAATGTGACAACAATGAATATTGTTATCCATTTACATCTTCCAAATGAAGATATGGTGGGCTTTAAGGAGCTACCGGTAGAAACAGAGTCCTTGTGTTCCTTTCTGGGTGACTTCAACCAATGTAAAAACAGCAGCACAAGTTGTAAGCTGACTATTCCTCCTCTGCACTACACAGAGTGCAGTAACCCCTCTATTCACAGCCCTTCCACACCTGCAGAGAAGCTCTGCCCACCGTGTCCCCACAGCAGGCAGCTAGGGAATAGGATGGGGCAGACATGAAGCAGGTAGATTGATGCAGAGGACACAAAACTAACACCAGCTCAGGTATGGAGCCACAGCGTTTCTGAGGTAACATTGCTGATCAGCTCTCTTGGCCCACTCGATGACCTCCAACATCTGTGCAGCGCATTGTTGACATCCAACCCTTGTCAAATACAGTATTGGTATATAAAGGCATATTGCTTAGAGAGCAAAAAGTTTTGCCTTTCCTTTAATTTATAACCTAACATTGTAATATGGCTATAAACAGCTAGATGTCACCATTTCCTTGAACAAGAAACATAAGATCTTTAAACCCTGCCTACCTTCAGCTAGCTGCACACACAGGAACGTGGTATTTGGATGAGAGGATGACTCAGTATATTTTAAACTGCATTTAAAGCACCACAAGCAACAGAATGGATTCAATGTTCTGTAGGGTTTGACTTGTTTTCAGTAGAAGATGCTGTATATATACCGTACCGGCCACTGCTGCCCATAAATAAAGATCTGACTGCGGGCGATGTCTACTCTGTTCCATGCTAATGCGAGGCTCAGCTGGTCGGGAGCAGACGCGTTAGCTCCTGTGTACACAGACAGGGATGAGGGGAGAAGGAGAAAAAGAAATAAGATATACTTCAGACTCATTCTTTGAAACCTCCCGCTTTATCCCTGTAATAAAATATTTGTTATCCAATCTGAATCAATGGTTCTCAGATTGTTTTACAAACAGTTGTTTCCTCAGTTTCCCCTTGAAAAATACCGTAGGTACACATGATATCAGCAGATGCAGCTTGCTGAGAAGTGAACTGGTTTTCCTCCTCAGGGACAGACAGGAGGCAAGAGCAGAATCCAGGAGGGATGCTGATCCAGCTGCAGGAACATGCATGCAGGCAGACACATGCATACTAGCGTGAGCATACACACAGACGTGCCTCTGGCAATTATAAGCAGGTTCAGCTCACACAGACCCCACTCATTTCAGCAGTCATGCATTTTATCTACATCTTTTATGCAGTCCCACCTGATAAGGTGGAGATAATGTACAAGCATAGGAATTTCTGTTTGTACTGAGGGGTCTTAGTGGGATAAATTTCACCTTCACGCATGCAATATTCATTTAAGAAAGCCTATTATAAAGCTGATGTCATGGCACATTATATCCAAATTAAATAAGAAAATATGCAGATGATAAAGTGGGTTTGGAACTATTTGTTTCTTAGAAGGGATGCTGTGCTTTCCCTTGTAGTCTCAATGAATGCTGTAGGACATTCCTGCTCTGCTGTGCTTTTAAAATATATCACTAAGGATTTTGTGGTTACCAATTTGTTATAATGAAGCAGTATTTGTGCTTCCATGTCACAAGGAGAACAGACCCAGATGAACTGATTGACTACATAGCTGCTTTTAGAGATGAAATGATTGTAAAAAGGCTTATCTTTGAAGACTTTGTAGAAATTATTGTAAAAAGGCTACTTTTTTAAAGGTCTCATACCTTCACTCTTTTCTTGTCTGTATTAATTCTTACACTGATATTATGGAGTGAGGGCAAACAGGAGCTTCTCATTACCTCAAAACATTTCTGTCCTCATTTCAGTATTATTCAAAATCATGCACTGCTCCAACTGAAAGTGGACTCTGAAACTAGTGGCACAGGAAACATAAAGCATAACACTCTGGCTGTTGAAATTCTCTGTGAAGGATCAGATCATCAGACTTTCAAGAGGCTTAGCCTGAAGTTTAGTTTTAGAAGTCTCAACTTTGCAACCAGTTCACTGCCATGAAGTTCATCAAATATTTGGCTATGTATACATCAGTTATTTGGTATGTTGTGAACTGTGATCATCCAGATCACTTTCATTTTATTACAGAAATGAACTCTGCTAAAAAGGTAGATGATGAAGAAGGAGAATGCTAGAAATGAAGAAAAAAGGAAAAAACAGTGAAACCAGTAGACCTTTCTGTGTCTAAGAAGTAACAGGAGCACTCCTTTGTGTAAAACACAGCCCGTCATTTTTACATGCTATGACACAGACAAAAGCTCTCACAAGAGATCTGATGAAGTTGCCAATAACATCTGAACCTTTCTGAGTTTCTTACACAAATAATACCCAGCATTCAAGAACAGAAAATATTTACCTTTAGGAAGGGCGAAAATGTCTATACAGTTTTATTTATAAAAACAATAAGAAACCTAACTACTGGGTATGATAGCATAAATTAAGTAAATAGTGTTCTTCTCTTTCCAAAGCAAACAACAAATCCTCTCAAAATGTCACTGATCTACTCCTTCTCATCCCTGTGCCTGCAGGAGAAGAGAAAGTTTCAAAGGGTGCTCAGGCAAGCTGTGTGGTGATCAGTGAAGGGATACATGGGTGAACTCTAAAACCCAGGGGCAGGTCATCAGATCTGGATTGTTTTTGAGCATGTTTATGGCTCCAAATAATGAATAGTGGTAAAAGCAAGCCATGGGCCAGCCTCTGTCACTACCTCCCTCCATGGCGTATAAGGCTGCCAGCACTGGATAAGCTCTTCTCAGTGCTTGTTCATTTCATTGTTTTGGAGAGCAGTCTAGACATTTGGTATTTGAAGGAATTAGATAGTTTCTCAAGGGGTTTTTGTACTTCAGGTCCAAACTAGTCCATCAGCTACGGTAGACTGGGTAGTACAGGTTGGCATGCCAGGTTTCTGACGTATGGCAGGATGACTACTTCCAGAGTGATGTTAGTTGCTGGGCCTATGTGATTTTCAGGTGACTATGGATAACACTCATTATATAAGAGGACAAGGAAAAGAAAAGCTATAAAAGTTCGTAGAAAGCAGTATATGGGCTGTGGATGTTGTTTAATTGATTTTACAGGATGAATTTATGACTTCTGACTCAAATGCAAAAGAAACTGTTCAGGCTATTTCAGGTGGAATTTTATCCAGTATTAAGAAGAACAATTCCACTAATATAAGAAAAACTCCCTAAAACAAATGTGAGGAGTGCCAAAAAGGCCAAAGCTATCCTGGATGTATTAAAAAGGGTGTGACTAGAAGGTCAAGAGAGGCACTCCTGCCCCTCTACTCTGCCCTGGTGAGGCTGCGTCTGGAATATTGTGTCCAGTTCTGGGCTGCTCAGTTCAAGAAGAACAGGAAACTGCTTGAAAGAGTCCAGTGCAGAGAGACCAAGATGATTGAGGGAGTGGAATATTTCCCTTATGAGGAAAGTCTGAGGGAGCTGAGTCTCTTCAGCTTGGAGAAGACTGGGAGGTGACTTCATTAATGTTTATAAATATGTAAAGGGCTAGTGCCAGGAGGATGTAGGAAGGCTCTTCTCAGTGATGTCCAACACCAAGACAAGAAGAAATGGGTGTAAGGTGGAGCACAGGAGTTTCTTTTTTAAAAAAAAAAGGAAAAGATTTTCACTGTGAGAGTTACAGAGCACTGGAACAGGATGCCCAGTGAGGTTGTGGAGTTTCCTTCTCTGAAGATATTCAAAGCTTGCCTGGGTCCATTTCTGTGTGACCTACTTTAGGTGATCCTGCTCTGGCAGGTGGGTTAGACTCCATGATCCTTTGAAGTCCCTTCCAACCCCTAACTTTCTGTGATTCTGGGACTCTTTAAGATACTGCCTTCTTTCAATAATTTTTGATTGCATTCGGTGCCAGAGAACATGGATTTGATCCAGAAAGAAGAATCACTTTCTCAGGACTCATCTTGCTCATTATCAACACTATCAAGTACACAAATTAAAACATAAGGTAGATTTAATAGCTCAGTGCTCTCATCACTCAGTACGTAGATCACAATGGAACCACTTTTTAGGCCCTTAATATTGTCAATTGTGAGAAATTAGCATTTCCTCTGCATACATTTCTTTTTCATCCTGTCTCATGCAAAGATTCTCTGCTCAGCTGTGTGGTATTATTTTAACTACCGTAGTATAATTACTTCTTTAAATTGTGTTTCAGTGCCTGTGTAATATTTGCTCAGTATCCTGGTGTCACACTGAGCAACAAGAAATTCTGTTCCTCAAAAGAATGTTTTAAGGTAATACGAGTAATGTCGACAGTGAGATTCTTCCATCCCTTCACTTTATCCCGGATGAAAACTTGCTTTTGAGATGCAATACATTTATTTGACAATATACTATTTCAGTCTATGGTTTTCTGGGTATAGATAGACAAAGCAAGGATCGTGTGAAACTGGATGAACAAGATTTCAGATAGCAGTTAGTTTCTGCACATGTTAACTGTATGCTCTTCTGCAGACATCCAGGAGTGCCTGGATATCTTGCATAGATTATTCTGCTAAAAAGTCAGATGGTCTGCCCAAGATATTGCACCAGTACCACAATACTCCTTGATGATAAAGCCTAGGGCCATAAAGCAGACTCTGTATGGTAGGTGAGCCAGAGTAACATTTCCAGACAATGAGTGTTGTGCCCTTGCAAGATCCCAGATTACTGAAGAGATAGACTACAGTCTTACTTCTATACCTAGATAGAACTGGTTGTTGGAGAATAATTTCTACAGTGCTTTTAATCATGTCAGTGTCCTCTTTGAATCATAAAGAAAAGAGCTAGATTAGGGAAAACAGCAACCTAAATTAGTTTTCTGCTCTGCATCTCAGCGGGTCTGACATTATCTTCTGTTTCAGCAGCTCTTTGTTAAAAAGTCTATTTTGCCACTGCATCTTCTACAAGCATCTTACTGGCATTCAGCAAATCAATTGACACTAACAAAGCTGATAGGAACAACAGCTATAAGGCAGTAACTAAATGTCTGTCCTAACTCTGATTTCCTTCTGAGTCAGTGACTTTATAGTCGGCCACCATTGCGTTGTCTTCCAGGACCGTATGATACTGTGTGACAGCTGTTCAACAAGCATGAGTCATGATTTACTCACAGGATGGAAAGTATGCAGGCACATTAGATATTCATTAGCCCAACATGGCTTATCTCAGAAGGCTATATGGTTGTGATACTTCAATATGTGTATGGCACACGGCACCCTTTTCTGACTACTAGCAACTGTGCTAGCAAGGCTTCTGAGGCACCAGCTGAAACATGGCTGGTGCTGCTACTATGCTGCAGACACTGCAACAGCTTTGTGAACTCTGATAACACTCAGAAAAAGTTGTACTTTAGAACACCTCCATATGCTGCCTTTAACTTTGCTGTCATATGCCTTTTGCTCAATTAGCAGCTGCAAAAGCACAAAATCCATTACTGTTTGAGTTCCCAACTGTTCAAGTTAAAAGAACACAGTTAAACTGTATCAATGAATTTACTTGCTACTAGTTCAAGAAATTGCAAATTTACTTCCCACATTTGCATGTCTTTTGAAATTTTAAAAAAAAAGCCATATGCTGTTGTGACATCCATGCAGTGTAAAGTGATAACCAGTTTGGATGCCATTCCCTAGTTTATTGGAGATCACTTCCAAGAAAGATAGTTCTTCTGACAAAATTAAACAAGTCCCTCATGAAAACAAACCAGGAAATAATCTCTCATATTCAGTGCAGGTTTGGACATTGTGCAATATCCTGATTAGAAGAATTCCTGCATTGGCTGTGTGCCTGATGTGCACTGCAAAGAGAGACTAGTTCATTGCAGATCTTACATACCAAGCAGGAAATGATACTTCAGGTTTCCCAATACTGTCCTCCTCCTCCTATTAAATCACTCACACCAGGCTGGAATTGGTAATCAGCTGTTGTGCACCTTGATATTGGCTAGTAAGAGCTGCAAAATCCTCATCAGTGAGACTGAGAAAAGTAATCAATAATCACTCACCAGTTTCATGTTTTTCTCTTACTGCTATTCACAGTGCTTAGGAGGTGAAAGAGCTTCATTCCTGAATCTAAACTTAAAAATTTCAAGATATTTTGGGTCCAGTCTTCATATCTATGTACTAGTAAACGAGTATAAAAGGGGGTTCAGCATTGCTACCTTCTTTAAGAGACCCAACTATCCATCAGCCTGATGGAGCACCTTTACAGAAAGGCAGCATTTCTTTCAGGGTGCACTGGAACCTCTGTACAGAGACAGAGAATGATAGGGACAACTGTCTTGTCTCAGACAAGAGATTTCATATTTGCACATGTTGATTAAAAAGTTACATGGGCTTTCGTTTCTTGTGATCAGAAAGCTCAGAACAGCAAGACACATTTGATAAATTTAATCTTCTTTTGAGTACCTTTATAATCAGAAAGTCTTGTTGAGCCAGCAAGATGAGGTTTTAGTTCCTCTGGCTCTTGAGCAAGTTCCAAATGCTGCTGGCACCAGCAGATTACCAAATCAAGATTGTCAGGCAAGCATGGAAGCAGAGGTCAAAAGTACTTAGATCCAGGCACATTCTAAACTAATGGAAGTTCACGCTAATGTCTTGAACTACTATTAAGAAGAGGGAAGGTAATTTTATTTTACTAAGGATCAATTGGACACTTACGAAATATATATTCCAGATCAGAGTCAACTACTCATGTATATGGACTGCAACCATAGTACAGTTACTCATGTAAGAAATGCACTAGAGCTTTTCAAACAGAAAACAATCCCTTCAAGACTTTGGCTTTATTTTCTTCTGCTTCCAAAAGGCAACTTTCATGGTGGTAAAAGACACCAGGGTTCTATGTTACGAGTTTTATTTTGGAAACAAACATGAGAAAAGTGGAATCGAAACTTTAACACAAACTGTATCTTACTAATAGGAAACAAGAACAGTAGTTTCAGTGATTGTCTGAGAAATAATGTGAAGAGAATACACTTTCTAGTGACAATAACAAAGGTTCTAGTTAAATCTAAGATACAAATGAAATCTGTTAAAATATTTCTTAAGAAAAGAAAAGAGGAATTTGGTGATGGATGCAATTCTTAATATTTACTTTGAATTTATTTCTCTTTCATTTCTTTCCTTTGATTTATATAGTTTCTGTATCAAGATATTCCAAAGCCCTTGAGATTTAATTGTGCAGATGGCTAAAACTTGCTACATCAATGTAGGAGTAAAATGGCCATGTCACCTGCAGGACAAACTACTGGCATCTTGATTGAAATGAACAAAAAAAGAAGAGAAAATGATACAATAAGCATAACAAAATAAAGGTACTAGAACAAAATAATCCAAATTTGTTTCCTTGGCTGGTAGCTATCATCTTGGAATAACACTTTAGAAGTGGTCTGTACTTGTTTACTCTTCCTGTTCAGATTTTTGTTTTAAATGTTTGAAGTAACAGTTTTGAAATTCTATTAATTATTGTGTAAAAGATAAAATACAGTTTTGCTTAGTTAGGTAAAAGTTACTCAGGCCTTCTCTCATTTCTTTTCATACAGCTTTTGCAAGCCAGCATAAGAAGAAACTGAGAAGAGAACTGAGCTCTGGAACAAGCAAGAGTAATTTCTATATACCCACTAGATCTATAAGTACTTTTCTTATGACTCACACCTAAAGCTTAGATCTGCCATATGGCATTATGTACCTTACTATTCAGCTGTGAGGGGCGACAGCAGCATGAGGACAAGCGCTGAAGAGCCTCATGAAGCCTAACTTCCACCAGTCACCTTTCAAAGACCATTAGTAAAATGTTTCTCAGATTGCTCTTTGCAGTCGTTTGAAATGTCTTACTCTCTGTTTTTGAAATCAATATGGACTGTGTTACACAGCACAAAACAGTCCAGACAGCAGCAAGATGATCACAGTGATTGGTACATGAGTTTGTGAAAATCTCACATGGGGTAATACCATAAAAATGGAGGGCAAGAACCTCCCAGCCCTTGTCTAGATGAGTAATCCTTCACCAGGTAAGTACATGTAATTTAGAGGCTTTAAAATCTCACTTGTTTCTGTAATTGAAAGTAGCTATTAAATGACCTTACAATATATTTTGGAGGGAGCCAAGGTAAACAGTGTGTTTGCAAGGCCAGGGTTTATAATGCACCGTAGCCACAGCATATCTATAGTAAGACAATAATTTAAGAGTGTAAGTGTAACAAGTAATAGCTTAGAAAGGTTTAGTGTCCTGTTAAATTTCAGATTAAAACCCCTACTGCTGCCCAGTAGCTGAGGCCTAAGCTCTACCAGTGAGGCTGAAAGGAATCTCACCCAGTTCTCAGACCTTCCTAGGGTGACTACAGATAGCATTTTACTTTGACAACAGTGCCAATTCCATCTGAAGTGAGATAACCTCCTTCTGGAGGCTTCTCCTAACCACCATCACAGCCTATATCTGAGAAGCCCTTTGACTGTCTTGTGGGTACTCATCTGCTCAAATAACCATTGTGGGTGGGTCACTACTGGTGTTCCTTGTGATTCATTCAGAAAGGAAAAACAGTAGCTATTTAAACATTAAAGAAAGTACTGGATCTGTATATGGCACTTAGAGCAAGAAGTATACTTCAGTTTCAGAGTACAAATTTATCTCAGTACAGTATATATTTTCAACAAATGCAGGTTTCAGCACAGGGAAGTCACAATTTTGGATTGATACAGATTCACTGTGGAGTAAAACTCCATTACCTTTTAGTAGTGCTGTCAGGATAGCTAAATCAATATCCTGGTGTCCTTCTGATCCCATGCGAAATACTGTGATCTGAAATATTAAAAGACAATACCTTTATTGAAACCAGGGTAATTTTTTAAAACTTAAATCAGGGCAGAATTATTTAGATCTCCAATATCTTGACAGCTACAAGATGATATTACTCTATACATTTTATAAGAAGTTTATCAGGCAGGATTAACACACACTATTTTTCATGACAAAAAATTTGATAAAGATAGAAATTGTATTTATTAGCATATGGATGAAAAGTCTTCAGGGTGATACAGGGTGAAATTAGAGATGAAGGAACTTTCTCTTTTTAGATTAACATTAGATTAAGTTTTCTCAGTTACATTACTAGGAAAAATTAGGTGAATTATGGGTTGTGAAGGTAATTTATGTCATACAGCACTGAATATATACATTTCTGATCCAAAGTAGCACTCCAGTCAACCTCATTTTGTATCGCAGGAAGTCTAAAATGTAGAATTCTAACAGATCCAGCAAAGTCTTTAGCCAGGTATTGTCAGCAACACTCTAAGACATAAGCTTTGAGACATTTAGGTGAAACAAACAGTTAATTAAAAAAAAAGAATTATTATTGTGGAGTTTTTATTTCAAGCCAGCTTCACTCTTGGTTAAGACTGCACTGAAACATATAAGAGTGTAAATCCCTTTGCTCTTCTTGTTTTCATGGCAATAGCTGTTCTTGGGCCTCTGCTTCTTGGGAAGCAAACAAGAATGCAACTCTACATTAGCGCCTTTCCCTTACTAATAAAACCTGCCATCATTTTGTTCTGAGTACCTGTTGCTTGCTTTCTTTTGCCATTTGTCAGAATGGACTGCTTTTTCTTAAAATTATTTTTATTTTTATTTTTTTTTATTAGTTGGTATCTTTAATTAGAAATTGTGTAAAGATATTTTACATTCATATTCAGTAGCACATATTGTCCCCCCCATTTTTAGATTTCTACTCTGTCCTGGTTTAGGCCAGGATAAAGGTGGTTTTCTGGTTTGTACTTTTGCTTTCAGCTAAGTCTCTTGTAAGTAGCTGCCCTTGCTGAAATTAACAGCAAATTTCTCAGACACTGTCTGCTTCTAGGGCTGATAACATTCGATGTTTTTAGTTACAGCCAAAGACTGGCATGCAGAGCCAAGGACACTGCTCAGCTCTCAGGAACATTTTGCTTTCCAGAAGGAGCAACGAGATCCCACCTGAAACCCTCCTCTGGGGAGGACCGGACAAGATAGATGTCAGAATTGACCAAACAGAGTATTCCATCCCATATACGTCATACTCGGTATAAATTTGAAGGATCACAAGGGTAAAACACCTCTACTCCTTCCTGCTTCCTCCCTGCTCCCTTCGGCATCCTGAGAGGATTCCATCCATTCCTCTTCCTGTGGTCCTGATCCATGCCAGCCTGAATCTGTGTGTTCCTGCCTCCAGCTCCCGACTGCTGCTGACTCCAGGATTCCAGCCTGGACTTTCCCAGGGCTGCCCTGCAGCCTTGGTGGTGATGTGAGAGTTATTGGGGAAAGGGGGGAGGAACGTGGGATCACTTTTCCTGTATATTTGTATATATTTAGTAATTTTTTCCTATTCATCATTACTGTTTCATTAAAATTCTGTAGTTTAGTTTCCAACCCATAAGTCTCTCTCCCTTATTCTCTCTCTCTTTCCTTTATCAGAGGAGAGAGAGATTAATATATAAATCTGTTACTCGGTTTAAATCTGTTTATCTGCCGGGCCAGGGTTAGACCGTGACAGATTTATTGGTGCCCAACGCGTGGCCCGAACCCACGACCCTGAGATCCGACTACATACTCATACAGTACTACTGAACTGCAGCACTATCTGGGATGGAGGTCAGCAAACATCAGGCAACAAATAACAGTGGGAAGGAGATACATAAAGTGATCAAGGCTCAGATAATACTTTCGTAACAAGTTTCAGTTTGCCAGCTGAAAGAGTCCTGCAGACTGGATCCAAAGAAATCCATTGTAGCCCTCTTGTAGCACCTATTCTACTTCTGCTTGACTGTATAGCCCTAAAGGGTTCAAAGAGAGTTAAGAGACTTGGACATTAGTGACAGTAGTACAGCATGGTAGAAACTGAAAAGGCAAACTGGATGAAGTAATAGGAAGCTGGTTTAGCTCCATTAGATGATGATTAAAACAGTAAATGTGAGAAAGCATTTTGGGGGGAGTTGTCCCCAGTTAAAATAGACTGTTTTCAATTTAGGCTGAGTTTGACCCTTCTAAGTGTTCCTGAGATAAAACATAAATACTGAAAATTATACTTTAATGATCCATTTTATCTCTCCCCTTGGAATCTACAGATGTTTCTGGCAAACTGTTTGATATCTATCCTCATACCACAACTTTCTTGAATAAAGAGAACACTATAGAACAGAATAGAAGAGTTCCAGTTGGAAAGGATCTACAACAATCACCTAGTCAAACTGTCTGACCACTTTAACCATGACCAAAAGTTAAAGCATGTTATTAAAAGCATAATCCATATGCCTCTTAAACACTGACAAGTGTGGGGAATGGACCACCTCTCTAGACTTGTTCCACAGTTTCTGTAAAGAAATGTTTCCTGATGTTTTCCTGATATTTTGCCAACTGGTTTTCCTATCTGCTCAATGGCTGGCAGGGAAGCTTTCACTGCAGTGCAGCTACTCTGTTCCTCTGATCTGCAGAGCACAGGTAATGTGGGTAGAAATACACATTTCTATGCACATCTCATCTCAAAGCACAATAAAAATGTGAGCTGATGAGATCAGTTCCTCTACTGTACATGTTCATGATGTGCTTCATGTGCCACAGATGATGAACTGTGACACAGGGGATAGCAGCCAGGCAGGTGGGTCAGAAGGCAGAAGGAAGAGAAAGCCCCCCCTTACCCAGCAGAAAAGAGGAAAATCTAGGCAGATGTCCTGGCATCTCTGGAAGGTGACAGCATCTCTGGAAGGAGCCAACATTGTCTCACTGTTAATAAAACCTTTTTGTCTCTTGACAGAATCTTAGTTCTGATCTGCAGCATTCTTCAGGTGTAACTTGTTTGCCTTTTATCTTTGCTGGATGTGTTGGTTACTTTCACTATTGGGTATCATACATATTCAACTACAGCAACATTTTAAAGGGCTAAAGGTAAATCCTTCAGCACTCATGACTATGCAGAATGCATTTTGGAAGATGAGGCTTAAAACTGCACTATGCTAGCTGCTGAGCCATTTGTACCACCATCACTTTTACTTTAAAAGGCAAGGCTAGATCGCTATCAAACCATGTAGCTGCAGCTTTTGTTCTCCTTCAGTAACTATTTATGATCCAGGAACGAGGCAGTGGGACTGGAGGAATATGGCTGCTATGTTTTCATTGCCAGACTAGCTACCTGTGGGGAACTCTGTGTATCTCAAGCACACCTGTATTGCTTGTCCAATGCAGCTTTATATCAGGCTGCTGTTGTGCTTGAACGATTCATTAGTGAAGTGGGCTGCACATTCCCTCTGCCTTTTCTCACAGCCTCTATTGGAAACATGTTGTCAAATGCTTCCCCTTTGCTATTTTCCCCATCACATTTCAATGTGGATAAAAAACCCAAAACTAGCAAGCTTTGGAAAATGCTGAGAGAAGCAGAAAACCACAATTAAATATTTGTTGCTGGATGAGATCCTGATGCGTTGTGCTAAAATCTCCTGTGACCTCTGCTGGAGGAAAGCATGAATTTTGTTTATGCATTTTATGAATACTGTTATAAAAAGACAGAATTCATTCCTAAAATGTGGATTTACTGCTTTACTTATACAGACATTGTAGTTTTTCCAGCATCTTTTAATTTTTGTAGTCAGAGGTATGAAGAAATAAGGACATATCCTAAAGTATTTATGCAGAATTTACATTAAAAATGTTCAGTGTCTCTAGTTCTCAAAATCTGTCTGTCTTACTGAAGACATGTTCTCCTGGTAGTTTGTTTTCCTCCAGTTAACAGGTAAAAAATTTATAGTAGAAATATACTTAACTAGGTTCAAGAGTCATTACTGTATCTGACATCTTGCTAGTGCCCATTTCTGGGTACTCAGGTAGACAAATCACTGCCGTGAATTGAGAAACCACCCATTAATGCTCTTATATAAGACACTGACTAGAGCCCTGTTAGAATGGGCTACAGAGGCTAGTGCAGTAATGTATATAAAACTGCTGTGCTAAAGGAAAATATCTGGGTCAGTAAACTCTATTCCCGTGATCAATGGAAATAAGATAAGATCAGTGCTGATCTTATTCAAACTGCATCTATAAAATGATTTCTTGTTTTTCTGAGCATAATGAAATTATTAGGGAGAAAAAAAATTTGTCGCCCTGGGATTTGGCCCACGTTATTACTTCCATGTAGCTGGCTGTTTTAATTGTTAAACTCAATTATTTTAACAGAACACTTTTCTGTTACTCTGCCACCACTTTGGGTATTTTAGTTTGGTCTTTTTTTGACTTCCTCCTTTCTTTCCTCAGTGCTCACACTAGTGGAGCTTGAAATGACTTTTTCAAGTAATTGCCTGAGGCATCTCAGTGGAAAACTGTGACTTGAAACAGTAAGCTTTTTTTTAAAATACATTTTTCTTCTCTCCTTTACAAATATAATAGAAATTGATTTAAAAACCCGTAACTGAAGGAAAAGTTAAATCTTCAGATGAAAAACACAGCTGAAACAGACAAGCGAAAATGCCTCTGTCACCAATAAAGGTTGTATCAACAAGCTGCAAAATGAGTGTTAATACGTATCCAGATTCTTGCTAAACATAACTTTAATATCTGAATTCCTTTGGATATAACCATAATGATCTACTTGCAAAGTACAGTAGATAGATAGCAGTTATTTCCAGTCCTGAGAGAAACTGGGCAAGGGCCATGGGATCTCTTGGTCTCCTTTCAGGAGGATGTGGTTGGGGTCCACCAGTCAAACCCTTGTACCACAAGTCTACCTTTCATTTGCCTCCACAAAACTGGTCTAAGCGTAAAGCATGAAGCTTGCCCTTGAATGCAGGGAAAGACAAAAATCCAATCACAAAACTGGAGAGTCTATCTCATCGCAGATTTTACTGGGGTATCTTAGTATGAACAGTATTAGCTTCCAGGGAAAAAACATTAGCTGTGTTCTAATTCTTCCTGAGAAAATATTCTAGGAAATCACTGAACCAAAACAGACCTTCTTGGGAAGCACAATGATTGCAGCACACTGTGACACTTGCCAGCAATAATTACAGTCCAGCAGGATAGAAACCTGATTTTCAGGCAGGGCAGGTAGAAAACAAGTAAAAAAAAGAAATGGAGAAAAAAATTGCAGCAGCATAGAAAGCAAGGCAGGGTGAGTGGTGAGGTTAGTGTGTAGGGGAAGCAGGAGGAAGAGATTATCTGACCTAAAATTCTATCACAAGCATTAATTTTAAAATAGCTCTGCTTTCTGTTTAGGACTTGTTCTATTCTTGTATGGTAAATATTTTTCCCCTTCCTTTCTCTTTCCCCTAAAGAGTTTAAAAAGGGTCAGTTTAACCCAATATGATGCATTCTGCTGTTACCCTGCCTTCCCACTGGTAACACATTGTGCTTCTATAGGCCAAACCATGGAACACTGTCTCACCTGAGAGCAATGAATAGCAAAGAGATTTTCATACTCACAGACTGAGAGATACAGATACTACACTTCCATTTAGGGCTTCCCAGATTCTGTATGAATGTAAATGCAGGGTTACCTTAGAAATGCACACCATAACTATCCATAAACAGATGTGTGCATTTGGTCTCCAAATCAAAGGAGCAGCTATGCAGAGAATATATCAATCAGATGCTGAGAAGGGAAGATGTGGTCAAAGAGAAGGCAAATGTTGTCATAGGTGAGGTGATCCCTGGAGCGGCAGCTGAGATACTTAGGAGGACAGGGAGCATGTTGGAATACATCATTAGAGGTAATTGTGATATTTCTCAATTTTTACAACTTGGTCCCCTGTCTGGTTCCTCAGTAGCTGTTCACATTTCTAATCTGGAAGAAGAAGACCTATCACATGGCGTTGGCAGGATGTGTGTAGAAGACAGGCAGAAGTATTTTCTAGTGCCCTGATGAGCAGCTCATATAGATGTATAGAAAATTCCTTAACACAAATTTTTGTTCATTTTGTTTGTAGAATCCTCTCTAAGACATCAGAGCTGTGTCAGTTTTCTATTCAGGCCTAGATGGATATATAAGTTATAAACCTTCACCACTATTCTGAAAAAAGGTTTGTACAATACACCAAAGACATTGATTTTTCCTCTAGAATGACAAGCAATAGGTACAGTCAGCTGCCACAATCACTAACTGTGAATTTTCCAGGTCATAGAATGGGAATCAATGTAAAAAAAAATGATCTGAAATATCTTAAACGTCATTTGTTAAAATTAATCACAGGACATTAAAATTACTCTCAATTACAAGCATATTCTGTTCCTCTATTAATGCCTTTCCAAAAAAAAAGTGAGTCCTTTCTGCCCCCACACCATGTTTTTTCCAGGACTTTGAAAAAGCCACATAGATGGAGGAGCTTCTTTTGTTAAGGCCAATATAAGGGCACAGGATTTAATTTAAAAAGCTATGTGGCACCAGGCTGTACTTAAAATTTCTAAAATATTCTATTACACAGGAATGTTTTTTAGAAAGAGGAAATACATCCAAATCAACTGGGATAATGTAGTTCACACCTGTCCAGAAAGGCATTTTACCCTCTGTCATGAAGGAGATGAGAGGTGATGAAATCATTCTCTACACCACAAATTGACAGTGCCTCCTGACTAGACAATGGATAGCTGAAAACAGAGGAAAAAACCAGGGTAGCATTGATGAGAGCAGAGAAAGCAGCCAAGAGTGCTCTCTTTACATATTGTATTCATAGCATCTTAATAATGCAGCAGATTATTCATGCTTTTAGAGATGGAGTTTCACAATAACACCAGGAGTAAATATATGGTGATTCAAAATTCATTCAAAGTAATTTTTTTTTCTGCTATCTCCAGAAAATTTTTTATGTCTTGAGATCTCTTTTCTGACAAACACCAAGATGGTTTGCATGCCTCTTGATTATGTAAGTCAGAAAAAATCATATCCCTTTCCTACAAAAAAACCCACAGAGGCAATTTCAAAAACAACCTAAACTCTTCTGTTTGAGAGCATGGGCTGGTTCAGCAAAATAGGTAATGCCTTCAAGAGTACATGTTAGCATATATAATTTAGCTAGGCCTACCTGAATATTTCAGAGGAAAATTACCCTGAAAAGAAAAATGAGAGCCTGATAAAACGAAACATTAAAGGAGGTCAGCTATACAAAGACTCAAAATGGTTCGGATGAGAGGGGAAAACATTTTTTTTTTCTTGTGATGAATAATCCTGTTTAACTCAGGGGAAAAGCTGCTTGATGTGGAGTAATAAGAAAGATCAAAGTAAGCAAGTGAGTCATTGGATAATGCTGCAGAAGTCAGAGGATGGCCAAATAAGAGGAATTTCAGGAACAGAAATACAAGAGGCAGGTATATTTAGGGAATACCAAAATTAAGTGGTCTGCTAATCAAAGGAGTAAGAAAGAATTCAAAATGAAGAAGTAAGGGAGAAGATATGACAGAAGAAGTTTGACTGTTGGTTGTAAAGTTTTAAAATTTTACATTCTTCTCCTGTGTTGTGGCATCACTGCAACACTTCACATTTTTGATCCAGTAATTTGATTGACTTTGATCCAGTTATTTGTCATAGACACATTGTATGGTAAGAAGCAAGGGAAAAAAAAAACAAACAATCCCCCCAAAATCAGTGCTTATGAGAAAGGCAGAAATTCTGCAATTGAGGAGCCATATAGGAGCACAGAAAAGAATTTAAAAGACATCAGTGGAAATGTTTGGCTTCCTCCATAATTGGTAGCTTTTTTTCCAGAGTGAGAGAGTTGTGTGTGTCAGGCCCCTAATGACTGAATAGAACAGGCTATTGAAATCTCACATCTCTGATCCATGTAAAAAAAGCTTTATATCATAACGTGCACAAACTTTTAAATCCGTACAGCACTGTCAACATTTTGGAATGCAATATGCATATTTTCCGTTGGAATAAATAACAAAAAAAAGTTTTGGCAGTAAAAACATTGAAAACCATCCTTTTATGTCAAACAACAGGTTTCATGCCATTTATAACTCTATTCTGGCACTGAAATACCAGTCCCTGATTTCAAAGCTAAAGAATCATGAGTAAATATAAATTGAAAATCACTAAGCATGTAAGTAGGGGAATAGAACTGAGGTGCTGTCCTTTAAAGCACTGGGCTCTGCATAGCAACACTGTGTTGACAAATACAGATGTTTTTACATGTAGACTTGCAGTGTTGGAACTGGTTAAAAACAGCCACAAAAGGAGAAATGCAATGAGATAGGCATTTATATTCAAGCATGGGTTTGACTCAAGCTCTTTCATCACTCTGACTCAGGAAAAAAATCTAAAGTTAACTGTGATGTGGTTCACTTCCTCCATCTCTTCTGTAGAGAAGGATTTTGGGTGAATTGATAAGACACTTCATTTATAGATTTTCTTCCAAAAACATAAAGATACTTAATAGAGCGAAAGGGACATGAGTAGCACAGTGCATAAAATAGTGAAGCTTCATCACCTTTAAGGCCCTGACATCTGAATCCCAAGTAACAGGAGTGAAGACCAATTGAAACCTAGTGTACCTGAGTTTTTTAACCCCACTGGTACCAAAGCAACTATTACCCATGAACATTGATCTACTGATGATATATGAATTATGACTGTCTTTCAGCAGATGCTGAAGAGAAGCCTGAATACAATGCTTTCAAAGGAGAAGTTGTCTGACATAATTAATCACTCGAGTCTCCCAGAGAACACTCTTCTTCTGAAAAAAAAAGCAGGCACCCATGACACAGACTGGAAGGTGTTACATGAGTCAACT